>CM062296.1:513222431-513822431 GCA_031216915.1 Pictodentalium vernedei | reverse complement strand
TTGAACTCCTGAGCCGACGTGAACCAAACCTGGCAGGGATAGTCTGTGGGAGGTCTTCTACAAATGCTCCTCATTTTTGTTACCGTACATCGAAAAACATGGCTGCCAGAAGCATTTTTTTGATTCTGATTGGTGGATTTTGAAAAATCTTCTCTGAAACCACAAGGCCAAATGTTTTGAAACTTTGCATGGTTGGTGACTGAGACACCCTCTACCAACGATCCTCATTTAATGTTGATCGGGTTGTAAAGATGGCTGCAATTGTGGCTTGTAGTTACTATGGGAAATCACATTTTCATCTTCTCTGGAACTACTGAGCCGACGTGAACCAAACTTTGCAGGAATGGTCTTTAGGAGGCCCTCTACAAACGATCCTTTTTTTTTTTAGCTCATCTTGACAAAGTCAAGCTGAGCTAATCTCATCGCTTGCTGTCCGTCGTCCGTCAACACCAAGTTTTGGTCTCCTCCTCCAAAGCCACTGGGCCAATTCAAGTGATTGTTTGTGTGAGTGATGGTCCGAAAGGGGCATTTCAATTTTGTTCAACTCAGCATGCCCAGCCCCATAGGGAGGGAGTGGGGGAAAAAGCTCCAAAATATTTTAAAAATCTTCTTCTCAAGAACCAGTGTGTACAATGACTTGATATTTGCTATGGAGCTTCCATATGAGGTGTAGAATCAAGTTTGTTCAAACGAAGTTCGTGAAGTAATATTTGGCTTTGTAATAGGAGGGGTAAGATTTTTGGCCCCGCCCAAAATTTCTATTTTCTGAACCGATGGTCCGGTATGAACCAAATTTGGTTTGTGGTAGTATTGGGTCATAAGTACTTGACCCATGCAAAAAAAAAATTTCCCACATCCCCATGGGAACCCTGGGAGCTAAAAATAGAAATATTTTCAAATGCCCATACTTCCCAAACCCCACGGAACAGAGAGCTTTTATTTGGTATGAAGTATCCTTATGACCAGTAGAATTGAATGGTAAAAGAAAATTGCCATCGGTTATGTTAGGGTGTTCTGTAATGGGCATCGAAAAAATGCTGAGTCAGCATATTTGCAAAAATTTTAAAAAATCTTTTCTCCAGAACCAATCATCAGAATCTTTTGATATTTGGTATACAGCATTCATAGGGGGGTCAGATAAAAGTTTGTTGAAATAAAGCTCATTGGTTCATATTTGTGCTCTCTACAGGAGCCCGAAGTTTTAACATATGGTAATATGGGGAATATTCTTTAAAATCTTCTTCTTCAGAACCACCAGTCAGAATCTTTTAATATTTGGTATACATCATTGTTATGAGGGTCAGATTCTAGATTGTTCAAACCAAGTCCCTAGGTTAATATTTGGGCTTCCCATGGAAGCCCAAATTTTATCTTTGTTCAATATGGAGGGTAATTTAAAAAAATCTTCTTCTTCAGATCCATCAGTTAGAATGCTTTGATATTTGGTATGCAACATCTCTATGGGGGTCAGATTCAAGTTTGTTCAAATCAGATCCCTAGGTATATATTTGGGCTCACTATGGTAGCCCAAATTTTTAGTCGAGTTGTGACGAAGTCAAACTCGACTTATAGTTTGGTGAATGGCGGGCGGGCGGGCGGGCGGGCGGGCGGGCGGGCGGGCGGGCGTAAACAATTGGTTTCCGGATGATAACTTGATAGTGGTTCAACTCACATTCATTAAACTTCATACATAGGTTGGTCTTGGTGGGAGGAAGAACCCTATTGATTTTGGGCATGCTACGTCGAAGGTCAAGGTCACAGTGACCTTGAACATAGTAAATCTTAAACAATTGGTTTCCGGATGATAACTTGATAATGGTTCAACTCACATTCATGAAACTTCATAGGTAGATTGGCCTTGGTGATGGGAAGAACCCTATTGATTTTGGACTCGCTACGTCAAAGGTCAAGGTCACAGTGACCTTTAACATAGTATATCGCAACAATTGGTTTCCGGATGATAACTTGATAGTGGTTCAACCTAGAGTCATGAAACTTCATAGGTGTGTTGGCCTTGGTGCGAGGAAGAACCCTATTGATCTTGGACTCACCAGGTCAAAGGTCAAGGTCACAGTGACCTTGAACATAGTATATCGCAACAATTGGTTTCCGGATGATAACTTGATAGTGGTTCAACCTAGAGTCATGAAACTTTATAGGTGTGTTGGCCTTGGTGTGAGGAAGAACCTTATTGATCTTGGACTCACCAGGTCAAAGGTCAAGGTCACAGTGACCTTGAACATAGTATATCGCAACAATTGGTTTCCGGATGATAACTTGATAGTGGTTCAACCTAGAGTCATGAAACTTCATAGGTATGTTGGCCTTGGTGCGAGGAAGAACCCTATTGATCTTGGACTCACCAGGTCAAAGGTCAAGGTCACAGTGACCTTGAACATAGTATATCGCAACAATTGGTTTCCGGATGATAACTTGATAGTGGTTCAACCTAGAGCCATGAAACTTTACAGGCGTGTTGGCCTTGGTGCGAGGAAGAACCCTATTGATGTTGGACTCACCAGGTCAAAGGTCAAGGTCACAGTGACCTTGAACATAGCATATCGCAACAATTGGTTTCCGGATGAGAACTTGATAGTGGTTCAACCTAGAGTTCTTGGACTCACCAGGTCAAAGGTCAAGGTCACAGTGACCTTGAACATAGTATATCGCAACAATTGGTTTCCGGATGATAACTTGATAGTGGTTCAACCTAGAGCCATGAAACTTTACAGGCGTGTTGGCCTTGGTGCGAGGAAGAACCCTATTGATGTTGGACTCACCAGGTCAAAGGTCAAGGTCACAGTGACCTTGAACATAGCATATCGCAACAATTGGTTTCCGGATGAGAACTTGATAGTGGTTCAACCTAGAGTCATGAAACTTCATAGGTGTGTTGGCCTTGGTGCGAGGAAGAACCCTATTGACCTTGGACTCGCCAGGTCAAAGGTCAAGGTCACAACTCGACATTGGATCTGTGATCCTGAGCGGCATTTTTACTTAGTGCAATATGAGAAAATTTCTTTAAAAATCTTCTTCTTCAGATCCACCAGTCGGAATGCTTTTATATTTGGTATACAACATCTCTAGGGGGGTCAGTCAGATTCCAGGTTGTTCAATTCGAGTGCCTAGGTTAATATTTGGGCTCCATATGGGAACATGAAATTTAACTTAGTACAATATGAGGGAATTTCTTCAAAAATCTTCTTCTTCAGATTCACTTGTCAGAATGCT
Organism: Pictodentalium vernedei; assembly: GCA_031216915.1. Taxonomy (NCBI): domain Eukaryota; kingdom Metazoa; phylum Mollusca; class Scaphopoda; order Dentaliida; family Dentaliidae; genus Pictodentalium; species Pictodentalium vernedei. The sequence goes on along the minus strand of CM062296.1, from coordinate 513,819,200 downwards.
TTCACATTTGGTATACAACATCTCTAGGGGGGTCAGATTCAAGTTTGTTCAAATCGGATCCATAGGTCAATATTTGGGCTCGCTATGGTAGCCCAAATTTGAACTTAGTGCAATTCGAAGAAATTTCTTTACAATTTCTCTTCTTCAGATCCAACGGTCAGAATGCTTTCGTATTCGGTACACAACATCTCTTGGGAAGTCAGATTTAACAGTGTTCAAAGCAAGAGCCTGGGTTAATATTTGGGCTCTCTATGGGAGCCGGAATTGGCCATTTTGCTGAAGAATTAAAAATTTTGTATTCATTACACTCTAGAGGTACTAAGATTAATCCACATAGGTTGTATCAAAGGGCTTCATAGGGGAGCTCTACATTTTACTTATGATCAACTGAAGAAAAGGCATGATGCCTAGATTATTTTTGTCACTCCTGAGGGACTCAAGGAATGACAGTGTAGCCTATGGAGATGGCTTGCTTAATGTAGACTCATTCTTGGACTCTGTTTAAATTGTGTTCTGTACAAGATGAGCGCTTCAGGCCCCGTGGGCCTCTTGTTTTTTTGTTCTCGTTGGTTGGAAAATATGGCCACCAGAGACATTCTCTGATTCTGATTGATGAATTTTGCAAAAATCTTCTCTGAAACTACAAAGTCAAATGTTTTGAAACTTCCCTTGATTGAGGACTGCAACACCTTCTACCAATGATCCTCATGTAGTGTTGATGTAATGTTGCAAACATGGCCACAATTGCAACTCATAGTTGCCATGGTAAGCCTATTGGAAATCACATTTTTATATGTAGTTCTAAAGCACCTCTAGTTTGTCCTTCTTTTAACCTAACCATGCTGACACAGTATTGCATATGCCACACAAAGCTTGCATTTGTCAATTTTTTTTCACTGACCCACATCTCACAAGTCATGCTTCAATGAACTCTGCACACTGAGCTTGATGTCAATAATTCAAATGGATGGAGTAATGACTGATCCTTCAGTTTGTCATTTGATTTTCTTTATTATTAGCTACCAGTATAAAATGTTTGGTTGGAAATGTCAATATTCCAAACTTTTGTCCACCAGTTAAATTAAACTGCCACAGTGCAGGAGTTGAAAGTGGGGCAAAAATATTGTTGATTTTTTTTTAGCTCACCTGACTTTCAGTCAGGAGAGCTATAGTGATCACTCACCGTCCGTCGTCCGTCGTCATCCTTGAACATGGTGTTTGCATCTTCTCCTCCCAAACCGCTGAGATAATAGTTTGTTATGACATTGCAATTTGATTTTGTTCAAATCAAGTTGCCTTGCCCGTGGGTAGGGCTTCACCCAAAAAGTGTGCTGAAATCTTAAAAAATCTTCTTTTCATGAACCAGCAGTAGCAGAGACTTGATATTTGGTGTGCAGCTTCCTTTTGAGGTGTAGACTCAGATTAGTTCAAGAGAAGTTTGTGGGGCTATACTTGGCGTCGTTATGGGAGGGGCAAAATTTTTGGCCCCGCCCAAAATTTCTATTTTCCAAACCGAGAGGCTGATTTGAACCAAATTTTATGTGAGGGCTTATTGGGTCATAAGTACCTAATTTATGCTGATTTTTTTTTCCCCGTAGCCACATGGGAACAGCAGGAGCTAAAAATAAAAAAAAAATTAAAACGCCCATATCTCCAAAACTACACGGCACCGAGAATTTTTATTTGGTGTGAAGCTTCCTTAGGACCAACAGAAAGAATTGGTAAAAAAAAATTGCCATCGGTTTTATCATAGGGTACAGTTTCGGGACTTTGAAAAAGTGCTGAGTCAGCACTTTTTAACACTGTAGGCAATGGGAAAAACATTAAAAAATCTTTTTCTCCAGATCCAGCAGGCAGAATCTTTTGATATTTGGTATGCAACATTGTAGGGTGGATCTGATTCAAGTTTGTTCAAATCGGCCCCCTGGGTTCATATTTGGGCTCAGTATAGGAACCCGATTTCGAACTTAGTGCATTTCAGGCAAATTTCTTAAAAAATCTTCTTCTCCAGATCCAGCAGGCAGAATCTTTTGATATTTGGTATGCAACATTGTGGGGGTGGATCTGATTCAAGTTTGTTCAAATCGGCCCCTTGGGTTTATATTTGGGTTCAGTATAGGAGCCCAAATTTGAACTTAGTGCATTTCAGGCAAATTTCTTTGAAAATCTTCTTCTCAAGATCCAGCAGGCAGAATCTTTTGATATTGGGTATGCGACATTGTGGGGTGGATCTGATTCAAGTTTGTTCAAATCGGCTCCCTGGGTTTATATTTGGGCTCTGTATAGGAGCCCAAATTTGAACTTGGTGCATTTCAGGCAACTTTCTTAAAAAATCTTCTTCTCCAGATCCAGCAGGCAGAATCTTTTGATATTTGGTATGCAACATTGTGGGGTGGATCTGATTCTATTTTGTTCAAATCGGCTCCCTAGATTCATATTTGGGCTCACTATAGAAGCTTGAATTCGAACTTGGGTATGCGACATTGTGGGGTGGATCTGATTCAAGTTTGTTCAAATCGGCTCCCTGGGTTTATATTTGGGCTCTGTATAGGAGCCCAAATTTGAACTTGGTGCATTTCAGGCAACTTTCTTAAAAAATCTTCTTCTCCAGATCCAGCAGGCAGAATCTTTTGATATTTGGTATGCAACATTGTGGGGTGGATCTGATTCTATTTTGTTCAAATCGGCTCCCTAGATTCATATTTGGGCTCACTATAGAAGCTTGAATTCGAACTTGGGTATGCGACATTGTGGGGTGGATCTGATTCAAGTTTGTTCAAATCGGCTCCCTGGGTTTATATTTGGGCTCTGTATAGGAGCCCAAATTTGAACTTGGTGCATTTCAGGCAACTTTCTTAAAAAATCTTCTTCTCCAGATCCAGCAGGCAGAATCTTTTGATATTTGGTATGCAACATTGTGGGGTGGATCTGATTCAAGTTTGTTCAAATCGGCCCCCTGGGTTCATATTTGGGCTCAGTATAGGAGCCCAAATTTGAACTTACTGCATTTCAGGCAAATTTCTTTGAAAATCTTCTTCTCAAGATCCAGCAGGCAGAATCTTTTGATATTGGGTATGCAACATTGTGGGGTGGATCTGATTCAAGTTTGTTCAAATCGGCCCCTTGGGTTTATATTTGGGCTCAGTATAGGAGCCAAAATTTGAACTTAGTGCATTTCAGGCAAATTTCTTTAAAAATCTTCTTCTCCAGATCCAGCAGACAGAATCTTTTGATATTTGGTATGCAACATTGTGGGGTGGATCTGATTCTATTTTGTTCAAATCGGCTCCCTAGATTCATATTTGGGCTCACTATAGAAGCTCGAATTTGAACTTAGTGCATTTCAGGCAAATTTCTTCAAAAATCTTCTTCTCCAGATCCTGCAGGCAGAATCTTTTGATATTTGGTATGCAACATTGTGGGGTGGATCTGGTTCCAGTTTGTTCAAATCGGCCACCTGGATTCATATTTGGGCTCACTATAGAAGCCCAAATTCGAACTTAGTGCATTTCAGGCAAATTTCTTCAAAAATCTTCTTCTCCAGATCCTGCAGGCAGAATCTTTTGATATTTGGTATGCAACATTGTGGGGTGGATCTAATTCCAGTTTGTTCAAATCGGCCACCTGGATTCATATTTGGGCCCACTATAGAAACCCAAATTCGAACTTAGTGCATTTCAGGCAAATTTCTTTGAAAATCTTCTTCTCAAGATCCAGCAGGCAGAATCTTTTGATATTGGGTATGCAACATTGTGGGGTGGATCTGATTCAAGTTTGTTCAAATCGGCCCCTTGGGTTTATATTTGGGCTCAGTATAGGAGCCAAAATTTGAACTTAGTGCATTTCAGGCAAATTTCTTTAAAAATCTTCTTCTCCAGATCCAGCAGACAGAATCTTTTGATATTTGGTATGCAACATTGTGGGGTGGATCTGATTCTATTTTGTTCAAATCGGCTCCCTAGATTCATATTTGGGCTCACTATAGAAGCTCGAATTTGAACTTAGTGCATTTCAGGCAAATTTCTTCAAAAATCTTCTTCTCCAGATCCTGCAGGCAGAATCGTTTGATATTTGGTATGCAACATTGTGGGGTGGATCTGATTCAAGTTTGTTCAAATCGGCCACCTGGATTCATATTTGGGCTCACTATAGAAGCCCAAATTCGAACTTAGTGCATTTCAGGCAAATTTCTTCAAAAATCTTCTCCAGATCCAGCAGGCAGAATCTTGTGATATTTGGTATGCAACATTGTGGGGGTGGATCTGATTCAAGTTTGTTCAAATCGGCTCCCTGGGTTTATATTTGGGCTCAGTATATGAGCCCAAATTTGAACTTAGTGCATTTCAGGCAAATTTCTTTGAAAATCTTCTTCTCAAGATCCAGCAGGCAGAATCTTGTGATATTGGGTATGCACCATGCTTAGGGGGGGTGAGATTCAATTTTGTTCAAGCCAAGTCCCTGGGTTCATATTTGGGCTCACTGTGGGAGCCTAAATTATAACTTAGTTCGAAATGAGGAACTTTCTTCAAAAATCTTCTTTAGATCCAGCAGTCGGAATGTTTTGATATTTGGTATGCAGCATTCTTAGGGGGGTGAGATTCAAGTTTGTTCAAGCCTTGTCCCTAGGTCCATATTTGGGCTCACTGTGGGAGCTTGAATTGTAACTTTGTTCGAAATGAGGAATTTTCTTAAAAAATCATCTTCTTCAGATCCAGCAGTCGGAATGGTGTGATATGTAGTGAGTAGCATCCTTGGGGAGGGGGGGGGGGGGGAGGGGGGATTCAAGTGTGTTAAAGCCAAGTCCATGGGTCCAAATTATAACTTAGTCAATATGAGGAATTTTTCTTTAAAAATCTTCTTCAGATTCAGCAGTTGGAATGATATTTGGCATGGAGCAACCTTAGGGGGCTGAGATTCAAGTTTGTTCAAGCCAAGTCCCTTGGTTCATATTTGGGCCCACTATGGGAGCCTGAATGACAACTTAGTTCAAAATGAGGAATTTTCTTTAAAAATTTTCAGATCCAGCAGATGAATGCTTTTGATATTTTTTATGCAGCATCCTTAGGGGGGTAAGATTCGAGTTTGTTCAAGCCATGTCCCTAGGTCCATATTTGGGCTGATTGTGGGAGCTCGAATTGTAACTTGGTTCAAAATGAGGAATTTTCTTTAAAAATCTTCTTCTTCAGATCCAGCAGTAGGAATGTTTTGATATTTGGTGTGCAGAATCCTTAGGGGTGTGAGATTCAGGTTTGTTAAAGCCAAGTCTCTGGGTTCATATATGGGCTCCCTGTGGGAGCCCGAATTATGACTTAGTTCAATATGAGGAATATTCTTTAAAAATCCTTTTTTAGATCCACTGGTCAGAATATTTGGATATTTGGTTTCAGCTTTTCTAAGGAGGTGCAGATGCAACTTGTGGAAATCAATTCTCTGGGTTGATATTTAGGCTACCATGTCAGAAGAGCGCCCTCAGGCCCCCTGGGGCCTCTTGTTCTTTTTCTTGGAAGGTTATTGCAAGTTCTTGAATTTGATCTTAAAAATATCCTGGAACATCTGTGAACTCATTGTCGAATCTCCCTGGTATTCAGTTCCTGTGAGTACATTGTTTACATTCAGATAGATAAGAGAATGGACGAGATATAATATTTTCAGAAGTCAGTGTTCATCTTTTCTGAATCTCATTTCAGAAGCTTTTCTTTCAGTGGCAATTTAAATTGTGGAAAATCAATGCAGGTTAGACCAGGTTACAAGTGAGGAATTGGTAGAAGTGAATGGGATCAGATTTAGATGGAACTTGTTGATATTTGTGTTCATTTCAGATAAACAGTCATCATTACCCTTGGCTTGTCCATCAATTTTATTCATTCATGAGCTGCTGTACAAGAAAAGTCAAGCCATCAGTTTTTGTACTGCATAACCCTTTACCCATCCAGATAATTATGTCACAAATATGTCATAGATTGAATCCTAACCTTTATGATCGGCATCAAGGCCATGGTCTTATCACTTAATTTAGTTGGCCCGGTGGGAACGCATTTGCTTAGTGTGCTACTAAGAGCGGGGAAATTTTGATTTTTCGGAATCTGTTTTCGGTTTCAGGAAAAAACCTCATTTTGGTTTCACTTTTTCTATCTGTAATATAGTGAACAACACTTAAGGCTTCTTAACTTGGACAACATCCACAATAGTTTTGTTTGACACTACTCGATCACAAAATGCTGTATGTTGTTGTTCTCATTGTCACATGTTCTCCTTTATTGACTCGTCTGGTGGACGAGTCAATAGGGGAGAAAAAGTGGCAATGAAAACACGAAATATTCGGCAATTGGCCAGATAGACTAAGTGATGAGAGTCCACAGGGGGGTCACTAGGCCAGTTTCGTCTCAGTAAGAGAATTTGAGCAGTTTATGCATATACAGTAAAACAGCCATTTTTTGCTGTGTCTTGTGTGTTTCAGTTTTCTGATTTGCCAGAAAAACTGGAACGAAACTGGAAAACCGAAAAACCACCCTGGTGAAGTCTCACCGTTACTAGACACTGCCTGTGGTTGTCTTTGTATAGTTCAGCTTCCTCCACCATTAAAACTGTCCAGCATGATATGACTCTGACTGTTGAAGGTATTGTTCAGCCCCTACAAACAAAACAGAGAGTGAATTCAGGGGTGTGATTTGTCAGTTTTGTATGTGTACCCATACTATGTATGGTACACATAATGACGGCATCCGGGGTGGCCATCAGTCATTCGTCAATCCTTTGTCTGTCTGTCCATCCGTCCGTCTGTCCTTCCGGCGTCCGTATCCATTTCTTTGGCATTAGAATAAAAATATTGCTTGGATTGTCAAGTTACTTTATATTTGTGTTCAGGTTACTGATGTGCCGAGCTGTATAGTTTTTGGTGTAAATCTGATAATTTGATCCTGAGATATTAATTCTTTATCCTTCAAATGGAGAATTCTTCCAATCCCTTTGGCATGAGATAACTCAAAAAATATCAATCCAATTGTCATGTTACTTTATATATATCTCCAGGTTACTGATATTCCGAGCTGTATAGTTTTTGGTGTAAATCTGATAATTTGATCCTGAGATATTAACCCTTTATCCTTCAAATTGAAAATTCCTCCAATCTTTTTGGCATGAGATAACTCAAAAAATGTCAATCTAATTGTCATGTTACTTCTTATATGTGTTCAGGTTACTGATGTGCCGAGCTGTATGGTTTTTAGTGTAAATCTGATAATTTGATCCTGTGATATTAACCCTTTATCCTTCAAATTGAGAACTCCTCCAATCCATTTCTTTGGCATTCGATAACTCAAAAAATATTAATCCGATTATCAGGTTACTTTATATATGTATTCAGGTTACTGATGTGCTGTGCTGTATAGTTTTTTATGTAAATCTAATAATTTGATTCGGAGATAATAACCCTTTATCCATCAAATTAGGCACTCCTCCAATCCATTTCTATATGTACCCATACCATGTATGGTGTACATAATGTCAGCATCTGGGGTGGCCCTCCGTCATACAGCTTTCTACTAGTTGCGCGTATTGGTAAACATCTGACGATTTCACCGGCCTATTTTTTAATCTGATTTTAGTTCAAAGAACTAAAATGCCACCAAAATCATTATTTCGACAAGATGTTTGTTAAAAGCTCGATTTGTATATTTTCATACTATGGAGATATGATTTCAGTTTATTTTATAAGCGTGTATTCACATCCCTGAGTGATTTAGAGCATACACATAGATGTTAATATTTGCTTTTTAGAGACACTTTCCAAGAACTTTCTAAATTGAATTGCTTGAACATCAGAGAGACACGATTATTTTCTCTGAACTAATATTTTATTTTGGGAGAGATGTCGTCCCGAGTTTGATCCCCGTCCGGGACGACTTGCATTGTGTCCTTGGGCAAGGCACTTTATCCCTGTTGCCTACATGGGGCACGATTGCACCGTGTACTAGGGCGTACTGCACGTCAACGGTGCACATGTCTTCAACCGCTGTAACCCTGCTTGATCGGAGCTTGAACAGAGGTAGAATGTTGTGGAGCTGACAGTTGCTTGTCGATGCTCGGTGGTTCTCTCTGGGTACTCCGGCTTCCTCCACCCTTAAAACTGTCACGGTCACGATTAGCCATTGTGCATAAGTATGTGACCTTAAACACCAATAAATAAACAAATAAATGGGAGAGATGTCATTATTTCTCAATAGTCTTTGCTACAACTTTTTGGAAACAAGTGGTACACAACCAGATATCGCATGAGTCTAAAATCTTGCCCCTCCCATTAAAGGAGGATTGCATTTGTGTTATGAGGGCCTCCTACCCCGTAATGGCCTGACACCTGCTCAATACTAAATATAAGTCCAAATCTGGTGGAATATGAGGAATATTCTAAAAAATCTTCTTCACCAGAACCCCCTATCAGAATCGTTTGATATACAACATCCCTGGAGGGGTTAGATTAAATTTTGTGCAAATCAATTCCCTGGGTTGATATTTGGGCTTTCTATGGGAGCTCAAATATCAGCTCATCTGCTTAGTGCAATAATGGGAATATTTTTTTAAAAACTTCTTATCCAGAACCACCATCCAGAATCTTTTGATATGTAGTATCAACAACCGTAGGGGAGGGGGTGGGGCTCAGTTTTAAGTTTGTCTTAAAATCCCTTGATTCACATTTAAGCCTAAATTTTAACTTAGTGTGATATGTTGAATAATCTTTAAAAATCTCCTTCAGATCCACAGTTTAGATCTCTTAATATTTGGTAGACGGCATCTTTTGTTGAAGTAAGTCCCTAGGTTGATATTTGGTCTCCCTAGTTTTGCATCAGTGGATTATGAGCATCATTTCTGTGGTAGCACCTGAATACTAGAAAAATCACCTGACACAGCAGAATTATACATAATTACACAAATTCGTTCACTGTAGTTTTAGCTAACCATAGATGCTGATTAAATCCTTCTTTAAGCAACTTGGTAACGTCTGCCCAAGATCCCCTGGGGCCTCTTGTTTATTAAATTAACTTTTCTCAAATTTTGAATAATGATAAACTTTAGTGCTCATTGAGATTGGTGATGAAATGCCTGGATGAAACACTATTTATTACAAAGAGCTTTCTGAGCCCTTTCTAGCAGTGTATTACATTGCACCATATTATTGGCTTAATGGGAAACTCAACATGAGCTGCAGTATTCTGGGCTGCCTATATCAGCCTTTGCACAAACAGGGGTAAACATATCTGTGTTGTTTTGCCTTCTTTTACTTGGAAAAATTCAGAAATGTTTTACCTTAAAGATGGTTTTGCCTGATCTATTCTGTTAACAGCTTGGATTCATAGAGTAAAGATTGAATACAACATGTATGTTAGATTGCTATATGTATTGTGGGAAAAATTTGCACATTGAAATTAAATTTTTGTATTTTGACATCCCTGTGCAGAGGGTTAACTCCTTGCATGCTGATGGTGGATATTCCAGCCCAATTTCTCTTGCCATTTGAATAAGTATAGTTTGGGCACATTTAATTCAAATTTCCCCTTGTAAATTGAATTGTGATTTTTTCAACAATGATTTCTTGAGTTAAATTTAGACGAACTTTTCATCACATCCAGTGGGAGCGCGGCGGCTCAGTAGATAGAGGTGCAGGCTGCAAGCCGAGAGGTCCTCGGTTCGAATCCCACCTGCGGCACCCACGTTGTGTCCTTGGGCAAGACACTTCATCCTCATTGCCCGCGTGGGGGCACGATGATGCCGTGTACTAAGGCGTACTGCACGTCAATGGTACGCATGTCTTCAACCAATCTAGCCCTGCCTGTTCTGCTGTGCAGAGTTACGATGTTGGGGAGCTGGCAGCTGCTCGTCGTTGCTCGGTGGTTCTCTCCGGGTACTCCAGCTTCCTCCACCCGTAAAACTGTCACGGTCATGATTAGCCATTGTGCATAAATATGTGACCTTAAACATCAATAAATAATATTAAATAATAATATCACATCCAGTGGTGAAGTAAGAAGTTATCAGGTAATACTGACCAACCATCAGATGTACAACATCTCTCCAATCTTGTATTCATGTTTAAAAACTGGAAAAAAATAATAATCTTTTTTTTGTGTATAATGCTCAGGAATAAAATGTGTTTTAGAAGAAATGAAGAAAAATTATGAAAAATAATTTTAAAACAAAATATACAATATATTTTCAAAATCTTTTTTTTTTTTTACCAAAGCTCAGTATAGAAAATATACTTATGCTTAAACAGTTACAGAGGATTCAACTTTGTGGATGGTACCTTTTCTGCATTAGCATTTGATATCTCTGATTTTCACTGGGTAAAGTTTGTTAAAAATGGATTTTTTTTGGTATTTTATGAAGTGAGTCACTGCAATAAGAGATTGCGGAGTTATCACTTACAATGTATTGAACAAGTTATCTCTTGGTAACTTGCCATGGATTTTTTTTCATTTTGAAACAGCTCAGAGAAGGATTTCAGATCAAAGCATGTGTCTGATGAAGGATTGAGGAACATGAAACATGTTCGACCACTTTAAGTAATGTGCTGTCAGATTGAAACAAAAATTACTCCAAAACCCTTCATCGTTTATTCAAGGGAGATTGGAGAGTCTCCAGTCAGGGATTGATTGGATTTGCTTAAGACTAAGACTCTGCTGCAATTACCAGCTTAAGTCAAATATCCTCCAGAAGTGAGGGGAGAAATTAAATTACACTTGACAAGAATCAATGAATATTTAACAATAGATCATACTGGCCCAAGATTTATTATCTAGCTTGATAAACTATTGATCATCCTATCTCCCCATTTAAGTTACTATGTAATTCTGAAAGTGATTTCCATTTAAGATGTGGGAGTGGGGGAGCAAGTACGGTAGCTACAGTATGATTTGGTACCCAGGGACCTACAGTACAAGTCAAAATAAGTTGTAGCATAACTGCAATAAACTAAGTATACTGCTGCTCCTGCGATGATAAGATAAGAATCTGACATTATTTTCTGGAAAGCTTTCAGTGAGAGCTTTCCAGAAAATGATGTCGGCTTCTGGCCTTATAAGTTTTGGAAGAGAAAGATTCATAGTTTATAGTGGTTATCTTACAGCTTATTATGCCCCCAACTTGGTTGGAGGGGGTATTTAGTGGAGAGCTGCATACGTTCGTACGTTCGTGTGTAACGCAAATGTGTCCATCCAACAGATTTTCTGCTCTAGCACGGTCATTATTTGTCAGATTCAAATAATTTTTGCCATGCTTCTCCATCAACATGGGGGAACGGATCCTACAGCAGAATTAACATCTTCGCGTAAACATTTACAGAGTTATTGTCCCTTGTTTAACTTAGGGGATTATTATTGAAAAATGTGTTCGTCCAATATATTTGCTGCTCTAGCTCTGTCATTACATGTTGAATTCAAATAATTTTTACCATGCTTGTTCCTGAGCTTGGGGGAACGCATCCTACAGTAGAATTAATATCTTTGCATGAGCATTTACAGTGTTATTTGCCCTTGTTTAACTTAGGGGATGATCGGAAAATGTGTTCGTCCAACATATTTGTTGCTCTAGCTCTGTCATCATACGTTGGATTGAAATAATTTTTGCCATGCTTGTTTATATTAGTACAGATTGCTGCAGGCACATGTCATGCTTTTGATGGCATAATGCTATCCATGGTATTGCAAGAGGGGGCATATGCCACGCTTCATGTACGTTGCTCTTGTTTGGACTTGTACTATACCCTACCTTCCCACTTGCTAGACCAATGCAAACTTAGGCCTAAAAAAATTAAAAAATCTGTTTCTCAGGCCCTCCCGCATGGTCCTTTTGGCTGCCGCATGCTCTCTTTTTATAACTAATGTAAACTTGGTTTATGTCTGATATTTTACCCAAGTTGAAAAAATTGAAAATTTGCCCCTTGAGTGCAAGAAGGCTTTGCAATGCTTTGGCATTGCAAAGCCTTCTTGCACTCAATGGACGAAATACACCACCAACTATGCTATTCTGTAGATTATGAGGCCTAAAACATAAACCAAGAACATGAATTTTTGATGTCAAAGAAATAATTACAGAAATAAAAAATAAAATAAAAAAACGCTCGCCCACATGCTATTTTATAAATAATGGCCTGAGAAACAAGAGATCTACTTTGTGTATCCTTATCATTCTGGGAAATGCAGGAACACTGGGAAGTGGAGTAGTGCTTGTTAACTGTAGCAGACAATTCACCTTTATTAGGATAATAGGATCTGATCCGTAATGCAGTGGTTATGAGTCATTTGAGGTGGTAAACATAACTGTAAATGATCGGCTAACTTGACTTTACAATTAGGTTGCAGTCATGTTACAACCATTTGTGCTGAAAGTGCAATTAAACCGTAATAAAATAAAACAAGCAACTACCCAGAGGTCCATAAACTACAAATTTTCTTCCTGGGTCCTCATGTTTCCTTGAGTGTAACAAGGAAGAGTTGGGACTCACATTCACCCACTTGTTGGCTGAGTACCAAATCACTCTACCTGCTGTGTAATTCTTCTTCAAGATAGGCCAAAGGGTCTCTTAACCCCAATGCATACTGGCGTTAAAATATCAAAATTTCAGGCAGCAAATCAAATTTTTCCCATAATACAACTAGGAATTTAACAATTAAATTTTATTTGACAGAGCTCCATGAGAAGTTGATTGAATTGGTAAAATTTCTAGTTGCATTATGGGAAAAGTTGTCATCTTTAAATTTTGATATTTCAACATAAGTGTGCAGAGGGTTAATCAGCTTGAAGACTGGTCGAATGTAAAGTCAGTGAGTGGTATGTGAAGTGATTGGTATTTTTCAGATGGTCTTGAATATTCATTGAATTAATTCAATTGTTTTAAGGAATTTAACTTCAGTGTACTGTTTGATTCGAATAGTTGAATTTCAGTAGTAAATATGTTCCAGTTATAATATTTCTCCGTTGATGATATCATCTTCCATAACCCTTTACCTAACAAATTGTGAATAGCTGCCCCCCATAATTTTCAAATTGAGCAATTGAAAGACAAATATTTAAAAAAAAATTCCACAAAAAGCATATTATGTGAATCTTCATTACAATGAACTCATTCAATTGTGGGTCACATGATATGGTTTTGTTGAAATTTTGTGAAAAATTAGAAGAAGAAAAATAATTAAAATTACAAATGTTTATATCGTGTGCATTGAGTAAAGGGCTAAAGACTTTTAAACTCCAAACTTGTGCTACCAAGGGTTTTCTAAGTGGTCTGCATAGTTCAGTAACTGGACCCATTCTCACTATGATTTGATTGTTTTCCCAATTAACCACCACTAATTCACAGTTCCCAAGCTTGCAGTGAGCAATGAGTGACCATGGCAAATAACTGGAAAGAGGAGTAACTCACTGTAATTGAAAAAATTATCTTTACACAAATTATCAATATTCCCAGCTCTTTTCAAACAGTGGTAAATTTAACAACTGCAAGATCCCGGGTCACACTCCCAAAGTAGTCAGGAAAATCCTTGGCTACAAATCAAAATGAATTTAGTCACACAATGTTTGGAATTTTTGATCAAGTCACTTGATTTTTAGCTCGCCTGACTTTCAGTCAGGGGAGCTATAGTGATCACTCACCGTACGTCGCCCGTGAACATGGTGTTGGCGTCTTGTCCTCCCAAACCGCTGAACCAATTTAATTGATATTTGAGATAATAGTTTGTTATGACATCACATTTTGATTTTGTTCAAATCAAGTTGCCTTGCCCCTCGGTAAGGCCACGCCCAAAAAGTGTGCTTAAATCTTAAAAAATCTTCTCTTGAATCAGCAGTAGCAGAGACTTGATATTTGGTGTGCAGCTTCCTTTTGAGGTGAAGACTCAGATTTGTTCAAGAGAAGTTCGAGGAGCTATATTTGCCTTCGTTATGGGAGGGGCAAGAATTTTTGCCCTGCCCCAAATTTCTATTTTCCAAACAGAGAGGCAGATTTGAACCAAATTTGGTATGAGGGCTTATTGGGTCATAAGTACTTAATTTATGCCAAAAAAAATTTTTCCCGTTGCCCCATGAGAACCACATGAGCTAAAAATAGAAAAAATGAAAACGCCCATATCTCCAAAACTGCCTGGCACTGAGAATTCTTACTTGGCGTGAAGCTTCCTTAGAACCAACAGAATGGAATGGTCAAAAAACATTGCTATCAGTTTTATCATGGGGTACTTTTTGGGGACTTTGAAAAAGTGCTGAGTCAGCATTTTTTAACACATTGGGTAATGGGGAAAAAACATTTAAGACTACTTTTCTCCCAAACCTCTGCTCCAAAAGCTTTCAAATTTCACATATAACATCTTTGGAAGATTGTTTTACATGTTTATTGAAATCAAATCCCTGGGTCCATATTTGGGCTCTTTATGGGAGCCCAAATGTTTAAATTAGTGCAGTATGAGGAATATTCTTTAAAAATCTTCTTCAGATCTACCAATCAGAATCTTTTGATATTTGGTATGCAGCATGCTTGGGGGGGGGGGGGGGGGGGGGGATTCAAGTTTGTACAAGCCAAGTCCCTGGGTTCATATTTGGGCTCACTGTGGGAGCCTGAATTATAACTTAGTTCAAAATGAGGAATTCTTTAAAAATCTTCTTCTTCTGATCCAGCAGTCGGAATGTTTTGATATTTGGTATGCAGCATCCTTAGGGGGTTGAGATTCAAGTTTGTTGAAGCCAAGTCCCTGGGTTCATATTTGGGCTCCCTGTGGGAGCCTGAATTATAACTTAGTGCAATATGAGGAATTTTTCTTAAAAAATCTTTTTCTTCAGATTCAACAGTCGGAATGTTTTAATCTTTGGCATGCAGCATCCTTAGGGGGTGAGATTCAAGTTTGTTCAAGCCAAGTCCCTGGGTTCATATTTGGGCTCACTGTGGGAGCCCGAATTATAACTTGGTTCAAAATGAGGAATTTTCTTTGAAAATCTTCTTCAGATCCAGCAGTCAGAATGCTTTGATATTTGGTATGCAACATCCTTAGGGGGGCGGGGGGGGGGGGGGGGGGGGGGGAGATTCAAGTTTGTTTAAGCCAAGTCCCTGGGTTCATATTTGGGCTCCCTGTGGGAGCGAACCCGAATTATAACTTAGTGCAATATGAGGAATTTTTGTTTAAAAATCTTTTTCTTCAGATTCAACAGTCGGAATGTTTTAATCTTTGGCATGCAGCATCCTTAGAGGGTGAGATTCAAGTTTGTTCAAGCCAAGTCCCTGGGTTCATATTTGGGCCCACTGTGGGAGCCTGAATTATAACTTGGTTCAAAATGAGGAATATTCTTCAAAAATTTTCTTCACATCCATCAGTCGGAATCTTTTGATAATGTGGTATACAGCATCCCACTGGAGGTGAGATTAAAGTTTGTTCAAGCCAAGTCCCTGAGTTCATATTTGGGCTCCCTGTGTGAGCCCGAATTATTACTTAGTTCAATATGAGGAATATTCTTTAAAAATCTTTCTTTTTAGATCTACTGGTCAGAATCTTTGGATATTTAGTATAAGCTTTTCTTAGGAGGGGCAGATGCAACTTGTTGAAATCAATTCCCTGAGTTGATATTTAGACTACCATGTCAGGTGAGTTCCCTCAGGCCCCCTGGGGCCTCTTGTTAATTTCATTTTTGATGTCAGTGGTGGGGGGGGGGGGGGGGGGAGGGGTGTCATTACTGTCCTGGTTGTCCATCAGCCAATAGTTTGCTAGTACTTGACTGGTTGAATGCTAAATTTTTTGGGCTGTCAAAATTTTGTTCACATGTTATTGCTGTGTTAAAATGTATGAGAGAGAGCCTATAGGCACTCTCCCATTAATTGTAACAGGGCAAATCCCCCCTTGACCCCCCGACTAAGTAATATCACATCAAAATTTAATTGAAGCACATCCACAGAACATGAAACCTTCAAGCTGTGGTACCCACACTTCAGGATAAAGCCCTATAATAGGCTTCCAGCACTCGACAAGTTAAAAACTGTTAATATTCATTGGTAGAAAATCTGTCCCACTATGTGTTTTTGTAGTTATTCTCTCCTTGTACAGTAGTTCTTTAGCATCTTTTACAAGAATAACATTCATATCCAACTTGAACCAGTTATTGATTATCAGATTTCATTGTAAGTAATTCAGCACTGAAACATTTACTCCTGCTTTAAAGAGTATTCAGCATGGAACGGATGAACAAGAGCATAAAAGAGCAAATAAACAAAAAGTTACATATCTCTACACTTCCATAAGAAAATGCCATTAATAGTTAGAAGAGTGACCTAGTAGTATTTTCATTTCATTAATTATTAAACCAGCTATACTCAATACATGTATCACTTTACTCTCTATCACTCCTCAGCTTGAATAACTTTTCAAAAAAGTGCATTTTCCAGATTTGTCAGTCCCTGATGCCTTTTTATTAGCTCACCTGGCCTAAAAGGCCATGTGAGCTTTTCTCATCACTTGGCATCCGCTGTCGTCTGTAAATTTTTCACATTTTCATCTTCTTCTCTGTAACCGCTGAGCTAGTGTGAACAAAACTTGGCAGGAATGGTCTATGGGAGGTTCTCTACAAACGATCCTCATTTTGTTCTCGTCAGATGAAAAACATGGTTTCCAGAAGCATTCTTTGATTCTTGTTGGTGGATTTTCAAAAATCTTCTTTGAAACTGCCAGGCCAAATGTTTTGAAACTTCATGTAGATGATGACTGGGACCCTCTCTACCAATGATACTCATTCAGGGTATTTAGTGTTTTCAAAACATTGATTAGCAGTTTTTGGGTGATTTCCGAAAACTGATTAGCAGTCTAGAAGAATTGATTAGCAATTCACATTGACATGAAGTTGTTCACTTTCCTTGTGCTTTAGCCAAACAAGAGGCAGTTGGTACTTCAAAAAAGCATGTAAACTTGGCAAACACTACAGTTTCTCCAAATAAAAAGATTAAAAATAAGCACTTTGAAGTATGTTCTATCACTTCATATGCTTGATGGATATAATCAAATGTGACAGAAGATACTTCATAGGGCACTATAAAGTCTTCCAAGCCGGCTTACATTTATGGATGGTAGCATTGTGAATGCTTGTAACATTTACACTAGAGTGTAAGGCCAAAAAAAGGGTTTTGGTTCTCATGCACAGCCGCATTGGAAAAATACCCCCCCCCCCCCCCCCCTCCGCATTGAATTGCAGTATAACAAAAATACCGTGTATGTCCGTATATACGTCACCCCTGTGTATAAGTCACACCCCCAACTCACACTTGGAATTCCTCCCTTTTGCATAAAGCTCATGTATAGGTCGCACACCCATTTTCAAGTACATGCAGTCAACAAGAATTAGTTGCAAGTTTATATGTTTTGCCAATTTGGGATGCAATGGAAATAGGTAAGTTTTCATGAGTTACCACATGTTGAATAAGATAAAAGAATAAAGGAAAATTATTATTAAAGATTTAAAAAATACTTGCATTTTATTTGTTTTTTCGTTGTTTGTTTATCACCCCAATGTCTTCATCCTTGCCGCGAGAATCCAACACTCGTTTGTGCCTGAGACTTCATAGTTTCAGAATCAGAGCACCATTTGCACCATAACCTACGCAATTGTTGTGTTTATGTTGGTTTTTCCAAAACGTGACAGGAAAAACCAATATAAATACAACAACTGCGCAGGTTACAGGACAAATTGTTGTCCTACATAAGCATTGTTGGTGCTATTGAAACTGAGAAAATTATTTGGAACAATAAACTTGCAAAAAATAGTTTGTTTTTTAATAGAAATATTATTAGCAAACACGCAAATACCAGCCATTTCATAAAAATAATTGACTCGCATCCTGCGAATCATTTTTACGATTTTGATTTGCAGACAGTCGTAATTGTCTCGCAAACTGCGATGCAAACCCGAACAAATATACCCTGTCATTTAATGTTGATCGGGTTGCAAACATGGTCACAATTGCAGCTTATAGTCACTATAGAAACCCTATGGGAAATCACATTTTCATCTTCTTCCCTGGAATTACTGAGCCGACATGAACCAAACTTGGCAGGGAGGGTCTATGGGAGGTCCTCTACAAACAATCCTCATTTTGTTCCCATGGGTTGAAAAACATGGCCGCCAGAAGCATTCTTTGATTCTGATTGGTAGATTTTCAAAAATCTCTGAAACCACAGGGCCAAATGTTTTGAAACTTTGCATGGTTGATGACTGAGACACACTCTACCAATGATCCTCATTTAATGTTGATCAGGTTGTAAACATGGTCACAATTGCAGCTTATAGTTACTATAGAAACCCTATGGGAAATCACATTTGCATCTTCTCTGGAACTACTGAGCCGACGTGAAAACAAACCTGGCAGGGATAGTCTATAGGGAGCTCCTCTACAAACAATCCTCATTTTGTTCCCATGCATTTGAAAACATTGCCGTCAGAGGCATTTTTTGATTCTGATTGGTGGATTTTGAAAAATCTTCTCGGAAACCGCAGGGTCAAATGTTTTGAAACTTTTCATGGTTGATGACTGGGACCCCCTCTACCAGCGATCCTCATTTAATGTTGATTGGGTTGTAAACATGGCCACAATTGCGGCTTATAGTTAATATAGAAACCCTATTTTCATTTTCTTCTCTGGAACTTCTGATCCGACGTGAACCAAACCTGGCAGTGATAGTCTATGGGAGGTCTTCTACAAAAGCATTTTTGGATTCCGATTGGTGAATTTCGAAAAATCTCCTCTGAAACCACATGACCAAATGTTTGAAACTTTGCATGGTTGATGACTGGGACACCCTCTACCAACGATCCTCATTTAATGTTGATCCTGTTGCAACCATGGCCACAATTGGTTTATAGTTACTATAGAAACTCTAAGGGAAATCACATTTTCATCTTCTTCTCTGGAACTACTGAGCCGACGTGACCCAAACTTTGCAGGAATGGTCTATAGGAGGCCCTCTACGAATAATCCTCTTTTTGTTCCCATTGGTTGGAAAATATCGCCACCAGTGACGTTCTCTGATTCTGACTGATGGATTTTGCAAAAATCATCCCCTCTGAAACTACAAAGTCAAATGTTTTCAAACTTCCCTTTATTGAGTGCCTGGGACACCTTCTACCAATGATCCTCATGTAATGTTGATATAATGTTGCAAACATGGCCACAATTGCAGCTCATAGTTACCATGGAAAGCCTATGGGAAATCACATTTTTATATGCAGTTCCAGGTGAGCGATTACAGGCTCTTTAGACAATGCTTAGATTGATTTAATCCATTACATTTTGTTTGAAAGAATATTTTCTCCAAATATTGCAATTTGGTTGTCATTTAGATTTGTGACTTTAAGAAATGTATTTGGTTGTTCACAAAGGAAGAAAACTAGTTTTTGTTGCAAAAAATTGTCCAGTAGAGGACCATTCCTGTAACCTCTATTGTGGTTCAGTCTATTTGAACAAGGTGAGACCTAATGACAAAATATGTTGAAGAAATTACCTCTTTTCTGTCTGTAAATGTTGTTTTAAACTTGGCCGCTCATTGCTTTGTCATATGCCAGTAGACTAACTTACTGGACCAACAGGCTTGCTTGTACAAATTGGGCAAACAATTGTTCAGTTCATCCATCTTTATCCTCAAAAGAAATAAGGTGACTGATTTTCATCTGGATGCCTTACTATATCGTAGACAAATACAGTAAAGCCTTATTAACTGAATAGCCACTATGTCAGCAACAGGCTTTTAAATTCTTCCCAACTAACGACGGTTAACGCTGTGCCCAAATAAGATAATTGTGCCCAAATTATGCGTAGTTTGCAACTTTTTCCAAAGTTTTGCAGTGTTTCGGCAATATATAGTTGGGCTGGCTTTCCCTGATGCTTGCAATATTGCTTAGAGCTTTCCTTCGAATCAAACAATGAAGCAGATAAATAATTTTTAGCTTAACTTGACAAAGTCAAGATAAACTATTGCCATCATGGTGCGGAAGTCTGTGAGTCTGTTCACATTTTCCTTTAGCACAGGCTACACCCCGTAGTTCTTGTCATGAAATTTCATATACAGGTTTGGAGTCATGTCTAGATGAGTTGCGATCGGTCAACCGGTATGGCTGCCCGAGCCCCAAACTGGAAAACCATTAGCACAGTCTACAGGCTGTATTTATGAAGGGATTTCATTGTAATTTGGTAGGATGCCTCTGTATAATTACTAGATGAGAACTTCCCCTTTTGGTCATGACCTGTCAACCGTGATGGCTGCCCAAGCCCAAAACACAAAAACTTTTAGCACAGTCTGCAGGTCATATTTAATATTGTGGGATTTCATTGTAACTTGGTAGGATGACCCCATATGATGTCTAGATGAGAACTTCCCCATTTGGTCCCGATCTGTCAACCGTGACGACTGCCCGACCCCAAAACCCGAAAACCTTGAGCACAGTCTACAGGTCATATTTATGGAGAGATTTCATTGTAACTTGGTAGGATGACTTCATGTAATGTCTAGATGAGAACGTTCCATTTTGGACGCGATTGATCAACACTGATGGCTGCAGGGACCCGAAGCCTGAAAACCTTTAGCACAGTCTACAGGTCATATTTATTAAGAGATTTCATTGTAACTTGGAAGGATGACTCCAAATAATGTCTAGATGAGTATGTCCCCTTTCGGTTGCGATCATTCAGCCGTGATGGCTGCCCGAACCCAAAACTCGAAAACCTTCAGCATAGTTTATAGGTCGTATTTATGAAAGGATTTCATTGTAACTTGTTAGGTTGACTCCATATAATGCCTAGATGATGACATCCCCTGTTGGTTGTGATTTGTCAACTGTGACGGCTACAGGGGCCCGAAGCCCGAAACCTTTAGCACAGTCTACAGGTCATATTTATGAAGGGATTTCATTGTAACTTTGTAGGATCACTCCAGATAATGCCCAGATGAGAACGTCCTCTTTTGGCCGCGATCATTCAACCATGATGGCTGCCCGAGCCCAAAACCCGAAAGTACAGACTACAGGTCGTATTTGTGAAGGGATTTCATTGTAACTTGGTAGAATGACTCAGTATAATGTTGAGGTGATGACATCCCCTTTTAGTTGCAATTGGTCAACTGTGATGGCTACACAGGCCTGAAGCCCGAAACCTTTAGCACAGTCTACAGGCCATATTTATGAAGGGATTTCATTGTAACTTGATAGGATGACTCATTTTGGAATAATATCTATTTATTAGCTCACCTGACTGAAAGTCAGGGTGAGGCGTGAAGGTGGTGTTTGGGTCTTTTTCTTCCAAACCACTGGCCGCATGTTAATGAAATTTCATGTGAGTAGGGGTTATATAGCGGCATTTTGATTTTTGGGCAAATTAGGTTTCGGCTCATATTGAGCAGAGGGGTGGGGCAAAAATGCTCCAATTCTTAAAAAATCTTCTTCTCAAGAACCAGCAATAGCAGAGACTTGATATTTGGTATGCAGCTTCCTTTTGAGGTGTAGACTCAAGTTTGTTCAAGAGAAGTTTGTAGGTCTATACTTGGCGATGTTATGGGAGGAGCAAAAATTTTGGCCCCACCCCAAATTTCTATTTTTTAAACCGAGAGGCCAATTTGAACCAAATTTTATGTGAGGGCTTATTGGGTCATAAGTACCTAATTTATGCAGAAATTTTTTTTCCTGTAGCCCCGTGGGAACCACAGGAGCTAAAAATAGAAAAAAATTAAAACGCCCATATCTCCAAAACTGCACGGCACCGAGAATTTTTATTTGGTGTGAAGCTTCCTTAGGACCAACAGAAAGAACTGGTAAAAAAAAATTGCCATCGGTTTTATCATAGGGTACAGTTTCGGGACTTTGAAAAAGTGCTGAGTCAGCACTTTTTAACACTGTAGGCAATGGGAAAAACATTAAAAAATCTTCTTCTCCAGATCCAGCAGGCAGAATCTTTTGATATTTGGTATGCAACATTGGAGGGTGGATCTGATTCAAGTTTGTTCAAATCCGCCCCCTGGGTTCATATTTGGGCTCAGTATAGGAGCCCGATTTCGAACTTAGTGCATTTCAGGCAAATTTCTTAAAAAATCTTCTTCTCCAGATCCAGCAGGCAGAATCTTTTGATATTTGGTATGCAACATTGTGGGGTGGATCTGATTCAAGTTTGTTCAAATTGGCCCCCTGGGTTTATATTTGGGCTCAGTATAGGAGCCCAAATTTGAACTTACTGCATTTCAGGTAAATTTCTTTGAAAATCTTCTTCTCCAGATCCAGCAGGCAGAATCTTTTGATATTTGGTATGCAACATTGTGGGGTGGATCTGATTCAAGTTTGTTCAAATCGGCCCCTTGGGTTTATATTTGGGCTCAGTATAGGAGCCCAAATTTGAACTTAGTGCATTTCAGGCAAATTTCTTTGAAAATCTTCTTCTCAAGATCCAGCAGGCAGAATCTTTTGATATTGGGTATGCAACATTGTGGGGTGGATCTGATTCTATTTTGTTCAAATCGGCTCCCTAGATTCATATTTGGGCTCACTATAGAAGCTCAAATTTGAACTTAGTGCATTTCAGGCAAATTTCTTCAAAAATCTTCTTCTCCAGATCCTGCAGGCAGAATCTTTTGATATTTGGTATGCAACATTGTGGGGTGGATCTGATTCCAGTTTGTTCAAATCAGCCACCTGGATTCATATTTGGGCTCACGATAGAAGCCCAAATTCGAACTTAGTGCATTTCAGGCAAATTTCTTTGAAAATCTTCTTCTCACGATCCAGCAGGCAGAATCTTGTGATATTTGGTATGCAGCATCCTTAGGGGGGTGAGATTCAAGTTTGTTCAAGCCATGTCCCTAGGTCCATATTTGGGCTCACTGTGGGAGCTTGAATTGTAACTTTGTTCGAAATGAGGAATTTTCTTAAAAAATCTTCTTCTTCAGATCCAGCAGTCCGAATGGTTTGATATGTGGTGAGTAGCATCCTTGGGGGGAGGGGGGGATTCAAGTGTGTTAAAGCCAAGTCCATGGGTCCATATGTGGGCTCCCTGTGGGAGCCCAAATTATAACTTAGTCAATATGAGGAATTTTTCTTTAAAAATCTTCTTCTTCAGATTCAGCAGTTGGAATGTTTTGATATTTGGCATGGAGCAACCTTGGGGGCTGAGATTCAAGTTTGTTCAAGCCAAGTGGTTCATATTTGGGCTCACTATGGGAGCCTGAATGACAACTTAGTTCAAAATGAGGAATTTTCTTTAAAAATCTTTAGATCCAGCAGATGAATGCTTTTGATATTTTTTATGCAGCATCCTTAGGGGGGTAAGATTCAAGTTTGTTCAAGCCATGTCCCTAGGTCCATATTTGGGCTGATTGTGGGAGCTCGAATTGTAACTTGGTTCAAAATGAGGAATTTTCTTTAAAAATCTTCTTCTTCAGATCCAGCAGTCGGAATGTTTTGATATTTGGTGTGCAGAATCCTTAGGGGTGTGAGATTCAGGTTTGTTAAAGCCAAGTCCCTGGGTTCATATATGGGCTCCCTGTGGGAGCCCGAATTATGACTTAGTTCAGTATGAGGAATATTCTTTAAAAATCTTTTTTTAGATCCACTGGTCAGAATATTTGGATATTTGGTTTCAGCTTTTCTTAGGAGGAGCAGATGCAACTTGTGGAAATCAATTCTCTGGGTTGATATTTAGGCTACCATGTCAGGTGAGCGCCCTCAGGCCCCCTGGGGCCTCTTGTTTATTTATTTATTTATTTATTGGTGTTTAAGGTCACATATTTCTGCACAATGGCTAATCATGACCATGACAGTTTTATGGGTGGAGGAAGCCGGAGAACCACCGAGCAACGGCGAGCAACTGTCAGCTCCCCAACATACCAACTCCATACAAGCCGGGTTAGCATTGGTTTAAGGCAGGTGCACCATCGACGTGCAGTACGCCTTAGTACATAACGCCACCGTGCCCCCACGTGGGCAATGGGGGTGAAGTGTCTTGCCCAAGGACACAACGCAGTTGCCGCAGGTGGGATTCGAACCGAGGATCTCTCGGCTTGCAGCCTGCACTTCTACCCACTGAGCTACCGCGCCCCCCCCCCCTCATTTTGGAATAAATTCACTGTAACTTGGTAACTTTTGTTGACATACGTTAACTGTGAGGGCCGCATACATTAACTGTGAAGGCCACATTAACCCACTCCTCTGTTCTTTAGTACAGTCTACACCTCCTATTATTTTTATTAAAAACATAGCATACAGGGAACAGAAATTAACATATTCCCAATTATCACAATTCTTGTCTTATTAGTCCCCTACGGGAACCGTAAGGGGACTATAGGATTGCACTCCGTCCGTCCATCTGTCTGTCTGAGACGGTCGTATTTTGGTTGTGGTCGGTCAGCTGTGACCACTGGACAGGCACGTGACCTAGATTCCTTTTGCAAAGTCTATGAGTCATATTTATGAAGGGATTTCATCGTAACTTGTAGGATGACTCATTTTGGAATGATTGTACTGTAACTTGGTAACTTTGGTTGACATACGTTAACTGTGAGGGCCACATCAACCCAGGCCTCAGTTCTTTAGCACAGTCTATATCTCAAATTATTCTTGTTGAAAACATAGTATGTAGGGTACAGAACTTAACATATTCTCAATTACCACAATTCTTGTCTTATTTCATAATTCTTTCATAAGCCTTGAACATTATCCTTCTCATGAAACACTATGCTCGGTCAAGTTAAGCTGCAGCGTCATTGTCACTTTCATTTAACCATCCAGTGTGTACACAACCCATACACTTGTTTGTCTTTCAGAAACTAGAGGTGCAAAGAAGCAAGTACTACGCATCAGGTAGATGGCCAGTCTTCCATGAACTGTACATTTGCTTCTTTGGTCCTCATATTTCTCTTGAATTGGCAACTAAAGACATTTAACTGTCCCCTGGTCATGTATGTTACAAGGAGAATCTTTTTGGGTGGGCTCCAAAACCATTACCACCCACATATTCAGTAGCTTGGTTTATATCGTCTACTATTGTTATTGATATGGATATATACTATTAAAAAAAAGTAGGGGATATTTGTTAAAAGTGTGATATATGAAGAAATGTATTTATATTTTCATCAAAAAGAAAGTTGAGGCATTGCACTGTGACATCTGGTGAATGATTTCGGTGATAGTTGGGTTTCTGACAAGCACATATTCCACGCACTGACCTGTAGAAGACATGGACGGTCAGTTAGAGAATTTACCACATTCTGTCCAAGACCTCAATACCTTGTAAATCCTCCTCGGTTCGCGAGATAAGCATGGATCCGATGTGGCATACTCACCAAACATCCAGTATCAGCTTGACTGATGTTCTTCCATTCTTCCTGCAGTGCAGCGGCGAGTTTATGGATATTGGTAGGGGTCTGTTGGCGTTGTAGGTACCTGCCAAGCATATCCCAGATATGCTCGATTGGTGAAAGGTCTGGAATTAGTGCTGACCAAGGCAGTGTAGTGATGTTCTGCCCCTAGGGGAACTCGGTAGTGACACGGGCTCTGTGTGCTCTTGCATTGTCATCATGGAAAATGAATCGACGGCTGTGACGTCATGCAAATGGCATCACATGAGCTGCTAACATGTTGTCACGGTAGTTCTGCCCTGTGACATGCCCTTGGATGACCTGTAATGCTGTTCTGCTTGTCATGGTTATGCCTCCCCACACCATAACTGATCCATCACCAAAACGATTGTGATGGCTAATGGTTACGACATGGTATTGTTTGTTCAGCCGTCGCCACACTCTGTTTTACCTGTCGTGGAACTTGAGGGTGAACCTTGATTCATCGGAAAACATGACGTTGCTCCACCGATGATTGTCCCAGCGCTGTCGTGCACCACACCAATTACGCCTTGGTGCAAGGTGGCGTTCAGTCAAACGTGGAATTATTCGAGGTTGTCAAACGTACAAATTCTAGCTGTATAGACGATTTCGGATAGTCTGACCACTGACTCGCACATCTGTCGCTCGGTGCTGCTGCTGTCCAATTAATTTCTGAGGCACTTTGATGGCAGTTATGTAATGCTGTGGTTTGGATGAAACGATCCTGGTTAGCAGTTGTCGCCCTTGGATGACCTGATCGACGTCTGTCATCAACATTGCCTGTCTGACGGTATTATGATCTTGCTGGGGTTGCAGGTCACTAAGGCATGGCTGCTGCTCAGCGGGCTTGGCTGCGAGAGGTAAATTACATCTTTGCTCAGTTTATGAACTTTTATTTATGGTCCATCAAATATTTACATGATAATCGGCTGCATTAACATAAACATGGTAAAGTACATTCTTGGATCAGCCTATGTCTACTTTGGTATAACATGGTATAACTAATAACTGGTGCTGCTAAAAATGTCTGTCTGCTAACTGATTGACTGGCAACATATTCAATTCTCTAACTTAACAATAAAGCAACTTGAAAACTGTGTGACTTGATAACTTATTTGTTGACTCCTTGACTGCCCTACCCTTTCTTCTTGCAGAGCTTGCCAATATCTTTTTTGTATCAAAAAGGTTTCATCATCTATCTGCAGGTGACAGGCAATGTATGCTCCACCTATAATCCCACCCAGCTCTCTTTGATTGGCCTAGACTGACAGTTCTACCCAGTTACCCTGGACAGGAAAACAACCATCTTGTGAATTTGTTATGGTCAATTTAAATGACAGACCTTAGATAAAGAAAAGCTGTTGTCTTTTACTTGAAAGATTTCAGTTGAAGATAGGGTGTCTCATTACACAATTTTACAGGAAATGAAACACCTAATCCTAGCAGTGTAGATTTCCAATCACCTAATTTGTTTTATAAATTGTTTTAAGAGATATTTACCATACAAATAGCCTGGGGGAAGCAGGTGGGCTCAACATTAGGAACATCTTACACTTATACATATACAAGGAAAACAGTGTGCCAAGCAACAGAAAATAAATGATATTATTTTCTCCAACAGGACACACTGAATTTTTGTAACTGGTTATAGTGTCATGACCACAACCTGCTAATCACCGATTGAGTAACATTGAGAATTTGAGCCACTGCAGTCTGTCTGTTGCCAGCTTCCAACATGCCAATGCCACTTAAATGTTCGTCATGTGTCAGTCTTTGCATACCTCAAAAGTTTTGTTTTGACCAGAAACTATTGATGAATGAGTTTATACCAAGAAAAGAACGATGCGAAAAACCTGCACAAAGTTTTCGTAGACGGGTGACATTCATGATCCACACTAAACTTGGTAACATATTGAGGGAAAAATGGAGTTGGATAGTGATCACAACTTGATTACAGTGACGATGAGGGCCAAAAACCTAGAGAAAAGCAAAGGAAGCTTCAAGGAGGTTTGGGAACTCAAAGAGGATGCTGACTGGGCGAAGTTCGAAGAAAAACTGAAACCAAAGCTTGCGGCCGTACACAAGGGGGGCAGTGTCCAGAAGATGGCCGACGCCATAGTTGCGAGCCCAGTGGAGGCAGGGAAGGAAAGTGTAGGAAAGATTAGGGTGCCAACACGGGAACTTGGGTACAGAGTGAACGAAGAACTGAAAAGGGCCATAAAGGTTAGAAAAGCTAAATGTGCTGCATACAGGAGAAGTAGAAAACTTAAGGGGGTGGAATGCAATGAGGCCATGGTAGCAAAGGAAGAATACCAACAAGCACGAAATAAAGTAAACAAGATTAAAGATGACAACTGGAGAGTGCGAAATAACAGTCTTATTAGGACGCTAAGAACGACAGGGGGGGGGGGGGGGTGGGGGTGGGGGTGGGGGGGCGAGTTCGAGCGTATTTTGGAAATGGGTGAACAAACGTAACAAAGGGAATAACCCACAGAGCATTAAAGTAGATGGCAGAGTTACAGAAGAGCCAGATCAAATCGCATTAGAACTAGTCAAGCACTGGGAAAAGGTAAACGATAAGTGATGGGGCATGGGAAACCCACCAGAGTGTCCGAACCAGGTCGAGGGCAATCTATCAAACTTCGTGTGCAGCGAAATCAAAACTGAGGAGGTGCGAAGGGTGATCTCAAAATTAAGGAATGGAAAAGTGGGAGGGGTGGACGAAATTCCTAACGAGTTTATCAAAAAAGGGGGAGAGGAACTCTTGGAAAGCCTAACTGCCCTATTCAATTTAGCCATAGAAAAACAAGAGGTACCAAAGGAGTGGCGGGAAAGTAAAGTGACATTTATTCACAAAAAGGGGGGAAAAAGATGCCTTGGATAACTATCGAGGGATCTCTGCCAGCAGCAACATTGGAAAAGTCTTTTGTAAAGTCCTGTATGGGAGATTAGAGGAGGTGATCGAAGAGAAGTTTTTTTTGAGAGAAATCCAGAATGGCTTCAGGAAGGGAAGGAGAGTCACCGACCATCTTTTCACGCTATCCCAAATGATGGAATCCGCGAAAGCAAAAAAAGAAAAAGATGTTCATGGCCTTTTTGGATGTTAAAAAGGCATATGATAGAGTTTGGAGGGAGGGTATGTGGTGCAAGCTGGAGGCTCTGGGCTTGGGGGGCGAGTTTGTTGGGATTATGAAAGCATTATATAAAAATGTACAGAGTGAACTTAGCCTGGGAAACATTACAACAAAATGTGTGCCTATGGAGATAAAATAGGGGTGTATCCTTTTGCCAATTCTTTTTGCATTGTACATCAAAGGTTTAGGAGATGAACTCCTGCATAGCGACGAGGGGGTTGCAGTTGGTGACTTGAAGATCCCAGTGCTATTTTTTGCAGACGATATGGTGCTAGTGTCAGAAAGCGAAGAGGGGCTAGCGAAGATGCTGGGAATTGTTGGGAAATATGGGAGCAAATGGAGACTCGAACTTAATGAAAGCAAGAGCAAAGTTATACCCGTGGGCCGCAAAGTGGACCCCACTCGAAGGTGGAGAGTGGGGGAGTTCTGCATTCCGGAAGGTAGCAGTAGACTTCTCAGTGTAGGAGAGACTAGTGACTATGAGTAGCTGGGGGTAAATATAAACATCACAGGAAGAGGCATCTACCGAAACCACACAAATAAATTGATTCTGAAGGGGAAGCGAATCCTTAACCAAATGAAACTTATAGGGAGAAACAGTTTCAATAAGGTTTTCGTGGGGAAAACTATTTGGGAAATGGTGGGTCTGCCAAGTATAACATACGGTACGGAAGTTGTACCCCTAAACCACACAGCTGTTAAGAGCTTGGAAATCCTGCAGAACGATGCAGGCTGATGGATAACAGCCTCGAGTAATATCGCAGCACTAGAAGCAATCAGGGGTGAACTTGGGTGGATGAGGATCAAGGACAGGATAGACCTATTGAAACTCGGTTATCTTAATTATTTGGTAAATCTCCCCGACAGCCGATGGTGTAAAGTAATGTTCCTGAGAACTTTCAACTCAAATATCAAGACGGGGTGGATGGTCCAAGTGAGGGAGCTAGTAGAAAACTACTCATTGGAGATCGTGGACCTTGACGTTGGGGCAAACCAGGGCAAAAGGATCGTCAGAGAAAGGGTCATGGAGGATTGTAACCGTAATTGGCGAGAGGGGGTCAAATCAAAGAGATCTTTGGGTGGCCTGCGTGATAAAGAGAAGCCTGGTTTTGAAGAGTACCTTGATGGCACCTTTGGGGGGTCACTGTTGTTCAAGCTGAGGTCGCGGTCCCTGGAGCTGAGGGGAAAAATTGGGAAAAACAGTGAAAAGGAGTGCCAGATGTGTAACTTGGGCGTGGTGGAGACCCTGGAACACTTCCTTATAGAATGCCCAAAATACCAGTCTAAAAGAATAAGATTCACAGAGAGTATAATGGGGAAGTGGGATGGGAGAATGAAGGACATGTGGTTAGGGGGCGACTCAAAGGAGAGGGTTAATATACTAATCGAAGAGATTGGGAAGAATGGGGCAAGGGATGTCATCAAGCAGTTCGTGTCCGAGTGTTGGGAGGAGAGAAGAAGTGCGGGAATAGGGAGGCAGTTGGTAGAACATGGGTAACCAAGGCCTTCTCATACGAGGACCGTGACAAATTAGCGGCCGGCCGAAGTGTTATTATTATGTTATTATTATTATTGATGTGTCCAAACATGTGTATCCAGTACAATTTTCCGAAAATATCAACATCAGTTTGGATATCCCCTACTTTTTTTGAATAGTATATATCCCTCTTCTCTGTGCATGATGTCACAAGGTTATAGTTTTTGCATGATTGAAGTTAAGTGTGGGTTGCTTGAGTAATAGTCAAGCTTCTTCATGGAGGGGCAGAATTTATGAGGGGCAGATTTCACTGCTTCACCCCCATTTTTATTTAATTTTTGGAACTGATTGGCTGATGCTATCAAAATTTGGTATTGGTTTTCGGCAATTTTTAAAAATAATTCTTTCCCTGATGAAATTTCCCCTATGAAACAAATTCAAATATTCTCCCTGTCCTCACTAACTCCCCCTCCATTCCTGTTGGCAACTTGATCGAGGTGAGCATTTTAGGCTCACTTGAGCATCTGATTTTAGCACATGATAGATGCCCTATCACACTTGATCGGATTTTGCTGGACCAGATATTTTCGGTCAAAAAGTTTTTTATGTTGCATTAATCAAGTCTTGTTAAAGAGGTAATAAAGGATGGTGCTGACATGTATGGATATCTTTAAACTTCTGCCTTTATGTTTCTAAGTTTTCAGATAATTGGGTCTATTTTTAGGTTCCTCTTGATATTTAGAAACATTCTAACAAAAAAACAAAAAAAATTCTTGCAGTTTGAAGAAATTTTATATAAAACCAATTGATGTGCACACCCAGTGGAATTGGCAAACATTTCTTGGCCATGTACCAGTGGAGTGGTTTTATTACACATCTGATTAACTGTCTGCCAGAGAAAACTCATTAAATGGGATGTTGGGTAAAATGAGACAAAGTGAATTACAAACATTTCAGTCAAGAAAAAAGGATCTGTGAAGAACAAAGAAACAAGGAGAATTTGAAGTCCATTTAGATTATAGATCTCCATACACATTTCAAACCAGCTAATTGTCTTTTTTGTTCTTTTCTAATTATTAACTGGAAATTATTAGTTTGTTGGATTTTTCTGTGTATATTTTCTTAATCCTTTGCCCAACAAATCAGCCGCATCACCCACATAATTTACAAAGTGTGCCATTGAAAAAACCTATGCTTTTAGCTACAGAAAATAATAAATTTTGATATGCAATTTCCGTGAATATCTCCCCATTGGAAGTTGAGCAGCACTTGTTTACTGTAGAAGATGAGTTCTATTTTACTGTTTTGTTTGTTTATTGGAATTAATGATAATTTCAACAGCCAGGGTTGCATCATGCTAAAACTTCAGTATTCTAGGATACTTGCCTTTGGCATTTCACCACCTATATAGTTACAGTACCTTCCCAATGCTTAAATTGTCCTGAGTTCGATCCCTGTCTGGGATGACCCGCATTGTGTCCTTTGGCAAGGCACTTTATGCCGGTTGCCTACATGGGGGCATGATGACGCCATATGTTAAGGCGTACTACACATCGATGGTGTACATGTCTTCAACCACTGTAATCCTGCTTGAGCGGAGCTTAACAGAGTTAGAATGTTGAGGAGCTGACAGTTGCTCGTCGATGCTCAGTGGTTCTCTCTGGGTACTCAGGCTTCCTCCAACCGTAAAACTGTCACGGTCATGATAAGCCATTGTGCTTAAGTATGTGACCTTAAAACACCAATAAATAATAATAATAATGCTAAAATTATTCCCAAAAGTGGTAAACTGAAAGAAAATTGAGTTAACTCATTTTCAGATTGCCTTAGTTTCTAATTTATAAATTTATACACACCTGGACCAGTAGAAACTTGAGGACCCTGACAAGTAAATTTGAAATTATGGACTTCTAATTAGACTACTCATGGTACATGAACTTGTTACAGACTTGTGTGTTGGGTCCTCAAGTTTCTATTAGTTCGGCAAGAAAGGGTAAGGTTCCCCACGGGAACCCCGGGAAGGGAAGCAGTGCCTGTTCAATGCGGTAAACAGGCTCTGTTTTACTGTAAAATAGGACTCAGTCACCAATGCTTGGGAGGTGCAAACCCTCTCTAAAATGGGCAACATGGCTTATTAACACTCACCCCTGGTCTTGAGTTGATACTATGTTGTGGTCATGATTAGCCATTGTGCAAAAATATGTGACCTTAAACACCAATAAATAAATAATAAATAAATAAAAAAAGGGTGAGGCTAATGTGCACCCACTGAGTGTCCAAGTTCTAAAGTGCCTGTAGGCACTCCCCCCTCAGTGGTAACAATGCAAAACCATACAGACTAAATAATTTCATTTCAAAGATAATATGGAGCATAACCACAGATTATGAAGATTTTAAGTTGTGGTACCTGCATTTCAGACAGACACAAATCTGAGCTTCCAGCACTCTACTAGTTTTTAGCTTAACTTTGGAAAGTCAAGATAAGCTATTGCCATCATGTTTGTGGAAGTCTGTCAGTCACATTTTCTTTAGCACAGGCTACACCCTGTAGTTCTTGTCCCATTATCACTAAATTTCATGTGCAGGATCGAGGTCAGATTCTCCAATTTGCTAACTGCACAAGCAGAGTTAGCAGCTGTTAAAGGCGAGTGCATCATTAATGTGCAGTATAGCTTTAGACACAGAACCACCATACCCTTCGTGGGCAATCAGTATTAAGTGTCTTGCCAAAGTTCACAATGCAGTTATTGGTGGTGAGGCTCGAACTACTGACCTTTCAGTTTGAAGACCCAATTCTCTAACCACTGAACAACCATACTCACCTATTTTATTGGTATAATAGGCCTCAGAAACCAATGACTGAGGTAAAAGTCCTCTAAAGTGGACAACACATTTATAAATGACAGGCTAAATTTGCCTTTATACTTGTATTGTGGGAGTGCGGTGGCTCAATGTTCATGGCTTGAACTTCAAACTGAAAGGCCCATGGTTCATTCCCTACCAGTGGTTACTGTGTTGTGTCCTTTGGCAAGGCACTTCATCCCGATTGCCCATGTGGGGCCCAGTGACGTTGTGTACTAAGGCATACTGCACATCGATGGTGCACTTGTCCGACAGTGACCGTGGTTGTCGAAAGTGTCGTTAAACCCCAATAAATAAATAAAAACTTGTATTGTAGTCATAATATAGCCTCAGTTGCTGAATATGGGCCTAAAACACCTGTACAAAAATAAATTGTAAATAACTCTGATTGGATGTTGCCATTATGTTGGCCAAAGGGATAGCTGAATTGACTTGACTCAAGCATTCATTTTTACAAATATCAGTGTCACATTCATTGAACAAGAGGAGCTTTATGAAAAATTGTCACATAAAAAATATTTCATATTAAAACAGGTTATAACCTTTGGGTCCCTTGTGTAATGTTGTGAGTCTGTAACCATCTGTCTCCAAGCTGACTGATTCTTTCAGAACAATGAGAGATGGACAGTGCTTGGAAGTAGTGTTTTAAAAAAAGGATTATTTATGTGACCTCATTAAGTATGCAAAAGGAAATTGATTCTCTGAAGCTTGGCAAACACCATAATTGTGGAAGGTTGAAGAGTCCTCATTCATGTCTTCGATGTGTAGAGGATTTTTGTTGATTGTTTCCATTGTTCTTCAGACCGTATGTAATTATCTTTGGTGGCATGGATCAATATATCTTTGGTCACTTTTTGTCTGATGGGTGAAAAATGATTTCCTGTGTGCCAGAACAGCATATTTTCAGTCATTTCAGTTTTCAAAATTATTTTCAGATATGCAAAATATTTGTTTGTTACATTTATTTCACATTACCATTTTTAGCTCAACTTTGACGTCAAATTTTAAGTTTTCATTACGTGTACGCTCCCTGTAAAACACTGCCAATCGACTCCCCACTAACTGCTCTATGAGGTGGGGTATCCAAACCCAACCACGTGACTTCAATAAGACGTACTATCAGTTATAATTAGCACAAAGTGCTTCCTAGTGTTGTGACAAGGTTATGCTTCCGACCCAAAATAGGACTTCCAAACATCATTTCTCTGCAAAACGGCCGTTGATAATTAGGGAAAAAAGCGCATCGCTCCCAAAACTACACAAATAAAAATAAAATCGTTAAAATTTATTTCGAAATATCGTACAAAATGACTTTTGAGGGCAGTTTCGATCTCGCATGAATATTTGTGAAGACCTTCTGGTTACTTTTTATCGATGTCGGTGTTTCTTTGATCCCGTAATTTTTGGATACCAATTAGCACATTTTCCCCAAGCAGTCGGGCAAATACTATTTTTAACATCATAGGGAAATTTTAAAAACGCGTTTCGTTTAGAATATATTGAGTAAAACTAAGTGCGATTTCGTCCTTGAATTTTTACAATCCGACTATTATTAGCGAAGTTACGCCAAAAATGGAAATAATAAAAAAAATCTCATTTGTAACAGATTGAAGAACCTTTCCAAAAGAGTCAATCAAATACACACCCTTTTTATTCTGCATTGGTAGACATATTCCGGGCAATAAAAAAGAACGTTGCACACTTTGGTTGCGTTTTCATGTATTCGCATGAAGGACAGCTGATGTCGACTTAACAGGTTGAGAACAATGTAGTTTCGTTACCCTCTAAACGGGCTAAATTGCCAGAGTCTGGAAACCTGATCTAAATCACCCATACTTCAAAACACTTCATTCTTCTTATATACACCCCCCCCCCCCCTCCTCGAAATATAAAATACACAGATCTGTGTGTTATTTATTTTGGAAGTGTGTGTGTGGGGGGGGGGGGGGCATATATAAGAGGGGGTGTGACATTGGGGGTTATGTGATATTAATCAGGTCTCCAGACGTCTGTGGTTAGACTAGTCAGTGGGACCTGGGGGCGGGCTGCACAGCAACTCCGAATTACAACATCTCCTTTAATCCGAGGATGATATACAACATTTCTCAATAAAAAAAATAAGCGTTTGACGGGTAAATGTTGGATTTGACGGTGTGCAGAGAACGAGGCGGTCCACTGCGAACTCGCCCCAGTGAGGCG
Source organism: Pictodentalium vernedei (assembly GCA_031216915.1). NCBI lineage: Eukaryota > Metazoa > Mollusca > Scaphopoda > Dentaliida > Dentaliidae > Pictodentalium > Pictodentalium vernedei. Next base: position 513,784,161 of record CM062296.1, on the reverse strand, counting down.
GCAAAGCATTCATGTGTTACAAGGCGATGTTTCCACTCAACTTGATGGGGCAAAAATACAAAAAGAATACCCAAAAGACGGGTGCAGAATGTTAATCTGATCCCCCCCCCCCCCCCCCCCCCCCAAAAAAAAATGTTCTTGGTAAAAAAAAATGCAGTGGAAGATCAGTCAGGTATAGATATCATCTGACTGGTTGGTTGGTTGGGGGTGGGGGAGGGGGGTGGGGGGGGGGGTGGAGGCTAAGTACCAATTCAGTGGAGGCAGAGAGCCTACTGTTATAGGCCTAACATCTTGCCATCAGAGGGTGCAGTTGCATAGGCCAACCCCACAAACATTTAATGTCTGCGGTTCTGTCTCCTAATGCTCAGTGTTGCTGTAAGCCTACTACTTGTGGGCCTAGGCCTATTAAAAAAAATCCTGGTGAACTTGGGTGGGGTGGGAATCTTTTGCAGCATCAAGTGGGATATGCAAGTGCGATATAGGTGGGCGGAACAAAATTTCCTGACAGACCAAAATAATTTCCAGACTGATTTCTGATGTGGAACCAAATTTGATAAACAAACCACGCGTGCACCTACTTATCGGTTCCCGGATGTAAGATGGCGCTATGCTGAAATCATCTATTATGATTGAATAACACGTGGGATGAGAAATCTTGAGTCAATTCCTCTCCAACACAGTTTCGTCAAGCATGCAGTTCGACCCATTGTTCAGGTGAACAAAAGATTCTTTTACATTGAACCATGCAGGACCTTTGAAACTCGGTGGATGACCAAGACTGTAATTGTGGATATCCTGGAACCCATCAACGGTACATGGAGAGATATTCTAAACAGAAACACTAACAGGGTGGAATTTTCACACATATGTCGTCTTCACCCATGTGAAAGAAGCATTTCATTGAACTGAGGGTCCTTAGTAGTACAGCATGTACCCGATCGTGCCTCATTACCCGGACTTTTGGGGGAGCGGCTAGTGTTAAATTCCCATAGGAGCTGGACTTTTGGGGGAGCAAAAGTACGGCTCCTTGCAGCTAGATCCGCCAAATGGTGCACGTACTGCATATGTAGTATGCTATGGCAAGTATAGTGATATATGTATGCATGGGGCTATCGGTATATATTATGGGTAAGTGGTGGAAAGATGATGGAAAAATTGGGTTTTCTTGAAAGTTTTTCCCGCGAAACGGTTGACGTTGCTATTGACGTCGTGATGTCATGATACGCGCGTGACGTCATAGAGATGCTGACCACTGTTATTGTCCAGTATACAATGTGACATAACGTAATTTGGGTCAGGGGGTGTCGGGCTTCTCGTTTGGGGAGAGGGGGTGATATGGTAGTAGTGGTATATATGCATGTAGGTTCCAAGTTAGCCCTTAATACTATTAATCCACCTTATGCTTCATATTATCCTATGTCTGCTATAGCTAGGTCAAGCAGTAGGGTGGTGGGTGGTAGTGTGGTATTGCGAGATAGTCATTGGTGGTTTAGATTGGCAGTACAGAATGAATGATCTGTTGGTCTATTATCCCCCTTAGTACTATTAACCTACCGAATCCTTTGCATTATCTTATGGCTGGTATTGGTACTATGGAATTCCAGACCAGGCAGTTTTTTTTATCGTTTGTTTAGAAGTGGGGCTTAGGAGGCATTGAATGTACCGCTGTAGGTTCCTGTTAGTCCTCGGCATTGTTAATCCACCTGATGCTTCATGTTATCCTATGACTGGTATAGGTAGTATGTTATGGCAGGTGAAGTGGAATTTTGGAGTGGGGTTGGGGGTAATGCCTGGCAGTATAGAACAGCAGTATAGTATGGACGATATATACCTCTGTGGGCCCCCCGAAAGTCATTGATACTACTAATCGACTTAATGCATTATGTTATCCCATGACTAATATAGGTAGTATGCAATGCTAGGCCAAGAGGTACTGTGGGTAAGGGTAATGCCCGATGTAAAAACACGGACTCCATATTTTACGGAATGCTTTATATGTATACAGGGGAAATCTGATTGAACATTTTGAAGCCTTGAGCGAAGGTATAGCTAGGAAGTAATGGATGAGATATGGGGCAGAATAACAGAAGTACACAGATGTTAGGTTTCTACAACAGGTATCCTCCAACAATACCAGGCCATAGGTATCCTCAACTTAGTATCCTCAAAAGGTATCCTCAACTGATACGTAGCCATGTCATAGGTATCCTCAAATACTGAAATGAGTCTAAGAGTCATTCGAGGAGTCACTCGATCGAGCAATTGCTCGTTGGCTCATTTGCTCGATGGGATTCGAGTCGTTCGAGCAATAGTTGCGAGTCACTCGACATAAGACAGAATCCCACTTATGGAATCCCATTTGTGGAATCCCATTTGTGGAATCCCTTTTTTCGAAAACGCCTGTGGCTATGTTACCCAATTTTTCTGCAGTAAGATGGAGTATGTTCGGAGAGTATGTTCGATTGTAGAAGAGTAAATCTAATTACCACAAAGAACCCGACAATCTCTCCAAATCACCGAAATTGACTTTATTTGATGCAGATTTCCCATGTTATCTGCTTAGCACGTAGTGCTATAGTACCGAGAGGGTACCGGGGGTGTGTTCCTTTGTAGAAGAGTATTTTTCTGGGTCGGATTTTCCCAGAATCCTCGTTTAATTACCCAAACAATCCCTGAAAAGCCCCTGACATACTACTGAAACCCATCTCTAATCTGTGTGTATAGCATTTTTCCTAGAATTGTAATTTTTAATGCCTATTGCATACGTTTCTCTATCACTAACAGTCTATCCAGTCCAAACTATCTCTGGTTCTCTCGTCCAAGTCTTATAATTACCAGTGCTTGATTTCCCATAATGCAGTTATCTCCCTTGTGTATATGAAAAGCATACCCAAACCCAATAAGCAATCGAGCAGTTACTGATAAACCATTGCTCAAATGACTTGAATCTCATCGAGCAAATGAGCTTTAGAGTAATTGCTCGATCGAGTGACTCGGCATATTGCTCGAATGACTCGAATCCCATCGAGCAAATGAGCCAATGAGCAATTGCTCGTTCGAGTGACTCCTCGAACGACTCTTCGACTCATTTCAGAAAAAAAGGATTCCATAGCCACAGGCGTTTTCGAAAAAGGGATTCCACAAATGGGATTCCAAAAAGGGATTCCATAAGTGGGATTCTGTCTTATGTCGAGTGACTTGCAACTATTGCTTGAACGACTCGAATCCCATCGAGCAAATGAGCCAATGAGCAATTGTTCGATCGAGTGACTCCTCGAACGACTCTTAGACTCATTTCAGTATTTGAGGATACCTATGACATGGCTACATATCAGTTGAGGATACCATTTGAGGATACTAAATTGAGGATACCTATGGCCTGGTATTGTTGGAGGATACCTGTTGTAGAAACCTTACATCTGTGTACTTCTGTTATTCTGCCCCATATCTCATCCATTACTTCCTAGCTATACCTTCGCTCAAGGCTTCCAAATGTTCAATCAGATTTCCCCTGTATACATATAAAGCATTCTGTAAAATATGGAGTCCGTGTTTTTACATCGGGCATTACCCTTACCCACAGTACCTCTTGGCCTAGCATTGCATACTACCTATATTAGTCATGGGATAACATAAAGCATTAAGTCGATTAGTAGTATCAATGACTTTCGGGGGCCCACAGAGGTATATATCGTCCATACTATACTGCTGTTCTATACTGCCAGGCATTACCCCCAACCCCATTCCAAAATTCCACTTCACCTGCCATAACATACTACCTATACCAGTCATAGGATAACATGAATCATCAGGTGGATTAACAATGCCGAGGACTAACAGGGACCTACAGCGGTACATTCAATGCCTCCTAAGCCCCACTTCTAAACAAACGATTATAATACTGCCTGGTCTGGAATTCCATAGTACCAATACCAGCCATAAGATAATACAAAGGATTCGGTAGGGTTAATGGTACTAAGGGGCGTAATAGACCAACAGATCATTCATCCTGTACTGCCAATCTAAACCACCAATGACTATCTCGCAACACCACACTACCACCCACCCACCCTACTGCTTGACCTAGCTATAGCAGACATAGGATAATATGAAGTATAAGGTGGATTAATAGTATTAAGGGCTAACTAGGAACCTACATGCATATATACCACTACTACCATATCACCCCCTCTCCCCAAACGAGAAGCCCGACACCCCCTGACCCGAATTACGTTATGTCACATTGTATACTGGACAATAACAGTGGTCAGCATTTCTATGACGTCGCGCGCGTATCATGACGTCATGATGTCAATAGCAACGTCAACCGTTTCGCGGGAAAAACTTTCAAGAAAACCCAATTTTTTCATCATCTTTCCACCACTTACCCATAATATATACCTATAGCCCCATGCATACATATATCACTATACTTGCCATAGCATACTATATGTGCAGTACGTACACCATTTGGCGGATCTAGCTGCAAGGAGCCGTACTTTTGCTCCCCCAAAAGTCCGGTTCCTGTGGGAATTTAACACTAGCTGCTCCCCCAAAAGTCCGGGTAATGAGGCACGATCGGGTACATGCTATACTACTGTCCTTTGAACGACAACCTACGGTCCATCAGCAGCAATATGTTGTGTTCGGTGTCCCTTTTCCACTGAAGCTGAGAGCATATTTTGTGAGTGGAAACCTCACTCCTCGAGTGTTTTAGCAGAGACCCTTCTTTGTGTGGCGAGATGGGACGCGATGTGTCTGAATGTATCTGAGATCAGTTAAAAATTATAAATTGGCAGAATTTGGGAGAGTTTTCAGTTTCCCATCTGAACTCAGCAAAATTAGAAGAAACATATGCATATATTTTTTTTTCGTTAAAAAACGATGCGTATAGCTTGAGGTTTGTTGCTTTGAACCACTGAGAAAAGTAGACCCACACTGTTGTAATATAACTGAATATAACACAACACTTAACATGATCAATTATTGAGTTCTCGCGGCAGCAATAAAATTTTGTGGCAATAACATTTCCTAATCCTTTAATTACCGTTCCAAAAATGTAAAACAAGAGCCGACAATAGCTACTGATTGTTTCTAAAACAGCCTCTGATCACAATGAAAACATTGACTGGTGACAATAGATAAAGCATAAATTACTCCTATGAAGTTTATTCTTTTGAGATTTCCAACATCAGAAACTGGTTAAATTGAATTACAATTATGTATATCTATATACTTTTATATTTGCACTACGACTTGTAAAGAAAATTTTGTTTCTAAGATTTGACTTACCATTTAACAATTTTAATAGCACTATGACAAATAAATGTTGAAATTATTTTGAATCTATTTATAGGAAAAGACAGCGCTTGTGTGGTGTTTTCCAACAAATAGTTGCAACACATTGAGAAAAAATTCAATTTCTGACATTCGGCCTGTCACTTAAGTTAACCGTGCACATGTATATTAGCACTACGAAAAAGCCCTGGGCCGATTTAATCCGTGGACCAACATAGGGGCATACCTCAGTTTCTGACTTTATTTTTGGCCGACCTCTCCCATGGGCGACTTCATTTGGTTGCGACTTCCTACCATTTAACTCTTTGTAGACTTTATACCACAACAACAAAGCTTGAATTTTTTTTTTGCAACAAGACACATAGCACATTGACCCTTAAAGCCTCTTATATGAATGTACATGTAGCTGGCACACGTATTGTTGATTCTGACGATGTATTATTATTTTGTTTGCCACTGCTTTTCATAAAGACTCAGTGTTGTTAACAACAGCTCAACTCAATAATTAAATACTTATGGAGACAAGAGATGTCGACCATGTTTTTACAGGAGTTAAACAACTGACAAAGACTAAGTTTAAAATAATGATTAAATAACTTGATAGATTAAAAAGAAGGGGCAGTTGTCCGGGAGGGGGGGGGAGGGACATGTCCAAGTGGCTACTGTCCGGGGGGGGGGGGGGGGGGGGGGCGGCTCATGTCCGGCATTCGTCTTTTCCACCTAAGATCGCTGTATGTACATGTGCCGAGTCGGCAGTAAGAGCAGGCTTTGACACCCTTATAGTTTAAAGTCCCCCCCCCCCCCCATAAATAACAGATGTACCCCCCCCCCCCCCACCACCACCACAACAGTTGTCAAAATATATTTTGCTTCCAAAACACAGCTTATGACCCCTGATTGAAACAAACGCTACACGCTCGTTTCAGTCAGAAGTCCTAAGATATGCTTTGGAAGCAAAAAATTAAGATAAAAACCTAAAAAAAAATGGGAATGACGAATTTCGTGTATGGCACTGGCCGATTTTGACAGTTATGTCACGTAAAGTGTTAAATGCAAATATGAAAATTACACAGTAATTAGACTTGAATATTTCTCCATTTGAACTTTATATGCCAAGATTATTTTAATGTGATTTTTTTTTCCAATTACAAATAATTGAATATATTGATATATATGCATTCCCAATAAATTATAGCAAAATACAGAATAAATTTCAAAAAGATATTTAATAACATTTGATAAATAAAAGTTGTCAGAAAGGTTGTAAACAACATACGAAAGAAATGGTTTCGCGTGCTAAGGCGCGCAGGGACGATTTGGGGAACAGGCCCCTTTCGACCCTCGGTGGCTGTAAATGATTGGTTATTGTGTGTCTAGGCGTGTCAAAGGAGGAGAAGGAAGGAGGGAAGAGGTTTATCCCTTTCTACCTTTCTTGCGGCTCTTCTTCTTAGGAGGAGGTTGGCTAGGTGAAGGTGACGGTGATGAGGCTGGTGGTGGTGTATAGGTGCCCGCATTGCTTTTTTCTCGGAGCTCTCTTGCGTTGATTTTTTCTTGGAGCTCTCTTGCTTTTGCCCGTTCTGCTCTTGACAGCTCTATTTCTCTAATTATGTCTTCCCTAGTGAGTGGTGGCTGTGTTGGCTGCACCGCCCCCGGACTTTCCGGTAGTGAAGGAAGGGGGTAGTGAGGGGTGGGAGGTGGGGAAAAAGCAACTTCCAGTTCCTCCTCAGTCTCCACTGGACGTTCCTCATCCAACTGTACCGGCTCAGGAGCCGGCAGTTGATTGGGTGTACCAGTGGGACTAGGAGGGGAACTGGCGGCTGCCTCCAACATCTCAAAAGTGTTATGCTTTATCAGACCAGTGCTCCCCGTGGGAACCCCGGGAAGTAAGCAGCACTTGTTTACTGTGGTAAACCAGTTCCGCTTTACTAGTAAAATAGGACCCAGTCACCAATGCTTGGGGTGAAAGTCCTCTAAAATGGGCAACATGTAGATCAACGATTGACTAAACTTGACTTCATCTCCATGTTGTGTCACGATTAGCCATGGTGCATAAATATGTGACGTTAACCTCCAACAAACAAACAAACATCAGACCAGTGCTGGAAAACCCCATTTATTAGCTCCGCCCACTCATAAAAAGTTCCTCTATAAATAGACATAGAGATCTTAATTGAACTGAATTAACAGTGACTGCATTATGTAATCATATGTAACAACTGGGGTAATTTGGAAGACTACTTTTACAGGGACTGTACACGTAATGTTGTCATGGCCTGTTGCCTGTCTGTCAACAATTCAATACAGCTCGGGCTGGAGGCCATATTTATGAACCGATCTTTACGAAACTTTTCTGGTACCTTTGTTATCACCGTGGGACGAGAACAAGTGTCAAATTCAAGATGGCCACCGGCAGCCATTTTGTACCGAAATTAGTGCCATCAGTTTTTTGTACAGAACTTCTGTATGAAAGTTCTGATTTGAATAAATGTTTGTACGAATATTTAGTAACATGGAATACATCACCTTTAGTAACATGGAATACATCACATATAATACAGGTTTTTTTCTCGTGCATAAATTATGCAAATTAGATGAACTTTGATTTATTCAGTGCCACTTATACACAATTAGTGCACATGTCAATACGACTTGGGCTAGAGGCTGTATTTATGGACCGATCTTCACGAAACTTCTTGGATGCGGTCCAAAATTTCAGGATGGCCGCCAGCAGCCAATTAGACAAACTTTGATTTATTCAGTGCTACTTATACAAAGTAAGTGCACATTTCAATACGGCTCTGGATGGAGGCCGTATTTATGAACTGATCTTCACAAAACTTCTGGGGTACCTTTGTTGTCACCATGTTTTTGGGTGCGGTCCAAAATTTAAGATAGCCACCATTTTGTACCGAAATTAGTGCAATCAGTTTTTTATACAGAACTTCTATATGAAAGTTCTGATTTGAATAAATTTTTGTATGATCTGTATATTCAAATGTGTTGAAGCCAAGTTCCTGTGTTAATATTTGGTGTTGCTTGGGTAGAGTAAACATTATTAGCACAACCCGATTTTCAATTTCCAATGAGAAAAATAAAACAACCTCACCCGTGGGAACCCTATGAGCTAAAGATAAAAATTCAAATACCTATATTTTAAGAAGGACTGGACAAATACTTATTAATTAGTATGAATCAACCTTAGAAGGGTTTGAATCAAACAGGCCAAAACAGTTGCTAACTTTTGGCTTACGGTGCACCATACAAGGATCCTCATTGTAACATTAACCCCATGGAGAGTTCTTTTCTTGTTTAGCATCTAACTGTCACTAACCTTTACCATACTTTACCTGTACATTTGTTACAGGCTACAGTCAGTATTTATGAATAGACCTTTACGATACTTTACATGTAGCTTTGTTATCAGGTCATTACCTAGATATGTGTCATTGCGATGTCACATACTATACATGTACATGCCTTACACAAGTTGAGCTACAGTGTCATTGACTCTTTCATTTTTTTTTTTTTAGTCTTAACCCTTTAACCAGTGTATGTAATTAATGAACAACTTTTGCAATATTTTTTCATATATAACCAGTGTTACTAGCATTTATCCCTCTGCACTCTGATGTCAAATAGCAAAGTTTCCAGCAGCAAATATTTTCCATAATGCAGTTTGATATTCAACCAAATATACCTTGTTTGGCAGAGCTCAGTGAGCTCTGTCAAACAAGATATAATTGGTTAAATTCCTAGTTCAACTATAGAAAAACAGAGTGATTGGAGAAAATTCTGTTGCATCACCAGTGTGCTAGGGGTTGATTTATTACATCTTGTTTGGCTTCTTTTGCTCAGGCAAACACAATATAATATAGCTTAAACATGTCACTTGAAACTACCAAAGTGTCTTTTCATTTACTAATTTACCCAACCTAAATATCAGATGATACTTGCAATAGAATTATTAGATTGGTAAAAATGTTTATTTTTTAGCTCAACTTTACAACATTAAGTATGAGCTATTGGGATGGGTTGCGATCTGTTGTCTGTCCATCCGTCCATACATCAGGCCCATCCACAATTCCTTTAGCACACCCTACAGACTGCAGCTCTCACCCGATCACTTCCAGATTTCATATGTGGCTTTGGGGCAATGTCTAGATGGGAGCTAGCCGAAGGGAGCTTAACTTATCACTTATCAGATTCAATCGAAAAAATTTTTTTCTCTCGATTTTTTAGGCTTTTTGTTCAATTTTGAGATGAAAAAAAAAAAATTTTAGCCTGAAAATTTTGGGTCAAAATTTGGATTTTTTTGTTTTTTATGCATTTTGTTCAATTTTGAGACGAAAAAAAAAAATTTTTAGCCTGAAAATTTGGAGTCCGGTTCGGACTCTGAAATTTTGGACCAAAATTCAGAATTTTGCTTTTCATTTTTCATGCGCTTTGTTCAGGTTTGGGATGAAATGTTTTTAGCTCATGTTGACAAAGTCAAGCTGAGCTAATCTCATCGCTTCCCGTCCGTCGTCCGTCGTCTGTCGTCCGTCGTCCGTCGTCTGTCATCCGTCAACACCATGTTTTGGTCTTCTCCTCCAAAGCCACTGGGCCAATTCAAGTGAAAGTTTGTGTGAGTGATGGTCCCAAAGAGGCATTTCATTTTTGTTCAACTCAGCATGCCCAGCCCCATAGGGAGGGAGTGGGGGAAAATGCTCCAAAATATTTTAAAAATCTTCTTCTCAAGAACCAGTGTGTACAATGACTTGATATTTGCTATGGAGCTTCCATATGAGGTGTAGAATCAAGTTTGTTCAAACGAAGTTCGTGAAGTAATATTTGGCTTTGTAATAGGAGGGGTAAGATTTTTGGCCCCGCCCAAAATTTCTATTTTCTGAACCGATGGTCTGGTATGAACCAAATTTGGTTTGTGGTAGTATTGGGTCATAAGTACTTGACCCATGCAAAAAAATTCCCGCATCCCCATGGGAACCCTGGGAGCTAAAAATAGAAATATTTTCAAACGCCCATATTTCCCAAACCCCACGTATCAGAGAGCTTTTATTTGGTATGAAGTATCCTTATGACCAGTAGAATTGAATGGTAAAAAAAAATTGCCATCGGCTATGTTAGGGTGTTCTGTAATGGGCATCGAAAAAATGCTGAGTCAGCATAATTGCAAAAATTTTTAAAAATCTTTTCTCCAGAACCAATCATCAGAATCTTTTGATATTTGGTATACAGCATTCATAGGGGGGTCAGATAAAAGTTTGTTGAAATAAAGCTCATTGGTTTATATTTGGGCTCTCTGCAGGCGCCCGAAGTTTTAACATAGGGTAATATGGGGAATATTCTTTAAAAATATTCTTCTTCAGAACCACTAGTCAGAATCTTTTAATATTTGAAATACATCATTGTTATGAGGGTCAGATTCTAGATTGTTCAAACCAAGTCCCTAGTGTAATATTTGGGCTTCCTATGGAAGACCAAATTTTATCTTTGTACAATATGGAGGGTAATTTAAAAAAATCTTCTTCTTCAGATCCATCAGTCAGAATGCTTTGATATTTGGTATGCAACATCTCTATTGGGGGGGGGGTCAGATTCAAGTTTGTTCAAATCAGATCCCTAGGTATATATTTGGTCTCACTATGGTAGCCCAAATTTTTACTTAGTGCAATATGAGAAAATTTCTTTAAAAATCTTCTTCTTCAGATCCACCAGTCAGAATGCTTTCACATTTGGTATACAACATCTCTAGGGGGGTCAGATTCAAGTTTGTTCAAATCGGATCCATAGGTCAATATTTGGGCTCGCTATGGTAGCCCAAATTTGAACTTAGTGCAATTCGAAGAAATTTCTTTACAATTTCTCTTCTTCAGATCCAACAGTCAGAATGCTTTCATATTCGGTACACAACATCTCTAGGGAAGTCAGATTTAACTGTGTTCAAATCAAGAGCCTGGGTTAATATTTGGGCTCTCTATGGGAGCCGGAATTGGCCATTTTGCTGAAGAATTAAAAATTTTGTATTCAGTACCCTCTAGAGGTACTAATATTAATCCACATAGGTTGTATCAAGGGGCTTCATAGGGGAGCTCTACATTTTATTTATGATCAACTGAAGAAAAGGCATGATGCCTAGATTATTTTTGACACTCCTGAGGGACTCAAGGATTGACAGTGTAGCCTATGGAGATGGCTTGCTTAATGTAGACTCATTCTTGGACTCGGTTTAAATTGTGTTCTGTACAAGATGAGCGCTTCAGTCCCCGTGGGGCCTCTTGTTTTTTTTATAGCCTGAAAAGTTTTGGTGCGTTTCTGACTTTTTCATTTCTTTTCAAAATCAAGTTCCTAGATGAATTCGAGTTGTTTTATGTGAAAATGTTTTTACCTTATGTCCTCCCCTCCCTTCCTTGTTGGAGGGGGGGGGGGGGGTGCAGTTAGACGTAACAAAATGTTTGGCTGCAAAATATATTTTGAAAGATTTAGTGATTTTATGAGGTTAGTAACGAAATTCAGCTCTGCTTGCCCATTTTTTTTGCGAGAGTTATGGCTCTTTTTACAAAATTGGGCTATTTGTTGGTTTCTATGCAATAACTTTAGTATGATTTGATCTACAGTTTTCAAACTTGGTTTGAAACATCAGCACATTGGAATAGAGGTTGGCATTAAATTTCAGCGCTCTTGCCCATTTTCACCAGAGTTATAACCATTTCTTTGTACAAAATTGGGACATTTGTTGGTTTCCATGCAATAACTTTAGTATGATTTGAACTAGAGTTTTTAAATTTCATTTGTAACATAAAGATATGGATATGCATGTGTGTTTTGATTTTCAGCTCCCATGCCTAATTCTACCAGAGTTATGGCAAGAGTTTTCAAACTTAGTTTGCAGCTTCAGCTTATGAGGAAACCTGGGCATATAATGCAACACATGGCATAGCTCTTGTTATTTATTAGATATGACTTTCTTTCTAAGATTTCGCTCTTTGTCAAGCTTGGCTGATATGATGCTGATCTCAGCTGATATGAACCAAGCCAAAGTTGTTCCCCTTGATGCATTGTTAATAGGCACATCCAATTTGTTTACATCAAAACCCTTGCCAAACACAATCGAGAAAACTGATGTTATATAATTGAGTGGTTTGATGCAGAGTGGTTGAATGATGAAGAATGATAAAAATGATAAGAATGAGTGAGGATTGTGTGAAGGACGTTTCCTCTTCTATTTCAGCTATCTGAATATCATCGTTTCCCCCAGTGAAGCCGACATGTTCAATAGCTGAAGTAGGAGAAGAGAAAACTTTGGACTTTGTGAAAAGAATGAGAATCATTAACCCTTTACCTAACACAAAAGGCAGATGACGCAAACAAAATTTTTGAATAACTATTTTTTTTCTTTTTTGAGTAAAAACATATGTTATGAACCCTCACTGGAATGAGATCAACGAGCTCATTCCAATGAGGGGGTCATAAACTATGTTTTTGTGACAAAAAAAAAATAGAAAATAATGAAAGTTAAATGGTGATTTTTGTAAATAACGCTGGCTGGTTTTTGCTGTTATGTTTGGTAAAGGGTTAACACAGTCAGAAAACTGGAACAGATCTCAAAACGTTTTGTGATTTTTTGTTTTTGTTCATCGATAATCTATCGTTTAGCGTATAATAAATACCTCTTTCAGTATATCAGTATTGTATGCCCATCTCTTCTAACTGGTCGAGTGCTAAAAGCCTATATTTAGGCTCTATTGAGAAATGCCAGTGCCTTAATTAAAGACTACATATTCTATGGATGTTCTTTATAAATTATTTTCTTAAAAAAAGCAAAAGTATTTTGTTGGTATGGATTTATTTGTCGCAATTTATTGGCAAGTGCCTTTGTGCACTTTCCAATAAATTTCAAGAAGGCAAATCTGCATGAATCAACTCCAACAACCAAAAGTAATTTAGCACTCTACCAGTTAATTATAATCTTATGGTTTATTAGTTTTGGAGATATTTTATTACAACTGATCTTTGATGTATGAGAACTGTTCTCAGTGATAGGGTATTGATTGAGTAATGTACTTTTCTCCAGTAGAAGAGCTAATGCTATAAAAATGGTACTGATTGGATCATTGGAATTCCCCTCATGATATTCACCAGTAAAAGTAATTCCCTAATTCAATATTTTGAAGACAGTGTGTTTGTTCAGAATCCGAATGATTAAAGAATTTTGATATGGAGCCAAACAGGAGAGAATTTCCCAACTAGTTTGGCCTTATATTCTGTTGGATGTTTGTATTGATCCATTTGTTTTGGACACTGTCATGTGTACACAACTTTTTGCAAGGTGTCTGATGTTTAGCAGATCTGTTCCTTTTGAAACAGAGCAAATACTGTCCTTGAATGTTTAACAAATAGTCTAATTAAAAGTATGGGAGGAATGTTGTAGTGTGTGACATTTTCGCTACGTTGACGGTTTACTTCTTTATTTAGATTTGCTTTCAGCTAATGAAGCTTATAAGATCCTGTAATCTCTTGATTACGTTCTCCTTATTTTCCCTCAGGACAGAATTATACTGCAGAATCTCTTGCATTGTGCAACAGCATATCTAAAAAGTCACTCCCAAGACCCCATGTGATACATTTTCATTCAAAATATGTCAAGTATTACTTTCAGGGTTTGTACAGGTTCTTGAAAGTACCTGAAAGCTCTTGAAATGTTAACCTTTTGGAGCCTGATGGTATATTCCCTGCCAGTTCAGAGCCATCAACTGGTAGAGTCTTATTCATTACTTGGGGAAAGACCGACCTATAGGTTCAATATCCAACCTTAGGGCTGCACATTGAAAATCTTGATGTGGCTACCACACAAATTCACTGAGCAACTATCTACCCTATGAATTTAGGTTGTACCATGATCCTGGAACGGAAAAGCAGCCTTTCAGGTTCAAAGGGTTAAACTAAAACTAAAATCCTGCACGCTAGAAAGTGCCTAAAAATTGAACTTTTGCGAAAAATCAAGAAATGTTAAAAAAAATAAATTTAATAGTGTTCAACCGATGATCAGAACCAGCATCCACAATCGGCTGATTGTGGTTAATCAGATGACAACAGCTCTTGGAGCATCGGTCCAACCGATTGTTGCCAAGCATTTTGTGATGATTCATAAACCGCATTTTATTATCTTCTGCAATTGTTCAATTGTTAATGTAAAATGATGTCAATGATACCATTTAATAAAGTTGAAAAACCACCACAATATGTATTCTTAATCTCTCTACGTGTACCTTTATGGGATATACAAGTTAACAACATGTAAAGCTTACTATCGAGTGCACTTGCAGCGATCACCAGTTCATACCGGAAAAGTGTAGGTTGTACTTCATTGACTCAGGTCGCAGTGAAAATTACCAGTTACGAGCACTTGGGTGGTAAATGTGGCTCTGAGAGCCACACTTACCACCCAAGTGTGCACTACTGGTAATTTACTGGACCTTAGTCAACAGAGTTTAACACTGTGAAATATGTTCATTTTAATGCAGTTCTTTTGAGTCTTGACTTATCAAGTAGTGAATGGACTGTAAACACTGTAGAATATGTTCAATTTAATGTAGTTCTTTATGAGCCTCGGCTTGTCTAGTAGTGCACGGTATTACAATCGGAATCGACATCAGAATCGGCCAATTGTGAGTTCAAATAACCAGTAATTGGTCAGCGGCTATTTTTGGTAATCATTTGAACACTAAAATTGAAACACTTGCTTCCTTATTTTGACTCAAAATATCTGTACACTTTTTGTTTCGTAAATTGCACTTTTTAAAAATTTATCAAATAAACATTGCACCAACATTAATTCTCAGGAACCTTTTTGACAGAGCTTCTCAAATATTTATGTAGGATGCAGGTATATATCAGCAGCAACAACAAAAATTGTTATTTTATCTTACCGTTATCTAATATCATCTTCCATTGGTACTGCACTTCTAGGGAGGTCATCCCATTTATTGCTTAAAATAAGATGTGAGGTGTTTTACATAAATATTGTTTTGGCATACATGCATAAGAATTAACTGGTATTTCTACTAACAAAGTGATGATTGACATAGTTTTAGAAGAAAATGTCCTGGGAAGTGGTTGAAAAACTTCCAAAGAAAAGCCCCATATTTTTAGCACACCTGGCCCTAGTCCAACCAAATTTCTCACTGATTGGCTTTGGGGATTCCCTTCCTGATTTGTTCAGTAGAAGTTTCTAAACTTCATTGGATTGGCAGAGCTCATGGAGTTCGATCAAACAAGATACAATAGATTAAATGCCTATACTGGATGTACTGAGGCAGAAGAGGTCTAAAAGGCCTAAAAAAGTTGAAAATCTGTTTCTCAGGCCCTACTGCATAGTCCTTTTGGCTGCCACATGCTCTCTTTTTATAACCAATGCAAACTTAAAAAAAATGAGCATTGCAAAGCCTTCTTGCACTCAAGAGATGAAATACACCACCATCCATACTATTCTGTAGATTATGAGGCTTCAAACATAAAACAAACCAAGAGCATGAACTTTTAATTGCAAAGAAATAATTACAAAATAAAAAATAAAATAAAAAACCGCCCGCCCACATGCAGCAATTTTACATGTACAAAAAATGGCCTGAGAAACATGATCTACTTCTGGGGTCTAAACTAGGGGAATTCAGGAATGATGTAAATAAATCTTTTGATACATCAGAGATCACAAGATTATTTATTCAATTATTACGATTGATTACTTGATAACACGGCGCAAATAATAGGTCATATTTGCACTGTTATATTTAACTGGTTTATCCAATTAAGAGACACACAATTAAGTGGGCTGCACTCTGTTAATGCTGTTATGGGGAATACTGTTGAATAGGCCTCTCAGCTAATTGATAGGCCTTTTATTTTACTAGATACTGTGATAAAGTTTATCCTGTAATTTGGATTGGTCATGTTGGGAAATCAGCAAGAAAGTACATCTTAGTTATATTATTGTTTAATTCAATGCAGTCTTGGCTTGTGGCTGGATCCACACTTTCTTGGTCATTCGTCACATTTATATTTTTTGTTGCACTATTTTTAATCGGAATAATGTACTGGATTGCACTTTACTACTTCCAATTGCAACAGCTCAGTATTCTAGAGTGTGATCTTTAATAAATTAAAGGGTGGCTTGGTGATGACAGGCTGGTGAAGATTTTTCATTTCAGTCTGCTTTATAATCATGTATTAAGAGCATTGGTTCAATAAATAAAAAAAACAAGGCATTTAGTATCCTGGGGTAATAATATTCAATTACTCCAAAGAAGCGTGATCTTGACCTGAAGGTTCAAACATCACAACTCATAAAATATTGGCTTTGGGGATGTAAATTTTCACTGAGAAGTTTACTTCTAATTCACTGCACACACTTCCTGTCATCCAGGATAGGTATATCGTCCATTGAATCCCACATGGACATCTCCTAACTGAATAAACCTGTTAATTGAATACAGCTTCCCAACACAAAACCATTTACCATACCTTCAGTACAAATTTGACCTGTTAACTGCATGTAGGTCATAGAGTAAATTCCTCTTAATTGAATAAAAAAAATCTTGTGTAATTTGTCAAAAAAATCACCCAGACAACCATATAATTCTCCTTGTTTCCAGACCTATTTGGCCTCCGTACATCTGGTACAGGTTTTCATTCTATGATATCCTATTTGACAGAGGTCCATGAGCAGAATAAATGCTCATTTCATCTCTAGAATACAGGAAAATGACAAAATTCCTTTTAATTAAATACTGTTAATTGAATAATTTTCAATGGCAATGTGGCTATTCAATTAACATTTTACTGGTACATGTTCTGGATATTATCACTAACAAACATTTCTAGCTCGCCTGACCAAAAGTCAGGATAAGTTGTAGTGATCCACTATTCAACTGGAAACCTCAGGAAGTGGAGCAGTGCTTGTTAACTGCAGTATTTTGGTAAAATAGACTCCCCCCCTTCCAAGACGACTGCCTTATGTGAAGTCCTCTTAAAAGTGTGTCCCATAGGTATAAATGATTTGCTAAACTTGACTTCATACCTGTGTTGCAAAAGTGACTTTAAACACCAATGAATGAATTCATATGGCCTATATTGTGTGAAGATGGTGTTCGTAACTTTTATTAAAAAAAAACTTTGAACCATTTTCAGAGACATTTTAGGGAAATGTTGGTTATGGGGTTTATTTATTGTGGCATAACAACACTTTTGACAGCTAGGGTCACTTCGTGTCAGACAGTTTTACAGGTGGAGGAAGCCGGAGTGCCCGGATAGAACCACTGAGTAATGGCAAGCAACTGACAGGCTCCCCAACACACTAACTCCACACATGCAGGTTTAGAATTGGTTGAAGAAAAGTGCACCATTGACGTCCAGTACACCTTAGTACACAACGCCACTGTGCCCCCATGTGGGCAATTGGGATGAAGTGTCTTGCCCAAGAACACAATGCGGTTACCACAAGTAGGATTCAAATCGAGGATATCTCGGCTTGCAGCCACTACACTCCGGGTTATGGGGTTATGGGGTTGAATTATGATTTTGCTCAAATCAAATTGCCATGCCCCATAGGGATGGGGTTGGGAAAATTCCCAAAAATTTGGAAGAAAATCTTCTCGGGACCCGATGGATTTAATTACTTGATATTTGGTTTTCAGCTTCCTTTTGATCTGCGCACTAAAGTTTGTTCAAGTGAAGGGGCAATATTCTCAGTTGTTCAAGGAAGGGCAAGATTGGCCTTGCCTGAAACTTCTGTTTTCAGAACTGATGGGTTGGTTTGAACCAAATTTGGTATGTTTTGTTATTGGACTGTAAGAACTTGATTCATGTAAAAAGAAATTTTCCTGCATCTCCGTGGGAACCTCGAGAGCCTGAACTTGAATTATTTTCAAACGCCCATGTTTCCAAAACTGCTTGAAACAGAGAACTGCTTTTTGATATAAAGTTTCCTTTGAACCAGTAGAATCAAATGGGACATAAAAATGCAATTGGTTGTGTTATAGGATATTGTTTGGGAACACCTATTTTAACACTGACAGTAATGGAAACATGAAAGGCCGAGTCACGTGCTTTCTTGTGAACTGCTGATATCAGTCTTTTCTTGAGAACTACAGGGCCAAATCTAAATTAACTTGACACACATCTTGGTGGAGTAGACACTTTCTTTTTTTTGCAAAAAAATTGCTCATGCATTTTGTAGTGGGGGGTAAGACCCCAAAAAGTGAGTGGAAAAAGGATTTACACTAAAACGCTTGTGCAGTCAAGCTTCCATATGGACAATATCTGTCAATTCCACCATTACCACACAAGGAGAACCAGAGTTGGCCAATGGACCACAGAGTCCATTGGCTGTAACTTTGCTTTTTCACAGACAGGGAGTTTTTGTGCAGGTGGTAACACCACTTCACAAGCATTTTAGTGGCAATGTACACTTTATATATTTTTTGAATCTTTGAATTGTTGCCATTCAACTTGAACAGTTGAAAAAAAGACTATCCAATTGATATTGAAATTTAGAAAAGTAAATTGGAAAATAACACTGGTTGCACTTCCTCTGAATTTAAAAACAAAATATTCACATTTATCAAATTTGTTTCATGGACACATCTCATGTTAATTTTGTTTTGCTTCTGTATTTCTGATCTCTAGATTGAACTTGGGGAAAAAAATGTAAGGAAAAGTGATTTTTCCCCATATTTCAGATTTTTGTGTTCTCACAAATGAGACGGGACAGTGGTGAGACAATGAGGTGCAATCTACTGCTTGTGCTTTAACTACTTTAAAGTGGGTAGCATAGGTATAAACGATTGGCTAAACTTGACTTTATACCTGTGTTTCGGTTGTGATATAACCAAAGAAGCTGAAAGTGATCTTAAACATCACTTAATAAACCTATTAACCCATGAGGACGGTGGTCACACTGGTCAGAAACTGTGTGGTGCCAAATTTTTAGCCTTTCTGGGTATTTTAGTGCCAAACAAAGTGTTTTTGTTTTGGTGCCAAAACGCTAATAGGAGAGAGGAGGTGTTTTTTTGCAGTTTTTGAAAAATGAACTGGCAATTATTTCAAGAGTGAATGGACAATTGGTCACAGAAAAAATCTAACAGAATTTTGAAAGTTCTGACAGAATCTTCAGTGAGTAAAAGGTCGAACACCCAAGTTATATTCATGTCACTTATTCAGTTAGTGATCGGTCTAAATAATGTTAGTTTGAACACTTGTTGCACTAAGATAAAAGTTTAATCAACTGATTAATGTTAATCCACAGGGCTTGTGTGTGCCGTCAGTCTTCACAAAAGGCAGCATTTACTTTAATACTTCCGGTGTGAAATATTTAACTAATTGTGTGCTGCCTTTAGTTAATAAAATATGATTTTTAATGATAAAGAATGCCTCATTACAGTTCACTGATAAATATCCCTGAAAGATTTCCAAATACTTTTTTTAATATTACCTTATTTACAAAAATGCTAGGTTTGAGTGTGTTTCGTGAAAATCAGTTATTGTTTTAGCCTTTATTGCTAGCTGACGATTTCCTAAAACTAGAAGTATTAAAATATTTTAGTTTGTTTCATTATGATTGCTGCAATAGCTTTCCTTCATAAGTGAAAGGAACTTTTTTGGTGCCAAATCTTTTGTCAAAGAAGATCTTTTGGTGCCAATTAAAAATTTGTAGTGCAATTGGATAAACTGGCACCTGACACTGCAAACACTGCCGTGGGGACTATTTCCAACTTTGATCACCTTTTACCACAACTGAACAGATTCCCCTGCATGGCGTCACTGGGTAAACTCAAAGTTGCGTAATAAGTTCCTTGACAGTTTCTAGGTAAGTCTTGTCTGCCTATATTGACATCCAAAACTTATGTAGAAATGACTGCAGTGTTATGGGGTGTCGACTGTCAATGTGTTGCAAAAATGTTGAGAAATCTCCAGGCCTTTAAAGCCCCAAAAATGTCTCATGTAATTTAGTCCAGTCAATTTGATACTTAACCCACAAGAAATTGCTATACAAAAATTTTGCTTTTAAGTGAAGCATATATGCCTAAATAACAACATACTAAAAATCCCACAATGGGAAATTATGTTTTTGATGACTTATTTATTCGCAAGAAAATAAAAACAGTCAAATTATACCCCAGCCGCCAAGAAATTGCTAAACAAATGTTTGTACTGTTTTGGGGCAGGAATTAGTGTGTAAGATAATATATGAAATATCCCCAGTAATCCTATCACGGGAAAATGGTTATTTTGGGGTGAAAACATTTAAAAATACAATAAAATCAGTAAAAATTGGAATTTGCTCAATGAGTTCAAACAACAATCATTTCCGTGGTACTCAGATCAAAATAAATCAGGTACAATATTATACTTGAAATTCCAATGCTGGACACAAGAAAATGAGTAATTTTGATATACAGAAATTGGAATTTCACCACTACTCGTTCAAACATTTCCAAGCACAAACACTGTCATCGTATTATACACTAAAGCAGTATGATTAATACCTCTCTTAAACTCCAAATCAATGGTAGCAAGAAAAATTTGATTTTGGGGGTAAAATGTTTTAAAAATTACTGTTATATATCAATGTCATATATAAATAATAAATATGAAATAATAACTGCTGCAATGTCAGTTCAGATTATCTGGAGATCTGATAAATGGTTCTGCTGCTATGCGAAATCAGATTTCCGGATTATCTGCATTGACATTGCAGCAGTTATTATTTTCCTGGCATTTCCCACGCACATTTGAACAGGTGAGTTTGGGGTGGGGGGGGGGGGGGGGGGGGGGTTGCAGCTACACCTTGACATCTCGCAACCTGCGACACAGTTACATCTTATCATCTCTAGCAAGGTCTTTGGTGCAGGTGGAAGGTCAGGGCTGAGTGGCACAAACTTTCCCTCTGGAACTTTCCACCCCTACTGACAAGAGTCTGCACTTCTCCGTGACCAAATTTGCACTTAATGGTGTGTTTGTAAACTATAATAATACTTCACAGCAGATTGTGCACGGGTAGCTTTTCCGGCTTAACGAAATATCAAGGCGATGACATTGTATCGACCAGTAGTCTTTGTCGACAAGTATGGAGATTTTCAGATTCTTTCCCTCCGAACACCAACACCACAGCTTCACAGTCCAAATGTTCAACGTCTCTCAATGTCAATGATGGATTGAGAAATTTCCATGGAGTTACAACATATTTCTAGTTAATTACGTTTCCGTGGATCGCGCAGGTGCTAAAAGTGACAGTCACATCAAGTTTTGCAAACTCGGCGACTTCAAGATTTGAACAATGTAACACTTCTCTCAAATAATCGTACGAAAATGGTAAGTGAAATAAAGAAACAAGTTTTTGCCAATCACCATTGACTTTCCACCTGTACATAATGATAATGACCTTGCTGAAGATGATAAGATGTAACTATGCCAGACGTCAAGGTGTAGTTGCCAAACAAGACTCACCTGTTCAAATAATAATTCTTCAGCCCTCTTCTAATTTGTCGCGGTCCTCTAACGAGGCCAACAATAATCCAGTTCACTGCTGTTTGGGGGGGGGGGGGGGGGCAGGGGAGTGGGGGGGGGGGGGGAGTCCTGATAATTTAGGTAGCATAATTGTCCCATATCTATTGTCTTTGACCAGCATCTACCCAAGTTCCCCTCTGACTGCTTCCAGCACAGCTGCACTGCTTGGTCTGGTTATCCACCGGCCCGCATCACTGTGTATAGAACCTCCAAGTTCCTCATTTCTGTTTGATATAGAGTGATCACATCTGTCCCATGTGTTATACTTTGTAATCCCACCCTCTCCCAAGCGTTTTTTCCAATGAACACCTGATTAAGGCTATTACTTTCAAGTAGTTTTAACTGATTGAATAGTTTTTCCCCTTTGTCTTAAGTTTATTTGTGTTGTTTTTGTATATGTCTCTACCTGTAACACCAAAAGTCACTCCTAAGTATTCATATTCTCCCGCTTCCTCCAGTTATATCCTTGGTTTCCTCTTCACCAATAGAGAATGCGTGTGGGAAATGCCAGGAAAATAATAACTGCTGCAATTTCATTGCAGATAATCTAGAAATCTGATTTTGCAAAGCAGCAGAACGATTTGTCGGATCTCCAGATTATCTACATTGACACTGCGGCAGTTATTATTTTATATTTATTATCTGTCCATCCATCCATCTGTCCGTCTGTCCGTACGTCAGCAATTGGCTATGGCTCGGGCTAGAGGTCGTATTTATGAACCGATCTTTACGAAACTTCTTGGGTACCTTTGTTATGACTGTGGGACGAGAACGAGTGTTTTTGGGTGTGGTCCGAAATTCAAGATGGCTGCCAACTGCCATTTTGTACCGACGATGCAGAAATCTGTTTTTTGTACAGAACTTCCATATGAAAGCTCTGATTTGAATAATTTTTTGTATGAATGTTTAGTACCATGGGATACATCACATATAATACGGGTTTTTTTCTCGTGCGTAAATTATGCAAATTAGACTAACTTTGATGTTTTTTGGTGTTACTTTCAGCACTGTAAGTGCAAATGCCAATACGGCTCGGGCTAGAGGCCGTATTTATGAACCGATCTTTACGAAACTTCTTGGGTAACTTTGTTATCACCGTGGGACGAGAACGAGTGTTTTGGGGTCCGGTCCGAAATTCAAGATGGCCGATGGCAGCCATTTTGTACGAAATTTGGTGCAATCAGATTTTTGCACAGAACTTCCATATGAAAGCGCTGATTTGAATAATTTTTTGTGTGAATGTTTAGTACCATGGGATACATCACATATAATACGGGTTTTTTTCTCGTGCAGAAATTATGCAAATTAGATGAACTTTGATTTTTTCAGTGCTGCTTACACACAGTAAGTACACATGTCAAAACGGCTCGGGCTAGAGTCTGTATTTATGAACCGATCTTCACGAAACGTCCTGGGTACCTTTGTTATCACCTTGGGACGAGAACGAGTGTTTCTGGGTGAGGTCCAAAATTCAAGATGGCTGCCAGTGGCCATTTTGTATCGAAATTAGGTCTAATCAGTTTTTTGTACACAACTTCTATATGGCTCAGGCTAGATGCCGTATTTATGAACCGATCTTTACGAAACTTCATGGGTACCTTTGTTATTACCGTGGGATGAGAACGAGTGTTTTTGGGTGTGGTCCGAATTTCAAGATGGCCACCAGCAGCCATTTTGTACCAAAATTAGTGCAATCAGTCTTTTGTACAGAACTTCTGTATGAAAGTTCTGATTTGAATAAATTTTTGTATGAATGTTTAGTAACATGGAATACATCACATATAGTATGGGTTTTTTTCTCGTGCAGAAATTATGCAAATTAGATGAACTTTGATTTATTCAGTGCTACTTATACTCTGTAAGTGCATATGTCAATACGGCTCGGGCTAGAGGCTGTATTTATGAACCGATCTTCACAAAACTTCTTGGGTACCTTTGTTATCACCTTGGGACGAGAACGAGTGTTTCTGGGCGTGGTCCAAAATTCAAGATGGCTGCCAGTGGCCAATTTGTACCGAAATCAGGTCCAATCAGTTTTTTGTCACAACTTCTACACAGCTCATATTTGTGAACTGATCTTCACGAAACTTCTTGGGTACCTTTGTTTTCACCTTGGGACAGGAATGAGTGTGTTTTGGGGTGCCTTTGTTATCACTGTGCTATGAGAACAAATATTTTGGGGTTCAGTCAGACCCACTCTGGGACTCAGATTTCTTTTCTAGTTTAGCATCTGACTGTCACCCACCTTTACAATACTTTACCTATACATTTGTTACAGGCAACGCTCAGTATTTATGTACAGACCGTTACAATACTTTATATGTACCTTTGTTATCAGGTCATTACCTAGATGTTTGTCATTGCTGTGTCACATACTATACATGTACATGTCTTTGTCTTGACAAGTTGAGCTACAGTGTCATTGACACTTTCATTTTTAAAACAGTTTACCCCCAAAATCACATATTTTTTTTGCTACCTTTGATTTGGAGTTTAAGAGACATATTAATCATACCGATTTAGTGTATAATATGATGACAGTGTTTGCGCTTGGAACCATTTAAACGAGTAGTGATGAAATTCCAATTTTCGTGCATTTTATTTACTTTTTCACAATTTTCACCCCAAAATCAGACATTTTCTTGTGTTCAGCAATTGGGGTTTCAAGTATAATATTGTACACAATTATTTTGATCTAAGTACCACGGAAATGATTGTTGTTTGAACTCTTCTAATGAGTATTGAGCAAATTCCAATTTTCTCTGATTTTACTGAATTTTTCAATGTTTTCACCCCAAAATAACTATTTTCCTGTGATGGGATTAATGGGGATTTTTCATACGTTATTTTGCATACTAATTCCCGTCCAAAAATAATACAAACATTTGTATAGCAATTTCTTGGTGGTTGGGCTATAATTTGACTTGATGGACTGGACTAATTGGACAAGAAAGTATTTTAAAAACCTATCTGTTAAGCCCTCAATTTGGAAATATTCCTGTAATTTGGGGACATTGGTTACCACTGTGAGTTTGGTGGAATTTAAAATGTTTCTCCTATTTTTCAATGTTGGTGCCAACATGAATTTAAATATGTCAAAATCTGGCTATCATTTTTACAAAATGAAAACAGATCCTGGCATTCTGTGATTTTAGATAAAGCTTCATACTTCATTCTTAACCCTCTGCACACTGATGTCAAAGAACAGAAATTTCAAGCAGCAAATTTTTCCCATAATGCCATTCAATGAGCTCTGTCAAGCAAAACTGAATTGGTTGAGTTCTTTGTTGCATTATGGGAAAAATGGACGGGTTGATATTTTTCGGTATTTGAACATCAGTGTGCAGAGAGTTAAAGGATGATTTTGTCTGCAGCACAGATTCAACATGTAATATTTGAATTAATAAAAATACAGGGTAAATTCAGTTACTGAGTGAAAAGAAGTTATTAAGACATAATCTTTACTGGAGGATACTTGTGATGAGTGGAAGCAAGATCAAAATTGCTTTTGTTCATCTTAGGCAGACATTTGCACTGAAATTTAATTGTTCAGGTGTCCTTGTTGATTTTTAAAGAGAAAAACCCACAAATGTTATGTTGAACTGACCTTAAATGACGACATTAATGAAAGGGTCCGATAAATAAATCCATATAATGCAGTATAAACCATGCACCAGCAACAGAACAGTGTAATTATTGCTTTGAATAAACATATTAACAAAATTTTCCAATATTAAAAATAGAACAAATGAAAATGAGGTCAACATGTGCTGCTGCAGGGTTTCACAAAAATTAACACATGGACCCAAACACTGTCAAAGCATACCGGTTTTCGTTTTCGTCTTTCTAAATAACAGCAACTAGTTTCCACACGACGGGGTGGGGATTGGGGCTGAATAAAACTCATAATTCGTATTTGTCTTTCCTTAGCGAAAGACAAAAACGAATTATGAGTTTTATTCAGCCCCACTCCCCACCTCGTCGTGGGGATTGGGGCTGAATAACATGCGTTACGAGAGTCGAGTCCAGCAGTCCAGTGCGCGTCAGATACACATGGAGAGAGCTACTGCAGGCTATGATGCAATTCAGACGAAGGTTAAAGGTGTGTGTGTGGGGAAGGGGGGGGGGGGGTGGGATACTCTACCTTCTTTCACTTTTATTTTGTAGCAGCAAAGCTTTAGTTCGCTATTCAGGGACTTCGATGTCGACACAGAGTATACAAAGGCCAAAACGACTCATGCTGAAACTATGAAACGTATCTGGGTCGAATCGTCCCAAGGCAGAAACATCCCTATTCCAGGCAAAGATAAACAATGTGGAATTATTTAGTGGGCCGAAATGTCCTGAGGCCGAAACGTCCACAGCCCACAGAAAGATAAACATGTGACATTATTTTTGGTACAAGCAATGCGGTTGGTTGCAGCAGAGGATTTCACTGCTTGCTAGCCAATCACAATTCACCTTACTATATTTTATGAATAAAATTCAATAAATTAACCTTTGAACTTTATTTTATTTGCTATAACACGACATGCACATTAAAAAAATGAGGAGCCGAAATTAAAACTGGAAATGTGTCAGTTTTCAGTGAGAAAATCGACTGTCGTGTAGTCACAGTAGACTAAGGTGCGGGGAGAGGCAACAGTTATTACGTGCAATTTACTACTTTTTGTTTCAGTTTTAGTGCTCATTCACATGCAGGGCGACTCACACTACGCGATTTGAAAGTTGGTGTCCAGTGGTGCAATGTGTGAAAGTTCCATACTATAGTCGGGTGTGCCGATGTTTACCGACGACTACCAATTATTTTCCGATGGCCCATAATCGGCGGCTTCCGATTATATTTCCCGATGATTGGCCCATCACTATTCTTTTTAAATAATTCCAAGTTTATTGGACCTGGTCCTAAACTATTGGGGTTAACATCTTCATTCGAAAACGCTTAAAAGTACACAACCTCCCCCACCCCCACCAGGGTTTCTGGGTTAAAATCTTGATTCGCAAAACTTGGAAACCGACCTCCCTGTCCGCTCCACAAAAAACAAAGAATACTTAAATGTACTGTCAAAGTTAGAAACGGTTGACAAATAATTGCATTGACAGAAATTCTGCTATCAAACAAATAGTGAGATAAATCGGAAACGGCTCACAATTATGGGTTCAGTTTGCAGGTATGCAGGCAAGAAGGAAAAACATTTAAATGCTGAGAAAGAGTTGGCAATAATTAAATGACAATTAATAAAGACTGAATGAGGTCATCACTCTCCATGTCTTCGGTTGCAGTGTGAAGGCTAAAAATGGCAAGCGACCAATTCAACTTTCCACCTTTTGCAACTGCAAGTTTGTCTGTTGACATATCACAAATTTGGGGAAAATATTCACGCAGACATCATATCTAATATAAGTGAAAGTGGCTATATCATAAAAATGGTTTTAAAAGTACTTTTAATGCAGAAATACGTAATTTGAAATCTTAAGTCATCACATTCATTGCCTTGGCCACTTCATTCAAAGACCAGAGGTGGCATAACAATACAACTCCTACATTGATTCCATTGAATATGCTGAATCCCAGTTAAAACTTACCGTCTGAACTCTGTCAGTAAAATTTCTAACCAAGCCAAAGACTTTCCAAGGGCATATCAAAGTATTGTCCACAAAGATTTATTTTGTGACATAATCAAGGAAAAAGGTTCCTCGGTATGAAAATTGGATTTCTCTGAGGTTATATGTGCTCTTTTATTAATCGCTCAGGTTCCAAGCCTCATTCATGAAATTTGATTACAATTCCTTGAAAACATTATTATGAGATACAGTACAAGTCAAAATAAGTTGTAGGATAACCAATATAAACTATGAATCTTTCTCTTCCCAAACTTACAAGGCCAGAAGCTGACATCATTTTCTGGAAAGCTCTCCAGAAAATAATGTCAGATTCTTATCTTATCTGTGCAGGAGCAGCAGTATACTTAGTTTATTGCAGTTATGCTACAACTTATTTTGACTTGTACGTTATAAAAGTGGGTTGGAAATTGAAAGCATATGTTCAGTATGGAAAAAACTAAAATATACACTGCCATCTGGGACAACGGACGTTATGTCGCTGAACATGTCATTTTGCCGATTGGTCTAGTTATTACGAACAAATAAATTTTCATCTGTACCTCTTTTGAATCCTGCATATTTATGAGAGTACTGTGGCTTGGTTAAAGAAACCTAACTCAAGTGACACTGCACTCGTTTAAAAATATCGTTGACTTTTGGGATGGAATGTTTTGCAAACATAGTTGCAAAATACTGAAAAAAATAAACCATAAATTCAGACATATAATTATTATCGAATGAATGATTCAAGAGATTACCCTTGGATGTATGTCACTCGGGCTTCTGCCTGTTATGTAAGATTACAGTGCCTTACAATGGTTTCTATTATTGTTAATGCGACCAGTTATGTTCAGTCTTTGAACTCATCAGAGGTTTTGTGAAAAATCTGATTTTTCCCTTGTATAGATACCCTTTTTGGGTGGTTGTAAAACTTGTCGCCCTGGTTGTAAATGGTTGTCTATTGTTAGCTGTTTTGGGTGGTTGTAAAACGATTGTCACCCAGTTGTCAACGGTTTTCCATTGTTTAATGGTTTAGCTGGGCAGTTGTCTAGATAGCTAGTTTCCAGCGGTTGTCAATTGTTTAGTGGTTACCAAGTGTTTACATTAATACTTGCCGGTTTATTGATGGTTGTCATCTAAATGGTTAAATTGTGCAGTTGAAAAAAACAAAATTTTCCCCCAAAATGTCTACCAAATCATATCAAGTAACCCTCCCATTTGAATGTGCTCAATAAGGGGGTCACTTGTCACTTGATATGGTTTTGTTGAAACTTTTTAGAAAATTAAAACAAAATGATCAAAATATCATTTTGATATCATGTGCATTGGCTAAAGGGTTAAAGTAGTTACTCTCATTGTGCTTTACTTAATATAATGGCCATATCTGGCTCACGCTGTTCACAAAAATCTATCAAAATTTATTATTTCAAATTTTTGCCTCCAAAACAAAAGTTAACACCAACTCACTAGGGCCGTAGAAATTCTGTTTTGATGTGAAAAGCATAGTTGGCATTGTAAAACCGAGAAGCGTCACAACACTTTTTTCCTTACAGGTTACCATCAAGCTATCATGTTAACAGGTATGCCCCTGTGGCAACTCCACGAAGTGTAGCAGTGCCGGTATACTGCAGTAAACAAATCCTGCCTTCCTCGTAAAATAGCACCAACTCCTGGGGTGGAAGTCCTCTAATATGGGCAGCGTAGGTATAAACGATCGCCAAAAGTTGACTTCATACCAGTTTTGCCGTCATGATATAGCCAAAGCTGCTGAAACTGATCTTAAACACCAATAAGTTATGGGTTACAATGCAAGCTCTATTTCCCGACCTGTAAGAAGAGATCACTTCCAAATATTGAGATATGATTGATTGAATTGCCTTTATTTTTCATTGAGCCTTCTATCATAGATTCTTGTAATTAGTGTTTCACGAAAATGAAGATTACCGAATACTTTCCCTGGAATAGATTTCTTGTTTATCAACAGTACTTCATTTATTTGGCTAATCAATAAACTAGACACCATCAAGAATTGGGAAAGCATTTAACATTCATTGATCAGTTTTACTACTTGTAAATTATGCTTTTAAATTAGTCTGTGCAGGTTACATAATATAAATCATACGATGGAATCAATAATGATGTACTATAAAATCCATTTCTTGGTAGCTGTGGGCTCAAAGCTATGGAGTGGGTGGGGGAGGGGTAAGGGAAATATTTTGTTGTCTGTCAGAAAAATTATTGGCTGCCCAAACACCAACATTTTCTGTGAATGCAGGTAATTGATCACCCAGTTCCAACAAATTCCAACAAAACTATATCATGTGACCCCTCATTGGAATGTGCTTATTGGCCACATGATCAATAGGGGTTTGTTGAAATTCTGTTTTTTAAATTTGAAGAAAAAATAATAGATTTTGATACATGTGCATTTGGCGAAGTGTTAATCTTTCATATTATGCTTGCAATGTCCAGGAGCACTTGACAGTTTGTTGAAAGTTGAACAACTCAAAACAAAGTATTTCACACAAATCTTGTATCTTTGAAATTGTTAAAAATAGGGTAAGATACAATCCAGGCATAATAAATGTTGGGTGGAAACTTTCACAATTCCTGCACAGATATCTCTTCTATTTATGCAAAGGATTTTTCATGGCTCTGTTTTCTTTTTTTGTGATCACTTTAAGGGCTTAATAAACATTATTCTGTGTCTCCATTGTGTGTTGGATTTTCTATTTATGTTCTATTCTACAACAGAATGCTGTGGCATTCTTTATGCTCATAAAGATCATCATTTCATGGACATGGTATTTTCCATTATCTGCTTTTAAGCTGTAACATGCATTTTTTGCAGTTTCTAATATGTTTCACATCTGGTGTCTTGTGAAGGATGTGGCCTCACTTGTCTATCTATCTTAATGTCAAACGAGGACAACTGCTTTCACATTTTATGAAAAGTCAAAAGTGAACATATTTGCAGACTTTGCTAACAAACGAATTGACCTTCTGCCAACTCTCATTTATTTCCCACAAAAAACAGAATCTTCACTTTACTTCAAAAAAAAATGATACACCTCTTTGTTTATTTACATAGGGTATGAAATAATTCAATTATCAACATTGCTCATCTCTGTCCAGCCACAGCACTAAAGTAGTTATTTTTTTACTTGACACAGTGATCCAATCATAAATGTGCCCAGCAGGGTGTGTCAAAGGGAAATATTGATGCATAACTGCACTAAGTTCATAGATTTCTTTTTCTAGTTAAGCATCTAACTGTCGCCCTCCTTTACAATACTTTACCTATACATTTGTTACAGGCTACGGTCGGCATTTATGTACAGACCGTTACAATACTTTATATGTACCTTTGTTATCAGGCAATTACCTAGATGTGTGTCATTGCTGTGTCACATACTATACATGAACGTGTCTTACACAAGTTGAGCTACAGTGTCATTGACACTTTCATTCTTTTAAAAAAGTATTGTCGTTAGCACCAGTCTTTGAACTTAGTGCATTTGTGCAGCAACTTATCCCTTTTGCACTCTCTGCAGGGTACACTTATTTATATCCAAAAGAAACAAAAAAACATTGCCACAAGCAATGACCTTCAAACTTAGTGCACTTGCACAATAACATCTTCCTTTGGCATTCCTCAAAGGGCGCATTCATTATCGGGTTGTTTTAAAACTTTGTATGCTTATTCAGGGCGACAAAGACAAAGATGGGAGCTATCAATTTTCTTTTCATTTCCATCAAAAACTGTTGCTGTTAACAACTGTCTTTGAATTTATTACATTTGTGCATCAACATTCTTCTTTGACATGGCCTACAGTGCACATTTATGATAGGATTGTTTTTTAACATGATGTGCTCATTAGCCGAGACCGCTAGATAAGAGCTACTTTTTGATTAGCATTCATATCTGTGAATAAAGTTCCCGTTCACAATAACTTCTGAACTTACTGCATATGTGTATCAACATTCTTCCTTTAGCCAGCCTTACAGTTTACATTTAAAATGCGTGGATTGCTCTGACGTTGTGCACACCCAATGCTGTTATGTTGAAGTTTCACCAAATAACATTGGAACCAATGATCTTCAGTTTTGCCATTTGACTTCTAAATGACCAAATTCAAGTTTGTCAAGTTGAGATACAGTATCCATAACACTTTCATTTCCTTACTACTGATTTGGGAGCACGGTGGCTCAGTGGTAGACTGTTGGACTTCTATGCTAGAGGTCCTGAGTTCGATCCCTGGCCGGGACAACCCACGTTATGTCCTTGGGCAAGGCACTTTATCCTGGTTGTCTATATGTGGGGCACTATGTAAGGTGTACTGCACGTTGATGGTGCACATGTCTTCAACCGCTGTAACCCTGCTTGAGCGGAACTTGAACAGAGTTAGAATGTTGAGGAGCTGACGGTTGCTCGTCGATGCTCGGTGGTTCTCTCCAGGTACTCTGGCTTCCTCCACCCGTAAAACTGTCAATGGTCATGATTAGCCATTGTGCATAAGTATGTGACCTTAAACACCATGCATAAGTATGTGACCTTAAACACAAATAAATAATACTACTGATTTTTTAGCTCACTGAAGGGAGCTCAACTTATCACTTGCTGTCCGTCGTCGTCTGTCGTCATACGTCGTCGTGAACATTTTCAAACGACTTCTCCTCTGAAACCACTGGTCCGATTTTCATAATACTTCATGTGGATGTTCATTACTATATGGCAATTCATGTTTGTTCAAATGAAATGGCCACGTCCCTTGGGGGCTCTGTATGGGGCATAACTCTGATAGCACAATATGAATTACAGAAAAATTATTAAAAAATCTTCTTAGGCAGAATCTTTTGATACTTGGTATGCAGCATCTTGGTATGAGTCTGATTCAAGTTTGTTCAAATCGAGTTCCTCGATCAATATTGGAGCTACCTATGGGGGCGTGGATTTTTACTTGGTGCAATTTAAGAAAAAATCTTCAAAAATTTTCTTCTCTAGAACCAGTGGTCAGAATCTTTTGATATTTGGTATGCAGCATCTTGGTATGGGTCTGATTCACGTTTGTTCAAATCGAGTCCCTCGATCAATATTGGGGCTCCCTATGGGCCGTGAATTTTCACTTAGTGTAATTTAAGAAAAAATTCTTTAAAAATCTTCGTCTCCCGAACCAGTGGGCAAAATCTTTTGATATTTGGTATGTAGCATCTTAGTAAGGTTCTGATTCAAGTTTGTTCAAATTGAGTCCCTCGATCAATATTGAGCCTCACTATGAGGCGTGAATGTTTACTTTGTGCAATTCAAGGAAAATTCTTTAAAAATCTTCTTCAGAACCTTCATGCAGAATCTTTTGATATTTGATCAGCAGCATTGTCCCATTCAGTCCTGTTGATGTTTGTCAGGGCAAAGCCAGCCTAAATATAGGGGCAAGGGGCCTCATATTTAAAGATATTGTAAGTTCAAA
The DNA here is from genome assembly GCA_031216915.1 of Pictodentalium vernedei. Classification (NCBI taxonomy): domain Eukaryota; kingdom Metazoa; phylum Mollusca; class Scaphopoda; order Dentaliida; family Dentaliidae; genus Pictodentalium; species Pictodentalium vernedei. The sequence goes on along the minus strand of CM062296.1, from coordinate 513,751,231 downwards.
ATATATTCCGCATCAAGGCGAAAAACCTACATGAATTTCACTTCTCTGTAAAGCTGGAAAAACACACGTGGTGTATATCCAGCTTTAGCGCAGGGACCCAGGGGAGAAACGGTATGTTAGATAAGGTCTAATCTCATTTATCGTCACGGTCAATTAAGAAACGAGATTCTAAAACGATAGAAATGTCTATCGTATCGTCACCTAACAAATGGCAAGAACGAATTGGTTAAGTCACGCGTGAGATGACTTGTATTGATTCTGCCTCGATATACGTCATCTCCCACCGTTTTGACAGGTGGACAGATGAGCGTCGGTCAACCTGACAGTTTAGGGTAAAAAGTATATATACCTGGAAGAGCAGAGCATTAGACACACACTTGGGGTCACACACGCGTTGGTGAAGTCCAGGACAGGCGGACTCTGTTTCCTGGCATAAGGGTACCTTCGATCACAGGACCCTGAAATGGCTGGAATCGCCAGAGAGGGCATTCCATGATTGATTTAGCTTAACGTTGATAGGCGGCTACGGGGCCGAATTCGTGAGAAGGAACACCCCAGGTGGAACGTTAAAGTTTAGATTGTCGAGTAGCAGGTATCGTCCTGCAATAGTCAGAAGTGTAGGTTAATTGTATTGTGCGTATTAACCCTTTCAAGCGTCAGCCTGATTGCGTTCTGAGTAGTTTATTTTGCTGTCGGAACATCGTAATACCGACTGGAGATCGGTGTGAGTGACAATTTCGCCCTAGCACAAAAAGGGGCATCTGTGAATCGTGAATTCAACCAGGAACGGTGGATATTTCAATAGGACTTTCACGGAGGACTTTCAAAAGGCACATAAGGTATGAGTAGACAATATCTGACCCAAATCAGAAGTACGGTGGTTTATAGATGACGAACATTGCTGGTCGGAACCCTCCGACAGCCAGAGGTACAGTTACGCGCAGACGTTGACATTTGAGCCTAAGCGGGTGAAGCTCTTATGGCGAGCTCACAGTAATAACATTTCAGATTTGTGAAGCTCTTATGGCGAGCTCACGGTAGTAACATTTCCAGTGTGTAGACTATAGTGCCAGTACAGGGCTATAGAATGACTATATGATTGTTTAGAATTATTTAACCGTAGTGACCCATTTTCTGTGAAAAGAATTGAATTGTTGATTGTTGAAATATTGAAACGGATTTATTTTTATGTGTAAATAAAAGAATCGTTGTTACTTTAAATCATTCTTTCCATTATACAGCCTGAAGTGATTAGGAATCACACCTAACGGAAATCGAACCTATTTCAGGACAATTTGGCAGAGAAGGAATCACGGCGTCGGTCTAACTCAGCTCTCTGCGCCGAGTTCGCGACACTTGGATTCCGACCCTCCACGTTGGTCTAATTTTCCCGCAACTTCATCAGCGGGACTAAATAACCCCACGTCAGCCCAGGCCTTACGGGGCCTTGATTGGCGAGCGCTACCAGGATATTTCTAAAAGGTAAAAAATGGCTATATGGAAATTTTGTTTTATTTTAACGGCGGTTCTGTTTAGGTTTTGACGCGTTCGGTCAGTTGATGCCGTTCAAGGGTTTAATATCGCAATACAGTAGTCCCCAAAAGGATACGTAATAGCCACTATAACTGCGGTAGGTTTCAGAATATTTGGTGCGTTTAATTACGTTAAATTACAGAGGTAAATTAGGATCAATTGCCATATTTTTTTTTTCTTTCTTTCTTTTCCTTCTTCATTCTTTCTGACGAGTGTTGAAGATAGAAAGAAAAAATCAAAATGGATGTTGTTACACCCCTCGCCCAACTGGTATCATTAGGCAAGGAAATGGGCCTTGAGGGAGCTGAACTTCAGAAGTTCGTTAAAGATGAGCAGAAACGTGAGGCCAAGGAGATTGCCTTACGCAACGAGGCGAGGGAGAGAGAAGCCCAATTAGAACGAGAGCGTGAGAAAGACGCAAGAGAGGCGAAAGAGAGAGAGATTCAATTAACAAACGAGGCGAGGGAGAGAGAAGCCCAATTAGAACGAGAGCGTGAGAAAGACGCAAGAGAGGCGAAAGAGAGAGAGATTTAATTAGCAAATGAGGCGAGAGAGAGGGAAGCCCAATTAGCAAGGGAGGCAGAACGGGAGCTCGAACAACAGAGGCACGAGAGAGAATTAGAGCTCCTCAGAGCAAGGGCCGATGTGGAGAATGAAAGTCGGCGCTCAGGGGATGGGAGTGCAGGGGTAGCAATTCATGCCCCACGCCCCCATCTCGCTCATTTCAATGAAAACACAGATGACTTGGACTCGTACTTGGAGAGGTTCGAGCGTTTTGCCTCCAGTCAAATGTGGCCAGAAGACACATGGGCTATGTGCTTGAGCCCTTTGTTGTCAGGTAAAGCCCTCGAGGCTTATACCAGTATGCCTCCTGCACTTCTTAACGACTACAGTGAGCTGAAGAATGCCATCCTTCGGAGATACCAGCTCACTGAAGAAGGATTCCGGACCAAGTTCCGAGAAATTAAGCAGGAGAAGGGAGAAACAGTACCTCAGTATTTTGCCCGGGCTAGGCGGTACTTTGACCGCTGGACTGATCTCGCAGAAGTGAATGAGTCGTATGGAGCCCTGCGAGATCTATTTCTCCGAGAGCAGTTTTTAACTACATGCTCCAAGGAATTGGGCCTGTTCATCAAGGAAAGGGGTCCGCCCACCTATGATGAGATGGCAACTGTGGCAGAACGCTACATCGAGGCCCACGGTGGGAGTGTAAACGCACCCAAATTGGCTAGGGGTGGGGCAAACGGGTTGGCAATGGCACCCGTAAGGCAACACCACCCCGACCCTCCTGCGTCGCAGACCAGCCGGAAGGGGAGCGCTCCCAAGGACACCACTTGTTTTATCTGCAACAAGCGGGGTCATATTGCCAGGGACTGCTGGCAGAAGCAGGTAAGGACCACTGGGAACATTAGACCACCTCAGCAGGGGGCCGGGAACGCAGCGCCAAGGGGTTGGAAGCAAGGTGACCGCGTAGATCCAGGGCCCAGTAGGCAGACGGCAGCGTTCTGTCAAACTATCGGTCCAGAACACAGTCCCCTCCGGGAATGTATACAAGAGGGAGAATTAAGGCTGGAAGGCGGGAAGGTTGTCCCGATAATAAGTGGCATGTGTGAGAGGCTCACAACTTCGCAGGAGAAGGTTGATATGCCAGTGTACCCAGGGTATGTGGGACAAAGGGAGATCCGTCTGCTCCGGGATTCTGGGTGCTCCTCTGCAGCGGTTAGAAGGCAACTGGTTGACGACAAGCAATTGTTGGGTCGTGACCATTTGTGTATTTCGATAGATGGGACCGTTAGAAGGTTCCCCATCGCGAGGATAACGGTGGATACCCCATTTTATCGTGGCGAAGTGGAAGCCATGTGCATTGAATCACCTGTGTATGACCTGGTCATAGGTAATATCCCAGGGGTGAGGGCAAGCCCTGATGAGTTATGGTCCAGGGGTAGGGGGCCAAGTTATGGCCCAACGAGGGCAAAGGAAGTTCAAGTCGGTGGGCAAGGACCCCCGGCGGTTGCACTCGGTAACGTACCGAGTAAGGAAGGGAAGGTTCCCAGGGGGAACCAGTCCGATGGTCCAGGGGATGGCCCCTACACGACGAAATGTCGCAAAGTTTCAAGGGAGATGACTCCTGTCCAATTAGGGAGAAGGGGCCGCAGGCGGTCCAGGCTAAACGCCAAACGGCGAGGGAACCCAATGGGGTCATTGGGGAAAGACCCTCAAGCAAATTTATGTGGGGGAGTTGAGCTCCCCCAGAAGTCGGTGTCACCTGTGTGGAGAGGGGAGGCCAGACCCACGCAAATGGCTGGGCAAACTCCTCCAGAATTGAGAGGGCACGGGTCAACACAAGTTGAGTGTGTCAAAGTGGATGGGACCGCTAAGGTGGGCGCCCAGGTGACCGAGAAAAGGGTCCACAAATCAAAGGAGAAGCATCCTAGGTGGCGGAGACCACGTAGAGAGTGCCGGGGGCGCACAGCGCCCAGTGTGCGCAAGAAGTCGTCGCAATGGACCGGGGGGTCGACGGCACAAGGGCCAAGGACGGCCAGTGTCGTTCGAACGATGGTAATCGCCGGGACGAGTGAGCCTGGGGGATATAGCGCCAAGGGAAGCTCTTGGGAATGCGACAACGACAGGGTATGGGGACCCTGGTGGAATACCCGTAGAAATGGCGGGGCGAGAAGTAGGGGTGTGTCAAGGGTTACCCAAGGGGATACTGGGAACCGGGCCCCTACCAATGGTCGGTGGTTATAAAGAAGCAATAGTTGGGTGGCTGTGGGCCTGGCGTCTGGGACGGGGGCTCCAGTCGCAAATATTTTTGTTGGTGAGGTGATGGGCTTCGTAAACTCGGTGTTAAGGCCCGGAAGGAATTTTCTTATTTTAGTATTATTATTGCTCTGACTGCCGACTAGAGTTGGTTGTGAGTGCGAATGTGAGATACACTGCCCTGTCTGTCGCGTGTGCGTGGACGGGGAGCCTGTGTGTCGAGTCTTGTAAGTATGGGATGCACAAACCCGGTGTTAAGGCCCGGGGAAACCGCGCTTGTTTTTATTGACGAGAGTTTGTTGTGAGTGTGAGGCACACTAACCCCGTCTGTCGCAAAGGCGCGGTCGGGAAATCTGTGTGTTGAATGTGTGAGTGTGTGCGTCACAATTTTAATGCCCTGGTTGAGCTTTGCGAGGGTGAGGCTCAACATACTGCAGGGGTCGTTTGCCCCTTCACAAGACATAGGGGAATGGGAGGCGAAGTTACACTCCGTTGGAATTAACCCATCTGACGCAAAGGCGCGGACGGTGTTACTCGTCGGAGTGAGTGCCAAGTGAACTGTTTGCAAAATGGGCGAACGTGTATAAAAATGTGTATGTTTAGGTGTAAATATATAGTATTACAGAGAGAGAGTGCTGCAAATCTAAGAATAAGGCTACTCTCCATATGTAAACCCGCAAGACGGGAGCATGTGGTAGCGTGTGTGTCGTGGGAATCGGTATGGCCGACGCATGAGCCCGGTCATGAACCCCACGACCACTAGGGCACGGTTTTGTAGTCTTGAACATGATGGGTAGATTGTAAAAAGGTGTGAGAGGCGAATGTGCGTGGCTTTGCCCCTCGTGTTTTAAGAGATACACAGGGAGTTGTCAGGGCAAAGCCAGCCTAAATATAGGGGCAAGGGGCCTCATATTTAAAGATATTGTAAGTTCAAAATATATTCCGCATCAAGGCGAAAAACCTACATGAATTTCACTTCTCTGTAAAGCTGGAAAAACACACGTGGTGTATATCCAGCTTTAGCGCAGGGACCCAGGGGAGAAACGGTATGTTAGATAAGGTCTAATCTCATTTATCGTCACGGTCAATTAAGAAACGAGATTCTAAAACGATAGAAATGTCTATCGTATCGTCACCTAACAAATGGCAAGAACGAATTGGTTAAGTCACGCGTGAGATGACTTGTATTGATTCTGCCTCGATATACGTCATCTCCCACCGTTTTGACAGGTGGACAGATGAGCGTCGGTCAACCTGACAGTTTAGGGTAAAAAGTATATATACCTGGAAGAGCAGAGCATTAGACACACACTTGGGGTCACACACGCGTTGGTGAAGTCCAGGACAGGCGGACTCTGTTTCCTGGCATAAGGGTACCTTCGATCACAGGACCCTGAAACGGCTGGAATCGCCAGAGAGGGCATTCCATGATTGATTTAGCTTAACGTTGATAGGTGGCTACGGGGCCGAATTCGTGAGAAGGAACACCCCAGGTGGAACGTTAAAGTTTAGATTGTCGAGTAGCAGGTATCGTCCTGCAATAGTCAGAAGTGTAGGTTAATTGTATTGTGCGTATTAACCCTTTGAAGCGTCAGCCTGATTGCGTTCTGAGTAGTTTATTTTGCTGTCGGAACATCGTAATACCGACTGGAGATCGGTGTGAGTGACAATTTCGCCCTAGCACAAAAAGGGGCATCTGTGAATCGTGAATTCAACCAGGAACGGTGGATATTTCAATAGGACTTTCACGGAGGACTTTCAAAAGGCACATAAGGTATGAGTAGACAATATCTGACCCAAATCAGAAGTACGGTGGTTTATAGATGACGAACATTGCTGGTCGGAACCCTCCGACAGCCAGAGGTACAGTTACGCGCAGACGTTGACATTTGAGCCTAAGCGGGTGAAGCTCTTATGGCGAGCTCACAGTAATAACATTTCAGATTTGTGAAGCTCTTATGGCGAGCTCACGGTAGTAACATTTCCAGTGTGTAGACTATAGTGCCAGTACAGGGCTATAGAATGACTATATGATTGTTTAGAATTATTTAACCGTAGTGACCCATTTTCTGTGAAAAGAATTGAATTGTTGATTGTTGAAATATTGAAACGGATTTATTTTTATGTGTAAATAAAAGAATCGTTGTTACTTTAAATCATTCTTTCCATTATACAGCCTGAAGTGATTAGGAATCACACCTAACCGAAATCGAACCTATTTCAGGACAATTTGGCAGAGAAGGAATCATGGCGTCGGTCTAACTCAGCTCTCTGCGCCGAGTTCGCGACACTTGGATTCCGACCCTCCACGTTGGTCTAATTTTCCCGCAACTTCATCAGCGGGACTAAATAACCCCACGTCAGCCCAGGCCTTACGGGGCCTCACAGGACCCTGACATTGTTTTAGCTCCACAGAGAGTATAGATTTACTCTGTACAACCTTAAGAATAGCTTTTGATAAAATTTGTGTCTTAACAGTATGGAACATTCGGTGAGTGCCTAAGGCCCTCTTGGGCCTCTTGTTTTATTTTATTGCTTTTAAAACATTTTGCATATTGCATGAATCCAGTGAGTTTATTCCATTGAGGGGGTGTAAGCTTCACATTGAAAGAAAAAATTATTAAAAAATTGAATGGCAATATTTAGCTCAACTTGACACAGTTAAGATAAGCTATTGCCATCACACTGTGCAGAAGTCTGTGAGTCTGTAAATCTGTGAGGCTGTTCACATTTTCTTTAGCACAGGCTACACCCTGTAGTTCTTATCCGATCATCACAAAATTTCATATGTAGGTTTGAGGTCATGTCTAGATGAGGACGTCCTCTTTTGGTCATGATCGGTCAACTGTGATGGCTGCGCTGGCCCGAAACTTGAAAACCTTTAGCACTGTCTACAGGTCATATTTATGAAGGGATTTCATTCTAACTCAGAAGGATGACTGTATAATGTCTAGATGAGAACACCCCCTATTGGTCGCGAATGGTCAACCGTGATGGCTGCGCAGACTTGAAACCCGAAAACCTTTAGTACAGTCTGCAGGTCGTATTCATGAAAGGATTTCATTGTAACTTGGTCAGATGACTAGGTAACGTCTAGATGAGAACGACCTATTTTAGTTGGGTTCAGTCAACTGTGATGGCCGCACATGCACGAGACCTAGATTTGTTTAGCACTGTCTACAATTCATATTTATGGAGTGATTTCATTGTAACTTACAAGGATAACTCGGTATGATGTCGAGATGAGACTGTCCTATTTTGGTCTCGATCATTCAGTCGTTACAGCCACCTGGTCACATTACTTAGATTCTTTTAGCACTGTCTACAGGTTGTTTTTAGCTTAACTTTACAAAGACAAGATAAGCTATTGCCATCACGCCTGCGGAAGTCTTTGAGTCTGTCAGTCTGGTCACATTTTCTTTGGCACAGGCTACACCCCATAGTTCTTGTCTGATCATCACAAAATTTCAAATGCAGGTTCAAGGTCATGTCTATATGAGAACGTCTCCTTTTGGTCACGATAGGGCAACCGTGGTGGTGGCGAGAGCCCAAAATCCGAAAACCTTTAGCGCAGTCTACAGGTCGTATTTAAGAAGGGATTTCATTGTAACTATGTACGATGACTCTACATAATGTCTAGACAAGAACGTCCTGTTTTGGCCGTGATCTGTCAGCCGTGACAGCTGCACAGGCATGTGACCTAGATTTGTTTAGCACAGTCTACAGTTCCTATTTATGGAGCAGTTTCATTGTAACTCGGAAGAATAACTTGGTATGATGTCTAGATGAGACTGTTGTATTTTGGTCACAATCAGTCAGCCGTTACCACCGTCTGGTCACTTCACCTAGATTCCTTTAGCACTGCTTCTAGGTTGTTAGCTTATCTTGACAAAGTCAAGCTGAGCTGATCTCATCGCTCTCCGTCCGTCGTCCAGTGTCCGTCAACACCATGTTTTGGTCTTCTCCTCCAAAGCCACTGGGCCAATTCAAGTGAAAGTTTGTGTGAGTGATGGTCCCAAAGGGGCATTTCATTTTTGTTCAACTCAACATGCCCAGCCCCATGGGGAGGGAGTGGGGGGAAAATGCTCCAAAATATTTTTAAAATCTTCTCAAGAACCAGTGTGTACAATGACTTGATATTTGCTATGGAGCTTCCATAAGAGGTGTAGAATCAAATTTGTTCAAACGAAGTTCGTGAAGTAATATTTGGCTTTGTAATAGGAGGGGTAAGATTTTTGGCCCCGCCAAAAATTTCTATTTTCTGAACCAATGGTCTGGTATGAACCAAATTTGGTTTATGGTATTATTGGGTCATAAGTACTTGACCCATGCAAAAAAAAAAAAAATTCCTCATCCCCATGGGAACCCTGGGAGCTAAAAATAGAAATATTTTCAAACTCCCATATTTCCCAAACCACTCGGAACAGAGAGCTGTTATTTGGTATGAAGTATCCTTAGGACCAGTAGAACTGACTGGTAAAAAAAAATTGCCATCGGTTGTGTTAGGGTGTTATGTAATGGGCATCGAAAAAATGCTGAGTCAGCATATTTGCAAAAATTATAAAAAATCTTTTCTTCAGAACCAATCATCAGAATCTTTTGATATTTGGTATACAGCATTCATAGGGGGGTCAGATAAAAGTTTGTTGAAATAAAGCTCATTGGTTCTTATTTGGGCTCTCTACAGGAGCCTGAAGTTTTAACATAGGGTAATATGGGGAATATTCTTTAAAAATCTTCTTCAGAACCACCAGAGAGAATCTTTTAATGTTTGGTATACATCATTGTTATGAGGGTCAGATTCAAGATTGTTCAAACCAAGTCCATAGGTTAATATCTGGGCTTCCTACGGAAGCCCAAATTTTATCTTTATTCAGTATGGAGGGTAATTTAAAAAAATGTTCTTCTTCAGATCCACCAGTCAGAATGCTTTGATATTTGGTATGCAACATCTCTAAGGGTGTCAGATTCAAGTTTGTTCAAATCAGGTCCCTAGGTATATATTTGGGCTCACTATGGTAGCCCAAATTTTTACTTAGTGCAATATGAGGAAATTTCTTTAAAAATCTTCTTCTTCAGATCCACCAGTCGGAATGCTTTGATATATGGTATACAACATCTCTAGGGGGTCAGATTCCAGGTTGATCAATTCGAGTGCCTAAGTTAATATTTGGGCTCCATATGGGAACATGAAATTTAACTTAGTACAATATGAGGGAATTTCTTCAAAAATCTTCTTCTTCAGATCCAACAGTCAGAATGCTTTCATATTCGGTACACAACATCTCTAGGGAAGTCAGATTCAACTGTGTTCAAATCAAGAGTCTGAGTTAATATTTGGGCTCTCTATGGGAGCCGGAATTGGCCATTTTGCTGAAGAATTAAAAATTTTGTATTCAGTACCCTCTAGAGATGTGTAACTAAGATTAATCCACATAGGTTGTATCAAGGGGCTTCATAGGGGAGCTCTACATTTTACTTTATGATCAACTGAAGAAAAGGCATGATGCCCAAATTATTTTTAGCTCAACTTGACAAAGTCAAGCTGAGCTATTGCCATCATTTCTTGTCCGTCGACGTACGTACTAACGTACGTACGTTAGTACGTACGTCCACAATTTCCTTTGGCGCACCTCACAGGTCGCATTTACGATCAGATCACTTTGAAACTTGGTATGCTTGTTTGGGGTGACCTCTAGATGGGAGCTATCACTTTTTATAAATTTCCGTCAAAAAATGTTGCCGCGGCCAACGTTCTTAGAACTTAGTTTAGTCAGACCACAATATTTCCCTTTGGCACACCCTACAGGGCAGATTTATAAAAGGATTGCTTTGAAACCTGGTATGCTTGTTTAGGATGACCTCTAGATGGGAGCTATCAATTTTCTTCAATTTCCGTCAAAAAATGTTGCCACGGCCAACGTTCATAGAACTTAGTTTAGTCAGACCTCAATATTTCCTTTTGGCACACCCTACAGGGCACATTTATGATCGGATTGCTTTGAAACCTGGTATGCTTGTTTGGGGAGACCTCAAGATGGAAGCTATTGATTTTCTTCAATTTCCGTCAAAAAATGTTGCCGTGGCCAACGTTCTTAGAACTCAGTTTAGTCAGAAGACCTCAATATTTCCCTTTGTCACACCCTACAGGGCACATTTATGATCGGATTGCTTTGAAACCTGGCATGCTTGTTTGGGGTTACCTCTAGATGGGAGCTATCGATTTTCTTCAATTTCCATCAAAAAATGTTGCTGCGGCCAACGTTCTTAGAACTTAGTTTAGTCAAACCACAATATTTTCCTTTGGCACACCCTACAGGGCACATTTATGATTGGATTGCTTTGAAACCTGGTATGCTTATTTGGGGTGACCTCTAGATGGGAGCTATCGATTTTCTTCAATTTCCGTCAAAAAATGTTGCCGTGGCCAACGTTCTTAGAACTCAGTTTAGTCAGAAGACCTCAATATTTCCCTTTGTCACACCCTACAGGGCACATTTATGATCGGATTGCTTTGAAACCTGGCATGCTTGTTTGGGGTTACCTCTAGATGGGAGCTATCGATTTTCTTCAATTTCCATCAAAAAATGTTGCTGCGGCCAACGTTCTTAGAACTTAGTTTAGTCAAACCACAATATTTTCCTTTGGCACACCCTACAGGGCACATTTATGATTGGATTGCTTTGAAACCTGGTATGCTTATTTGGGGTGACCTCTAGATGGGAGCTATCGATTTTCTTCAATTTCCGTCAAAAAATGTTGCCGCTGCCAACGTTCTTAGAACTTAGTTTAGTCATACTTTACCTGTACATTTGTTACAGGCTATGTCAGTATTTATGTACAGACCTTTACTTCACTTTACATGTACCTTTGTTATCAGGTCATTGCCTAGATGTGTTTCATTTCTGTGTCACATTCAATACATGTACATGTCTAACACAAGTTGAGCTACAGTGTCATTGACACTTTCATTGTCAGTCGCTTCAGGCCCCGTGGGGCCTCTTGTTTTTATGAAGTGATTTCATTGTAACTTGGTAGGATACCTTAGTATGATATCTAGAGGAGACTCCTATTTTTGTCATGAACGGTCAACCTTGACCGCCTAACCATAACTTGAGCTAGATTCCTTTAGCAAAGTCTACGAGTTATATTTATGAAGGGATTTCATTGTAACTTGGTAGGATGACTCGTTTTGGAATGATTTTACTGTAATTTGGTAACTTTGGTTGAAATAAGTTAACTGTTAGGGCCACATCAACCCAGATCTTAATTCTTTAGTACAGTCTACACTCAAATTATTCTTATTGAAAACATAGCATACAGGGAACAGAAATTAACATATTCTAAATTATCACAGTTCATGTCTTATTTTGTAATCCTCTCATAAACATTGAACATTATCCTTTTCATCAAACACTACGCACAGTCAAGTTAAGCTACAGTGTCATTGACACTTTCCTTATGAAGGGATTTCATTGTAACTTGGTAGGATAACTTGGTATGATATCTAGATGAGACTGACCTATTTTGGTCATTAGCGGTCAACCGTGACTGCCTGACCATCATGTGACCTAGATTCCTTTAACAAAGTCTATGAGTTATATTATAAAGTAATTTCATTGTAACGTGGTAGGATGACTCGTTTTACAATGATTTTACTGTAACTTGGTAACTTTGGTTAACATACATAAAAGTGTGGGCCACATTAACCCAGGCCGTAGTTCTTTAGTGTAGTCTACACCTCAAATTATTCTTATTGAAAACACAGTTTGTATGGAACAGAAATTACATACATGTATTCTCAATTATCACAATTCTTGTCTTATTTTATAATCCTTTCATAAACATTGAACATTATCCTTTTCATCAAACAATACACACAGCCAAGTTAAGCTACAGTGTCATTTACACTTTCATTGTGCCAGATTTCGCAGACAAGATGAATGATTAACTGTTAACTAATGAATTGGTTGCATTCTGCCAATGTAATATACAAATTGTGGAGTTGAAAGAAAAAAAAATTTGGTGCGCTAAAACCATTCTTTTAGCTTAAAAAAATTTCAGAAAATTCCAACAGAACTATATCATGTGAACATGCTCGTTCCAATGAGGCATCATTTGATATAGTTCTGTTGAAATTTATTGAAAATGTTTTGGAAAAGGTAATTTAAAGGACAAATTTTGATATCTTGTGCATTGGGTAAACTTAAAGGGTTAAATGGTTAGAGAAAAATACAACTCTAGACCATCAATGATTTTAACTGCATGTCAAATATATTTTACGCTTCATCTATGAAATATTGTGTTCAATAAAGGAATATTGAATCCCAGATGAAAACTAATATTTTGTCGTGTTTCACGTTGCATATAATATGATGCAGCAGTCTGACAAGAACTGTGTTTATTTTGTCTTCTTCCTTCTTCTGGTACCTGAAGGTTCACTAAGTTTACAGTAAAAAAAACCCCAAGCATCTTTCCCTCATCTGTTTACACATAACACTACCAGGCTACTTGCCATCAGAAATAGATAAAGAAAAGGTTATCTTGCAGAATGTGGGGCAAAAGATCTCAATTTTCTGGATGTTTGTTTTAAAGTGTTCAGTCTGTGCAGAGGCTTGGAATGTTATCTACCAACACAGCATCTATTTCCACTTCCCTCATTGTAGGGTGCAATATGTTATCTTCTTGGAACAAAAGTTCATATCTTTTCTGCAAAACTTCCTGTCATATGAGAAAGCCACTTCAGTGATAATGCTGGGAGTAATTTAAAAATATTCTCTCATCAAGAACAAAAATTTTAAGAGTGCATTGAAATATACACATTAAAATTCCAAAACTGCTTAATATACTTTCAACCAACTCCATATTTAGGGAACTTTTCACTTTCTTTGAGTTGAGGTTTGGAGAAAATATAATTTTTAGCTTAACTTGACAAAGTCAAGGTAAGCTACTGCCATCATGTGTACAGAAGTTTGCGATGTCTATTAGTCTGTTATGAAGGGATTTCATTGTAACTTGGTAGGATGACTGTTTTATATCTAGATGCGAATGTCCTATTTTGGTCGGGTTCAGTCAACCATGATGGCCACAGGGGCATGTTACCTAGATTCCTTTAGCACAGTCAACAGCTTGCATTTATGAAATGATTCTATTGTAAATTGGTAAGATGACTCGGTATAATGTCTAGATGAGAATGTCTTATTTTGGCCGTGATCGGTCCACTGTGATGGCCGAACAAGCATGAAACCTATATGTGTTTAGCACAGTCTGCAGTTCATATTTATGAAGTGATTTTTTGTAACTTTGTAGAATAACTTGGTATGATATCCCGATCAGACTGTCCTATTTTGGTCATGAACGGTCAACTGTGACTGCCGGACCAGTATGTGACCTAGATTTCTTTAGCAAAGTCTATGAGTCATATTTATGAATGGATTTCATTGTAACTTGGTAGGATGAATCGTTTTGGAATGATTTTACTGTAACTTGGTAACTTTGGTTGACATATGTTATCTGTGAGGGCCACATTAACCCAGGCCTCAATTCTTTGGTACAGTCCACACTCCAAATTATTCTTATCGAAAACGTAGCATGCAGGGAACAGAAATTAACATATACTCGATTATCACAATTCTTGTCTTATTCATAATCCTTTCATAAACATTGAACATTATCCTTTTCGTCAAACACTACACACAGTAAAGTTAAACTACAGTGTCATTGACACTTTCGTTTAAAGTTGAAATGAATGCCAAAGGAACGTGTTTGACGGGATTGAAGCCTTGATCCGTGTTATTCCTACAACTCTTTGTTAATGTATGAGGTGGCCTATTGGTCACAATGTCAAAATTCTGTGTTGTGAGCATTCCAGTATCAAAATCTAGTTATAAATTTAGAGAGTGACATTAAACTATAGTGGCTCATTCAGTCAGTCAGTTGATCATTGTATAGTTATCACTGAGGATTTGTATGGTATAAGTGCTGTGTACTTCCCCTGCATTGATCAGGAAATGAAAATTTCATTCCCAATACTCAGTTGGCCATTAGTTTTGTACTTCTGACATCAGATGAAGAGGTTGTGACCTGTTTCACTTGAATTGTGTCTTTGAGGAAGGTACTTACTCCTTCAAGCAGTGTGCATGACACCAAAATTTATTTTGCTAGCAGTTCTCTCAATTTCTAAATTATTGAAGAACAACATTGGTGTTCACGGCAGGAGTTTATGAGAATCAAAACCGATTATTGCAAATAGCTACATCTTTGCTCTAGTTGCCCTTTCCAACTTTGTATTACATAATGGCATATCATCACCTTGATTGAAGAAATTCCAGAACTAATCTAGATTATTCTGGGCCAATCCGATCTGCCTTCTGCTGAAACAGTTGTGGGAGTGGGTGCTGAAACGAGGTTGAAACCCAGGGAAGTGGAGTGGCACCTGATTACTCGGTAAAACAAATTCTGTTATACCAGTATTTTAGGTAAACTAATATCTTGAGTGCGAGTCCTCTAAAGTGGATTAAATTGGTATTCTTGTATTGTAGTTATGGTATGCTGTTATGGGAAACACAGGTTTATTTAGTATTCAACCAATGGGTGAATGGACATCAGCTCATACCCTTATTTGCTAGACCAGTAGAAAAGTTAGAACCAAATATTAACCCATGACTTAACATTTCATCAGCATCTGACCAGTGCTATAAAGTGACCAGCCTGGGGTAAATTCGGGAGAACCAAGAGAAATGAGCCAGAAGAAGCGGCATGATTGCTCCATTATATATTGTCCAAAAAAGTTACCCTCCCCCCATGATACCAGTGGGTATTCAGTAAATGGGTAAATTCTCCTGATAGAAAACCTGCTATTTGAGGTAGGGGGAATATGCCTTATTAGTGAAACAAAGAGTTCTAGAGGATTTTTATACCCCCCGCAAACAAAGTTTGGGGGGGTATATAGGAATCACCCTGTCCGTCCGTCCATCCGTCCGTCCGTCCGTCCATCCGTCCGTCCGTCCGTCCGTCAGACATTTTCATGAAACTTTACACAATGGAAGAACTCCATATGAAGATGAGCATGAAGCAATATAATTCCGTTCTGACATTTCCAAGGGGAGATAATCTAACTTATACATTCGGGGGGGGGGGGGGGGGGGGGGGGGTATCACTTTGTGAGCTTGCTCACAGTACCTCTAGTTTTTATTGAATGAACATTAGGCACCACAGACGTCATCATGTCAAAAAAACGTCACGTTGTTCAGTATCTGGTGGGTCCACCTCCAGCATTTTTAACACATCTTAATCAGCATGGCATGCTGTTGATGACCATCCGAATTTTCACTCAATGTGATGTTGTCCTATTCCTCTTTAAAAGCATGTCACAGACTGTTGTTGTCATGAGGTGGTGGCTGTCTATTAACCACTCTCCTGCTGAACATGTCCCACACATGTTCTATCGGGTTGCAGTCTGTGCTCTTTGCAGAAAAATCCACTCAGGTCATGTCCCATTGCACATCTTTGTCAGATATTCATGGCAGTGAAGTGGTCAGTAGCCAGCAAATGTTCTGTTTTGAGTATCTATGCCCGCTCTGATAGAGGAATGGGGAATTTCACAATATGTGATAATTGTATACTTACAGGTATTATGAGGTGGGGGTGTGGGGGGGTTCTTAACTTTTTTTTGGATAGTATATTTTTGCTTACATGTAAATAGAGCTGAAAACAAACATGTTAGTATGTGTAATTCAAACCGATTCACTATTTCCTGTGGCAGTTACACTCAGAAAACATAGAGTGCATCCCTACAATGTTAAAAACTGATATTTTTTGATTACCATCTTCATTTTTCATATGAGGTTTGAAAGTGAAGTTTCTACAGGCCTGGCAATCTAGAAAATCAAGGAGTGCAAAACAGTTGCCCTCCTCAGATTGCTTGGGAGTGCAATTGCACCTGAAATTTTCAATTCAAAAACTTGTATGCTATTTTGGTTATATTCACTTCAAGTTATTAATATTGTGACTGAAAAATTGTACAACATTCAGCTACATAGTGGAAAATTTGGTACACACATCTCATCTTTCAAAATGTTGCATTCAGTTCTTATGTGACGGCCTTCTATGCTCGAAATGCGACACTGAATGGGGCATGAATTATTGCTAATCAATGCAACAAAGGGTGTGAACACCTGTGATATGGGGTAATAATGTAAGTCAGAGAGCACTGTGGTGGATTCTAGACATTAACATTGCATTATTGGGAACCGTAAGGGGACTATAGGATTGCACTTCATCCGTCTGTCCGTCTGTCCATCCGTCCGTCTGTCCGTCCGTCCGTCCGTCTGTCCGTCTGTCCGTCTTTTTATGTTAACACCTCTCCCTCCAACATGCTTTAAAAAGCTACACCTTTCATATTTGGTACATGGATAAATGGTTCTAAGGGGATGATGCACACTCAAAATTTTTTTTTAAAAATCCAAGATGGCGGAATGGCGGCCATTTTTGTTGTGTTTTTTAAGCTTTTTTTTTCTCTATTTTCATGTTACCACCCCTCACTCCAACATGGTTCAAGCTACACTTTGCATATTTGGCACATGGATAGAGGGTTGGGAGGGGATGATGCACGTTCAAATTTTTTTTTTCAAAATCCAAGATGACGGCATGGCG
Organism: Pictodentalium vernedei; assembly: GCA_031216915.1. NCBI lineage: Eukaryota > Metazoa > Mollusca > Scaphopoda > Dentaliida > Dentaliidae > Pictodentalium > Pictodentalium vernedei. Next base: position 513,734,284 of record CM062296.1, on the reverse strand, counting down.
GCCATTTTTGTTGTGTTTTTTAAGCTTTTTTTTCTCTATTTTCATGTTACCACCTCTCACTCCAACATGGTTCAAGCTACACTTTTTATATCTGGCACATGGATAGAGGGTTGTAATGGGATGTTGCACGTTCAATATTTTTTTTTCAAAATTCAAGATGGCGCCATGGCGGCCATTTTTGTTGTGTTTTTTGGGGTTGTAATGGGATGTTGCACGCTCAATATTTTTTTTCAAAATCTAACATCTGTCTGTCTGTCTGTCCGTCTGTCTGTCTGTCTGTTTTTATGTTACCACCTCTCCCTCTAATATGCTTCAAGCTACACCTTTCATATTTGGTACATGGATAAATGGTTCTGAGGGGATGATGCACAGTCAATATTTATTTTTCAAAATCCAAGATGGCAGAATGGCGTCCATTTTTGTTGTGTTTTTTAAGCTTTTTTCTCTATTTTATGTTACCACCCATCCCTCCAACATGGTTCAAGCTACGCCTTTCATATATGGTACATGGATAAAGGGTTGTGAGGGGACTATGCACGCTCAATATTTTTTTTTTCAAAATCCAAGATGCTTATATACTCTGGTGTCTTCTGGGACAAAAACACCTTATTTCACAAAAGCGCCATAGGGGATTAATACCACCTCGGTGGTCAAACACTTGTTATTATTATTATTATTGACAAATCATCCCCTGAGTTCCACTGGCACAGAGAACACATTGAAATTTGGGACAATATGATAATAGATTTTAAAGGCAGTCCCAAACAGGTCTGGCATTCCCGAAAATCAAGGGGAGCAAAAAAATTGCCCTCCTCAATTTTTTCTAGGCGTGCAGCACTCCTGCACTCCTAAAGAATGCCAGGTCTATCTCTACGCCAAAGTGTTGGGTTTTTATTTTGTGTGATAAAAATAGTTCTCCTTGAGAACCACAGAAGTTGGCCTGTACTTGTTTACTGTGCTAAAGAAATGCTTTCCTGCTAAATAGGCAGTGACCTAGGGTGAAAGTTCTCAAAACTGGGCAGCAAAGGTATAAATGATTGCTAAAAGGACTTTATACCTTTGATGTGGTAATGTTATAGTCATAGATGCTGAAGTGACCTTAAACACCAATAAATAAATATGAAAAATTAGTTGTTTTGAAAGAATGTTAGAATACAAAATCACATTGTCATTTACAACTTGTCATCTATTTTTACTGCAAACCTAAAAACATACGAGTTAAATAAGTCACTGCACGTTTTATTTGTTGATTTTCTTTTTTAATTATATGAAAATTAGCTCCAATATCATTTAGTACTTACAATAAAATGTCTTTCACAGAAAATCACCATTCAAATTTTATTATAAAAACAAAGCTTATACCAATGAGGGTCATAAGCTATGTCTCTGTGAGGTAAAAAACTAATATTTTTAGTCATATGAAAAAGATGTATCTCCTTTGAGGATATAGTTCAATAAGCTGTTTCTATATTATGTGAGATGCCAAGAACACTTGATATATGGATAAAGTGAAAGAGACAGAGAGTAAGATAATGTCTGTACAGTAAGGCAGCAGTACTGAAGTAAAATTGGCCCTGCCACTGAGATTGAAGTTATCTTTTCTAATTAATCGCCCATTGCCTTCCACACTTGTAGTGTAAATTTGTCTCAGTATGCCAGTTATGCACTTAGATTTGGTTGTGGAATTTTGAAAACTCACTGAATGCTTACCCTAAGGTATAAGGTTACTCTCATGTGCTGTGGTAATTACCCTGAAATTATCAGTTCCTGGCTTCTGGGAGGAAAAATGTCTCATTAAAGGAAACCTGACTTCCTATTTGTAGATAACCTTTTATTTTATGTTCAGGTGTAGGCAGAATCCCAATCATCTCTTTTATGACATTTTCTCTACAAAGGACAGAAAATGTAAAACAAGGTGTAGTATACTAGACAATGGTATTGGAATTTTTTTTTCTTTTCAGAATCTTAAACTACATTAGTCTTATTTGTTGTAAAGTAGGTGAATAGAAACCTTTCATTAGGCATTCAACTGTTTTTGTGTCAAGGCTGATATGAGTGAAACACATTCTTGGAGCAATAGTGGAACCCTGTTAACCCTTTACTCATTGCACACAATATGAAAATTTATTATATGACTTATCAATTTTCTCCTCAAAATACCACTATTGTTTGCTGTTCAAATCCTTGTTGTTGGAAAACTGTGTATCTGATCCACAGCCGTATCAATACTTTTTGAAGTCCATATCAGTATAGTCCATAAATAATAGTTAAAGTTATTTAAATAATATTTAGTACATTTTCGACTAGGAGTGTGGTATTTATTTATTTATTGGTGCTTAATGCTAAGGCAGTATAGTGGCGAGAAAATAGTAAAAAGTAAAAAGTTATTGTGCATTATGAAGGAAAAAGCTTGATTAAAAATGCAAAAGGAGTTTGAGTGACAGCATTTTGCTTCAATGGAGGGTTGATGGCATTCGATGCACAATACAGGTCATATAATAAACCTATCACATGTTCAGTGAAGTGATATGGGCCATAGTATCACATCTCTTTTGATGAGAGTCAGATCGCTGCATCAAATAACTGCCACAGTTTGTTATAGAGATCTGACCCTCGTCAACTTGACGTAATACAATGACCCATATTACTTCACTGAAGCGATAATATGTATTTTTCAATATTAGTTGCAATAAAAATTTGGTGAAAAAAGATCTTATTTAAGATCTTTATCACTGCCTTTGGCAGCTTGTTTGATACAGCAGTCTGACCCTTGTCAAAAACTGATGTGATACTATGACCCATATCACTTCACTGAAGTGATAATATGTGTTTACCAATATCCATTGCTATAAAAATTCAGTGATATGGGATGTTGTGGCTTAGTAGGTATAGGTGCTGGCTGCAAGCCGAGAAGTCCTCAGTTGGAATCCCACTTGCAGCAACCATGTGTTGTCCTTGGGCAAGACACCTTTCACCCCCATTACCCATGTGGGGGCACGGTAGCATTGTGTACTAAGGTGTACTGCACGTCAATGGTGCACTTGTCTTCAACCAGTGCTAACCCTGCTTGTGTGCAGTTAGTATGTTGGGGAGCTGACAGTTGCTCGCCATTGCTCAGTGGTTCTCTTTGGGTACTCCGGCTTCTTCTACCCATAAAACTGTCGTGGTCATGATTAGCCATTGTGTAGAAATATGTGGCCTTAAACACCAATAAATAAATAAATAAAATTGGTGATAAAAGATCTTGTATCATTATTGCTGTAACAATACAAGTCACATGGCATCACAAGAAACAAATGTGCATTCTCCTGATAGACCATTTAGACTATTTCAAGGTTACTGAAAGACATACAATTCCCTTCAAAAACCTGCAATGCCTCTGCAGGTTTCCCTCAGCATATATTCCATACTGTTAGGAATGGTGCTCTTCAGGGTATAAACAATCGATTATATGCACCACCCTTCATCACCATAATTGAAAATTACAGCGAGTAAACTTTGAAATATAATGTGATTAACGTCAAGCTCATTGTAGCTTGCAAGCTTCTAAAATTAATGAATTAAGTGACGTCATGCATTTAAAGAGATCCTTGCACACTACAAAAATATTACTTGTTTCACATATCGTCTACCTATCCTCTATGAATTGAAATTAATTTAATTCGATGTATCACAGCCTGACAGAAAAAGCATACTAGGGCTGTATTTTGTTCTTTTTTATCTCATGTCAAATTTCATTCATGTTGAAGGAATTTCCACACGTGAAGTTGGGTTGAGAGAATTGAAAAGGGTGTCCTATTGTTTTGATTAGTGGAGTGTGTCATTGAGAAGTTATGGATTTGGGTTTTGTTGATTGAATGGTAGATAAACATGTTATGTGCTCATTGTGCTTGTATACAATCTTTTATCGAGTCTCGACTCATTGCACAAGCATAACTTGTAGCAATGCGTTCCCAAAAACGAGTCTCGTCATGATAAAAGATTTTGTACAAGTACAATATTCACATAGCATATATTTATTATTTTAAATACTGTATTTTCCAATTTTTTCAATAAAATTAAAGAACACCATCTATATCTTGTGCCCCCCCCCCCCACCCCCTGCCTCCCCATTAAGACAAGCTTCATGGGCTTACTCCTGTGAGGGGGTCACATGATCTGATTTTGTTGAAATATCACTGCTTAACTGCTCAATTTGTATATTACTTGGTGGATGCGGCCAGTTCGTTAGGTAAAGGGTTAATTGAATATTTATTTATTGTGGTTTAACAACACTTTCAACAGTTGGGGGTCATCTCGTGATGGACTGTTTTACGGGAAGAGGAAGCTGCAGTACTTGGCAAGAACCACCGAACAATGGCGAGCAACTGTCAGACTCCCCAACGTACTAGTTCCACATAAGCAGGGTTAGCATTGGTTAAAGACAAGTACACCATCAACGTGCAGTACTGTGTGCCTTCATAAAGTGCCTTGCCCCTAGACACAACACAGTTGCACCTGGAAGGGATCGAACCATAGGCCTTTTGGTTTGAAGTCCAATTCTGTAATCATTGACCCACTGCACTTTCAGTCAATTGAATAGTCACTTTGTCAAAAATACTAAATTAACGGGAGTATTCAATTAATCAGAAATTGGGAATTTTCCTGTATTCTGGTGATAAACTTAGCATTTAATCTATTTTATTTTGTTTGACTGACCTCAAAGAGCTCACATCTACCTTGACAGAATGAGTGTAAACATTGGGAATTATTGGTTGTCTGAGTAAAGAAATCAGAAGAGTTTTTCATTTAATTAACAAGGGTTTTCTTTGAAACCTATATTAACAACAAACTTCTTTTGAGGGTATAGTAAATGATTTGATGTTTGGAAGTTGTATGCAATTAACTGTGACTTTCAATAAAGAAATTATCCAGTTAAGTTGGTGGCACTCTACTGTTACTGTTCTGTTGATATACTATTCTGTGAAACATTGTGAAGGCTGTGATCCCTTTCAAACTGTGTCACATGATAGACTGCACTTATTGGTGAAAGTTGTATCTTGGTTCTGAAAGAGTTAACACTATTCTGTGGTAATTGCATGCCCAAGTTCCATATCTACTGTCTGCAAGGCAAACCTCCTGAACACTGAGGATAGAATATCCAAATCTTAAACTGCGAATTTTTCTCATAATGCAATTATGAATTTAGCCAAATCAATCTTGTTTGACAGAGGTCGATAGCTCTGAAGCGAGATTTAATTCCTAGTTTTATTATGTAAAAAATTTACTGCATCAAATTTCGGTTCAAATAAATGTGGATGTTTTTCGACATATGTAGCTCACAGACCTTCATTTTAAAAAAATCCAGGTGCACTATACATTGCGCACCTAAGATGACGCCAAGGTGTGAATTTTTTTTGTTGGCACGCTGATGGAAAATGCCTCTAAGGGCACAAGAAGGAAAAAGGAGACGCAATTACTTAGTGTTACAAGTTGGCAACTTTGGCTTTGTGTAGGAACATATTTATTCATACTACAATTTCTTACCACTAAATAACTTTTAAGCATAATATACAGAGGAATATTTAGCGAGGTACAAGTAAATGCAGTTCAAAATCCAGACAACACAAGTTAAAATCAAAGCACTGTCTGAACTCTTAAGTTTTTATTTGGGTGATTTTGGGGATCTGGAAACTGTCGCTTGGTGATAATTGCCAGGAATATAGCACAGTGTTTATTCCAGCCAATCAGGTCATCTAAAAACTAGGATTTACCGGGAATTCCTCATTGATGTAATCAACTTTTTGTCATCACTGTCACATGATGCTAACACTTCAAAGTATGGACATTCTTTCAGAAATTTAGTGTCAATAAATTCCACATTGATATTAAATTTATCGGATTTAAAAATTAAAATGGCAAAAATTAACATGGATTTTCAACAATTTGTTCACAATAGCTTGATCCAGAGCAGAGTTTAGGTATGACAACATCCATTTCATGAAATAATATGCGAGGGTAAAGTAAAAATTCCTGCCTATTTTCATGATATAAACAGGAACCGAGAAACGTTACCTGTCCCTCGCAGACCAATATTATCATTCAGTGGCATGATGTATACGACTAAAAAAATAGTCGACTATGAAAAATAATAGTAGACTATAGCACCTTACGACGGTTATTTGATCAATCGAATAGTCGAGGCAGCCCTAGTGTTTACCGACTCAGTTTCTGAAACTCTGACATCGTTGACATAAACTAAAAAAGTAACTGCTTTTTTTTCCACGTGCGTGATTGATTGTTTGCTATAAATTGTAATTATGCGAGCAATGGCGCGTGAGAGCGATCACGCGCCATTAAAATGAAGGTCTGAGCTCATTGTTGACTCATCTAGTGCGTTTCGTAGGGGAATTCCACTTCTGTGGAAGGCTGGACAATTTTTTTTAAATTAGACATGAAAATGGCTTATTTTAGTGCAATTGTGATTCGCCATTTGGTTTAATTCATGCTCAGTTTCCAAAAATACAAAGTTGTCAAATTTACCAAAACGAACATGTGTGGTTATATGTACAAGCCTCCAAGTGAAAATGTCAATTGGGAATATATTTCTAACTATGAGTATACATGCATTGAATGACAACCTCAGTCGAGAGATTTTGTCAGGGAGTTGTTTGTACAGTATTTTATGTCTCCTGCTTCGAATTCTCATATCGGAAAAAAACCAAAAACTTCTCTATATAACATTTGTTCAGCAATCTGAACTTGGAGGTAGCCACTCTGTTCAGATTGCTGAACTATATATAACATATGGCACTTGGGGCTGGATCGCCATGGCTGTGTTTCTTATAATTCATAGTCCCATTGGTAATAAAAAAATGAAAATGAAATCCTCCCTCCTTCATTGATTTGAAAAAAAATTTTCTAACAATCAAAACATTTTTTTGGGCCCAAGGTAGGTATGTACCTTTGGAATTGGGTCATTACGGCTTAAAGAACCCTAAAACAAGTGTTTTACTGAATAACAACATGATTGGGAACACCACATATTTATTCCTGCAGACACTCTACAATGTTGGTTACATTGTTGCGAGAGGTGTTTGGTAGAAGGTGGTGGGAGAATAAAAGGTACAAATAAGCCGCGCAATTGAAGTAGCATTTCATTTATTTCAGTAAAGTCATTAGGTTAAAAAATAGTGATTTAAAAATAAAATTCAGAGGCATTTAAATTGGAAAATTGTGCTTTGGGACATTTTCAAAAGCAGAGCCGGAAAGTTTTGCACAATCCAGAATATTAATATTGCTCAGGACAATGGGTCTGCTTGCTGACAGAAAAACAATCCTGAAGATAGTGTGACTTTATTAACTAATCTGGTGTCGTCCCACCTTGCCAACCTAATTCACACCTATTAACTGGTATTTTAGGAAGGTTGGCTGAGTGGGAATAGCCAACCTTTTTAATTTCATTAGTAGCGTCTGTCCAACCTTTTAATGATCAGGAGTAGCGTCTAGCCAACCTTTTTTTTCACACTTGCTTAATCCTTGTTATAGTCTGTAGCATATAAATTGTCATTTTTTTTTTTGCGAAATAAAAATCATTTTTGCAAATTAAAATATTGTTGTTTTTTGTCAGTCGGTTGAATTGAGAAAACAATTAATTAGTTTGTTACTATATATTATCATCATCTTTGATGTCTTAATTTTTAAAATATTCTGCAGTTATGTTGTTTTTTCTAATTTGTTATATGTTATCATTGTTTTTGATGTCTTGTTTTGCAAAAATAAAATATTCTGCCGCTGTCTTGTTTACACGGTGTTTGATATTTCTTAGATTCACTAATTGTGCCTTTGAAGTGAACAACAATCACGTGTTTGTCTCATCTATTATTTTATGTTTTCAAAACACATATATATATGGATCTTCTCAGCATGAATTGTCAGTAATCATGGCTTCCGCACAAGTTGACATTGATTTTCTTGATAATGGTAGAGGTGGTTTTTTCTTGATTCATGGTGGATTTAAATTCTCTATCAGAACACGAAATCATGGACGTTGCTATTGGAGGTGCGTTGATCGGAATTGTCCGGCTACAGTGGTGACAAAAGAAGTATTCTTGTTAAGTTCGGTAATGGACATAATCATACTTCTGATATTGAGAGTATTGCTTCAAGTGCATTCTTGTCGAAAGTTAAGAAGCGATGTCGCAAAGAAGTCGGACCAATCCCGAGCATTTATGATGAAGAACTCGGAAGCTTGCGAAATACATATTCACATGAAGTTCATGAAGTTATCAAAAAAATTCCCACATTTGAGAGCTGTAAGTCGTCTTTATACAGGAATCGATTAAAAGTTCTTCCAAAGTTGCCACGAGAGCAAAACCAAATTGAACTTGGTGATGAATGGACAAAAACTTTTGCTGGAGAACGGTTTCTATTGCGTGACATAGTAGATGAACAGAACCGACGAATCTTAGTTTTTAGCACTGACGACAATTTGCGACGATTGTGCAATTCTGACATTATTTTTGCAGATGGAACATTCTATTCGTGGAATGGTTGACCGTAAAGTTTTCCCCTTGGTGCTCGCGCTTCTGCCAAATAAAACTCAATCAAATTACTCAATATTTTTCAACATTCTGAAGGATGAGATTCTTCAACGAAACTTAACGTTTGCACCAGATACATTCATGATACTTACTTCCGTGGTGGTTAAAGGTTGTTTTTTCCACTTTACACAGTGTATCTGGAGGAAGACTCAATCCGTTGGTTTAGTGAGACATTACAATCAAGATGATGACGTCAGACTTCTTGTCCGGAGGGCTGCTGTTCTTCCACTCATTCCCATCCAACATGTTGAAGATTTCTGGCTAAATGCTTTAGAATCAGCCGAGGACATTTCCGTGGATGTCACCGCATTTACTGACTATGTTACCGAACAATGGGTAGAGGGTGTTCCCATCAGCAAATGGAACCATCACAACAACGACGGCGCAAGAACAACCAACAATGCGGAAGGTTGGCACAGCAAAATAAAAAAAATGTGCAGAGCTGCTCACCCAAACATATACTCTTTCCTTGTGTTGCTAAAGAAATTGCAGGCAACCAACGAAGCAAAAATGATTCAACTTGAATCCGGAGGTCTCGCACCAAAAAGACGAAAGCGTTACAGAACGATAGACAATCATTTGAAAACACTGAAGAACAGACTCAATAGTGGCAATCTGGACGTTTTTGAATTTGGTGACAAAGCAAGTAAATTACTAAAATTGAAATAATGTGAAGGTACTTATAGATTTTATTATAAAGTTGAGATGTATTTTGATATGATGTTGTTTGATTATGTAGGTAAGACGATACAGACTATAGCCTAATCCTCTACTGCAAAAGTTGCGTTCAGCCAACCTAACACCTTTCTGTAATTCACACCTATTAACTGGTATTTTAGGAAGGTTGGCTGAGTGGGAATAAACCACTAATCTGACTAGAAAAGGACAGTGAATTTTTTATCTGAAAATTTCCATTTTTCCCTTCAAAAACCTAGCATTTGAGATTGGAATCAGCTTGTTCCAGTGAGGGTCATGGGATCATAAGCTGTGTTTTGAAAAAAAGTTGTAGTTTTGGGAATAAAATACCAAAAGCAGATTATTGATTTTACATTTTTTATAGCCATAGAATAAGATGCTGAAAGTGACTTTAACTCTTAACCCGCTGAGTATTTTCAAGATATTTTTCATCAAATCTGGTCATGGATGCTGTGTAGCAGCCATGACAAGATTTGATGAAAAATTCACCCAAATTTAACTCCGTGGTGAAAAAATCTATGCAATTTACAGGATAAAATATGATTAAATGTGCTCAAATTCCACTTATTTCAGGGACAGGTGAAATCATGTCCTGGGCAGGAATTTTCACCAGAAGCATTCTCGGGATTTAAACCTCAATCAACAAATCCTTTTTCTCTCTGGGTCCATGATTTTGTGTGGTTAGAAGCATTGTCGGCTCACTTTTCTAAAATGCTGCTATTTGGGGATTATCAGCTTGCAGAGAGTGTGTCTCTGTGTATAGGATTACTATTTATGCACAAACCTGTTAAATGGTATCCTATAACTTCATCAACCTCCAGTTGATGCTACTAGAGAGAATTCACTTAAAATTTCTAGGAAAAATTATTAAGTTTTACTGTTCAGTTTAGATTCATTGGGTTATATTCACCTTTCTTGAAAATCACATGCATGTGATGTGACAGCTGAGATATTTTCAGTATTGATCCACATGTTAAGAATTTCCTGAAATTCTTGCAATCTTTTTTCCTTTCTCCACATCTAACATTGTTCTGTGTATCATGTTTGGTAATTTTCTCAGTCATTGAGTACTTGTTTTACTAAATTAGGCAGAATATTCACCTAAATCTCCTCCAAATGAAAACATGAAGGTGATTTTTGGAATGTGGAGTTCATTCAGTGGAGCTGAAGACATCAGGAATCAGTCTGCATCAGTGCAAATTGAACATTCTTCTCAGGAAAGTTTTACTTGTGCCAATTTGAAAGTGTTTATTACCTGTACTGAAGGCACTGATGGGTTTGATCTGCTGTATGTTTGGTTCCCTTTCATCACCAAATACCTTCACAGGTATTTAATATCTGATAATATCTTCATTTTTAACCCATTCATACTTATGTGCTAGACTGCTGTTTTTCTTGTTTATATCTTAACCTGCTGAGTATTTTCAAGATACTTTTTCATCAAATATAGTCATGGCTGCTTCACAGCAGCCATGACTAGATTTGATGAAAAATTCATCTAAATGAAAAAATCTGTTCAATGTATAGAGAAAATTTGATTAAATGTGTCCACATTATACATATCTCAGTGACAAGACTAATTCTGTCCTGGGCAGGAATACCTGCAAGCAGCATTCAAGGAGTTAACCCTAAGCTTGAAGAATACAAGATTATTTTGTTGTGGTCAGGCTATATTCATTTTTATGTGTACCCATACTATGTATGGTACACATAATGCCGGCATCCGGGGTGACCATCCGCCGTTCGTCCATCCTTTGTCTGTCCGTCTGTCCATCTGTCCATCCGTCTGGCGTCCGTATCCATTTCTTTGTCATTCGATAACTTGAAAAATATTGCTTGGATTGTCAAGTTACTTTATATTTGTGTTCAGGTTACTGATGTGCCGAGCTGTATAGTTTTTGGTGTAAATTGGATAATTTGATCCTGAGATATTAACCCTTTATCCTTCAAATTGAAAATTCCTCCAATCCCTTTGGCATTCGATAACTTGAAAAATATTGCTTGGATTGTCTAGTTACTTTATATTTGTGTTCAGGTTACTGATTTGCCGAGCTGTATAGTTTTCGGTGTAAATCTGATGATTTGATCCCGAGATATTAACCCTTTATCCTTCATATTGAAAATTCCTCCAATCCCTTTGGCATTCGATAACTTGAAAAATATTACTTGGATTGTCAAGTTACTTTATATTTGTGTTCAGGTTACTGATGTACCGAGCTGTATAGTTTTTGGTGTAAATCTGATAATTTAATCCTGAAATATTAACCCTTTATCCTTCAAATTGAAAATTCCTCCAATCCCTTTCGCATTCGATAACTTTAAAAATATTGCTTCGATTGTCAAGTTACTTTATAATTGTGTTCAGGTTACTGATGTGCTGAGCTGTATAGTTTTTGGTGTAAATCTGATAATTTGATCCGGAGATATTAACCCCCTTTATCCTTCAAATTGAAAATTCCTCCAATCCCTTTGGCATGAGATAACACAAAAAATATCAATCCGATTGTCATGTTACTTTATATATTTATTCAGGTTACTGATGTGCTGTGCTGTATAGTTTTTTATGTAAATCTGATAATTTGATCCAGAGATATTAACCCTTTATCCATCAAAATAGACACTCCTCCAATCCATTTCTATATGTAACCATACCTTGTATGGTGTACATTATGTCAGCATCCGTGGTGGCCCTCCGTCACACAGCTTTCTACTAATTGCGCGTATGGGTACACATCTGACGATTTCATCAGCCTATTTTTAGCTCAACTTAACAAAGTCAAGCTGAGCTATTGCCATCACTTCTTGTCCCGCATCGTACATATGTACGTACGTCCACAATTTCCTTTGACACACCTCACAGGTCGCATTTATGATCAGATCACTTTGAAATTTGGTATGCTTATTTGGGGTGACATCTAGATGGGAGCTATCGATTTTCTTCAATTTCCGTAAAAAAATGTTGCCGCGCCCAACTCTCTTAGAACTTAGTTTATTTAGACCACAATATTTCCTTTTGGCACACCTTACAGGGCACTTTTATGATTGAATTGCTTTGAAACCTGGTATGCTTGTTTAGGGTGACCTCTAGATGGGAGCTATCGATTTTCTTCAATTTCTGTCAAAAAATGTTGCCACGGCCAACGTTCTTAAGACTTAGTTTTGTCAGACCTCAATATTTCCCTTTGGCACACCCTACAGGGCACATTTATAATCGGATCGCTTTGAAACCTGGTATGCTTGTTTGGGGAGAGCTCTAGATGGGAGCTATCGATTTGCTTCAATTTCCGTCAAAAAATGTTGCCGAGGCCAACGTTCTTAGAACTTAGTTTAGTCAGAAGACCTCAATATTTCCCTTTGGCACACTCTCCAGGGCACATTTATGATCGGATTACTTTGAAACCTGGCATGCTTATTTGGGGTGACCTCTAGATGGGAGCTATCGATTTTCTTCAATTTCCAACAAAAAATGTTGCCGCGGCCAACGTTCTTAGAACTTAGTTTAGTCAGACCACAATATTTCCCTATGGCACACCCTACAGGGCACATTTAAGATTAGATTGCTTTGAAACCTGGTATGCTTGTTTAGGATGACCTCTAGATGGGAGCTATCAATTTTCTTCAATTTCCGTCAAAAAATGTTGCTGCAGCCAACGTTCTTAGAACTTAGTTTAGTCAGAAGACCACAATATTTCCCTTTGGCACACCCTACAGGGCACATTTATGATTGGATTGCTTTGAAACCTGGTATGCTTGTTTGGAGTGACCTCTAGATGGGAGCTATTGATTTTTTTCCATTTCTGTCAAAAAATGTTGCCGTGGAGAACGTTCTTAGAACTTAGTTTAGTCAGAAGACCTCAATATTTCCCTTTGGCACACCCTACAGGGCACATTTATGATTGGATTGCTTTGAAACCTGGCATGCTTGTTTGGGCTGACCTTTAGACGGGAGCTATCGATTTTCTTCCATTTCTGTCAAAAAATGTGTCAACGGCCAACGTTCTTAGAACTCAGTTTAGTCAGACCTCAATATTTCCCTTTGGCACACCCTACAGGGCATATTTATGATCGGATTGCTTTGAAATCTGGTATGCTTATTTGGTGAGACCTCTAGATGGGTGCTATTGATTTTATGAAAATTTCCATCTAAAAGTGTTGGCACTGCCAACGTTCGTAGAACTTAGTTTAGTCAGACCTCAATATTTCTATTTGGCACACCCTACAGGGCACATTTATGATTGCATTGCTTTGAAACCTAGTATGCTTGTTTGGATTGACCTCTAGGTGGGAGCTATTGATTTTCTTCCATTTCCGTCAAAAAATGTTGCTGCGGCCAACGTTCTTAGAACTTAGTTTAGTCAGACCTCAATATTTCCCTTCGGCATACCCAACAGGGCACATTTATGATCGCGTTGCTTTGAAACCTGGCATGCTTGTTTGAGGTTACCTCTAGATGCTAGCTATCGATTTTCTTCAGTTTCCGTCAAAAAATGTTGCCACAGGCAATGACCTTCAATGAACTTAGTAAAAACTTATTGCAGTTAAACATCGATATTTCCCTTTGATACACCCTGCAGGACACATTTATGATTGGATCGCTTGCAAACTTGGTGAGCTTGTGTGGGGTGACATCTATATGGGAGCTGTCCATTTTCTTCCATTTCTGTCAAAAAATGTTGCCGCTGACCTTTGAACTTAGTCAGACCTCAATATTTTACTTAACACGGCCTTCAGGGCACATTTATGATCGGATCACTTCAAAACTTGATATGTGTGTTCCGTGTGACCTCTAGATGTGAGCTATTGCTTTTTTTCATTTCCATAAAAATTTATTGTCGTTATCACCAACCTTTGAACTTATTGCATTTGTGCATCAACTTATCCCTTTTGCACTCTCTGCAGGGTATATTTATGAATTTCCATAAAAAAAACCCATTGCCACAAGCAATGACCTTCTACTTTTGTGCATTAACATCTTCCTTTGGCGTGCCTCAGAGGACACATTCATTATCAGGTTGTTTTGAAACTTTGTATGCTTATGCAGGGTGACAAAGATAGGATCTATTGATTTTCTTTTCATTTCCATCAAAAACTGTTGCTGTTAGCAACAATCTTTGAATTTATTGCATTTGTGCATCAACATTCTTTGACATCGCCTACAGGCCACATTTATCATAGGATTGTTTTTGAACTTGGTGTGCTCATTAGGCAAGAACTTTAGATAAGAGCTGTTGATAAGCATTCATTTCTGTGAAAAAAGTTGCCATTTACAATAACCTCTGAACATACTGCATTTGTGTATCAACATTCTTCCTTTAGCCAGTCTTACAGTTTACATTTAAAAATGCATGGATTACTCTGACATTGTGCACACACAATGCTGTAATGTTGAAATTTCATCAAATAACTTTGGTACCAATGATCTTCAATTTTGCCATTTCATTTATTTATAACTAACCAAGTTCAAGTTTGTCAAGTTGAGCTACAGTGTCGTTGACACTTTCATTTTTTTGTTGCAGTTATTGGTAAATGCCAATATTGTAAGAACATAAGTAGTATCGACAAAATGTATTTTACTTCAAGCTGAAAATGGAGATGCTAATAATATGCGAATGTTATCATTTGACATCCACTTTTACAGATGCCTAAATATGGCCTTTTAGCCCCAAACCAATTAAAGTCTTGACAGTTTTTCCACCATTGCCACAACTTGCAGAAATGCACACACAGGGCCAAAAAATATTGAAAGTCCCTGAATTTGGTTCTTTTGAATTCCAGGCCTAGTTAGTCTTGGAAAACTGCTGTTTGTTAGCTCACAATGCTCAAGGGGTGCTATAGAGATCACTTTCTGTCCGTCAACCATCGTCTGTCCATCCATCTGTTCATCTGGCATGAGCTTTACATTATTAATTTATTTCTCAAAGTATTGGGCCAAATTGAACCTAATTTGATTACATGTTCCTTATAATATGTCAATTCAAATTTGTTCTAATAAAGTTGACACGCCCTCAGAGGGCACCACAACAGTGCTGGAAATGAAAAAAATCGGCAGGTGCAGTTTTAAGCTGCTGTGAAATCAGAGACGGGAGTAAATTGCACCCGTAAAATGTTGGTATATGAATTTTGAGGGAATACGTTCATCAAACACCAGAAACTTGAAATGTATAAGGACCTGCTAAACTATGACATTCCCATTGGCCACAGGGTGCAGCTTTCCCAAAACAACACATTTATATGTCCTCACAGTATATTAGTGCTCCACAATATTTTTCAGCAAGTGCATTTTTTAGCTCCCGTAAAATAGAAAACACGGGTCTGACAGGAGCAATTGCACTCACTCCCGTCTCATTTCCATGACTGCCACAAGGAGCTTAATTCTGTTACCACCTACAATTTTTTTTTTAAATTAAAAAAAATCATCTCCAGAACTACTAATTAAAATCTTCTGAAACTTAGCGTACAACATCCTTAGAGGGGACAGTTTCAGGTTTTCGAAACCAGAGTCCTCGAGTTCATATTTTGGCTCCCTGTTGGAACCTGAATTTTAACTTGGTGCAATACTGGTATGAGGACATTTATTTAAAATTCTTCAAAAAATCTGTCCGTCAAACTCTCTTGATTTTTGGTATACAGCATCTTTAGGTTGTCAGCTTGAAGTTTGTTCAAATCAAGTCCCGGGGGCGCGGTGGCTCAGTAGGTAGAGGTGCAGGCTGCAAACCGAGAGGTCCTCCATTCGAATCCCACCTGTGGCACCGCATTGTGCCCTTGGGCAAGACACTTCACCCCCTTTGCAATGTGGGGGGCACAGTGACGTATTCTAAGGTGTACTACACGTTCAACCAATGCTAACAATGCATGTGTGGAGTTAGTATGTTGGGAAGCTGACAGTTGCTAGCCGCTGCTCGGTGCTTTCCACTGGGTACTCTGGCTTCCTCCACCCATAAAACTGTCAAGGTCATGATTAGCCATTGTGCAGAAATATGTGACCTTAAACACCAATAAATAAACCAAGTCCCTGGAGTCATATTTTGGCTCACTATAGGAGCCTGAATTTTAACTTTGGGTAATATGAGGAATATTTTTAAAAAATCTTCAAATCCATCAGTCAGAATCTTTTAATATTTGGTATTAATGGAATGAGATTCAAGTTCCTTCAAATCAAGTCCCTGGGTTCTTATTTGGGGTTCCCTATGGTAACCTAAATTTGAACTGTGTGCAATATGGGGAAATTCCTTTAAAAATCTTCTATGGGAACCCAGATTTTAACTCTGCCTGGCAAGGCTCGAAATAAAATGAGTAAATGACTTGTTAATTCGTTATGGAATTTAAGTTTATACAGAATAACCAGTGTTTTTAGCTTATCTTGACAAAGTCAAGCTGAGCTAATCTTATCGCTATCTGTTGTCTGTCCGTCGTCTGTTGTTTTGGTCTTCTCCAAAGCCATTGGGCCAATTCAAGTCAAAGTCTGTGTAAGTGATGGTCCCAAAGGGGCATTGCATTTTTGTTCAACTCAACATGCCCAGTCCCATAGTGAAGGGGGGGGGGGGGGGGGGGGGGAGGTGCGGAAATGCTCCAAAATGTTTTAAAAATCTTCTCAGCAACCAGTATGTACAATGACTTGATATTTGCTATGGAACTTCCTTTGAGGTGTAGAATCAAGTTTGTTCAAACGAATTTCGTGAAGTAATATTTGGCTTTGTAATGGGAGGGGTAAGATTTTTTGCCCCGCCCCAAATTTCTATTTTCCGAACCGATGGTGGTCCGGTTTGAACCAAATTTGGGAACCCTGGGAGCTAAAAATAGAAATATTTTCAAATGCCCATATTTCCCAAACCACACGGAACAAAGAGCTGTTATTTGGTATGAAGTATCCTTAGGACCATTAGAATTGAGTGGTAAAAAAAAATTGCCATCGGTTATGTTAGGGTGTTCTGTAATGGGCATCAAAAAAATGTTGAGTCAGCATATTTGCAAAAAATTTAAAAAATCTTTTCTTCAGAACCAATCATCAGACTCTTTTGATATTCGATATATGTACAGCATTCATAGGGGGTCAGATACAAGTTTGTTAAAATAAAGCCCAAATTTTTAACATAGGTAATATGGGGAATATTCTTTAAAAATCTTCTTCAGAACCACCAGTGAGAATCTTTTAATGTTTGGTATACATCATTGTTATGAGGGTCAGATTCAAGATTGTTCAAACTAAGTCCCTAGGTTAATATTTGGGCTTCCAATGGAAGCCCAAATTTTAACTTAGTTCAATATGGGGGATAATTTTAAAAAATCTTCTTCTTCAGATCCGCCAGTCAGAATGCTTTCATATTTGGTATGCAACATCTCTAGGGGGGAGGGGGTGGGGGTCAGGTTCCAATTTGTTCAATTCGAGTGCCAGGATTAATATTTGGGCTCCATATGGGAACCTGAAATTTAACTTACAATACAATATGAGGGAATTTCTTCAAAAATCTTCTTCTTCAGATCCACTAGTCAGAATGTTTCCATATTTGGTATACAACATCTCTAGAGGGTTCAGATTCAAGTTTGTTCAAATTGGTTCCATAGGTTAATATTTGGGCTCGCTATGGTAGCCCGAATTTTAACTTAGTGCAATATGAAGAAATTTCTTGAAAAAGTTTCTTCTTCAGATCCAACAGTCAGAATACTTTCATATTTGGTACACAACATCTCTAGAGAAGTCAGATTCAACTGTGTTCAAATCGAGAGTCTGGGTTAATATTTGGGCTCCCTATGGGAGCCGGAATTGGCCATGTTGCTGACGAACTTAAAATTTTGTATTCAGTACCCTCTAGAGGGTTGTAACTAAGATTAATCCTCATAGGGTAAGGTTGTATCAAGGGACTTTATAGGGGAGCTCTACAATTTACATTGTGATCAACTGAAAAAAAAGCATGATGCCCGGATTATTTTTGTCACTTGACAGACTCCAGGATTGACAGTGTATCCTAAGGAGATGGATTGCTTAATGTAGACTCATTCTTGGACTCTGTTTATATTGTGTTCTGTTCAAGATGAGCTCTTCAGGCCCTGTGGGGCCTCTTGTTTTAAACTCGGATTCTAAAATTGAGCATAATTTTGCGGTGGTCAAAATGTCCTATGGATTTCATGGATTTCAAAGTGTGTAGGTCAAAGTAAGTTTGGTGTTGGTCATTGTCCTTGTCCCACCACTTATTTCGAGCCTTGTTGCCCGATCTTTTGATATTTGACATGCAGCATCCTTTATAAGGTTCAGATTCCAGTTTGTTCAAAGCAAGTCCCAAGGGTCTTATTTGGGCTTGCTATGAGAGCCCGAATTTTAACTTGTTGCAATATGAAGAATAGGCTTTAAAAATCTTTTTCTTCAGATCCATCAGTCAGAATCTTTTGATATTTGGTTTGGATAGCGTCACTTGCTGTTTTTATGTTTCAAAATTTTCAGTAAAAAGTTTGGGGAACACAAGTTAGTGATGACAATACTTTAGATTGAAACAGGGATGATACTTTTCGAGTGTGACTTGTACACATACCTATATGTTGCTCCTATGGTGATGGACAAATGATCAAAAAGGGGAGGGGCAGTAGATGATGGCACATAAATCACACCCTATTGTTGATAATTTAAGTGCCAGCAATTGAAATCTGTAGGGGGTGTGGTGGCGTTGTGGTAACCAGTTCTCGTCAGATCACCGAAGTTGAGCAACGTCGAGTCCAGTTAGTCCTTGGTTGGGTGACCGTCTGAGCGATCAATTTGGACTCCCGCATTGTGTCCTTGGGCAAGGCACTTAACTCCGATTGTCCACATGGGGGCATGATGATGCCATGTATTATGGCGTACTGCACGTTGATGGTGCGCATGTTTCAACCAATCTAACCCTGCCTTTGCTGCAGTGTGGAGTTATGATGTTGAGCTGGCAGCTGCTTGTCGTTGCTCAGTGGTTCTCTCCGTGTACTCTGGCTTCCTCCACCCGTAAAACTGTCACGGTCATGATTAGCCATTGTGCATAAGTATGTGACCTTAAACACCAATAAATAAATAAATAAATATTGAAATCTGTATCAGTAGTAACCTATTGTGAATTTCAACAATCTAATGGGTCGATGCCACTTTGACAATATTGGCTCATCACTAGTTTTGTTTTTAAGCAATTGTGCTATGGTTTTAAAGTGTTATTATCTTGGCAAAAGAATAATTACTTGATAACTGGTTGAGTGCTTGAAGCCCATATTTGGGCTTTACTCTAAAATGTAGGTACTGCAACTCAGGCTCAATTGCAACTATGTAGATGTACTTCATATTATCTTTAAATCTAAATTATTTGATCTGTATGGATTTTCCTTGTTACAATTTATGGGAGAGTGCCTATGAGCGCTCTCCCATAAATTGTAACAAGACAAAGACTTGTGAATAAAGTTTGATGACTAAAATAATTTAGCACTCTACCAGTTAAAATTGTTTTTTTGTTCTGAGATGTTTCTGATATTGGGTCTTCTTATGAGATATTTTTGATACAGAGTCTGCTCTTGAAAGTGACATTAAATCTTATCAGACCATGAATTAATCAACTTCATGTATCACTTCAAAATAGATATTTGCAGAGTGAGAAAAACCAATATTTGTGTTTGACTTATTGATTACCAAATAGTTAATGCTAATGTTAGTTATTAACCCAGTCTCATTGATAAATTTAAATTACAAGGTGTGGGAGGCATTTTCTGAGAACTGTGCGTCTTGAAAAAAATATTGACTTCATTTGCCAGGAAATAAAGGAGGATGTAGAATTAGTTGTAATTCAGTTATTGGAAAAAGAGACCACAACAGAATCATGATCACTTTATACCAGTAATGAAGCAACATTATTGATGTTTGTCGTTTGTCAGTATAATAGTATTGTTGGTGCAGTGCTGGTAACTTGGATTTCAGGCATGTGTGCAACAGATAATTTGTTTGATTTAGGGTTTACATAGGATAAAAAGGGTTGTCCCTATATCCTGATAAATTCTGTCTTTAGATTGGTCAGAAAGTCTTGAACAAATAGCCATGGCAAAGGGTGCACCCAGCATCCAAGGTACATGAGAGCGTGCAACATCCAGGGTACATGGGCAAGTGAAATCTTTTAATGTTTGGTATACAACATTGTTATGAGGGTAAGATTCAAGATTGTTCAAATCAAGTCCCTAGGTTAATATTTGGGCTTCCTACGGAAGCCCAAATATTAACTTTGTTCAATATAGGGGATAATTTTTAAAAATCTTCTTCAAATCCACCAGTGAGAATGCTTTCATATTTGGTAAGCAACATCTCTATGGGGGTCAGATTCAAGTTTGTTCAAATCGGATCCCAAGGTATATATTTGGGCTCGCTATGGTAGCCCAAATTTTTACTTGGTGCTATATGAGGAAATTTCTTCAAAAATCTTCTTCTTCAGATCCACCAGTCGTAATGCTTTCATATTTGGTTTATAACATCTCTAGGGGTATCAGATTCAAGTTTGTTTAATTTGAGTGCCTGGGTTAATATTTGGGCTCCATATGAGAACCTGAAATTTAACTTAGTACTAATATGAGGGAATTTCTTCAAAAATCTTCTTCTTCAGATCCACTTGACAGAATGCTTTCATATTTGGTATACAACTTCTTAAGGGGGGTCAGATTCAAGTTTGTTCAAATCGGATCCATAGGTTAATATTTGGGCTCACTGTGGTAGTCCAAATTTTAACTTAGTGCTATATGAAGAAATTTCTTTAAAATTTCTCTTCTTCAGATCCAACAGTCAGAATGCTTTCATATTTGATACACAACATCTCTAGAGAAGTCAGATTCAACTGTGTTCAAATCGAGAGCCTGGGTTAATTTTTGGGCTCCCTATGGGAGCCGAATTGGCCATGTTGCTGAAGAATTAAAAATTTTGTATTCAGTGTGTAAGATAAATCCACATAGGTTGTATCAAGAGGCTTCATAGGAGAGCTCTACATTTTACATTATGATCAACTGAAGAAAAGGCATGATGCCCAGATTATTTTTGCCACACCTGAGGGACTCAAGGAGTGACAGTGTATCCTTTGGAGATGGATTGCTTAATGTAGACTCATTCTTGGACTCTGTTTATATTGTGTTCTGTTCAACGTGGACTCTGTTTATATTGTGTTCTGTTCAAGATGAGTGCTTCGGGCCCCGTGGGGCCTCTTGTTTGCTATACATGAATGGAGGCTACCACAAGTATGCGTTGGCTTTTATATGCACTCCCAGTTTTGCAATAATATACTACTTACTCAAAGTTTGCTAAGCACCAAATATCTGACACATCATTGTAAAATTTGCTTGTGGCATATTTGTGATATTTTTGGTGGATAGGATTGAGGAATGTATTGAGATAGTCCCCAGTGTTTACATTAGCTCTCTTGACAGGCAGACTTTTCGTGACAGTCATGGAAAGCATGTACCCTTTGATTTTCGTGATGTTTTCGTGTACTGTCTGTATGTACATGACATGTGTAGGATATTCAATCGTCATTTCAACACAAACCCTTGTGATTTAATGATTGAATATGGCAAATGCAAATGTAAGAAGACATTTGTCAGAAGCAGAAATGCGGCGGGCTGTAGGGATGGTGGAGCAAGGGGCTACCCATTGTCAGCTTGGTGAAGCCCTTGGTGTGCACCATACGGTGATCACCGGAGCCTGGGCAAGATTTCAGCAGTGTGGCACACCAGTAAGACAGCATGGTGGTGGCAGAGGCAGGGCAACATCTGCAGCTGAAGACCGGTTTTTAGCTTAACTTGACATAGTCAAGATAAGCTATTGCCATCACACGTGCGGAAGTCTGTGAGTCTGTTAGTCTGTGAGTCTGACGTCTGTTCACATTTTCCTTTAGCACGGGCTACACCCCGCAGTTCTTGTCTGATCGTCACGAAATTTCATATGCAGGTTTGGGGTCATGTCTAGATGAGAACGTCCCCTTTTGGTCTGGATCGGGCAACCGGTATGGCTGCCCGAGCCCAAAACCCGAAAACCATTAGCACAGTCTACAGGACGTATTTATGAAGGGATTTCATTGTAACTTGGTAGGATGCCTCTGTATAATGCCTAGATGAGAACGTCCCCTTTTGGGCATGATCTATCAACCGAGATGGCTGCCGAAGCCCGAAACCCAAAAGCTTTTAGCACAGTCTGCAGGTCATGTTTAATGTGGAGGGATTTCATTGTAACTTGGTAGGATGACTCCTTATGATGTCTAGATGAGAATTTCCCCATTTGGGCATGATCTGCCAACCGTGACGACTGCCCGAGCCCAAAACCCGAAAACCTTTACCACAGTCTACAGGTCATATTTATTGAGGAATTTCATTGTAACTTGGTGGGTTGACTTCATACAATGTCTAGATGAGAAAGTCACCTTTTGGGCATGATTGGGAAACTTTGACGGCTGCAGGGGCCCAAAGCCCGAAAACCTTTAGCACAGTCTAGAGGTCATATTTATGAAGGGATTTCATTGTAACTTGGTAGGATGACTCCAAATAATGTCTAGATGAGAATGTCCCATTTTGATCGCGATCATGCAGCCTTGATGGGTGCCCGAGCCCAAAACCCTTTAGCATAGGCAAAAGGTCATATTTATGGAAGGATTTCATTGTAACTTGTTAGGTTGACTCCATGTAATGCCTGGATGATGACATCCCCTTTTGGTCATGATTGGTCAGTTGTGATGGCCACTAGTGCCCGAAGCCCGAAAACCTTGAGCACAGTCTACAGGTCATATCTATGAAGGGATTTCATTGTAACTTCGCAGGATCACTCCAGATGATGCCCAGATGAGATTGTCCCCTATGGTTGCAATCATTCAGCCATGATGGCTCCCCGAGCCCAAAGCCCGAAAACCTTTAGCACAGTCTACAGGTCATATTTATGAAGGGATTTCATTGTAACTTGGTAGGTTAACTTCATATAATGTCTAGATGAGAACATCCCCTTTTGGACATGATTGGGCTACTGTGACGGCTAAAGGTGCCCGAAGCCCGAAAACCTTTAGCACAGTTTACAGGTCATATTTATGAGGGGATTTCATTGTAACTTGGTAGGATGACTCCAAATAATGTCTAGACGAGAACGTCCCATTTTGGCCATGATCATTCAGCCTTGATGGGTGCCCGAGCCCAAAAACCTTTAGCATAGGCAAAAGGTTATATTTATAGGATTATTTCATTGTAACCTGTAAGGTTGACTCCATATAATGCCTAGATGATGACATCCCCTTTTGGTCGTGATTGGTCAACTGTGATGGCTACAGGTGCCCGAAGCCCGAAAACCTTGAGCACAGTCTACAGGTCATATTTATGAAGGGATTTCATTGTAACTTCTTAGGATCACTCCAGATGATGCCCAGATGAGATTGTCCCCTTTGGTTGCGATCATTCAACCATGATGGCTGCCCGAGCCCGAAACCCGAAAACCTTAAGCACAGTCTACAGGTCATATTTATGAAGGGATTTCATTGTAACTTGGTAGGTTGACTTCATATAATGTCTAGATGAGAACATCCCCTTTTGGACATGATTGGGCAACTTTGACGGCTGAAGGTGCCCGAAGCCCGAAAACCTTTTGCGCTGTCTACAGGTCATATTTATGAAGGGATTTCATTGTAACTTGGTAGGATGACTCCAAATAATGTCTAGATGAGAACGTCCCATTTTGGTCGTGATTATTCAGCCTTGATGGCTGCCCGAGCCTAAAAACCTTTAGCATAGGCAAA
This sequence comes from Pictodentalium vernedei, assembly GCA_031216915.1. NCBI lineage: Eukaryota > Metazoa > Mollusca > Scaphopoda > Dentaliida > Dentaliidae > Pictodentalium > Pictodentalium vernedei. The sequence continues at coordinate 513,710,262 of CM062296.1, read as the reverse complement.
AGGTTATATGTATAGAAGGATTTCATTGTAACCTGTTAGGTTGACTCCATATAATGCCTAGGTGATGACATCCCCTTTTGGTTGTGATTGGTCAGCTGTGATGGCTACAGGTGCCCGAAGCCCGAAAACCTTGAGCACAGTCTACAGGTCATATTTATGAAGGGATTTCATTGTAACTTCGCAGGATCACTCCAGATGATGCCCAGATGAGATTGTCCCCTTTGGTTGCGATCATTCAACCATGATGTCTGCCCGAGCCCGAAGCCCGAAAACCTTTAGCACAGTCTACAGGTCATATTTATGAAGGAAGGGATTTCATTGTAACTTGGTAGGTTGACTTCATATAATGTCTAGATGAGAACGTCCACTTTTGGCCACGATTGGGCAACTGTGACGGCTTCAGGGGCCCAAAGCCCGAAAACCTTTAGAACAGTCTACAGGTCATAATTATGAAGGGATTTCATTGTAGCTTGGTAGGATGACTCCAAATAGTGTCCAGATGAGAATGTCCCCTTTTGGTTGCGATCATTCAACCATGATGGCTGCCAGAGCCCAAAGCCCAAAAACCTTTAGCACAGTCTACAGGTCATATTTATTAAGGGATTTCATTGTAACTTGGTAGATTGACTTCATATAATGTCTAGATGAGAACGTCCCCTTTGGACGCAATTGGGAAACTGACGGCTACAGTGGCCCGAAGCCCGAAAACCTTTAGCACAGTCTACAGGCCATATTTATGAGGGGATTTTAATGTAACTTGATAGGATGACTCGTTTTGGAATAATTTCACTGTAACTTGGTAACTTTTGTTGATATATGTTAACTGTGAGGGCCACATACATTAACTGTGAGGACATATTAACCCACCCCTCAGCTCTTTAGTACAGTGTACACCTCATATTATTTTTATCATAAACATAGCACACAGGGAACAGAAATGAACATATTCCCAATTATCACAATTCTTGTCTTATATCATAATCCTTTCATAAACATTGAACATTATCCTTTTCATCAAACACAACACACAAGTTAAGCTACAGTGTCATTGACACTTTCATTGATCATTCAGGCCCATAGGAGCCGCTTTGCCACAGCAACCCATCTTCGCAGTGACCTTCAGAATGCTTGCGGGGTTAATGTTTCGACGCAGACTAATCGGGCAAGGTTGCACGAAGGTGGTCTCCGATCGAGAAGACCATGTATTCGCATTCCGCTGTCCCAGAACCATCACCAGGCACGATATGAAAGGACCATGGACCATGGATAGACCAGAGAAGATTGACGACCTGTCCTTTTTGGAGATGAGTCAAGGTACTGCTTAGACCACACGAATAGGCGTTCTAGGGGACGGAGAAGACCAGGAGAGCGATTCCATGCTGCCAACATTGCTGAGCATGACCGCTATGGTGGAGGATCAGTCATGATCTGGGGCGGTATCAGCAGGGATAGACGTACAGAGCTCTGTGTCCTTGAACGTGGTACATTGACTACACAGCAGTATATTGATGAGATCCTGGATGTCCTGTATGCAGGTGCAGTGGGTGATAGATTCATTCTTATGGATGATAATGCCAGTCCTCATGTTGCCCATGCTATCGGGGAGTACCGACAGAGGGAGGGGATTGAACGCATGGACTGGCCAGCAAATTCCCCTGACCTCAGTCCATTCGAATATGTCTGGAATGAGTGGCAGCTTGCAATTTCAGCCCGTCCAGTCCAGCCAAGAAGTGTCCAGGAGCTTGGTGCCATGCTGGTCCAAGAATGGAACAACATCCCACAAAGGACCGCCAGGAACATGATTGGGAGCATGAGAAGGCGTTGTCAAGCTGTAATTAACAGTAATGGGTCTCATACTGGATATTGAACACATACCAGTTCGCTCCGTCAACTTTTTGGCAAATTTGAAAAATTTCCTCTTTTACCAATAATATCCATTTTCCATGGTTATTGTATTCAAAAGCTAAAAAATAATGTCAAACACAAATAAAATCTCAATTTCTGTACTTAAATCATTAAAGATATAATTAAATAAAAATATATACACTTTTCATCACAATATTTCAACTGAAACGTGAAACAGGTAGTTGGATATACTTGGTGCTTAGCAAACTTTGAGTAGAATAGATTTGTGTAATCTTTACTCCCTAGTATTTCTTTTAACACTTTGAACTCTTGTGGTATCTTCCATGCCAGTTCAATGGCAGCAATTAGAAGAGTCTATATTCATTATTTGGAGTTGACCAGTCAATATTTTCAACGTCTAGCCTTGGGGCTGCACTTTGAAAATATTGATTGGTCCACCCACACATTTACTGAACAGCCCTACTATTTAATGACGTTATGACGTATCATGTTCCTGGCCTTAAAAGTGGCTGCTCAAGTTCATAGGGTTAAATATGTGAAAAAACATACGTGCGTAGAATTTGATTTTTTATACGCCCGTTTCGAAAAAACAGTCGTATTATGGTATACCGCTGTCCGTCTGTCCGTCTGTCTGTCCGTCTGTCCGTCCAGTCACATGTCGTACGATAACTCGAGAATGCTTCGAGAGATTTTCATGATTTTTTGGTAGGTGGTTTATGTTGATGGAGGGAAGCTCCCTTTCGTTTAGTGTCGCCGTTCGATTAGTCATTCCAGAGTTATGGGACTTTATTTTTCACATGTCGAACAATAACTTGAAAATGCTTAGAGCAGTTTTCATGATTTTTTGATTGCAAGTATATGTTGATAGAAGGAATCTCCCTTTCAATTTGTGTCGCTGTCCGATTTGTCATTCCAGAGTTATGGGACTTTATTCATCAAAATATAGGCAATTTTCCACATGTTGGACTTTGAGCAATTTTCATGATTTTTTGGTGGCAAGTATATGTAACCTGACAAGTACACATGTATACTCATATTGTGTGGTTCCCTCTTGTAATTAATAATGGGCGTATCATGCGTTCATGGCACAGCTGTTTATTTTATAACCTTGTGCAATTTCATGCATATTGAAGGAATTTCCTCTCATGTCATTGAAGACGAGTCCCATTATTTTGATTAGTTGATTGTGGCTTTTTTTTTTTTTTTTAACTATTTTGGAGAAGTCATGGTTATGGATTTTGTTGACTAAATGGTAGTTGAAAGTGTTATGTGCTCATTGTGCTTGTAAACAATCGGTTATTTCAACTCAACTCATTTTCATGAAGGTATAGCTACTCATCGTGCAAGCATTACTCATAGCAATATGTCTCCAAAATGAGTTTGTATCGATAAAAGATTCTGCACAAGCCCAAGTGCGCACACATCGCCTATTGATGTTTGACAAGGACATGTAATTCACCAGCTTATTCTATTTTAAAATTCTACCTTTCACTTCTAAAAGAGAAAACATGCCAAAAAAAATTTTTCAGTGTTTTTTTTGCCTCTAAAACATTGCTTATCATCCCTTATTGGAATGAGCTCAGTGGGGTTGTTCCAATGAGCTATGTTTTGGAATCGAAGATTAAAAAATTAATAAACGTATCCAGAAACAAACAAACCCAAATAGTGGCATGGTGGCTCAGTAGGTAGAGGTGTAGGCCTGAAGCTGAGAGGTCCTCAGTTCGAATCCCACCTGTGGCCACCGTGTTGTGTCCTTGGGCAAGACACTTCACCACCATTGCCCACGTGAGAGCACGGTGGTCTTATGTACTAAGGCATACTGGCACGTCATTGGTGCACTTGTCTTCAACCAATGCTAATCCTGCTTGTGTGGAGTTAGTATGTTAGGGAGCCTGACAGTTACTCAGTGTTGGTCGCTGGTTCTCTCCAGGTACTCCGTCTTCCTCCACCCGTGACACTGTTCGACACCAGGATGGATGACGAAAGTGTCATTAAACCCCAATAAATAAATAAATAACAAACCCAAATTCTGGATTTAATTAAATATATAATGTTCTCAGTAGTTTTGATGGGGGACCATTTATTTTCCAGTAGATTATGATTGAGAAAAAAGTACGAAATAATGGAATTTCAAGGCATCTTTGTGTCTTGCAGTGGATGTTTTCACAGTTAATTTGGTGAAGTTTTTAATATTAAAAATATGCATGTAATGTGAAACAACTGAGGGACTACCAGGACCTTTTAGTAAAACTTTGTTACTGTCTTCCAGCAAATAGAAAGTTAACATACCAGGTAATATATAAACATTTCCATCATTTGTTTGACAAGAATATATGCTGGTATTGATTGCACTGGTTTTGTTTGTTGTAACTATTCTCAGCTGATGATTTCTCAAGGACTCCTATCTCCAGACATTGTGTGATTATTTTTCACTACAATATTGTTATTAGCTGAGGAAAGATAAGATGAGACCACTTTTGATGCTACTGCTGGTCTCTCTCCTTCTCTCTTGATGAAATCTAACACAGACATCTTAGTAAATGATGCTAATTATTTGTAACCTGATTTTTTTGACACAATTTGCTTCAAGAGTCAACATGGCATTCATTTCTCCTTGATTATTGATGCACTTCTGTTAGGTCAAAAATTTTCTTCAACAACCACAGTATATCATCTTTGCCCTGTTGCCAGCCCTATCCCTCCCTGTTTTGGTTTGAAAATGATTCATTGAAACATAAATATGTTAATCATTGTAATGAGTGTGTACTGTTATGGAGTTTTATGAGTTCATTCATAAGAAATTAGATACTTCAGATACACCATTTTTATACTTGGAATGGGAGTGCGATTGTTCAGTTGTTATGGCATTGGACTTTAAAGCGAAAGTTCAGGGTTTGATCTGTGCCAGATGTAACTATGCTGTGTCCTTGAGCAAGGCACTTAATCCCGATTGGCTGTGTGGGTGTATGGTGGTGCTGTGTACTAAAGCATACTGCATGCCGTCGTTGCAGTTGTCTTCAAGCAATGCTAACCCTGCTTGTATGGAGTTAGTACGGCGGGGAGTCTGAAGGGATGCTCGCTGTTGCTCAGTGGTTCTCTCTGGGTACTCTGTCTTCCTCCACCCATAAAACAGTCCGACACGAGGTGACCCTGGCTGTCGAAAGTGTGGTTAAACACCAATAAATAATTAAATTTTTCTTTGAAAATAAAATTTCACTTCAGAATACCCTTCTCATACACATTTTTGCAAAATTACTCCAATTGAATGAGTTGTATTGTCAGTTTAATTGAGTTTGTCTTGTTGGCATTTCCCTTGTGGGAATGAACCATTTATTTCAGTGAGTTGGCGAAAGCAAGTTGAACCTGTTAAATGAATACAGTAAAACCTGTTTTGAGAGACCTCTGTGACCATGTACCATTTGGTTGTTTTACTCTGTAATAGATCTGTCATGAGAGACCACTTTTGCCTGGCAAAAAGGGTGGTCTCTCAAGACATGTTCTGCTGTAGTCACTTTTCCAGTGAAAAATATTCCATTAACTGAAGTATTCAGTTAACAGTAGTTTGATTTATCATACCCCCAGCGGGGGTATGTAGGATTCGCCTTGTCTGTCCGCCCGTCCATCCATCAGTCAGTCCATCCGTCTCTGTCTGTCCGTCCGTCCAGAAATTCAATCATGAATAACTTGTAAAGTACTTGGTTGAGTGACTTGATATTTGGTATGCAAGTGTATCCTATTGCTGAATACCCATAGTGGAATGCAGGAGTCGTTCGAGATTTTATTGCCAGAGTCATTGCCCTTTATGGACTTTGTATATACCCAAAAACTGTATCACCTACAGTCAGGCTTGCATTGTTAAATAAGCGGGGGTATCTTTTTGTGTCACCGTATGGTGACATTTTATTTTCCTTTCCTTTTCTGAGTATCAAAATGTAGCACCTATACAATGTGCTAACATATTTTTAAAAATCGACTTGATATCAATCTTTATTTTGGGTTGGCCTGCACATTGCGGGGTATTTTGATAGCTGCACTTACAAACAAGTCTAGTTTTCCTGTATTCTAGTGAAAAACTGGGCATTCTATTATATCTTGTTTGACAGGGCTCATGGAACTCTGACAAACAAGCTATAATAGATTACATACTTATATTGAATGTACTAAGGCTGAATAGGTCTATAAACATAGAAAAATCAGCGGCAGTCAGACTGTTTCTTTTATATATTTAAAAGGTTTTTTATTCAACTGACAGGAGTTTACTCAATAACTTATATGCAACAATTAGCAGGTCAAATATACACTGAAGGTATGGTAAATGTTTGGTGTTTGTAAATTGTATCCCTTTAATTGGTTTATTCTATTAAGAGAGGGAGTGCTGTGGCTCAGTGATTACGGCATTGGACTTGAAACCGAGAGGTCCACAGTTCAAACTCTGCCAGGTGTAGTTGCATTTTGATCTTGGGCAAGGAACTTTATCCTGATTGTCCATGTGGGGGCATGGTGGCTCTGTGTACTGAAACATACTGAACGTCAATGGTGCACTTGTCTTCAACCAGTGCTAACTTGGCTTGTGCAGAGTTAGTACATTGGGAAGTCTGACAGTTGTTCATCATTGCTTGGTGGTTCTCTCCATGTACTCTGGCTTCCTCCACTCGTAAAACTGTTTGACACAAGGTGACCATGGCTGTTGAAAGTGTCATTAAACCTCAATAAATAAATAAATAAATAAATAAATAAATAAATAAATAAATAAATATTCAATTAAGAGATATACCGTTCAGTGAGCTCCATTGTATATATTGTTTTGTAACACCAAAAAACATTCTATTGATATTTTGTATATTATGTAGTTCAAGTTTCGTGAATCAAAAGAGTTGGATGAAATGTGAATTAGAAGATTTAAAACAGCTTTACATGAAGCAAATATGCTTTTGTAATATTTGCATCTCCATGTATCTTGACAACTGTCCTTAATTCAGATACCAAATGTTTCTCCAAAAACAGCACATTAATTGCTTAAAAATTAAATTTTTATTGATCTGGTCTAGTTAGTTCAGCATGCTGGCGAGATATAGAATTAGTAATTTGCTGCGAAAGTGCTGATTGAAATCTCCTGTCAGATGGTATTTGTTTGTGAGAAACTTGCCTGAGTACACCCTTTTATTATTTACTATAGATTTTATAATTATGAAGTAGTTAAGGATTCCCATGAAGACAACTACTGTGCACAGTGCACTTCAAGAACTATGACAGATCATTTGTGAAAATTACTGTCACACTTTCATTCTTTAATCCTTCCTCCTACACGATTTGCAGCAATACTTGCAATATTGTTTCTGAATAATGCCTGAACAATGAAAAATATTAACTTTTTTTCCCCAAAACATAGAGTATGACTCTCTTTGGAACAAGTTGACTGAATGTCTCAATTCCCAGATCTTTCTAAAAAATCAAAATAAAATAGATATGAATAGACAATTTTATGTATATTATTTATTTCTTAATTGTAACATATCATTTTCCCCATGGGAACCCTAGGAAGTGGAGCAGTGCTTGTTTACTGTGGAAAAAAGTTCTGCTTTTACTGATAAAATAAAACCCAGAACCATTGCCTAGGGTGCATTCATATTAGAACATAAACAAGAAACATTCTGTGAACAAACATGAATCTCCTTCACTAAAAGAAGTCTCAAAGCATTTTAAATAATTTTAAGTTTTTTATACCCTCCGCAAACAAAGTTTGGGGGGGGAGGGGGGGGGGGTATATAGGAATCACCCTGTCTGTCCGTCTGTCCATCCTTGTAAGCGCAACTCCTCCTAAACCGTTTGAAAAATTTTCATGAAACTTTACACAATGGAAGAACTCCATATGAAGATGTGCATGAAGCAATATAATTCTGTTCTGACATTTCCAAGGGGAGATAATCTAACTTATACCGTCTGTCCATCCTTGTAAGCGCAACTCCTCCTAAACCGTTTGAAGAATTTTCATGAAACTTTACACAATGGAAGAACTCCATATGAAGATGTGCATGAAGCAATATAATTCTGTTCTGACATTTCCAAGGGGAGATAATCTAACTTATACCGTCTGTCCATCCATCGTAAGCGCAACTCCTCCTAAACCGTTTGAAGAATTTTCATGAAACTTTACACAATGGAATAACTCCATATGAAGATGTGCATGAAGCAATATAATTCCGTTCTGACATTTCCAAGGGGAGATAATCTAACTTATACATTTCAGGCACGGGGGTATCACTTTGTGAGTTTGCTCACAGAACCTCTAGTTGGACAAGGTCCCAAACTGCAGGATTAACATCTTTATTTGAAAAAAACTTGAATGAAAGGGTTCCTCCTCCCATACACATAACCCCCCCCCCCCTTACCCCCCCCCCCCCCCCCCCAACAAAAAAAGAGAAAAAGATAAGCTTTTTTGGACGAATCGGTCCAGTATGAAATTCATCTTGGTACGAAATGCCAAGCTGGTTTTGAGAGTAAGAGACAAAATGCTCTAGAACCATCTCAAAAGTAATGTGACTGGTAGTTCTCGAATATTCTTTTCAAAATATTTCGAACTTATTGGACAGGGCAATACTACACTTTTTGGGTTAAAATCTTCATTCGAAAAACCCTGGAAAAGTGCCACCCACCTCCTCTGCAAAAACTCAAAGCAGAATACTTAAATGTACTGTCAAAGTTAGAAACAGTTCACAAATAATTTTGTTTGCTGGAATTCTTCAATCGAAAAATAGTGAGATGATCAGAAACGGGTTACAATTATGGGTTCAATTTGCAGACAAGAAGAACAAAAATATTTAAGTACAGAGAAAGAGTTGGAGATAATTGAACTATAATTAATGAGGAATGCATAATCTCATTGGCTCTTCTGGACTTCGAATGCAGTGTGAAAGCTAAAAACAGCAGGTGACCAATGGAACTTTCCACCTTTTGCTCAAAAAGTTTTTCTGTAGACCTATGATTTTGGGGGCAATATTTATGCAGATTTCGTATCTAATGTAAGCCATGGGGGAACTGAAGCAGTGCTTGTTTGCTGTAATAAACAGCTCTTGTTAGCTCACCTGACTGAAAGTCAGGCAAGCTATAGTGATCACTCATCGTCCGTGAACATGGTGTTTGCATCTTCTCCTCCAAAACCGCTGAACCGATTTAATTGGAATTTGAGATAATAGTATGTTATGACATCGCATTTTGATTTTGTTCAAATCAAGTTGCCACGCCCCTCGGTAGGGCCACGCCTAAAAAGTGTGCTCAAATCTTAAAAAATCTTTCCATGAACCAGCAGTAGCTGAGACTTGATATTTGGTGTGCAGCTTCCTTTTGAGGTGTGGACTCAGATTTGTTCAAGAGAAGTTCGAGGGGCTATATTTGATTTCGTTATGGGAGGGGTAAGAATTTTCACCCCCACCCAAAATTTCTATTTTCCAAACCGAGAGGCTGATTTTAACCAAATTTGACAGGGGTTATTGGGTCATAAGTACTTAATTTATGCCCCAAAAAATTTTCCTGTCACCACATAGGAACCGCAGGAGCTAAAAATAGAAAAAATTAAACGCCTATATCTCCAAAACTACACGGCACTGAGAATTCTTATTTGGTGTGAAGCTTCCTTAGGACCAACAGAATGGAATGGTAAAAAAAAATTGCTATCAGTTTTATCATAGGGGACATTTTGGGGACTTTGAAAAAGTGCTGAGTCAGCATTTTTTAACACTTTGTGGGTGATGGGAAAAACATTTAATACTACTTTTCTCCCAAACCACTGCTCCAAAAGCTTTCAAATTTCACATATAACATCTTTGGAAGATTGTTTCACATGTTTATTGAAAGCAAATCCCTGGGTGCATATTTGAGCTCTCTATGGGAGCCCAAATGTTTAAATTAGTGCAGTATGAGGATTATTCTTTAAAAATCTTCTTCAGATCCACCAATCAGAATTTTTTGAAATTTGGTATACAGCATCCTTATGGAGGTGAAATTCAAGTTTGTCCAAGCCAAGTCCCTGGGTTCATATTTGGGCTCCCTGTGGAAGTCTAAATTATTACTTAGTTCAATATGAGGAATATTCTTTAAGATCTTTTTTTTTTTTTTTTTTAGATCCACTGGTCAGAATCTTTGGATATTTTGTGTAAGTTTTTCTTAGGAAGGGCAGATGCAACTTGTTCAAATCAATTCCGTGGGTTGATATTTAGGCTACCATGTCAGATAGGCACCCTCAGGCCCCTTGGGGCCTCTTGTTTTTCTGATAAAATAGGACCTAGTCATTAATACTTGGGGTGGAAGTCCTCTAAAATTGGCAGCATGGGTATAAATGATTGACTGAACTTGACCCTATCTCCATGTTACAGTCACGATTAGCCATTGTGCAGAAATATGTTTCCTCATAAACATTATTAAGAAAAGAATAAGGGTTGGAAATTGAAATCATACAATCAGTATAGTGAAAAAAACTGTAAAATATACACAGCCATCCAGAACAACAGAACATACCATTTTGAACTTTTTAGCAGATTGCATGCCAAATTACTGTGAACAAATTATTTGTTTTTATCTGTACCTCTTTTGAATCTTGCATTTTTATGAGAGTACAGTGCCTTGTCTTCTGAATATGCAGTAGGGCTTTCTGTACGGAATGTTTTGCAGACATGCTTTAAAATATTGAAGTATGCTATAAATTCAGAAATACTTATGCCAGACTTGGGTATTGAATGCCTGCAGTATCAGAACGATTAATTGAAACAATAAATATGCAAACAAGCATGCTAAATAAGTGTAGTGAAGTTTCAGATGCTAAACTGGTTGACATGTCAGTGATAAACTGGTTGACAGGTCAGCATTATATTGATGACATATTATTTACTTCCTTCCACTGCTCTCCAGGGCAGTCTTGGCAAGATTGATCTTGAACATCAAACAGTAATTGTAAACTCTTGTAAGTCTAGAATATTTTTCTCTCAATAAAGAGCCATGTTGTCTTCTTTTATGGCAATATGCAAATTATATTTCCTTACAGATAGAATCTTTAGAGGCTATCAAAACATCAATATATAGAGCACTGGGTCTAGTTTAACATTCCCAGCATGGAACTCACACTGTATAACTTATCTATGGATGAATCAGTTATCTTCAGAGATAAGTAGTAATAGCTTTAGTGAAGGCAGTGTAAGAATAAGAATATCACACTGGACTTGACTATCACAAAAGTAAATCCTTCTACCAACAGTTAAACATTCAAAGCCAAACCCCATAGAGGATATCCTGATCTCTGCAAAAATTGAAATTCCTCTCTCGAAATCCTGTGGAGGGGTACAAAAACAGTCGATTTCATGATTTTCAAGCACTCTTGTACAGTAAGCCATGGTTGGAAAAAATGAAAATTGAACATTGTGCCAAAGCAGGCCTGGAAAAAACACAAACGATCATATTCGGTTCTGTTGGGGTTAACGTCAATTGTAAAATATGCAAATGTAGTATAGGTTATGATAAAACAACACAGTATAAATTAACTTCCTAATCAATCATGTTTTGCTAATCAGATATGAAAATCTTTCAAAACAACAATCTATGATCAAAGGTTGCGCATCGCATCAACATATGATCAGAATGGCATTCCATTAACATCTTTACAAAATTTCTGTCAAAAAATGGCAACAACTAACGTGCAATATTTCTAAAGCAAGATTGCGTGTGTGTTGTTGCTGTTTATTATGGCAGAAATTCTGTCAAGGTACATGTAAACAACATGGCTTGATCAGTAAAAACAGAGAAAGCGAAAAAGCATAACACTTTTTTTCTACAGGTTACCACCATGTTCTGTAGCATAACCTACTAGCAGGTTACAATATATGGTCCATAATAATATAATAGTATATTATTTCCAGGCCTGCAAAGAGATGTTCACAGGGATATTGTTCTAGTGACTCTTACTACAGCTCCATTTATATTGAATGCAACATTTTTACCATTTCCTGAGCCAAATAATAAAAATTGGAAAAATGTAAATAAAACATTTTACTCTTTCATAGACCACTCAAAGACCCCAATGTAGAGGAGATTAGTGTTCAACTGATGATCGGAACTGGCCACCACAATCGGCCGATTGTGGGCAATCAGATAACAACAGCAACGGCTCCTGGAACATTGATTCAAACTATTGTTGCCAAGCATTTTGTGACAATTCATAACCCGTATTTTATTAACTTTTTCAATTGTTCAATTGTTAGTGTAAAATGATGTCAATGATAACATTCAGTAAAATTGAAAAACCACCACAGTGTGTATTCTTAATCTCTCTAGATGCCCCTTTACGGGATATACAAGTTAAACGACATATAAAGCTTACAATTGAGCGTACTTGTGGCAATTGCCAGTTCATACTGGCAAAGTGAAGGTTGCACTCTATTGACTGAGGTCACAGTAAAAATCACCAGTAGCGTGCACTTGAGTGGTAAACGTTGCTCTGACAGCCACGTTTACTGCCCAAGTACGCACAACTGGTTATTTTACTGACCTGAGTCAATGGTCTTTAATCATGAAATATGATCAATTTAATGTAGTTCTTTCGAGTCTCGACTTATCTAGTAGTGAATGGACTGTAAACCCGTAAAATAAGTTTAGTTTAATGTAGTTCTTTTGAGCCATGACTTGTCTAGTAGTGCACAGAATTACAATCGTAATCAGCATCAGAATCGGCCAATTGTGAGCTCAAATAAACTAATCGGTCAGCAGCCAGTTTTGGTAATCGGTTGAACGTTAGAGGAGATAGGAAAACATAATTGTGACCATATTTGTTTTTTATTAATCATTATATTATTTCCATCAATAACTAAGTAACTTTATTCTTTTTACAGTACTATAAAATTACAGGATTTGCATAACTTTGTTGGTTGCATTATCAAAACCGAGATAAACGTTCTGCTGAATCTGGTTTATGATACAAAGTATTCAGATTGACAGTTTCTTCTAAATCATGCTTGGGTCATTTTTTCAGGCAACAGTTATATGCTATTTTTATAAACATTTACAAAGAGCACAAGCAAAATTTTCTTCTCATGGACCACAGTATATACTTCCATAGGCCGTGACCTGGCTGTTGTGAGTGTCAAGACTATATTTTCTCAGAAATTATTATTTTCCACATAAAATTTACCCCACTATGATTTAACTGTGGCACACCTGCCTGTTCTGTACAAATAAAATCGGAATATATTATTGATCACATGGCCAATATGAAATTCTATTTATCACAAAAGAAAAATCGCCTGAATGTAAATAGTGTATAAAAGTAGAAATAGAATATGGCAAGTTGAGTTTACTCTTCCTCCACTGAGTGACAATTCAATTTTTGAAAAAGTCAGAGAGCAGTAGACATAATAGTTAATAGACCTCTTTCCAGTCACTTCTGAGTTTCTCTCATTAATCTTCTCCATTTTTGGCTCACCCGAGTGAGCTAAAAATGTTTATCTCGGGTTTGATACCGCAAACATATCACTTTCTCTCTGTTGTGGTCTGTCCATCCATCTCACATGAACTTTACATATTGACTTCTCTTAAACTACTGGACTGAATTGAACCAAATTAGGTATGCATGTTTCACATCATGTGTCAAATCAAGTTTGTTCAAATAAAGTTGCCATGCCACCAAGGGGCATAACTCTACAAGATGGGTATTTTTGTAGTAAGGGGTGTGTGGGTTGAGACGACATTGTCCAATTCTCCCTCATGTTCCTTAGACATGACCCCTCATCTGGCACTGGCACTTGCACATGCGAGGATTAAGCCAAACTGGAGGTGGTTGTGTCAAATGATAGGCCACTTTCCTCCGGCTCTGCCTCATGTGAAGAGAGAACCAAGCAGCAGTTAAGTATACCAGGGAGTGTGAGATGTGGCGCACAAGATGAATTCCTCTTCCTTCTCCTTCTTTTTCTTCTTATCCACGAACCCTTGACAGTCTGTGGGCATCTCATCCTCCAGTGGAGGGTCTTTTCTTTTTTTCATTCTTTCCAGAGTGTCTTCCCAAATCTTCTTCCAGCAAAGGTTCTATCTCCTTCAGTTGATGACCTGTGCAAGAGGGAATCCTTTTGCTAAAAGTGATACACTTTTCTAACTTCGATAAAAAATCCACTGTTAATATTATATTCTGCGCTTGCCTACCTGGATACTCCAGGTCATAGCACAGGCAGCCCTCAGACTTAAAAGTGTTTTCTGTATGGTATCTTAACTGATAGAGTGATAAATTATTTTTCAAAGGTGATTTGTAACATGACTATTTTTTTCAAGAGTACCATGCTGCCAGCAAAGGCAGTTCTATTTTAGCAATAATTTGTTCATAAACAATTGTTTTTAGCTCACCTGAGCGAAGCTCAGTGGGAGCTTTACTGATCACATTCTGTCCGTCATCCGGCGTTAACTTTACATTATTGACTTCACCTTCAAAACCACTAGCCCAATTTTATTCAAATGTTGGGTAAATGTTTATTACCTAATGCCAATTCAGATATGTTCAAATGAAGCTGCTCCTCCTCCTGGGTGGTGCCATGCCCCCAAGGGGCACCAAAATCTTTGAAAATCTTTTCATGAACCAGCAGTAGCAGAGACTTGATATATGGTATGCAGCTTCCTTTTAAGGTCTAGATTTGTTCAAGAGAAGTTCGATGGGCTATATTTCCCGATTGCCTACATGGGGGCACGGTGACGCTGTGTACTGAGGCGTACTGCACGTCGATGGTGTGCATGTCTTCAACCAATCTAACCCTGCCTTTGCTGCGGTGCAGAGTTCAGAGTTACGATGTTGGAGAGCTGACAGCTGCTCGTCGTTGCTCGGTTCTCTCCGGGTACTCCGGCTTCCTCCACCCATAAAACTGTCACGGTCATGATTAGCCATTGTGCATAAGTATGTGACCTTAAACACCAATAAATAATAATAAATAATGGGCTATATTTGGCGTTGTTATGGAAGGGGCAAAATTTTTGGCCCCCGCCAGAAATTTCTATTTTCCGAACCAAGAGGCTGATTTGAATCAAATTTTATGGGAGGGCTTATTGGGTCATAAGTACCTAATTTTTGCCGAATTTTTTTTTCCCCTGTGGGAACCGCAGGAGCTAAAAATTGAAACTCCCATATCTCCAAAACTGCACGGCACTGAGAATTTTTATTTGGTGTGAAGGGGACGTGGTGGCACAGTTGGTAGAGGTACACGCTGCAAGCCGAGATGTCCTCGGTTCGAATCCCACCTGTGGCAACCACGTCTCCTTGGGCAAGACACTTCACCCCCATTGCCCACGTGGGGGCACGGTGACGCTGTGTACAAAGGCGTACTGCATGTCGATGGTGCACCTGTCTTCAACCAATGGTAACCCTGCTTGTGTGGAGTTGGTATGTTGGGGAGCTGACAGTTGCTCGACGTTGCTCGGTGGTTCTCTCCGGGTACTCCGGCTTCCTCTACCCGTAAAACTGTCACGGTCATGATAGCCATTGTGCAGAAATATGTGACTTTAAACACCAATAAATAATAAATAATTTGGTGTGAAGCTTCCTTAGGACCAACAGAAAGGATTGGCCAAATACAATCGCCATCGGTTTTATCATAGGGTACAGTTTCGGGGCTTTGAAAAAGTGCTGAGTCAGCACTTTTTAACACTTGGAGGCAATGGGAAAAACATTAAAAAATCGTCTTCTCCAGGTCCAGCAGGCAGAATCTTTTGATATTTGTATGCAACATTGTAGGGTGGATCTGATTCAAGTTTGTTCAAATTGGCCCCCTGGGTTTATATTTGGGCTCAGTATAGGAGCCATAATTCGAACTTAGTGCATTTCAGGCAAATTTCTTTAAAAATCTTCTTCTCCAGATCAGACAGGCAGAATCTTTTGATATTTGGTATGCAACATTGTGGGGTGGATCTGATTCAAGTTTGTTCAAATCGGCCCCCTGGATTCATATTTGGGCTCACTATAGAAGCCTGAATTCAAACTTCATGCATTTCAGGCACATTTCTTAAAAAATCTTCTTCTCCAGATCCAGCAGGCAGAATCTTTTGATATTTGGTATGCAACATTGTAGGGTGGATCTGATTCAAGTTTGTTAAAATTGGCCCCCTGGGTTCATATTTGGGCTCAGTATAGATCCCTGGGTCCATATTTGGGCTCCTTGTGGGAGCCCGAATTATAACTTAGTCAATATGAGGAATTTTTCTTTAAAAATCTTCAGATTCAGATTCAGCAGTCAGAATGTTTTGATATACTCTCCCATAAAAGAAAGTGTGCATGCTAAAAAATAACACTAAAAAAAGATATATATCATTTTCATTCATGGAAATTTTATTCAATCACAGATGAATCAATTTGTGATCAACACGAGAAATTTCATTACGCTACGACGAATACTCTTGGTGCCATGGAGAGTCAAAGACACTACGGGTCAAACACAAAAGTCACACACTCAATATCTGGTATGACCTCCGTCTGCATCGACTACTGCTGTGCTCATGGAAGCGAACAATTTAGCATGGAAGTGTTGTGGGATGTTGTTCCATATTCTGATAAGCTGTCTTTGCAGTTCCACAAGCATTGATGGTGCATGGGGAAGCCGGCGTAGCTGACGTTTCATTTCGTCCAATACGTGCTCAATGGGTGAGATATCAGGCGAATTTGCGGGCCAGGGAAGAACATCCACTTGTTGTTGCTGCAGATACTGTTGAACAACACGAGCTGCGTGGGGTCGGGCGTTGTCCTGCTGTAGAATGACGCCGGGGCCGTGATGTTGCAGAAATGGGACAACAACAGGTGTAAGCACTTCATCACGATATCTGGCTGCATTGAGATTGCCGTCAGTAATGACCAGCTCAGTTCTGTTACGGGCAGTGATGCCACCCCACACCATGAGAGACCCTCCCCCATAACAGTTTCGCTCCATGACACATGGATTTGCGTAGCATTCGTTTCGACGTCTGTACATTCTCTGGCGGCCATCTGATGATGAAATATGGAAACGACATTCATCTGTGAATAAAACACGTCGCCACCAGTGTAAGGGATGCCTGAGATGTTGTCTACACCACTGCAGTCGAGCACGACGATGACTGTCGTCATTGCCGTTTGTTGACGGTTCCGGAGATGGACGACACGGATATACCGATCTTGTGCAGGGGTGGTAATTCGGGGTCTCCCGGAGCGGGGGTCGGTCTCGAACGTCATCATGTTGTGCATGTCGATGGACTAGCCTGTCTACAGTGTTACGGTGGCAGTTCAAATGCTGGGCAACCTCTCTGTGTGTTCTGCCAGCTCTTATCATACCCAGGGCAAGGAGATGTTGATTCATTGTCAATCTTGCCATGCTAATGTGGAGTCATTTTAACAGCAGCGCAAGTTTGAATGTGAACGATAGGAAGGCCTTACTTTAGTGTTTAAATACCCAAGGATTCACACTGCTGCATGAATTTTCAGACTCTCCACGTGCAAAACATGCCTTTTCACAAACGTGCAGCATGTCATTTAACGTTAATGCAAAATTAACGGGGAAAGCTGTTTTTGTGTTCAATATAACTTATTCATGAACAGGTTAACAGGTTAACACTCTACACCTACGAAATTATTTTTTTGGAGTTTGATCAATTTCTGCAATGCACACTTTCTTTTTTGGGCGAGTATATTTGGCATGCAGCAACCTGGGGGGGGGGGGGGGAGGTTCAAGTTTGTTCAAGCCAAGTCCCTTGGTTCATATTTGGGCTCACTATGGGAGCCCGAATGACAGCTTAGTTCAAAATGAAGAATTTTCTTTAAAAATCTTCTTCTTCAGATCCAGCAGTCGCAATGTTTTGATATTTGGTGTGCAGCATCCTTATGGGGTGAGATTCAAGTTTATTAAAGGCAAGTCCCTGAGTTCATATATGGGCTCCCTGTGGGAGCCCGAATTATAACTTAGTTCAGTATGAGGAATATTCTTTAAAAATCTTTTTTTTTAAGATCCACTGGTCAGAATCTTTGGATATTTGGTATAAGCTTTTCTTAGGAGGAGCAGATGCAACTTGCTGAAATCAATTCTCTGGGTTGATATTTAGGCTACCATGTCAGGTGTGCGCCCTCAGGCCCCCTGGG
Source organism: Pictodentalium vernedei (assembly GCA_031216915.1). Classification (NCBI taxonomy): domain Eukaryota; kingdom Metazoa; phylum Mollusca; class Scaphopoda; order Dentaliida; family Dentaliidae; genus Pictodentalium; species Pictodentalium vernedei. Next base: position 513,692,282 of record CM062296.1, on the reverse strand, counting down.
GCCTCTTGTTGTACAATTTATTGGAGAGTGCCTGTGGGCAGTCTCCAATAAATTGCAGCAAAGCAATTTTGTATAAACATTTTTGTATTTCTACTGCCAAGCCAACAAGCTGATGAATATGATGTAAAGCCACTAAAGTGGCTTCCAGCACCATGATTGTGGCTTCTAGCACAGTTAAACAGGTAATTACATTTGAGCAATTACCATCTCATTTTGGAGAACAAAAGGTGAATGAAGAAATGTGGCACCTCACACCTTGAGAGTCCAAAATGTGAATATTCTATTACATTATACCAGGGTTTCTGCTAGGGGAAAATTTGTGGGTCTGGTAGTTTAAAGAAAGTGAAACTCAGATGCCAAAGGCGTCTGCTGCATGTTCCGAAGGCATGTGCGTATAGAGGGGGGTCTGAAAATTTTGATTTTTAGGTGCTCTCTGGGGGCATTCTGGTCACTAAAATGCTGAATAATTGAAGTGGAAAATGTATTTTTTCCTCCTACAATTCTCTAAATTCCCACGGGACACACAATACTACATCTGGTCGGAGGTTTCATAAAAATACAAACCCAAAACAACACAAAATCCACGAATCCTGACATTGACTGCGATGCTTGACCTCAATTTTTTTTATGCAACCCGATATTCGAAAATAACCATGATGCGGACGTGTGACGTCATGCACGTGCAATTACATCATTTATCGCTTGAAATAAAAGCCAGTGATTTTGGACCACACATGACAGTTTGAGTCCGAAATTTTATAGGCGACGTTTAGGATTTGAACTTTGTTTCCCCCTCTCGTCTGGGGGTTATAAAGTATCAGGTTGTCGCCAGTAATAGTAGGCATAGTATACAACATAATTATGCCTATATTACGTGAAAACAAAGGATCCTGAGTGTCGTTATGATACAGCATTGTACTCGACATTTTAACCACCAGCTTTTCTGACTGATCATAGTATGACCTGTGGGGCCTGGAAATGGGTCCGATCGACGGACCCGCAGTCGGTCTAGCAGAAACCCTGATTATACATACAGTTTTATTAAAGATACATGTAAAGAGTTTTTTTCATCAGAAAATAAGTACGATGTTAATTGGTTGAGTGCTTATTATTTTTCAGTGATGTTTTGTAACACAAGTATTTTTAGTCCCCTACGGGAACCGTAAGGGGACTATAGGATTGCACTCCATTCGTCTGTCTGACTGTCTGTTTTTAGCTCACCTGACTGAAAGTCAGGGTGAGCTTTTCTGATCACTTTTCGTCCGTCGTCCGTCGTCCGGCGTCCGTCGTCCGTCGTCCGGCGTGAAGGTGGTGTTTGGGTCTTTTTCTTCCAAACCACTGGCCGCATGTTAATGAAATTTCATGTGAGTAGGGGTTATATAGCGGCATTTTGATTTTTGGGCAAATTAGGTTTCGGCTCATATTGAGCAGAGGGTTGGGGCAAAAATGCTCCAATTCTTAAAAAATCTTCTTCTCAAGAACCAGCAATAGCAGAGACTTGATATTTGGTATGCAGCTTCCTTTTGAGGTGTAGACTCAAGTTTGTTCAAGAGAAGTTTGTAGGTCTATACTTGGCGATGTTATGGGAGGAGCAAAAATTTTGGCCCCACCCCAAATTTCTATTTTTTAAACCGAGAGGCCAATTTGAACCAAATTTTATGTGAGGGCTTATTGGGTCATAAGTACCTAATTTATGCAGAAATTTTTTTTCCTGTAGCCCCGTGGGAACCACAGGAGCTAAAAATAGAAAAAAATTAAAACGCCTATATCTCAAAAACTGCATGGCAGTGAGAATTTTTATTTGGTGTGAAGCTTTCTTGGGACCAACAGAAAGGATTGGTAAAAAAAAATTGCTATCGGTTTTATCATAGGGTACTTTTTCGGGACTCTGAAAAAGTGCTGAGTCAGTATTTTTTAACACAGTAGGCAATGGGAAAAAAATAAAGAATTGTTTTCTTCCAAACCACTGCTCTAAAAGCTTTCATATTTTACATATAACATCTTTGGAACATTGATTCACATATTTGTAGAAATCAAATTCCTCGGTCCATATTTGGGTTCCCTATGGGAACCCAAATGTTCAAATTAGTGCAATATGAGGGATATATTTTAAAAATCTTCTTCTTCGGATCCACAAATCAGAATCTTTTGATATTTGCTATGCATCATCCTTAGGGGGGTGAGATTGATGTTTGTTCAAGCCAAGTCCCTGAGTTCATATTTGGACTCCCTTTGGGAACCCAAATTGTAACTTAGTGCAATACGAGGTATATTCTTTTAAAATCTTCTTCTTCGCATCCACCGGTCAGAATCTTTTGATATTTGGTATACAGTATGCTTAGGGAGGTGAGATTCAAGTTTGTTCAAGTCAAGTCCTTCGGCTCATATTTGGTCTCCCTGTGGGAGCCCAAATTATAACTTAGTTCAATATGAGGAATATTCTTTAAAAAAATTTTTTTTTTCAGATCCACCAGTCAAAATCTTTTGATATTTGATGTACAGCATTCGTAGGGGGGGGGGGGGGGGGGGGAGGGGGGGGGGGGGCTGAGAGTGAAGTTTGTTAAAGCCAAGTCCCTTGGTTCATATTTGGGCTCACTGTAGAAGCCCAAATTATACCAAAATTTTTATTTTCCAAACCAAGAGGTCGATTTGAACCAAATTTGATATGAGGGCTTATTGGGTCACAAATACCTAATTTATGCCATAAATTGTTTTCCTGTCCCCCACGGCAACTACAGGAGCTGAAAAATTTTTTTTTTTTGAATGCCCATATTTCCAGAACTACATGGCACTGAGAATTTTTATACAATGTGAAGCTTCCTTAGGGCCGGGAGAAAGGAATGGTGAAAAAAATGCCATTGGTTTTATCATAAGTACTTTTCCAGGACTAAAAGTGCCGAGTCATCATTTTTTAACACTGTAGGTAATGGGAATAACGTTGAATAATCTTCTTCTCCCAAACCACTGCTTCAGAAGCTTTTGTTTTTGGGTTCCCTATGGGAGCCCAATGTATAACTTAATTCAGTATGAGAAATATTCTTAAAAAATCTTTTTTTTCTGATACTCCTCTCAGAATCTTTTGATATTTGATTTTTAGTTTTCTTAGAAGCGGCAAATTGAAATTTGTTCAAGTTCTGGTTTATTGATAAAATTGGGCCCAGTAACCAATTCCTGCGTTGAAAGCCCTGTAAAGTGGGCAGTAATAGGCATAAACGATTGACCAAACCTGATATTATAATTATGCCTCTGTAATGATGTAGCCTTAGAAAGTGACCTTAAATTCCAATAAATAAATAGATAAATTATTGAGTACCCAATATGTGGATCTAACATATGAACACTCTGGGTTACTAAGTAGAGAAAACACTTTTATGTTGAAAAACTGATAATAACCACAAGGCAGAATCCCTTGCTATTTTGGTGATATGACTCGGCCAGTATCAGGTGAGCGCCCTCAGGCCCCGTGGGGCCTCTTGTTTTTTATGTTACCACCTCTCCCTCCAACATGCTTTAAGCTACACCTTTCATGTTTGGTACATGGATAAATGGTTCTGAGGGGATGATGCACGCTCAAAATTTTTTGTTCAAAATCCAAGATGGCGGCATGGCGGCCATTTTTATTGTGTTTTTTAAGCTTTTTTTCTCTATTTTCATGTTACCACCCCTCCCACCAACATGATTCAAGCTACTCTTTGCATATTTGGCACATGGATAGAGGGTTGGGAGGGGATGATGCACGTTCAATATTTTTTGTTCAAAATCCAAGATGGCGGCATGGCGGCCATTTTTGTTGTGTTTTTTAAGCTTTTTTCTCTATTTTATGTTCTCACCCCTCACTCCAACATGGTTCAAGCTACACTTTTTATATGTGGCACATGGATAGAGGGTTGTAGTGGGATGTTGCACGTTCAATATTTTTTTTCTCCAAAATTCAAGATGGCGCCATGGCAACCATTTCTGTTGTGTTTTTTAAGCCTTTTTCTCTATTTTATGTTATCACTGTTCCCTCCAACATGGTTCAAGCTGCACTTTTCATATATGGTACATGGATAAAGGGGTTGTGAAGGGATTTTCAAAATCTAACATCTGTGTCTGTCTGTCTGTCTGTCTGTCTGTCTGTCTGTCTGTCTGTCTGTCTGTCTGTCTGTCCGTCTCTGTCTGTCTGTCTGTCTGTCTGTCTGTCTGCCTGTCTGTCTGTCTGTCTGTCTGTCTGTCTGTCTGTCTGTCTGTTTTTATGTTACCACCTCTCCCTCTAATATGCTTCAAGCTACACCTTTCATATTTGGTACATGGATAAATGGTTCTGAGGGGATGATGCACAGTCAATATTTATTTTTCGAAATCCAAGATGGCAGAACGGCGGCCATTTTTGTTGTGTTTTTTAAGCTTTTTTCTCTATTTTATGTTACCACCCCTCCCTCCAACATGGTTCAAGCTACGTCTTTCATTATGGTACATGGATAAAGGGTTGTGAGGGGATTATGCACACTCAATATTTTTTTTTTAAAATCCAAGATGCTTATATACTTTAGTGTCTTCTGTTACAAAAACACCTTATGTCACAAAAGTGCCGTAGGGGACTAATACCACCTCGGTGGTCAAACACTTGTTTTCAAATATACCAGGCTACCAGTAAGGGTAGCATTAGTTTGACAAAATTTTGTTAACAACTTAAGTTTTGTTAAAATTTATTAGAGAGTGCATGTTTTCTTTCACTCTCACTTTAACAAAACAATTTTTCCTAACCATTTTTTGCTCAACTTTGGCGAAGCCAAATTTGAGCTTTTGTCATGGTTCGTCTGTCTGTTTGTCCGCACGTCAACAATTGGATACGGCTCGGGCCAGAGGCCGTATTTATGAACCGATCTTTACGAAACTTCTTGGGTACCTTTGTTATGACTGTGGGACGAGAACGAGTATTTTTGGGTGCGGTCCAAAATTCAAGATGGTTGCCAGCCGCCATTTTGTACCGACGATGCAGAAATCTGTTTTTTGTACAGAACTTCCATATGAAAGCGCTGATTTGAATAATTTTTTGTATGAATGTTTAGTACCATGGGATACATCACATATAATACGGGTTTTTTTCTCGTACGTAAATTATGCAAATTAGACTAACTTTGATGTATTTTGTTTTACTTTCAGCACTGTAAGTGCAAATGCCAATACGGCTCGGGCTAGAGGCAGTATTTATAAACCGATCTTTACAAAACTTTTGGGGTACCTCTGTTATCACCTTGGGATGAGAACGAGTGTTTCTGAGTGCGGTCCAAAATTCAAGATGGTTGCCAGTGGCCATTTCGTACCGAAATTAGGTCTAATCAGTTTTTGTACACAACTTCTATACGGCTCAGACTAGAGGCCGTATTTATGAACCGATCTTTACGAAACTCCTTAGGGACCTTTGTTATCACCGTGGGATGAGAATGAGTGTTTTTGGGTGTGGTCCAAAATTCAAGATGGCCACCAGCAGCCATTTTGTACCAAAATTAGTGCAATCAGTCTTTTGTACAGAACTTCTGTATGAAAGTTCTGATTTGAATAAATTTTTGTAGGAATGTTTAGTAAAATGGAATACATCACATACAGTACAGGTTTTTCTCTCGTGCAGAAATTATGCAAATTAGATGAATTTTGATTTATTTAGTGCTTCTTATACACTGTAAGTGCACATGTCAATACGGCTCGGGCTAGAGGCTGTATTTATCAACCGATCTTCACGAAACTTCTTGGGTACCTTTGTTATCGCTTTGGGATGAGAACGAGTGTTTCTGAGTGCGGTCCAAAATTCAAGATGGCTGCCAATGGCCATTTTGTACCGAAATTAGGTCCAATCAGTTTTTTGTCACAACTTCTGTACAGCTTGTATTTATGAACTGATCTTCACGAAACTTCTTGGGTACCTTTGTTTTCACCTTGGGACAGGAACGAGTGTGTTTTGGGGTGCCTTTGTTATCACTGTGCTATGAGAACAAATATTTTGGGGTTCAATCAGACCCACTCTGGGACTCAAAGATTTCTTTTCTATTTAGCATCCGACTGTCACCCACCTTTACAATACTTTACCTATACATTTGTTACAGGCTTCGGCCAGTATTTATGTACAGACCGTTACAATACTTTATATGTACATTTGTTATCAGGTCGTTACCTAGATGTTTGTCATTGCTGTGTCACATACTATACATGTACATGTCTTGACAAGTTGAGCTACAGTGTCATTGACACTTTCATTTTTATTGAAAACATAGCATACAGGGAACAGAAATTAACATTTTCTCAATTATCACAATTCTTGTCTTCTTTCATAAGCCTTTCATAAACATTGAACATTATCCTTTTCATCATTATCAAACACAACACTCAGACAAGTTAAGTTACAGCGTGATTAACACTTTCATTTTTGTCTATTGCTCAGCAAAGGACATGCTAATTCATACATTGTAAAGCCACTCAAGTGGCATCCTGCACATTTCAGCAGAGTCATGATAGTGGCTTTGAGCATTCAACCAGTTAAATAAAAGATCATGATATGCATATCAACAAAAAAATGAAAAAAAAGTGTCGATTGTTTTGGCTGTTTTGGTTTGCATTTTCTCATTAATCATCTTGTCATTTATGTATTAATTGCTCAATTATGAAAATCAAAATTCACATCTCATGTTTTTAAATATGCTATTTTATATTGCGCTTGATCTTTGGGTTCAGTTTTCTTGGGCTGGAGTGAAATGTATGAATCACTAGGACAATGATAGATTAATGTGATTAAGGACCGTGTTTAATTCTCCATAAAGAAGTAATTATTGATGTGACTTAGGCTGTCAGCACTTAATAACTCTGCTTTCCCTCCAATTTAATCTCAGCTCGATTATTTCATCACCTCAAGAGTTTTTCATGAGAAAAATATCTGTTTTGCATTATCAGCTTATAATTTTGTAAAATATTGGTGCATGACATGGTATTGATTCTTTGGTAGCATTTGATAATTGTCATATTTGACCAGTGGTGCAGATGTTTGATGAAATTGGTAAACAGTTTGGGTCGATAGAAATGAACTCAGAAGTAAAAAAACCAAACAGTTTCCCTTAATGCCTGTGTCCAGTCTTGATTCATCACTTGTTTTCATTCATCTCCTTGTGGGAGCCCCAGAAAGTGAAGCTGTGCTTGATTACTGTGGTAAACAAGTTCCCTGTCACTTGTATAATATAACACCAGGGGCCAACACTAAAAAACTTTTACAATTGTATTTTCTAAAATTGTATTTTCTAGTTATGACTTTAAATGGGTTGAAATGAACCATTAGCATGTTCAAAGATGTGGCAATTTGCCAGTTGGCAAATTGTCATATCTTTTAAAATGCTAATGATTCATTTTAGTCAGTTATATTAATAGATAGAAAATACTGTTTTGGAAAATACAGTTGTAAAGGTTTTATACATACAGTGTGTTTTCTGGAGTGTGTCCTCTAAACTGGGCTGCACAGCTTTAAATGTTTGACCAAACTTGACTTTGTACTTGTGTTGAGGTCAAGATACAGTGGAACCCTGTTAATTGAATAGCCACTTTGCCAATGAAAATTATTCAGTTAACAGGAGTATTCAATTAACAGGGATTGTGTCACTTTCCTGTAATTCTAGAAATAAACTTGGCATATATTCTATTACATCTTGTTTCACAGAGCTCCATGAGCTCTGTCAAACAAGATATAATAGATTACATGCCTGTATTGGATGTACTGTTGCCAAATAGATCTATAAACAAAGGAAAACTGGGGCGAGTCAGGGTAATTTCTCGACAGGTTACAAGATTTTTTATTCAATTAACAGGAGTTTACTCTATAACCTATATTCAATTAACAGGTCAAATTTGCACTGGAGGTATAGTAAATGGTTTTGTGTTGGAAAATTATATTCAATTAACAGGGTTATTCAGTTAAGAGATGTCCAATTAAGTTGACTCCACTGTATAGTCATATATGCTGAAAAAGTTACCTTAAGCACAAAAAAAAAATATAAATAAATAAATTCTCCTCTGTTATATTTAGGAGATAGGATATTCCGTCGATTAGATCAATAGCTGCTCTTAACCCTTCACCTAAAGAATCAAAATTTTCAAATTGAGCAGTTGAAAAATGGTTAGTTTTCAAAAACTTTCAACAAAACCATATCTTGTGTCCCTATCATTAGATCAGGCTCATTCCATCGAGGTCAAATGATATGGGTTTGTTGAAATGTTTTGAAACATTTGAATAAAAATAATTAAAATAACAAATTTTGATATTGTGTGCATTTGGTAAAAGGGATGTACAGTAGCTCAGTGTTTAGAGCATTGATCTTCAAACCAAAAAGCTCCATGGTTCGATCCTGACCAGTGGTAACTGCATTGTGTTGGGCAAGACACTTAATCCAGAATTGCCCACAAGGGTCACAGTGGCAATGTGTACTAAAGCGTATTGCACGTTGACAGTGCACTTGCGTTCAACCATTGCTTACTCTGCTTATGTGGTTTGTACATGAGTTAGTGCATTGGGAAGTCTGACAATTGGTTGCTGTTGCTCGGTGGTTCTCTCTGGGTACTCTGACTTCCTCCACCCATAAAACTTTGTGACCTGAGGGGTCCTGGCTGTAGAAAGTGTCATTAAACCCCAATAAAACTAAAAAAAATTAAATTGGGTGAAAGGTTACCAGGCTCTTTTCTGATTCAAAATTCCAGATTGCATCAGCGCAATATATACTGAGTTTGAAATATTGCCTTATTGGAAGAAAATCTTTTTCCATATATTTTAACAATTGTGTTCAGTATTGGAAATCCTTGTGAAGACTGAAGTAAATTAGAAGAGCAATGTGCTGTATAAACACTGTTAATGTGTCAATGGACCTAGCTTCAGTTCTAATAGTGAAGTAGTTACAAATACAAAAATCAATATAGGAAAATCCCTTGGTAGTGCTTTAAAGTTATTCGCTAGATTCTCAGTAAATAATTCCTTAAGTATCAGAAGATAAACAGAGGATTTTCTTTCATCAAATATTTATTCTAACAGAAATTCTAAATTGGAATACTCTCTTCAGATTATATAATTTTGCTCCATGAACTGTAATGAATGATAAAATCCAGTGTTGAGGCTCGTTTGGTAATTGGGCTGCATTTTTAGCTCAACTTTGGCGAAGCCAAATTTGAGGTATTGCCATGGCCCATCGTCTGTCATCCATCTGTCCATCCATCGTGCCGTACACATGGCTTGGGCTAGAGGCCGTATTTATGAACTGATCTTTACGAAACTTCTTGTGTACCTTTGTTATCACCGTGGGACGAGAACAAGTGTTTTTGGGTCCGATCTGAAATTCGAGATGGCCGCTGGTGGCCATTTTGTACAAAATTAGGTGCAATCAGATTTTTGTGCAGAACTTCCATATGAAAGCTCTGATTTGAATAATTTTCTGTGTGAATGTTTAGTACCATGGGATACATCACATATAATACAGGTTTTTTTCTCGTGCATAAATTATGCCAATTTGACTAACTTTGATCTATTTAATGTTACTTTCAGCACTGTAACTGCAAATGCCAATTCGGCTCGGGCTAGAGGCCGTATTTATGAACCGATTTTTACAAAACTTCTTGGGCACCTTTCTTATCACCTCGGGACAAGAACGAGTGTTTCTGGGTGCAGTCCGAAATTCAAGATGGCTGCCGTCGGCCATTTTGTACCCAAATTGGTGCAATCAGTTTTTTGTAGAGAACTTTTGTATGAAAGTTCTGATTTTAATAAATTTCTGTATGAATGTTTAGTAACATGGAATACATCACATATAATACAGGTTTTTTTCTCGTGCAAAAATTAAGCAAATTAGATGAACTTTGATTTATTCAGTGCTACTTGTACACAGTAAGTGCACATGTCAATACGGCTCAGGCTAGAGTCTGTCGCCCACCTTTACAATACTTTACCTACACATTTGTTACAGGCTACGGTCAGCATTTATGTACAGACCGTTACAATACTTTACATGTACCTTTGTTATCAGGTCATTACCTAGATGTTTGTCATTGCTGTGTCACATACTATACATGTACATGTCTTAAACAAGTTGAGCTACAGTGTCATTGGCACTTTCATTTTTTATCACAGTTTTTTCCAGTTATGTGTGTGTTATGATTTGGAATGAAACATTAATTAGATTTTTATGTGTACCCATACTATGTATGGTACACATAATGCCGGCATCCGGGGTGACCATCCGTCGTTCGTCCATCCTTTGTCCGTCCGTCTGTCCGTCCATCCATCTGTCCATCCGTCCGTCTGGCGTCCATATCCATTTCTTTGGCATTCGATAACTTGAAAAATATTGCTTGGATTTTCAAGTTACTTTATATTTGTGTTCAGGTTACTGATGTGCCGAGCTGTATAGTTTTTGGTGTAAATCAGATAATTTGATCCTGAGATATTAACCCTTTATCCTTCAAATTGAAAATTCCTCCAATCCCTTTGGCATTCGATAACTTGAAAAATATTGCTTGGATTGTCTAGTTACTTTATATTTGTGTTCAGGTTACTGATTTGCCGAGCTGTATAGTTTTTGGTGTAAATCTGATATTTGATCCCGAGATATTAACCCTTTATCCTTCAAATTGAAAATTCCTCCAATCCCTTTGGCATTCGATAACTTGAAAAATATTGCTTGGATTGTCAAGTTACTTTATATTTGTGTTTAGTTTACTGATGTGCCAAGCTGTATAGTTTTTGGTGTAAATCTGTTATTTTGATCCTGAGATATTAACCCTTTATCCTTCAAATTGAAAATTACTCCAATCCCTTTGGCATTCGATAACTTGAAAAATATTGCTTGGATTGTCAAGTTACTTTATATTTGTGTTCAGGTTACTGATGTGCCAAGCTGTATAGTTTTTGGTGTAAATCTGATAATTTAATCCTGAGATATTAACCCTTTATCCTTCAAATTGAAAATTCCTCCAATCCCTTTGACATTCGATAACTTGAAAAATATTGCTTGGATTGTCAAGTTACTTTATATTTGTGTTCAGGTTACTGATGTGCCGAGCTGTATAGTTTTTGGTGTAAATCTGATAATTTGATCCTGAGATATTAACCCTTTATCCTTCAAATTGAAAATTCCTCCAATCCTTTTGGCATTCGATAACTTGAAAAATATTGCTTGGATTGTCCAGTTACTTTAAATTTGTGTTCAGGTTACTGATGTGCCGAGCTGTATAGTTTTTGGTGTAAATCTGATGATTTGATCCCGAGATGTTAACCCTTTATCCTTCAAATTGAATATTCCGCCAATCCCTTTGGCATTTGATAACTTGAAAAATATTACTTGGATTGTCAAGTTACTTTATATTTGTGTTCAGGTTACTGATGTGACGAGCTCTATAGTTTTTGGTGTACCGTTTGTCCGTCCGGCGTCCGTATCCATTTCTTTGGCATTCAATAACTTGAAAAATATTGCTTGGATTGTCAAGTTACTTTATATTTGTGTTCAGGTTACTGATGTACCAAGCTGTACAGTTTTTGGTGTATATCTGTTATTTTAATCCTGAAATATTAACGCTTTATCCTTCAAATTGAAAAGTCCTCCAATCCCTTTGGCATTTGATAACTTGAAAAATATTGCCTGGATTGTCAAGTTACTTTATAATTGTGTTTAGGTTACTGATGTGCTGAGCTGTATAGTTTTTGGTGTTAATCTGATAATTTGATCCGGAGGTATTAACCCTTTATCCTTCAAATTAAAAATTCCTCCTATCCCTTTGGCTTGAGATAACTCAAAAAATATAAATCCGATTGTCATGTTACTTTATATATTTATTCAGGTTACTGATGTGCTGTGCTGTATAGTTTTTTATGTAAATCTGATAATTTGATCTGGAGATATTAACCCTTTATCCATCAAATTAGACACTCCTCCAATCCATTTCTATATGTACCCACACCTTGTATGGTGTACATAATGTCGACATCCGTGGTGGCCCTCCATCATTCAGCTTTCTACTTGTTGCGCGTATGGGTACACATCTGACGATTTCATCGGCCTATTTTTGATTTTTTTATCACATGTGTTTGGTTTTTATTGTGGCAGTTCATTCCTGCTGGAAGGTCAAGACTTTTCATGAATGGAACACATTATTTTTCAGTGATATAGACTTAAATGCATCCTTCCTTCTCTGAAGCATCCTCACCCTTCTTGTCCCACCACTTACCAAGCATGTCGCCCTAATGATAGGGAGGGTAAGTTCCTTATTGGAATACATTCCAAGATTATTCAGCATTGTTCAATACAAAACACATCCATTTTTTCTACAAATAAATGAGTGCCAAGCTCGACTTTTTTTTCACTTCAAGCCATAACTCATCATTAGTATAAACTTGTCAAGCTCATTCTTATGAGGTATCAGATGGTTTGGGTGGGGAAAAAAATGAGTTTACCCAGATTTGATTTGTAGGTTTCGGTGGGCATCTAGTCAAGGGCTCTATCCATCTGGACATCCGTATGACATCACATTTGTAAAGTTAGGAATGTGCTTATGCCAGCGTATGAGCTTAGACACACATGACCAGTCACCTGGCAGTGCAGTTCGTGATAGAATATGGGAAATTGGGGGTGGGGCTGAAGTTGATCCCTCTCTTCCCTAATGTATCTGTGCTCCCCAGTTATGAATTGCTGACTCCAACATTGTCCCTGTGATCTTAACTGTAGATTCAGTACCAAGATGAATATCAAGATACATATCAAGACACATATCGTATCATGACTCGTGTACCTAGATACGTATCATACCGTGAATTTGGTGTATCGTCCCAATCCTACAGTACATAGCATCCTAATGGGGGCAGATGTAGGTTTGCTCAAATCAAGTCCCTGGGTTTATATTTGGGCTCCTTATAAGCACCCAACTTTGAGCAAAGTGCAATACGAGGAAAATTCTTTGAAAATCTTTTTCGGATCCACAACTCAGAATCTTTTACTGTTTGGTATCTGACATCCTTGGGGGGCGGGGTGAGGGGGGGGGGGCGGAGAGCAGCCTGTGTCAGATTCAAGTTTGTTCAAATAAAGTCCCTGGGTACATATTAGGGCTTCCTCATAAATTTATTCCAAAGTTTCCAATCTGTGATGATTTTAACCAAGAGTTATAATCCCTTAAAACTAGATTTATTATGGATTTCCAAATGAGATTCTTGTGAGTGTGTCTCCTAGTACATTAATGAACCAATTTCTAGGAAACTTCTCAAACATGACTACTAACAAGTGAACATGCATATATTTCAAAAATTTTAGTCTGCTATAATACTAAACAGGCTATCTCCCCTTCAACTGACAAGATTTAATCTAGATTTTTATTTGAGATCCTTGTGTACACAACTTATCCTAGATTAATGAACCGATTTTGATGAAACTTATGACATGACCACTAACAAGTTAACATTTCATAGTTCCAAATTTTCAATCGTCAACAATTTTAACTTGGTTATCTTCCTTTTAACTTTGAAGATTTAATAAATATTCACTTCAAAATGAGATTCTTGTGTACTACATTTGTACTCCTACATTTGTTTATCTTTCAAGTTGGATGAAGCTTCTCAAACATTCCCTAACAAGTAAACATGCACGTAGTTCAGAATTTTTAATCTGGAACATTTTTAGCCAAGTTATGTCCCCTTGGGGGGCACAGTGGCGTTGTGGTAACCGGTACTCATCAGATCACCGAAGTTAAGCAACATCGAGCCTGGTTAGTCCTTGAATGGGTGACTGTCTGAGCAATTGATTTGGCCTCCCATGTTGTGTCCTTGGGCAAGGCACTTAACCCCGATTGTCCACATGGGGGCATGATGACTCCATGTACTGAGGCATACTGCACGTCAGTGATGCGCATGTCTTCAACCAGTCTAACCCTGCCTGTGCTGCAGTGCGGAGTTACGATGCTGGGGAGCTGGAAGCTGCTCGTCGTTGCTTGGTGGGTGGCTCTCTCTGCGTACTCTGGCTTCCTCCACCCATAAAAACTGTCACCGACATGATGTAACCTTGGCTGTTAAAGTGGTGTTAAACCTTAATAAATAAATATCCCCTTCAACTTAGAACTTTGAGGTGGTTCTAGAAAGCTGGAAGTGGATGTATTTATCTCGTTCAGAGATAGTTCAAGTTTAGGACCCAATAGAATGACAACCTCCTAAAGATCATTTCACTCAGGATAATAATGTGTCACGTGAAAGTCACTGATGAAAAACTGCCGTAACTGACTTTTATGTGTACCCATACTAAGTATGGTACACATAATGCTGGCATCCGGGGTGGCCATCCGTCGTTCGTCCATCCTTTGTCTGTCCGTCTGTCCGTCTGTCTGTCTGTCTGGATCCATTTCTTTGTCATTCGATAACTTGAAAAATATTGCTTGGATTGTCAAGTTACTTTATATTTGTGTTCAGGTTACTGATGTGCCAAGCTGTATAGTTTTTGGTGTAAATCTCATAATTTGATCCTGAGATATTAACCCTTTATCCTTCAAATTGAAAGTTCCTCCAATCCCTTTGGCATTCGATAACTTGAAAAATATTGCTTGGATTGTCAAGTTACTTTATATTTGTGTTCAGGTTACTGATGTGCCGAGCTGTATAGTGTTTGGTGTAAATCTGATAATTTGATCCTGAGATATTAACCCTTTATTCTTCAAATTGAAAATTCCTCCAATCCCTTTGGCATGAGATAACTCAAAAAATATCAGTTCGATTTTCATGTTACTTCATATATGTGTTCAGGTTACTGATGTGCCGAGCTGTATAGTTTTTAGTGTAAATCTGATAATTTGATCCTGTGATATTAACCCTTTATCCTTCAAATTGAGAACTCCTCCAATCCATTTCTTCGGCATGCGATAACTCAAAAAATATTAATCCGATTATAAGGTTACTTTATATATGTATTCAGATTACTGATGTGTGGTGCTGTATGGTTTTTTATGTAAAGCTGATAATTTACTCCAGAGATATTAACCCTTTATTCATCAAATTAGGCACTCCTCTAATCCATTTCTATATGTACCCATACCATGTATGGTGTACATAATGTCGGCATCCGGGGTGACCCTCCATCATACAGCTTTCTACTAGTTGTGCGTATGGGTACACATCTGACGATTTCATCGGCCTATTTTTTACTTTAAGGTGTTCATGTTGGAGGTGCAACAGTGTTATCAGTATAAGACATGTGCCTCATGCCTTGGAGCCAAGGATCCCTATTGTGGATGGTGTTCATTGGAGAACAGGTAAGATTCATTTTGTATGTTAATCAATATTGAATAAAAAAATTGGCACATTTTCTGGTGTACTAAATGAAAATTTGACCATGTGTATTTGTCACTGTCTGTCTATTCATCTATCTTGTTTGTCTTGATAAGGGTATGGCTTTTAGTTCCACTATCAATACCTGAATATTGTCATGGAACTAAAGTTGTTGGCCAACTATCTGTCTTCAGCATGAGTAGCATGAGTGAATTGATGTGTGTTTTTAACTCCATGCATGCTGTCGGCAGATATTCCTGCCCAGGACAGCTTTTCTCTTGTCACTGAAATTAGTATTTTTGGGGGCACATCAAATCAAATTTTCCCCCATAATTGAATTGGTGTTTTCTCCAATGATTCCTTGAGTTAAATTTAGATGAATTTTTCATCAAACCTAGTCATGACTGCTTCACAGCAGCCATGACTAGATTTGAAGAAAAATATCTTGAAAATACTCAGCGGGTAATGGAATGTTGCATCTTATTGTTCCCCTTGTCACAAGATGGTGGGGACTTAAAAAGGGCTGTGTCCATGGGTCTGCTTGTCTGTATGTACATGCCCTTTGTGTACACTGACATTCCGACATTTGTTCACCAATTAATTTGAAATTTGATATGTTGATACACTTACGAAAGTTCTTGATGACATTTGATTTGATTTGTGTTCAGGATATTTATTATTCAGGGATGAGAGAGTTCAGTTAAATATATGATTTAAGATAATTTATTATTAAAGTTCTTAAATTTTATTTTCTGTCATGGTTATGATTAGGCATTGTGCAGAAGTATGTGACCTTAAACACCTATAAATAAATAAATATTTTCTGTCTACTTGAAAATGAAAAGAATTAAAGTGTTTACCAAATTATATCTTAACCATTTGTCTGAAGCAGCTCCATTTTCACAAATTTTAAGATTAAATTAGTAGAAATTCAGCTTATTTCTGATAATTTAGATACTTCCACTGTCATCCCTGATTATTTTGTTGCCGTTTCTTTTTATAGTCTTACTATAATTACTAATCCATGTAAACATGCATATCAGTGTTGAAACAACAACAAAATTTTTTTGAGTCAACTAGTCGACTTCGAATCAACCAGTCGTCTCTCAGTACAATAGAATGAAACTCCTTATACCAAGTTACAAGTTACGTTGCTGCCCTTCATGCTGTGATCACACATGTTAAACATCCTGGAATGGCCAGGATAATCCTGAATCCCTCATGACATGAGGGTAGAGTCAGCAAAAAGTGCCACTTTCTAACAAAGGGGTTTTTTCTGTGATGTTTAGTGTTGATTTACAAGTGCCAGAGCAAAAATTGGTGATTTACCCTCATAATATTTTAAATTCCACCTCCATTTATATGAAGTTTTCTATCAAATAAAATAAGAACAATTAAATAATATATTGACTGGTGTTCTTTTTGAATTCTTAAATCAATTTAAAACCCTTGTGGACATTGCTGAAAATTATAGTTAAAAAATAGGTAACATTTTGTATGCAGTAATTCACTGAATGTACATAACACAATGGGTGTATCCACTGTGTTGCATAGATTTGTAGTGGGACATGGTGGAATAGAATTGGAATTTTTCTGTTAAAAATCTAATGCTTCACAAATTATTGCCAATCTCAGGAATCCATGCACATCACATAATGACATGCACAACACTGACTTATCATAGTCTGACAGTCTTAAACATTTGACTGGTGAGTGTGTTTCATTATCATTTTATTGTTAGCTCACCTACTATGAAGTAGATGGAGGTAATATGACCCACTGGCGGCGGTGGCAATATCCAATTTTATAAGAGTTTTAGTAAATTACTGTGAATCCAGTGACCTGATGACTTTCAAATTGCAGTTGTGGCTTATTTAGGCCCATGGCTATGTTACTGAATCCTTAATTTTTGGAAATTTTTCTTCAATTTTTTTTTTATTTTAGGTGAAAACTTAGTAAAATTTATGGTGTAAGAACTTGTATAAAGTAAACTTTATTGCATATTATGGTGATCTATATTGCTTACTAGAATGTTTTATTGCAAGTATAGTTTCTCTTAACCCTTATACTAAGTATATGTGGTAAAATTTATTCAGAAAATCTTAGGGAGATGGGGAAGTTTTAGATAATTACAGAGGGATATCAGTAACAATATTGGGAAATTATTCTACAAGGTTCTCTGTGGAAGGCTTGCAGAAATTGTCAAAGAAAGATAGATGATTCTTGGGGGAAATCCAGAAACCGCCACTGACCACTTGTTTACTCTTTTCCAACTGATAAAATCAACAAAAGTCAACAAGAGAAATCTGTTTTTGGCCTTCCTAGATGTGAAAAAAAAAACTTCCAACAGAGTATGGAGAGAATGTATCATAATCTTGATGTCTCAGATTTGGAGGAAGGTTTGGTTGTAATCATGACAGGGTTCATACGTGGGTCTGGAAAACTGGAAAAAGTATGGAAATTTTGGGCGGTTTGGAAAAGGTCTGGAAAAGGTTTGAAAATATGTGTGTTGAGCCTTGGGGTCTTGAAAAAGTATGGAAATTACTGTTTTTAACAAAGGTGTAATCATTCTGAGTAAAAAGAACCAGCATACAAGAATTATTATTTGTCAATGCCCCACATTCGATAACAGAAAAATTCGGATCGGAAAACTTCGCGCATTTTCAATGGAATACAACCGAGATATCACAGGTGTTTCAAAGCCGAATGCAGCTCGGAATTACAGAGAATTCCGAAGGTCAAGTCACATGCGCACTGTGTTTTATTGTCTTTGAAATTTCCAACGTGAAGGTCATTTGTTATTTTTGTATTTGTTTATCATGGGGAAGTGTGTTTTTTCGCCGAAATGGGAAACAGACCCTAGATTCAAGCAATGGATTTCTCAGGACAAAACTTCGAATAAAAAGGCAATGTGCACAATATGCAGAAAATCATTTGACGTATCGAATATGGGTGAAGCGGCCCTTCTAAGTCACATGGCAGGTAAAAAACACGCTGCCTTAGTGAAAATGAAACAACAACAAAATCATATGGAAGGATTTTTTTCCGAAGCTACGAGAATAGGTAAGACTCATCTGACACCTGGCAATGATCTTCACGGTGTTTCTTCAAAACAAAAACTTTACGCATTGGAAGTGTCTCACGAACATAGTCATGGAGCCACTGGCACTGGGGGCGTTTCAACCCTTGGAGACTTTGTTACCGACAAGAGTGTTTTAACAGCAGAAATTTACTGGACTTTGAATATGATGGAAAAACATCATTCTTACAAGAGTTGTCAGGGTGTTTCTGACGTATTTCGCCTCATGTTTCCTGATAGTCAGATTGCTTCAAAATTTTCTTGTTTAGAGACAAAATCACGCTATCTTACAACGTTTGATATATTCTAACACACAGACTGTCTTGTGGTAAGTTAGACGTTTTTACTCTTATGATAAAACAATGCCAAGAAATTTTTATTTAATCTTGAAGTCCATATGTTGTCCAGAACTACCCATTCATGTGACAACAAACCAAGTGCTCTCTAAGAGAGAACTTGCTTTATTGTTATATGGGTGCCACACATTCCTTATAGATGTACGCTGAACACCGTTTGAAAACAGATTTTCAGCTGTAGGGATTATACATTTTCATTGGCTGAATACATGTTTGCAGCTAATCAACATGTAGAATCACTGCCAGTTTAGCTACCAGTACCACTTTGTTAGCATATATGTACATGTAGTAATGAACTTTCAAGGGTTGCGGGCCCTAGATTCCACTTGAGAGGCTTCCTGTGCCTTTGGCATGATGGTAAATGATGCGATTTGAGTCTGGAAAAATGGTACGTCAGGTCTGGATAAGGTATGGAAAAAGTATAGAAATTTTTGGCCAAAAAAGTGTAAGAACCCCGTCATGAATGCTCTGTACAGAGATGTGAAGAGTGAAGTCAGAAATGGGTCCCATGGAGATAGAACTCAAGCAAGGGGACATCCAGTCACCATCTTTGTTTGTTTGCATTGTACATAAAGCATTTAGGAGAAAACTTGATGGTAAGTTCAGAGGAGTCAAGGCTGGAGTCAGAATAATCCAAGGGTCTTTACTGAGGACAATTTTTTATCAGCTCAGATTGACGAGGGACTACAGAAACTGTTAACCACTGTAGGAAAGTTTGTTAATAAATGGCAGGTTGAGCTGAATGAAAACAAGAGTAAGATAGTACCTGTGTGCTGTGGGGTAGACTAGTCTTGAAGGTGGGGTGGGTAAGTTTTTTATTGATGAAGAGGAAAGCAAGCATCTGATAGTGGGGATTATGGTGGGAGAATTTGAATACTTAGGGGTGAATTTATGTGTTACAGGCAGATGCACCTACGGAAACTACCCCAATAAACTTTGTAATACAAAGGGTTGGAGAACACTCAATCAGTTAAAACTTCTAGGAAGCAATCTTTAAGAAGGTGTTCGTTGAAAAAACTCTTTGGGAGAGGGTGGGATTACCAAGTACAACTTACGGAATGGTTGTGATCCCTTTAAACTGAACAGTTTATGTTTGTTTTTTGGGGTTTAACAACAACTGTCAAGAGATGGGTAACATTGTGTTGGATAGTTTTACAGGTGGAGAAAGCCTGAATACCTGGAGAGAACCACCCAGCAACACCATGCAACTATCAGACAGACTCTCCAGCTTAATAAGTCTGCACAAGCAGAATTACCTGTGGTTGAAGACAGTTGCACCATCGACATTCAGAATACCTTTGTGCACTGCCACCGGATGATTAACCTTGTGAGGGACTTGGTTGATGTTGGCCTCCTCATTCGAGTATCCAGCAAATCAGCTGGCCCAAGTATTATGATTATTAAGGTGAAATAAAAAAGTAACAAAAACTACAAAAATTATGTATTGATTCAGTAATCCAACAACTTATTTGTTATTTAACAGTTTACACAGTATTCTGGCAGTATTTGTCATTTCTGAACATTGTATGTAGCAATTTTACACTGATGTGAAGAAAATTAAAAAATGATGATCTTACTCTTTCAGCAAGTGAAAGAAGTGTGATTAGCGATAGATTTTCAATAGCAGTAACATGATTTGATAGTTGTGAGCTTCTAATGACTCTGGGTTTTTTCTGCTAATTCCTTTGATAAATGGCTCAACTCGGAATCAAGTCCGTTATTCTTTTATTTTCATTCATCTTTAACTCCTTGCATGCTGCTGGTGGATATTTCTGTCCAAGACACAAAGCCGACACAAAGGTTGTTTTACTGTCAAAAACAGGAAAACTGCTTTGTGTGCGCTGGCCCAGCAATTGATTGTTGATGGGTTAAAAATTCCTGTTTATAGTGTTAACTGGCATGAAAATGTTTGTATTGTTTATTGTTGTTGTTTAAGGTCACATACGTCTGCACAATGGCTAATCATGACCACAACATGGAGATAAAGTCAAGGTCAGTCAATCGTTTATACCCCATGTTGCCTATTTTAGAGGACTTGCACCCCAAGCATTAGTGACTGGGTCCTATTTTACCAGTGAAACAGAGCTTGTTTACCACAGTAAACAAGCACTGCTTCACTTCCCGGGGTTCCCACGGGGGAAAAAATGTTTGTATGGACTGAGGGTTCTACAGTTAGAATAAGGTCATACTAAGGTCAGGACACTGATTAGAGATTGTAGTTTTCTCATTTAATTTAAAACACATGGCTCAATGCTGTCAACAACTGGCCAAGAGGGTCTAGCCTGAATTTGAGAATCATATGTTCTCAACTTCACATATTTTTCAGTTCCCATGGACATCAGCAGGATTTGTGTGAATGCTCTTACTGTTAAATGCAATATGTAATATTGCTGTTTTTTCCCCGCCCATACATCTTGCGATCCCAGCCCATTCATTGTCTGCTGTTCTGCATTGGGGCATTTATTCTCCCACCTCTGCCACTGGTAGCAGGGTCATGATTGATTTGTTTTCGGATAATTATAAACACATATCTTAATTATTATGTAATCAACAACTCTGTAAACAAAATAATCAAATTATGTAATTCTCATATCTATGATACGTTGAATAAATGGCCAGCGTTTATTCTCCCACCTCTGCCACTGGTAGCAGGGTCATGATCGATTTGTTTTCGGATAATTATAAACACATATCTTAATTATTATGTAATCAACAATTCTGTAAACAAAATAATCAAATTATGTAATTCTCATATCTATGATACGTTGAATAAATGGCCAGTATCTGGCCCATTTCTGGAAATAGTTCTTCTGCTGTTTGTCAAGATCATTCCAAGGATACATGATGAATGATTTAACAGATTATAGGACAGGGATGGTACTCAAGTCTAAGGGAGGGAGCATGCACGTTGGGCAAGTTCAAATTTCTCGCTTCTTCTTGCTCAATTGGTGGAACAGCCGACACAAAATCTCTTGCCACTGGAACAAGTATAAATTGGGTATGTGTAACCAAATTTCCTGTGGTTATTTAGAAGAACTTTTTGACCAATGATTTCTTGAGTTAAATTTAGATGAATTTTCATTAAATCTAGTCATGGCTGCTTAACAGCAGCCATGACTGGATTTGGGGAAATATATTTCGAAAATATTCAGCAGGTTAAGAGTTAAACTCTATATGAAGTCACATATCACATCATGCCACACAGTTATGCAGGTTGAAGAAGTCTGAGGGGACAACTGAATAGCAGCAAGTATATTTGATTTTTAGCTTACCTTACTGAAATTCCCCATGGGAACCCCGGGAAGTAAGCAGCACTTGTTTACTGTGGTAAACCAGTTCCGCTTTACTAGTAAAATAGGACCCAGTCACCAATGCTTGGGGTGAAAGTCCTCTAAAATGGGCAACATGTAGATCAACGATTGCCTAAACTTGACTTCATCTCCATGTTGTGTCACGATTAGCCATGGTGCATAAATATGTGACGTTAACCACCAACAAACAAACAAACAAACCTTACTGAAAGTCAAATGAGCTATAGCAATCACTTGGCGTCTGTTGTTCATTATCTTTGTTCATCAGTCTTCTTCAGTACCATTGGATCAAACCCTCCCAATTTTGTGTGTTAGAAGTTGCTAAGCCCAATGGGCAGTGCCCAGAAAAGCTGCAGATTCTTTTAAAATTTTCTATTTTCTAAACTGTCTGCCTAGTTTGAACCAAATTTGGTATGCAGTAATATAAAGGGACATGTACTTGATTTGTGCCAGAAACATTCCTTCAACTCCAGTCTCAAAAATAGAAAAAAATTCTTATATACATATTTGCCAAACTGCATGGAAGAGAGAATTGTTATTTAGTTTGATGCATCCCTAGGATAGTCAAATCTCATGGGCCATACAAATTGCAATAGGTTCTGTCATGGAATGCTACGTAGGGATGCCATTTTAACACTGTCGGTAATGGAAATATGGTGAGTCAGCACTTTTAAAACAAACAAATTTTAAAAATCTCCTCCTGAGCTACGGAACAGAAACTTTCGACTTTTGGTATACATCATGCCTAGGGAGATCTGATTCAAGTTGTTCAAATCAAGTCTCTGGGTTATTTGGACACCCTTTAAAAGCCAAAATTTTAACATCGTGCAGTATGAGGAAAATTCTTCCAAAATATTCAGATCCACCAGTCAAAATCTTTGGATATTTGGTACACAGCATCATTATTAGAGGGGGTGGAGTTGGTGATCAGATTTACATGTGTTCAAGTTCCTGGGTTCTTATTTGGGCCCCCCTAGGAGAACTCAAATTTTAACTTACTGCAATATGAGGAACATTCTTTAAAAATCTTCTTCAGAGCCACCACTCAAAATATTTTGATATTTGGTGTTCAGCATCCTTAGGATTGTCAGTTTTAAAGTTGTTCAAACCAAGTCCCTGGGCTCATATTAGGGCTACCTGTGGAAGCCCAAATTTTAACTTGATTCAATATGAGGAATATTCTTGAAAAAAAAACTCCTCATTCAGATCCACCTGTCAGAATGTTTTGATATTTGGTGTTCAGCATTCTTAGTGGGGGCAAATTTAAGTTTGTTCAAATCAAGTCACTGAATTCATATTTGGACTCACTATGGTAGACCCAATTTTGACATAGTCATTTTAAGGAAAATTTCCCCAAAATCGTCTTCAGATCGCCATGTCAGGATCTTATGATTTTAGCATACAACATCCTTATAGGGGTCAGATTCAGGTTGGTTTGAATTAAGTCATATTTGGATTCCTTATGGTACCCCAAAATTTGACTTGGAAGAAGGGGACGCGGTGGCTCAGTGGTAGACTGTTGGACTTCTTTGCTGGAGGTCCCGAGTTTGATCCCCACGTTGTGTCCTTGGGCAAGGCACTTTATCCCGGTTGCCTACATGGGGGCACAATGACACTGTGTGCTAAGGCGTACTGCACATTGATGGTGCACATGTCTTCAACCGCTGTAAAACCTGCTTGATCGGAGCTTGAACAGAGCTAGAATGTTGAGGAGCTGACAGCTGCTCATCGATGCTCGGTGGTTCTATCCGGGTACTCCAGCTTCCTCCACTGGTAAAACTGTTACAGTCATGATCAGCCATTGTGCATAAGTATGTGGCCTTAAGCACCAATAAATAATAATAATAAATAACTTGGAACAATATGAGGAAACTTCTTTCAAAGTCTTCATCTTCTGATCCACCACTCAGAATCTTGTGACATTTGGTATTCAGCATTATCAGGTTGGTCTAGTGTGTCTGTGTAAAGAGGGGTGGGGGGGGGGGGGGGGGGTGGTGGTGTTGGATTCAAATTTGTTTAAATTAAAACCCAAGGCCTTGATTAATATCCGAGCCTGAATTCGAGCATAGAACTATATGAGGAATATTCCTTCAAAATCTTGTCAGGTGGATCTTGGGATATTTGGTATAGTGCATCCTTATTGGGAGTCCGATTAAATTTACGGTGATTGCTTGTTCTAACATTTGTTAGTTGAGTTGTGACGAAGTCAAACTCAACTTATAGTTTAATGAATGGCGGTTGGGTGGGCGGGCATAAACAATTGGTTTCCGGACGATAACTTGATAATGGTTCGACCCACGTTCATGAAACTTCATAGGTAGGATGACCTCGGTGAGAAGAAGAACCTTATTTATTTTGGACTCACTAGGTCAAAGGTCAAGGTCACAGTGATCTTGAACATACTAAATGAAAAATAATTGGTTTCTGGATGACAACATGAATGTGGTTGAACCCACATTCATGAAACTTCATATGTAGGGTGGTCTTCATGAGAGGAAGAACCCTATTAATTTTGGACTCGCTAGGTCAAGGTCACAGTGACCCTGAGCATAGTAAATCAAAACAATTGGTTTCCGGATGATAACTTAATAATGTTTCGACCCACGTTCATAAAACGTCATAGGTAGGCTGGCATCAGTAAGAGGAAGAACCCTATTTATTTCGGACTCACTATGTGAAAGGTCAAGATCACAGTAGCCTTCAACATAGTAAATGCGTAAACAATTGGTTTCCAGATAATAACTTGATAATGATTCGACCCACTTTCATGATACTTCATAGGTAGGTTGGCATCAGTGAGAGGAAGAACCCTACTTATTTTGTACTCGCTTGGTGAAAGGTCAAGGTCACAGTGACCTTCAACATAGTAAATCATAAACAGTTGGTTTCCGGATGATAACTTGATAACGATTTCACCCACATTCATGAAACTTGATAGGTAGGTTGGCCTAGGTGAGTGGAAGACCACTATATATTTTGGGCTTGCTACGTCAAAGGACAAGGTCACAGTGACCCATAATAAATCCTAAGCAATTGGTCTCCAGATGATAATTTTGACAATGGTTCCACCCACGTTCATGAAACTTCATAGGTAGGTTGGCATTGGTGCAAGAAAGAGGCCTAATTATTTTGGAATCACTAGGTCAAAGGTCAAGGTCACAGTGACCCTTCACATAGTAAATTGTAAACAACTGGTTTCTGGATGATAAGTTGATAATGATTAAACCCACTTTTGTGCTGTCACAACTCGACATTGGATTGGTGATCCTATTGGCATTTTTTTTTTAGCTCAACTTTGACGAAGCCCGTCGTCCATCCGTCCGTCCATCTGTCCATCTGTCCGTCTGTCCGTACGTCAACAATTGGCTATGGCTCAGGCTAGAGGTCGTATTTATGAACCGATCTTTACGAAACTTCTTATGTACCTTTGTTATGACCCTGGGACGGGAACAAGTGTTTTTAGGTGTGGTCCGAAATTCAAGATGGCTGCCAGCGGCCATTTTGTACCGATGATGCAAAAATCAGTTTTTTGTACAGAACTTCTGTATGAAAGTTCTGATTTGAATAAAGTTTTGTATAAATGTTTAGTACCATGGGATACATCACATATAATACTGGTTTTTTTCTCATGCGTAAATTATGCAAATTAGACTGACTTTGATTTATTTAGTGTTACTTTCAGAGCTGTAAGTGCCAAGCTGCTATGGCTCGGGCTAGAGGCCGTATTTATGAACCAATCTTTACGAAACTTCTTGGGTACCTTTGTTATGACCGTGGGACGAGAACGAGTGTTTTTGGGTGCAGTCCCAAATTCCAGATGGCTGCCAGCAGCCATTTTGTACCGACGATGCCGAAATCTGTTTTTTGTACAGGACTTCCATATGAAAGCTCTGATTTGAATAATTTTTTGTATGAATGTTTAGTACCATGGGATACATTACATATATTACAGGTTTTTCTCTTGTGCGTAAATTATGCAAATTAGGCTAACTTTGATTTATTTAGTGTTACTTTCAGCACTGTGAGTGCAAATCCCAATACGGCTCGGGCTAGAGGCCGTATTTATGAACCGATCTTCACAAAACTTCTTGGGTACCTTTGTTATCACTGTGGGACGAGAAGGAGTGTTTTTGGGTCCAGTCTGAAATTCAAGATGGCTGCTAGCAGCCATTTTGTTCAAAATTAAGTGCAATCAGATTTTTGCGCAGAACTTCCAAATGAAAAATCTGATTTGAATAAATTTTTGTATGAATGTTTAGTACCATGGGATACATTACATATAATACAGAGTTTTTCTCGTGAATAAATTATGCAAATTAGGGGTCTGGGTGGGACTTAGAAAATTTTGGACCAAAATCCGGAAATTAGTTTTCTGGTTTTTTATACGTTTTGGTCAATTTTAAGACCAAAAAAAAAAATATTTTTTTACACTGAAAATTTGGGGTCCAGGTGGGACTTAGAAAATTTTGGACCAAAATCCGGAAATTAGTTTTTTGTGTTTTGATGCATTTAGGTCAATTTTAAGAAGAAGAAGAAAAAATTTTAGTCTGAAAATATTTTGTTTGGGACTGAAAATTTCCACACAAAAGTAATAATCTACAATGATTGGTCTTAATCTGTAGTCCATTACAGTCACCTTGTAATTCTTTTATTATTGTTGACTGGGCCAAAACAAATACTAATTCCTGTCATATTCATTATTCAGTTGTCTTGGTCACAGCAAGTACTAATTCCTGTCATATCCAAGTTGAGCTACAGAGTCATTGACTCTTTCATTCAAATCATCTTGCCCAGCTCAGTGGGTACAATGACTTGATATTTGGTATGCAGCTTTCTTTTGATATGAAGAATCAAGTTTGTTCAAACAAAGTTCGTGGAGCAATATTTGCCTTTGTAGTGGGAGGGGCAAGATTTTTGGCCCTGCCCAAAATTACTATTTTCTGAACCAATGGCCCCATTTGAACTAAATTTGGTGTGTGATATAAATGAGTTATAAGTAGTTGACTCATGCAAAAAAAGTTTCCTGTGTCCCTTTGGGAACCCCAGGAGCTAAAAGTAGAAATATTTTCAAACGCCCATATTTCCCAAACCATATGGAACAAAGAGCTGTTATTTGGTATGAAGCATCCTAAGGACCAGTAGAATTGAATGATAAAACAATTTGCCATCAGTTGTGTCAGGTTGTTCTGCAGGGGGGCCTCAAAAAAATGCGGGGTCTGAATATTTGCAAAAAAAAAAAAAAACCGAAATGTGTGAACCACTGATCAGTATCATTTGATATTTGGTATACAGCATCCATAGTGGGGTCAGATTCAAGTATGTTAAAATGAAGCCCTGTACTTCATATTTGAGCTCAATATACTGGGGGCCAATTTTTAGCTCACCTGACTTTCAGTCAGGAGAGCTATAGTGATCACTCACCGTCCGTCGTCCGTGAACATGGTGTTTGCGTCTTCTCCCAAACCGCTGAACCAATTTAATTGATATTTGAGATAATAGTTTGTTATGACATCGCAATTTGATTTTGTTCAAATCAAGTTGCCTCGCCTGTGGGTATGGCCACACCCAAAAAGTGTGCTGAAATCTTAAAAAATCTTCTTCTCATGAACCAGCAGTAGCAGAGACTTGATATTTGGTGTGCAGCTTCCTTTTGAGGTGTAGACTCAGATTTGTTCAAGAGAAGTGTGTGGGGCTACACTTGGCGTCGTTATGGGAGGGGCAAAATTTTTGGCCCCGCCCAAAATTTCTATTTTCCAAACCGAGAGGCTGATTTGAACCAAATTTTATGTGAGGGCTTATTGGGTCATAAGTACCTAATTTATGCTGATTTTTTTTTCCCCGTAGCCCCATGGGAACCGCAGGAGCTAAAAATAGAAAAAAATTAAAACGCCCATATCTCCAAAACTGCACGGCACCGAGAATTTTTATTTGGTGTGAAGCTTCCTTAGGACCAACAGAAAGAATTGGTAAAAAAAATTGCCATCGGTTTTATCATAGGGTACAGTTTCAGGACTTTGAAAAAGTGCTGAGTCAGCACTTTTTAACACTGTAGGCAATGGGAAAAACATTAAAAAATCTTCTTCTCCAGATCCAGCAGGCAGAATCTTCTGATATTTGGTATGCAACATTGTAGGGTGGATCTCATTCAAGTTTGTTCAAATTGGCCCCCTGGGTTCATATTTGGGCTCGGTATAGGAGCCCGATTTCGAACTTAGTGCATTTCAGGCAAATTTCTTAAAAAATTTTCTTCTCCAGATCCAGCAGGCAGAATCTTTTGATATTTGGTATGCAACATTGTGGGGTGGATCTGATTCAAGTTTGTTCAAATCGTCCCCCTGGGTTTATATTTGGGCTCAGTATAGGAGCCCAAATTTGAACTTACTGCATTTCAGGCAAATTTCTTTGAAAATCTTCTTCTCCAGATCCAGCAGGCAGAATCTTTTGATATTGGGTATGCAACATTGTGGGGTGGATCTGATTCAAGTTTGTTCGAATCGGCTCCCTGGGTTTATATTTGGGCTCAGTATAGGAGCCCAAATTTGAACTTAGTGCATTTCAGGAAAATTATTTAAAAAATCTTCTTCTCTAGATCCGGCAGGCAGAATCTTTTAATATTTGGTATGCAACATTGTGGGGTGGATCTGATTCTATTTTGTTCAAATCGGCTCCCTAGATTCATATTTGGGCTCACTATAGAAGCTCAAAAATCTTCTTCTCCAGATCCTGCGGGCAGAATCGTTTGATATTTGGTATGCAACATTGTGGGGTGGATCTGATTCAAGTTTGTTCAAATCGGCCCCTGGGTTTATATTTGGGCTCAGTATAGGAGCCCAAATTTGAACTTAGTGCGTTTCAGGCAAATTTCTTTGAAAATCTTCTTCTCAAGATCAAGCAGGCAGAATCTTGTGATATTGGGTATGCACCACGCTTGGGGGTGTGTGTGGGGGGGGGGGGGGGGGGTGAGATTCAATTTTGTTCAAGCCAAGTCCCAGGGTTCATATTTGGGCTCACTGTGGGAGCCTAAATTATAACTTAGTTCAAAATGAGGAACTTTCTTTAAAAATCTTCTTTAGATCCAGCAGTCGGAATGTTTTGATATTTGGTATGCAGCATCCTTAGTGGGGTGAGATTCAAGTTTGTTCAAGCCATGTTCCTAGGTCCATATTTGGGCTCACAGTGGGAGCTTGAATTGTAACTTTGTTCCAAATGAGGAATTTTCTTAAAAAATCTTCTTCTTCATATCCAGCAGTCGGAATGGTTTGATATGTGGTGAGTAGCATCCTTGGGGGGGGGGGGGGGGGGGGGGGGGGGGGATTCAAGTGTGTTAAAGCCAAGTTCATGGGTCCATATTTATATATATATATTTATAACTTAGTCAATATGAGGAATTTTTCTTTAAAAATCTTCTTCAGATTCAGCAGTTGGAATGTTTTGATATTTGGCATGGAGCAACCTTAGGGAGCTGAGATTAAAGTTTGTTCAAGCCATGTCCCTTGGTTCATATTTGGGCTCACTATGGGAGCCTGAATGACAACTTAGTTCAAAATGAGGAATTTTCTTTAAAAATCTTCAGATCCAGCAGATGAATGCTTTTGATATTTTTTATGCAGCATCCTTAGGGTGGTAAGATTCAAGTTTGTTCAAGCCATGTCCCTAGGTCCATATTTGGGCTGATTGCGGGAGCTCGAATTGTAACTTGGTTCAGAATGAGGAATGTTCTTTAAAAATCTTCATCTTCAGATCCAGCAGTCGGAATGTTTTGATATTTGGTGTGCAGAATCCTTAGGAGTGTGAGATTCAGGTTTGTTAAAGCCAAGTCCCTGGGTTCATATATGGGCTCCCTGTGGGAGCCCGAATTATCACTTAGTTCAATATGAGGAATATTCTTTAAAAATCTTTTTTTAGATCCACTGGTCAGAATATTTGGATATTTGGTTTCAGCTTTTCTTAGTAGGAGCAGATGCAACTTGTGGAAATCAATTCTCTGGTTTGATATTTAGGCTACCATGTCAGGTGAGTGCCCTCAGGCCCCCTGGGGCCTCTTGTTTAACAATATGAGCAAAAAATATCTTCTTCAGAACCCCCCAGTCAGAATCTTTTAATGTTTTTTTTATACATCATTGTTATGAGGGTCATGTTCAAGATTGTTAAAATAAAGTCCCTCGGTTGATATTTGGGCTTGATGTGGAAGCTTGAATTTTAGCTCAGTGCAGCATGGAGGATAATCTTTAAAAATCTTTTTCTTCAGACACACCAGTCAGAATGCTTTCATATTTGGTATACAGCATCTCTAGGGGGTCAGATTCAAGTTTGTTCAAATTGGGTCCCGGGGTTAATATTTGGGCTCTCTGTAGGAGCCCAAAGTTTAACTTAGGGCAATATGAGGAAAGTGCAATATGAGGAAATTTCTTTAAAAATCTTCTTCAGATCCACCAGTCATAATCCTTTTATATTTGGTATACAACATCTCTAGGGGGATCATATTCAAGATTGTTCAAATTGGACCCCTGGGTTAATAATATTTGGGCTCCCTATGGTAGCCTGAATTTTAACTTGGTGCAAAAAGAGTGAATTTCTTTAAAAATCTTCTTCAGATCCACCTGTCAGAATGCTTTCATATTTTGGTATACAACAAAATCTCTGGGGCAGTCAGATTCAAGTTTGTTCAAATCGAGTGCCTGGGTTAACAGTTGGGATCCCTACGGTAGCCCAAGTTTGAACTTAGTGCAATATGAGGGAATTTATTTAAAACTCCTCTTCTTCAGATTCACCCATCAGAATGCTTTCATATTTTGTATACAATATCTCTAAAGGGGTGAGATTCAAGTTTGTTCAAACCCGTTGTCTGGGTTGATATTTGGGCTCCCTGTGGGAGTTCAAATTTTAACTTAGTTCAATATAAGGGAATTTCAGTAAAAATCTTCAGATTCACTAGTCAGAATTCTTTCATATTTGGTATACAACATCTCTTGGGAGGGGGGGGGGGGTCCATGGGTTAATATTTGGGCTCTCTATGGGAGCCCAAAGTTTAACTTAGTGCAATATGAGGAAATTTCTTTAAAAATTTTCTTCAGATCCACCAGTTGGAATGCTTTGATATTTGGAATACAACATCTCTTGGTGGGTGGGGGGAGGGGGGGGGGGGGGGTTGGGGGAAGGGAGATTGATGTTTGTTCAAATCGAGTGCCTGGGTTAATGTTTGTGATCCCTATGTTAGCATGAATTTTAACTTAGTGCAATATGAGGAAATTTCTTTAAAATTCTTCTATTTCAGATCCACCTGTTACAATGCTTTCATATTTGATATACAACAACTGTAGAGGGGTCAGATTCAGGCTTGCCCAAATCGAGTGCCTAATTTAATATTTGGGCTCTCCAAGAGAGCCCAAATTTTAACTTATTGCAACATGAGGAATAATCTTTAAAAATCATCGTTAAGTCCAGCAGTCAGAAACTTTTGATATTTGGTATATAGCTTCCTTAGGGAGGTCAGATCTAAGTTTATTCAAAGCAAGTCCCTGGGTTAATATTTGGGCACCCTATTTAAAAATCTGCTTTTTGAGATACAATCAGAATCTTTTGTTTTTTGGTATACAGCAGCCTTTGAGGGTACAGATTCAATTTGTTCAAATATAGTCCCTGGGTTGATATTTGTGTTCCCTATGGGGGGGGGGGGGGGGGGGGGGTGCAAATTTTAACATAGTGCAAAATTGGTAATATTCTCAAAATCTTTTTCTCCAGAATCATCAGTCAGAATGTTTTGATATTTTGTATAGAACATCCTTCAAGTTTGTTCAAGTCAAATCCCTAGGTTGATATTTGGACTCCCTAGTTTTCCTTTTTTGCAAATCTGGACGTTATTTCTGTGGTAGCATCCTAGTAGTAGACAAAAATCACCTGGCGTGGACAGCAAACTTGTAATTAAAAAACTTCATTCCTCTATTGGGTTAACTTGCCATAGATTGTAATTAAATAATCCTTCTTTAAACAACTTTGGTGAAGTGGGCGCCTCAGCCCCCATGGCGCCTCTTGTTTCAATTCTAGTCCCTGGTTTCATATTTGATCTCTAAATGGAAACCCAAAGTTTAACTCAGTGCAATATGAGGAAAATACTGTCTTCTCTGGAAATCAGAGATTTAGAATTCCAGATCTTTGAAAAATGTTCCTTTTTCACCATAACTGGAAATACTTGAAATCAGGGCATTATTTCTGTGGTAGCATCTAAATTCTAGAAAAAATGATTGATACACAGGTTTGTTAAAATTTGTGAATTTATGGCTTCATATTTGTGGGTGTTATGGGGATTTAAAATATTGTCACTGAATAATCCCCCGTGTATTGACAAATGAGTGCCTCAGGCATTCTGAGGGCTCTTGTAAATAAAAATAAATTGAAGTTAACTGTTCTGGTTAGCTCAACTTTGACATAAGTAAAATTTGAGCTTATGCCATGGCCAGTCGTCCGTCTGTCCATCAACAATTCAATACGCATCGGGCTAGAGGCCGTATTTATGAATCAGTCTTTACAAAACTTCTTCGGTACCTTTGTTATCACCGTGGGACGAGAACGAGTGTTTTGGGGTCCGGTCCGAAATTCAAGTTGGCCGCTGGCAGCCATTTTGTACAAAATTAGGTGCAATCAGATTTTTGCACAGAACTTCCATATGAAAGCTCAGATTTGAAAATGTTTTTGTATAAATGTTTAGTACCATGGGATACATCACATATAATACGGGGTTTTTCTCGTGCATAAATAATGCAAATTAGACTAACTTTGATGTATTTAATGTTACTTTCAGTACTGTAAGTGTAAATGCCAATATGGCCCGGGCTAGAGGCTGTATTTATGAACCGATCTTTATGAAACTTCTTGGATACCTTTGTTATCACCGTGGGATGAGAACGAGTGTGTTTGGGTGTGGTCCAAAATTCAAGATGACCACCAGTAACCATTTTGTACCAAAAATTAGTGCAATCAGTTTTTTGTACAGAACTTCTGTATGAAAGTTCTGATTTGAATAAATTTTTGTATGAATGTTTAGTAACATTGAATACATCACATATAATACAGGTTTTTTTATCGTGCAGAAATTATGCAAATTAGATTAATTTTGATTTATTCAGTGCTACTTATACACAGTAAGTGCACATGTCAATACGGCTCGGGCGAGAGGCTGTATTTAAGAACCGATCTTCACAAAACTTCTTGGGTACCTTTGTAATCACCTTGGGACGAGAACGAGTGTTTCTGGGTGCAGTCCAAAATTCAAGATGACTACCAGTGGCCATTTTGTACCGAAATTAGGTCCAATCAGTTTTTTGTCAACTTCTATACGGCTCGTATTTATGAACTGATCTTCATGAAACTTCTTGGGTATCTTTGTTATCACCTTGGGACAGGAACAATTGTTTTGGGGTGTCTTTGTTATCACTGTGCTATGAGAACAAATATTTTGGGGTTCAGTCAGACCCACTCTTGGACTCAAAGATTTCTTTTTTAATTTAGCATCTGACTGTCGCCCACCTTTACAATACTTTACCTATACATTTGTTATAGGCTACAGTCAGTATTTATGTACAGACCGTTACAATACTTTATATGTACCTTTGTCATCAGGCCATTCATTACCTAGATGTTTGTCATTGCTGTGTCACATACTATACATGTACATGTCTTAACAAGTTGAGCTACAGTGTCATTGACACTTTCATTTTTAGCTTACCTTGACAAAGTCAAGATAAGCTATAGCCATCACGCGTGCGGAAGTCTGTTAGTCTGTGAGTCTGTTCACATTTTCCTTTAGCACAGGCTACACCCCACAGTTCTTGTCTGATCGTCACAAAATTTCATATGCAGGTTTGGGGTCATCTCTAGATGAGAACGTCCCCTTTTGGTCGCGATCGGTCATCCGGTATGGCTGCCCAAGCCCAAAACCATTAGCACAGTCTACAGGTCGTATTTATGAATGGATTTCATTGTAGGATACCTCTGTATAATGCCTAGATGAGAACATCTCCTTTTGGTCATGATCTGTCAACTGTGATGGCTGCCCAAGCCCGAAACCCAAAGACTTTTAGCACAGTCTGCAGGTCATATTAAATATGGAGAGATTTCATTGTAACTTGGTAGGATGACTCAGGATGATGTCTAGATGAGAACTTCCCCTTTTGGTCATGATCTGTCAACCGTGACGACTGCCCGAGCAGGTTGACATGGTATTATATATTTATTAGCTCACCTGACTGAAAGTCAGGGTGAGCTTTTCTGATCACTTTTCGTCCGTCGTCCGTCGTCCGTCGTCCGGCGTCCGGCGTGAAGGTGGTGTTTGGGTCTTTTTCTTCCAAACCACTGGCCGCATGTTAATGAAATTTCATGTGAGTAGGGGTTATATAGCGGCATTTTGATTTTTGGGCAAATTAGGTTTCGGCTCATATTGAGCAGAGGGGTGGGGCAAAAATGCTCCAATTCTTAAAAAATCTTCTTCTCAAGAACCAGCAATAGCAGAGACTTGATATTTGGTATGCAGCTTCCTTTTGAGGTGTAGACTCAAGTTTGTTCAAGAGAAGTTCGTAGGTCTATACTTGGCGATGTTATGGGAGGAGCAAAAATTTTGGCCCCACCCCAAATTTCTATTTTTTAAACCGAGAGGCCAATTTGAACCAAATTTTATGTGAGGGCTTATTGGGTCATAAGTACCTAATTTATGCAGAAATTTTTTTTCCTGTAGCCCCGTGGGAACCACAGGAGCTAAAAATAGAAAAAAATTAAAACGCCTATATCTCAAAAACTGCACGGCAGTGAGAATTTTTATTTGGTGTGAAGCTTTCTTGGGACCAACAGAAAGGATTGGTAAAAAAAAATTGCTATCGGTTTTATCATAGGGTACTTTTTCGGGACTCTGAAAAAGTGCTGAGTCAGTATTTTTTAACACAGTAGGCAATGGGAAAAAAATAAAGAATTGTTTTCTTCCAAACCACTGCTCTAAAAGCTTTCATATTTTACATATAACATCTTTGGAACATTGATTCACATATTTGTAGAAATCAAATTCCTCGGTCCATATTTGGGTTCCCTATGGGAACCCAAATGTTCAAATTAGTGCAATATGAGGGATATATTTTAAAAATCTTCTTCTTCGGATCCACAAATCAGAATCTTTTGATATTTGCTATGCATCATCCTTAGGGGGGTGAGATTGATGTTTGTTCAAGCCAAGTCCCTGAGTTCATATTTGGACTCCCTTTGGGAACCCAAATTGTAACTTAGTGCAATACGAGGTATATTCTTTTAAAATCTTCTTCTTCGCATCCACCGGTCAGAATCTTTTGATATTTGGTATACAGTATGCTTAGGGAGGTGAGATTCAAGTTTGTTCAAGTCAAGTCCTTCGGCTCATATTTGGTCTCCCTGTGGGAGCCCAAATTATAACTTAGTTCAATATGAGGAATATTCTTTAAAAAAATTTTTTTTTTCAGATCCACCAGTCAAAATGTTTTGATATTTGATGTACAGCATTCTTAGGGGCTGAGAGTGAAGTTTGGTAAAGCCAAGTACCTGGGTTCATATTTGGGCTCACTGTGGGAGCCCAAATTATACCAAAATTTTTATTTTCCAAACCAAAAAGTCGATTTGAACCAAATTTGATATGAGGGCTTATTGGGTCATAAGTACCTAATTTATGCCGAAAATTGTTTTCCTGTCCCCCACGGGAACTGCAGGAGCTAAAAAATGTTTTTCTTTTTAAATGCCCATATCTCCAGAACTACATGGCACTGAGAATTTTTATATGGTGTGAAGCTTCCTTAGGACCGGAAGAAAAAAATGGTAAAAATTTTATCATAAGGTTCTTTTCTAGGACTAAAAGTGCCGAGTCATCATTTTTTAACAGTGTAGCTAATGGGAATAACGTTGAAGAATCTTCTTCTCCCAAAACACTGCTTCAGAAGCTTTTATTTTTGGGCTCCCTATGGGAGCCCATGTATAACTTAGTTCAGTATGAGAAATATTCTTAAAAAATCTTTTTTTTCTGTTACTCCTGTCAGAATCTTTTGATATTTGATTTTTGATTTTCTTAGAAGTGGCAAATTGAAGTTTGTTCAAGTTCTGCTTTATTGATAAAATTGGGCCCAGTAGTAACCAATTCCTGCATTGAAAGCCCTGTAAAGTGGGCAGTGATAGGCATAAACGATTGACCAAACTTGATATTATAATTACGCCTCTGTAAGATGTAGCCTTAGATGCTGAAAGTGACCTTAAATTCCAATAAATAAATAGATAAATTATTGAGTACCCAATATGGGTATCTAACATATGAACACTCTGGGTTACTAAGTAGAGAAAACACTTTTATGTTGAAAAACTGATAATAACCGGCAGAATCCCTTGCTATTTTGGTGATATGACTCGGCCAGTATCAGGTGAGCGCCCTCAGGCCCCGTGGGGCCTCTTGTATTTATGAAGGGATTTCATTGTAGCTTGGTAGGATGACTCCAAATAATGTCTAGATGAGAGTGTCCCCTTTTGGTCACGGTCATTCAGCCTTGATGGCTGCCCAAGCCCAAAAACCTTTATCATAGTCTTTAGTCATATTTATGTAAGGATTTCATTGTAACTTGTTAGGTTGACTCGATATAATGCCTAGATGATGACAACCTTTTGGTCATAATTGGTCAACTGTGATGGCTACAGGGGCCCGAAGCCCGAAAACTTTGAGCATAGTCTACAGGTCATATTTATGAAGAGATTTCATTGTAACTTCGTGGAATCACTCCAGATGATGCCCAGATGAGAATATCCCCTTTTGGTTGTAATCGTTCATCCATGATGGCTGCCCGAGACCAAAGCCCGAAAACCTTTATCACAATCTACAGGTCATATTTATGAAGGGATTTCATTGTAACTTGGTAGGATGACTCCAAATAATGTCTAGATGAGAACGTCCCCTTTTGGTCGCCATCATTCAGCCTTGATGGCTGCCGGGGCCCAAAACTCAAAAACCTTTAGCACAGTCTTTTGGTCATATTTATGAAGTGATTTCTTTGTAACTTGGTAGGTTGACTTCATATAATGTCTAGATGAGAACATCCCCTTTTGGACGCGATTGGGTACAGGGGCCCGAAGCCCGAAAACCTTGAGCACAGTCTGCAGGTCATATTTATGAAGGGATTTCATTGTAACTTCGTGGGATCACTCCAGATGATGCCCAGATGAGAATATCCCCTTTTGGTTGTGATCATTCATCCATGATGGCTGCCTGAGACCAAAGCCCCGAAAACCTTTATCACAGTCTACAGGTCATATTTATGAAGGGATTTCATTGTAACTTGGTAGGATGACTCCAAATAATGTCTAGATGAGAACGTCCCCTTTTGGTCGCCATCATTCAGCCTTGATGGCTGCCGGAGCCCAAAACTCAAAAACCTTTAGCACAGTCTTTTGGTCATATTTATTTAAGGATTTCATTGTAACTTGTTAGGTTGACTCCATATAATGCCTAGATGATGACATTCCCTTTTGGTCTTGATTGGTCAACTGTGATGGCTACAGGGGCCCGAAGCCCAATAACCTTGAGCACAGTCTACAGATCATATTTATGAAGGGATTTCATTGTAACTTCATAGGATCACTCCAGATGATGCCCAGATTACAATGTCCCCTTTTGATCGCGATCATTCAACCATTATGGCTTCCCAAGCCCAAAACCCGAAAAACTTTAGTACAGACTACAAGTCGTATTTGTGAAGGGATTTCATTGTAGCTTAGTAGGATGACTCGGTATAATGTCGAGATGAGGACGTCCCCTTTTTGTAGCAATCGGTCAACCGCCATGGCTACACAGGCCTGAAGCCTGAAAACCTTTAGCACAGTCTGCAGGCCATATTTATGAATGGATTTCAATGTAACTTGATAGGATAACTCGTTTTGGAATAATTTCACTGTAACTTGGTAACTTTTGTTGACATATGTTAACTGTGAGGGCCACATACATTAACTGGGAGGTCATATTAACCCACCCCTCCACCCTTTAGTACAGTGTACACCTCATATTATTTTTATGAAAAACATAGCATACAGGGAACAGAAATTAACATATTCCCAATTATCACAATTCTTGTCTGATTTCATAATCCTTTCATAAACATTGAACATTATCCTTTTCTTCAAACAAAACACACAGACAAGTTAAGCTACAGTGTCATTGACACTTTCATTTGGTATGTTGGCAACAGATTCATTTTCTACCAAGAAATCTTCTAGTTGCACTATTGTCCCAGATCTTGATAACAAATTTAATTGCTTCACCAGACTTTGTAAATGTAAGCCAAAACTTGTTTTGAAACCTCCTCAGTACCATTTAACATCAGTTCTGCATTTTTTTTTTTCCTCAAATATCAGATTCTACATAAATAACTGAAAAATGTTTTCTGTATTTGGTTTTAGACTTTTTTTCAGTGATCAGTTAACTCTCAGGATGCTGATAATGTTTTTCTTGTCGCTGTAGTAACCGTAACTGGTTGCGCCAGTGTTAACCAGATTTGAGCTTTACCATTTTCTTCATTTTACTTTTTAGCTTAACTTGACAAAGTCAAGATAAGCTATTGCCATCACACGTTCGGAAGTCTGTTAGTCTGTGAGTTTGTTAGTCTGTTAGTCTGTAAGTCTGTTCACATTTTCCTTTAGCACAGGCTACACCCTGTAGTTCTTATCAGATCGTCACAAAATTTCATATGCAGGTTTGGGGTCATGTCTAGATGAGAACGTCCCCTTTTGGTCACGATCGGTTAACAGTGATGGCTGCCCGAGCCCAAAACCCGAAAACCTTTAGCACAGACTACTGGTAATATTAAGGGATTTCATTGTAACTTGGTAGGATGCCTCTGTATAATATCTAGATGAGAACGTCCCCTTTTGGTCATGATCTGTCAACCGTGATGGCTGCCCAAGCCTGAAACCCAAAAACTTTTAACACAGTCTGCAGGTCATATTTAATGTGGAGGGATTTCATTGTACCTTGGTAGGATGACTCTGTATGATGTCTAGATAAGAACTTCCCCATTTGGTCGCGATCTGTCAACCATGACGACTGCCCGAGCCCAAACCCCAAACCCCAAAACGTTTAGCACAGTCCACAGGTCATATTTATAGAGGGATTTCATTGTAACTTGGTAGGTTGACTCCATATAATATCTAGATGTGAACGTCCCCTTTTGGTCGTGATTGGTCACCTTTGACGGCTACAGGGGCCCGAAGCCCAAAAACCTTGAGTACAGTCTACAGGTCACATTTATGAAGGGATTTCCTTGTAACTTCGTAGGATCACTCCAGATGATGTCCAGATGAGAATGTCCCCTTTTGGTTGCGATCATTCAGCCATGTTGGCTGCCCAAGCCCAAAACCCCAAAACATTTAGCACAAACTACAGGTCGTATTTATGGAGGGATTTCATTGTAACTTTGTTGGTTGATTCCATATAATGTCTAGATGATAACGTCCCCATTTGGTCGCGATTGGTCAGCTGTGATGGCTACAGGGGCCCGAAGCCCGAAAACCTTTAGCACAGTCTACAGGTCATATTTATGAAGGGATTTCATTGTAACTTGGTAGGATGACTCCAGATAATGCCTAGATGAGAGTGTCCCGGTTTGGTCACGATCATTCAACCATGATGGCAGCCGGAGCCCAAAACCCGAAAAGCTTTAGCACAGACTACAGGTCATATTTATGAAGGGATTTCATTTTAACTTGGTAGGATGACTCATTATAATGTCTAGAAGAGGACTTCCATTTTTGGTTGCGATCAGTCAACCATGGTGGCTACACAGGCTCGAAGCCCAAAAACCTTTAGCACAGTCTACAAGCCGTATTTATGAAGGGATTTCATTGTAACTTGATAGGATGACTCGTTTTGGAATAATTTCACTGTAAATTGGTAACTTTCGTTGATATACATTAACTGTGAGGCCACATACATTTACTGTGAGGGCCACATTAACTCACCCCTTAATTCTTTAGTACAGTCTACACCTCGTATTATTTTTATTGGAAACATAGCATACAGGGAACAGAAATTAACATATTCCTAATTATCACAATTCTTGTCTTATTTCATAATCCTTTTATAAACATTGAACATTATCCTTTTCATCAAACATAACACACAGACAAGTTCAGCTACAGTGTCATTGACACTTTCATTTATCAAGGGAGGAATATAGTGAAGAGCTCTTTCCATCAGTCTGTCTGTGTGTAAGTCTGGCCGACATTTATGGCAAAACTTGAATAATAATTAACGGATTTCAATTCTTTATGGTATGTCTCCTGCAACAATGTCTATGTCAATTTCGATGACCACCGGTATCTCTTGAAAATTTTGGGAGTTATTACCCTTTGTTATAAAAAAATCCTGTAAATCTTGTTTATGGCATAACTTAAACATTAGTAAGAAAATATCAATGTTTTTTGGCATATATCTCTTTGTGAACAATGTCCATCTCAAGTTTGATAACCACCGTTATCCGATGAAAATTGTCGGAGTTATTGCCCTGCCCTGCCCTGCCCTGCCAACCCCCAACCCCCTTTCATATGCAGGTTCAAGGTCATGTCTAGATGAGAATGTCTCCTTGTGGTCGTGATCGGTCAACTCGGATGGCTATGCAAGCGTGAAAACCGAAAACCTTTAGCACAGTCTACAGGTTATGTATTTATGAAGGGATTTCATTGTAACTTAGTAGAATGACTTCGTATAATGTCTCTATGAGAACTTCCCCTTTTGGTCGCGATTGGTCAACCATGACGGGTAAATGAGCCTGAAACCAAAAAACCTTTAAACAGTATACAGGTCGTGATCGGTCAACTGTGATGGCTATGCGAGCCTGAAAACTTCAACAATAGGTAATGGATTTCAATTCTTTTTGGTGTATGTTTCCATATCAACAATGTCTACGTCAAGTTTGATGACCTGCTGTATCCAATGAAAATATGAGACTTATTGCTATTTGTTTAATAAAAGTATCGTGTAATGCTTGTTTATGGCATAACTTGAACAATAGTTAACAAATTTCAATTTTTGTCGGTATATATATGTCTGTATAGCAACAATGTCTACATCAAGTTCGATGACCAGTGATATCCGATGAAAATTATGAGAGTTATTGCCCTTTGTTTAATAAAAAATATTGTGTAATGCTTGTTTATAGCATAACTTTAACAATAAAAACCAAATTTAAATTCTTTTCTGTATATGTCTCTATAGCAACAATGTATATGTCAAGTTTGATGACCAGCGATATCTGATGAAAATTATGGGAGTTA
The DNA here is from genome assembly GCA_031216915.1 of Pictodentalium vernedei. Classification (NCBI taxonomy): domain Eukaryota; kingdom Metazoa; phylum Mollusca; class Scaphopoda; order Dentaliida; family Dentaliidae; genus Pictodentalium; species Pictodentalium vernedei. Next base: position 513,650,930 of record CM062296.1, on the reverse strand, counting down.
TTGCCCTTTGTTAAAAATTATCGTGTAATGCTTGTTTATGGAATAACTTAAACATTACTAACCAAATATCAATGTTTTTGGTATATATCTATTTGGGAACAATGTCCACCTCAAGTTCGATGACCACCGTTATCCGATGAAAATTGTCAGAATTATTGCCCTGCCCTGCCCTGCCAACCCAACCCACTTTCATATGCAGGTTCAAGGTCATGTCTAGATGAAAACATCCCCTTTTGGTCGTGATCGGTCAACTGTGATTGCTACGCGAGCGTGAATCCCCAAAAACCTTTAGCACAGTCTACAGGTTGTATTTATGAAGGGATTTCATCGTAACTCGGTAGAATGACTTCGTATTATGTCTCAATAAGAACTTCCCCTTTTGGTCGCGATTGGTCAACCATGACGGGTACGTGAGCCCGAAACCAAAAAACCTTTAACACAGTATACAGGTCGTATTTATGAAGGGATTTCTTTATAACTTGGTAAGTTTGCTCCATATAAGGTCTAGATGAGAACGTCCCCTTTTGGTCACAATTGGTCAACTGTGATGGCTGCACAGGCCCGAAGCCTGAAAACCTTTAGCACAGTCTACAGGTCGTATTATTGAAGGGATTTTTTTTTTAAACTTCATAGGATGACTCTCTATAATGTCTAGATGAGAACGTCCTATTTTGGTTGGGTTCGGTCAATTGTGATGGCTGCAGGGGCATGTTACCTAGATTCCTTTAGCACAGTCTACAGCTTGCATTTATGAAGGAATTTCATTGCAAATTTGTAGGATGACTCAATATATCTAGATGAGAATGTCCTATTTTGTACTTGATCGGTCAACTGTGATGGCCGCACAGGCATGTGACCTAGATTTGTTTAGCACGGTCTACAGTTCATATTTATGAAGCGATTTCTTTGTAACTTCGCAGGATAACTTGATATGATGTCTAGATGAGACTGTCCTATTTTGGTAACGATCGGTCAGCCCTTACCGCCACCTGGTCACATGACCTAAATTCCTTTAGCACTGCCAACATACAGGTTTTTTTATGAAGGGATTTCATTGTAACTTGGTTGAATAACTTGGTATGATATATCTAGATGAGACTCCTATTTTGGTTTTAATCGGTCAACCATGACCACCGAAACGTCACATTGCCTAGATTACTTTAACAAAGTCTATGAGTTACATTTATGAAGGGATTTCATTGTAACTTGGTAGGATGACTTGTTTTGGAATGATTTTACTGTAACATGGTAACTTTGGTTGACATACATTAACTGTGAGGGCTATATCAACTCGGGCCTTAATTCTTTAGTATAGTCTACACCTCAAATTATTCTTATTGAAAACATTGCATATAGGGAACAGAAATTAACATATTCCCAATTTTCACAATTCTTGTCTTATTTCATAATCCTTTCATAAACATTGAACATTATCCTTTTCATCAAACACAACACACAGACAAGTTAAGCTACAGTGTCATTGACAATGTCATGTACAGAACTTCTATATGAAGGTTCTGATTTGAATAAATTTTTGAATGAATGTTTAGTAACATGGAGGGAGTGCAGTGGCTCAGTTGGTAAAGATGCAGCTGCAAGCCGAGAGGTCCTCGGTTCGAATTCCACCTGCGGCAACCGCGTTATGTCCTTGGGCAAGACACTTCATCTCCATTGCCTGCATGGGGGCACGGTGGCGTTGTGTACTAAGGCGTACTGCACGTTGATGGTGTACTTGTCTTCAACCAATGCTAACCCTGCTTGTGTGGAGTTGGTATGTTGGGGAGCTGACAGTTGCTCGCCGTTGCTCGGTAGTTCTCTCCGGGTACTCTGGCTTCCTCCACCCGTAAAACTGTCACGGTCATGATTAGCCATTGTGCATAAATATGTGACCTTAAACACCAATAAATAAATAAATAAATAAATAGTAACATGGAATACATCACAAAAATACAGGTTTTTTTCTCGTGCAGAAATTATGCAAATTAGATGAACTTTGATTTATTCTGTGCTACTTATACACAGTAAGTGCACATGTCAATACGGCTCGGGCTAGAGGCTGCTGTATTTGTGAACCGATCTTCACAAAACTTCTTTGGTACCTTTGTTATCATCTTGGGATGAGAACGAGTGTTTTGGGATTTATTATCACTGTGCTATGAGAACAATTATTTTTGGGTTCAGTCAGACCCACTCTGGGACTCAAAAGATTTCTTTTCTTGTTTAGCATCTAACTGTTTCCCACCTGTACAATACTTTACCTATACATTTGTTACAGGCTACGGTCAACATTTATGTACAGACCGTTAAAATACTTTATATGTACCTTTGTTATCAGGTCATTACCTAGATGTGTGTCATTGCTGTCGCATACTATACATGTACATGTCTTACACAAGTTGAGCTACAGTGTCTTTGACACTTTCATTTGGTACTCTAATTGACATGGACACACCTATGAGGCTTTTTTTCACTCACCCATAACAGTTTTCACAACTGAACTCAAACTGACAATCTGTTGACCATGCCTCTGACACGCTTTAAGAGCTGACTGACAGACTAAAACTTGGATTGTTTTTGTTTAATAAAATTGACAAACAACCCCATGAAACATCTTGCATTCAGCATAATGAATTGTGATGTTTAATCATAATTTAACTTAATATTGTTGAAATATGATCATGTCAAATTACTGTTCAGATCAAACTGTAAATTTGTAATGGATCTACATGAGTTGATGATCAGTTTGAATTGATACAATGTACACATTACTTAAAATCATCCTTATGCAGAAGAAAAATGAAATCGACATACCAATTCTTCCCACATGTTACGTGTACTAGTGTATGCACATGCTACATGCACATTCACGCCCTCTTCAAAGCCGACAAAGTGGTTAGTGATGCTTTGATGTTTTTAGATCAATGTGCACAATGTGGAATCACCTCACGGCAGATTTGTTAACTGCTTTAACAGCTTAACCATTTGGAATGAAATTAACACACTGACGTTAGGATTTTTGAGGCTCTTTTGATTGCTCAGAGGTTTTGAAATCCACTGGTGCAATGGTGCACAAGCACCATAGGACACCTCAAAATCGAAGGACTGCTAACACAGCTTTATCCTTTGACTTGCACCATGGGTGTATATATGCACCCCAGACACAATCTTGTTGAATTGCAGTTTTTGTGAAATGCTATGGCCATTATGTTAATAGTTAGTGTCATTACATTATTTAAAGGATTAAACAATTTACACTTCATTGTAGGTAATTTTTAGTGCTTTATTCTGAGCCATGTGACACAAGCATCCATCTAAATACATCGGAATAACAAATTTACCTGTTTAGATGGCAAGTGTAAATGTACTTCTTGGTTGGCTAATGTTAGGAATACATGTCATTTAGAGTTTAAATATATATTGTCAAGCTTGTTCCAATGCGGTGGGCTCCTGATATGGTTTTGCTGAAACTTTTTGAATCATTCAAAAAAAAATTATTCAAAATTACACATTTTTGATGTTGTGTGCATTGGGTAAAGGGTTAAGTGAAAAAAGCTACTCTTCTTCCATTTTTAGCTCAACTTGACAAAGTCATGCTAAGCTATTGCCATCACTTCTCGTCCGTCAACGTATGTACATACGTACGTCCATAGTTTCCTTTGGCACACCGCACAGGTCACATTTATGATTAGATCGCTTTGAAACTTGGTATGCTTGTTTGGGGTGACCTCTACATGCGAGCTGTTAATTTTCTTCCATTTCGTCAAAAATTGTTGCCGTTGGCAACATTCTTTAAACTTAGTTTAGTCAGACCTCAGTATTTCCCTACAGAGCACATTTATGATCAGATTTCTTTGAAACCTGGTATGCTTGTCTGGGCTGACCTCTAGATGGGAGCCATCGATTTTCTTCCATTTCCATCAAAAAATGTTGCTGCTGGCAACGACCATTGAACTTGGTTTAGTCAGGCATCAATATATTCCTTTGGCATGCCATACAGGGCACATTTATTATCAGATCAGTTTGAAACTTGGTATCCTTATTTGGGGTTACTTCTAGATGGGGGCTATCGATTTTCATCGATTTCCGTCAAAAATGTTGCCGCTGGCAACAACCTTCAATGAACTTAGTGCAGTTATGCATCAATATATCCCTTTGGCACATCCTGCAGTGCACATTTTTGACTAGATCGCTTTGAAACTTGGTGTGCTTGTTTAGGGTGACCTCTAGATGGGAGGTTTTTCTTCCATTTCCGTCAAAAAATGTTCCTGCTGGCAACATTCTTAGAATTTAGATTATTCAGACCTCAATATTTTCCTTTGGCACACGCTACAGGGCACATTTATCATTGGATTGCTTTCAAACCTGGCATGCATGTTTGGTGTGACCTCTAGATGGGAGCTATCGATTTTCATTCATATCCGTCAAAAAATATTGACGCTGGCAACGACCTTTAAACTTAGTTTAGTCTGACATCAATATATTCCTTTGGCACACCCTACAGGGCACATTTATGATCAGATCGGTTTGAAACTTGGTATCCTTATTTGGGCTTACCTCTAGATGGGATCAGTCGGTTTTCTTCGATTTCCATCAAAAAATGTTGCCGCTGGCAACAACTTTTGAACTTGGTTTATTCAGGCCTCAATATTTCCCATTGGCACACCCAACAGGGCACATTTATAATCGGATCACTTTGAAACCTGGTATGCGTATTTGGGCTGACCTCTAGATAGGAGCTATTGATTTTCTGCTATTTCCATCAAAAAATGTTGCTGGTGGCAATGGCCTTCGATGATCTTAGTACAGTTATGCATCAATATTTCCCTTAGGCACTCCCTGCAGGGCACATTTGTGATCAGATTGCTTTGAAATTAGATGTGTTTGTTTGAGCTATCGATTTTCTTCCATTCAATCAAAAAATGTTGCCGCTGGCAATGACCTTCAATGAACTTAGTGTGGTTATGAATCAATATTTCCCTTTGGCACACCCTGCAGGGCACCTTTATGATCAGATCACTTGAAACTTGGTGTGCTTGTTTGTGGTGACCTCCAGATGGAAGCTAGATATTTTCTTCCATTACCATCAAAACATGTTGCCGTTGGCAATAGCCTTTGAACTTTGTTTAGTTAGGCATTAATATTTCCCTTTGGCAGACCCTACAGTGCACATTTATGATCAGGTTGCTTTGAAACTTGGTATGCTTGTCTCGGGTGACCTCTAGTTGGGAGCTATCAATTTTCTTCCATATCCATCATAAATAGTTGCCGTTGGCAGTGTCCTTCAATGAACTTAGTGCAGTTATACATCAATGAATTGATTTTCTTTCATTTTCATAAGCAATTATTGTCGTTAGTGCCAGCTTTGAACTTAATGCATTTGTGCAGCAACTTATCCCTTTTGCACTCTGTACACAGCATATTTATGAATTTTCAGGAAAAAAAAGCCAAAAACATTGCCACCAGCAATGATCTTCCAACTTCGTGCATTAACATCTTCCTTTGGCACGCCTGAGAGGGCACATTCATTAAAGGGTTATTTTGAAACTTGGTATGCTTATTCAGGATGACCAAGATAGGAGCTATTGATTTTCTTTTCATTTTCATCAAAAACTGTTGCTGTTGGCAATAAATAATCTTTGAATGTATAGCATTTGTGCATCAACATTCTTCTTTGACATGGCCTATAGGGTACATTTTTCATAGGATTATTTTTGAACTTCGTGTGCTCATAAGGCAAGACCTCTTGATCAGAACTATTGATTAGCATTCATTTCTGTGAAAAAAAAAGGTACCGTTCACAATGACCTTTAAACTTACATTTGTGTATCAACAGTCTACCTTTAGCCAGCTTTACAGTTTACATTTAAAATGCATGGATTACTCTGACTTTGTGCTTACACAATGCTGTTATGTTGAAGTTTCACCAAATAACAATGGAACCAATGATCTTCAATTTTGCCATTTCACTTATAACTTACCAAGTTCAAGTTTGTCAAGTTGAGCTTCAGTGTCATTGACACTTTCATTTATTTTTTATCATCAGAGATTTCATTCCTGATCGTTGCAGTTCATAACATCGTTGCCATTCCTGTCATTTTTGGCACCTCCATTTTCATCACCACAATTTTCGTCCATGTCATTTTTACCTAAAACCTAATGCTTCACATGAGATTGTAGCTTTTTATTTCACCAACCTCTTCCAATCAGGAGAGAGCATTATGTTGCAATCAATTCCATATGTCTGTCCCTTGTCTGTCCTTAAACTGTTGGTTTCTGTAAGTTATCTCAAGAATATGTTGACTAATCTGTCTCATTGCTTGGTGATGTATTGAGGATGGATAGTGGAGGGTTCCTTTTGATATTCATCTAGATTTCATATCAAGTTTTCCACACCTGCCATATTTAGTAATATTGAGTTAGCAAGTTGGAGAGCCTCAGTTCCTCGCCGGTGCTCAGGGTTCCCTCTGCAAAATCCATCCTTCTCCCTCCAGAAAACTTGCCAACACTATATGACCCTGGTTGTTGAAAGTGTTGTTAATCCTCAATAAACAAACTCAAGAATTACTTTACTGATTAGTCTCATCTTGTGATAATTTGTTGAGGGTGGGTTGAGAAATCCTTGGACCTTTTGAAACGTCTTATTTTGAAACAAAAATATTTGAAACCAATTCATATCATTAACAAACTCAACTACACATTATTCTCATCAAAATACAGTTGGAGGAGCGGGTGATTTGACATGCGTTGCATTGCTCTTGTTTCATGTGATAAATTAATTGTCACAGAAGACATTTCCCGCGTATTTTTGATGTTCATTTCTGCACTTGAAAACAGTATATTTCTTAATATCCCATCCTCAGAGTACTCCGATTGATCATTATCAATTGTTTCTGTTGCTTAGAAGACTTTCAAAAGCATCCTAATATCATAAAGGAAGAAATGATGAGCAATTTAATCATTTCTCTTGTTTTGCCAAGATAGCAAATATTTTGGAAGGACAAGGCCAGCGTTGCCTAAGTTAAAATGAATGCATTTCTACAAATCCTCGGTGATCAGAGTTTTTTGGAACAAGTTGACTTTCTTATGTTTTTCACTTTTTCCATTACTGGTTCAGTTCTGAAACTTATTAAAAGCCTGTCTTTGGGCTCTGCTGAAAATTCTGAGTACCACACTTGAAAGGCTTCACTTTTGGTGGGTGTGCTTCACATGAATTAAATTTTATTTGCAGTTTTTAAATGAGTTTTTAAATGGGGGACATGGTGACGCCAGGCATGCTGATTACAGAAATTCACTGAACCTTAAAACAGGTTCTGTGTATTTGATGTCTGCAACCCCACGGGACCTACTTTGGGGTTCCAGTGAGAGCTATCAGGGAACCTATTTTTATTTCCTGTTGATTCTGTACCCATTTTCTTATCCTGATTTCCAGTTTAGGACCCATGCCTGGCATTCTTTAGGAGTGCAGGAGTGCTGCACGCCTAGAAAATATTGAGGAGGGCAATTTTTTGGAATGCCTCACCTGTTTGGGACTGCCTTTAAAAGCTATTATCATTTCGTCCCCTGAGTTCCAATGTTTTCTCTGTTCCAACTGGCACAGAGAACGCATTGGAACTCAGGGGACGATTTGTCAAGTTGTATTGATTCGCAATAATTCATGACTCATTCTGTGTCACATTTCAATACATTTGGAGTATAGAAGACACAGACACATAAGAATTGAATGCAACATTTTTAATAATGAGAAGATGTGTGTGCCAATTTTTCCACCACAAAGCTGAATATAGTACAATCTTTCAGTCACAATATTAATACCTTGAAGTGAATATTACCAAAATAGCATACAAGTTTTTGCATTCAAAATTTCAGGTGCAATTGCACTCCCAAGCAATCTGAGGAGGGCAATTGTTTTGCACTCCTTGATTTTCTAGATTGCCTGGCCTGAGGACCTACAAATGTTTTAAGAAGGACCTAGAATATGAAGTGGATTGTTGTATGTGACAGGGTGAATACATTTGATGGAATAAAAATTAAAAAGTGAAGCAAATTATCTGTGCATTCATTTGTGTATTTTGTGCCCTTGAACACTCAATTTAATTGTGACAGATGAACTGACGCAATGATGACTCTGATAAGTGTGTACAAGAAAGGGAAAAAGATAACAGAAAAAACAGTCATAAGAGTAAGACAATGAAATAATTATTTCGGTTTTTGCTTTTAAGTTGAACAAGTGAAAACTAATTAAATACAAATTTGTCGTGTATTTGGATTTGGGAAGGGCGAATCGTCCAGTGCAAAGTCCCGTTCAGGAAGGTACACTGCTACTGTATTGAAATGATTGGGATGAAATGTTTTTAAAACATAATTATAAATAAAGCATGAACACATCTTTTCTGCTTAGTTTTGCACAGAGCGCTGTAAAATTGGAAGAACATATCTTGCATTTTAGCAAAGATATTTCCCCTCATCATCAGTTGAAAGTAATAGAAAGTTATGTTATTGTTTTCAATGATACAGTTTCATGCCTTTGGCTTCACATGGCTTTGTTGTACACGCTGAAATTGGGTGCATTCGATTTTAATAGATAAGAATCAGAAAATGTTGGAAACACGCATGCTCAACAATCTGGATGCACTCACTGGGATTGTCAAAACAAGTGCAATGTTGTTACTTTTATGATCTCTTATACAATTTTAGTCTTGGCAGAAAACCTTTAGTGTGTTTTAAGTGCCCCTTGATGAAAAGCGTTACGTTAAAAAATTTGTGGGAACCTGTTTTTCATTTCCGTGATTTTGCCCTGACGGAACCTCCACGGAAATGGAATGATCGTTTCCATGAAATCTGCATGCTTGTGACGCTAGGAACAAAGATGGTTCACTTGCCTTCAACCAATGCTAACCTTGCTTATGTAGAGTAAGTACATTAAAGAGTCTGACAGTTTCTCGCCACTGTTTGGTATTTCTCCCTGGGTACTCCACCTTTGGGGGGGGGGGGGGGGTGGCTCAGTAGGTAGAGGTGCAGGCTGCAAGCCGAGAGTTCCTCGTTTCGAATCCCATTTGTGGCAACCGCGTTGTGTCCTTGGGCAAGACACTTCACCCCCAGTGCCCATGTGGGGGCACGGTGATGCTGTGCACTAAGGCGTACTGCACGTTGATGGTGCACCTGCCTTCAACCAATGCTAACCATGCTTGTGTGGAGTTAGTATGTTGGGGAGCTGGCCTTTGCTTGCCGCTGCTCAGTGGTTCTCTCCGGCTTCCTCCACCCGTAAAATCGTCGTGGTCTTGATTAGCCATTGTGCAGAAATATGTGACCTTAAACACCAATAAATAAATAAATATAACTCCAGCTTTGGCCACTCATAGAAGTGTCTGACACGAAGTGAACTTGGTGACAAAAGTGTCATTAAATAAATATGTAAATAAGTTGGTTGCTTTTAAACCTGTTACATTTCTGTAAAGTCTTGGATTTGGGCATTAAAAAATTAAATTTTATAGGTCTTGCATTGTTTATTTATTTATGATGAAGTAAGGAGGTTTCAGAAAAAATTATGGGCAGCAAGCCATGCACATGTTGTTGTAAGAGACAAAGTGTGACAAGGTGTTTAAATTTCGCTTGTTTATGACCTTTTTGACGTGAGGTCTGGGGTGTAACTTTGCAGGTCCCAGTCAGAAGCAAAAATATCATTTGTACATAAGTCTGCCTTGGTACAGTTGATTGGAGAATTCCTTTGTCTTTCTCCAATAAACTGCAGCAAAACAAAGCCATATATAAAAATTCTGATTGACTACTAAAATTAATATAGCATTCCACAGGTTCCTTGGTGAAGTGTTAAATTATTTTTGGTTGTTAACCCTTTGGACCCACGAGGCTGCATTTTTTTGGCCAGAAATATGATACGTCATGATTTCATTAAGTAGGATCAAGGCTCGAAATAATTTTTTTTCTAGTGCAGATCAAAATGCGCTCTCAGAAGTAGTTGGAGTAGGTCATTTTAATTTAGTGCAGGTCATTTTCAACATACTGCTTTACCCATTGTAAATTGACATAGTTACAGTGACTACTAAATGAGGAAATGACTTGATGAAGCTATTAACTCATGTATACCTTGTTTTTTAGATCGTTCTTAAATTTGAAACTTTTCAAGAGGATGGATGGATGTTTTGTGACATTAATTTACTTTTTAATCGATTTTTATAATTTTAGTAACATGTTCCTGTCCCAAAAAACCTATGATTAGTCATGTCCACTTTTTTTTGTTGTTTTTGAGTTATCAGAGTTATTTTTCTTTCCAAATGGACATGTGGTTATTTCGCAATGGAATTTCAGTTTATACTGGTGTTTTTCAACCTCTGATTCAAAAATATTGAGCAGAATTTTGCATCGGTGAAAATGTCCTTTGGATTTCAAAGTGTGTCTGTCAAAGTAAGTTTGGTCTATGTCATTGTCCTTGTCCCACCACTTATTTCAATCCTTGAGTAGGATGGCTGCTAAGTGAATGTGTGGGGTACACCAATCTATATTTTCAAGCCTTGGGGCTGCACATTGAAAATATTAATAGGTCTACTCCTAAATAATGAAGATGAACTAGTCTTCCAATTGCTGGCATTGAACTGACATGAAAGACACCACCAGGGTTCAGAAGGTTAACATTTGTTATCAAATCTTTGCCTTGTGCCAAAAGCCATAAATTGCAGCAAAGAAAATCCATTCAGATAAAATAATTGGACTTCAAAGATAATTTGAATCACATCCATGAATATGAGGCCTTTAAGTTGTGGTAACTGCCCTTCAAAATAGAGCCCATATATGGGCTTCCTGCTGTTCTCACCCAGTTAATTGGTAAACCTTGTACCACTTCAGCCTAGATAACAGGTAATCCTGCGAATCAGTGCAATTCCTATTTATTTTGATAAATAGAGGATTTCTACACTGTTTTACTGAACCTGAAAGTTTTATTTTTCACGAGCGCTGGCACAAGTGAAAAATAATACTTTCAGGTCCACACGATTGAGATAATTCCCGATATTCACCAGTTATTGAAACAGCATAGATTTTCTTTATATTATATGCTAAGTGACATTTTACTGCCCAATATTCAGCCCAATTCGAATGCAAACAGTTTCAAGACAATAACAAAAAGCTGCTGATCATTCTTTCAAGGCGATGTTCAAGGCCATGTCATGCACCAAAGCGTAACGTCATTTAGGAAGCTACTGAAAAAATTCATTGTGTGGACCTGAAGCGATTGTGAAAAATAAAACTTTCAGTGCCACACTCATGAGATAATTCCAGATACTAACCTAAGACCGACCGACCGACGGGCCATAACTCCAAGAAAAATATTTGGAACAACACATGTATTGAACAGTGGCTAGACATCAGTAGGATACACTTACATGCCAAATATAAAGTCATTTCATCGAGTATTTCAAAAGTTATTGAGTTTTGAAACTCGTTGGTCACAGACCGACCGACCGACCGACAGACAGACAGACAGACAGACAGACAGGCAGGCAGGCAGGCAGGCAGGCAGGCAGGCAGGCAGGCAGGGCAGGCAGGCAGGCAGACAGACAGACAGACAGACAGACAGACAGACACCGACATTGCCACTTATAGAGCTGCTAGTCGCAGCTAATAAAAAGTTCTCATCGACATGGTCTAAAATAAAAGGATCTGGTATCCAATACCCAGGACGCGAGAGGACAGGCTATTTATAAATGATTGGTTAAATCTGATTTTACACTTATATTGCTATCGTGATTATAGTTATAGATTCTCAAAGTGACTTAATCATTTCCCTAATGTAGTGGCCATAAACGGACAGTGGTGTTCACAAAAATCATGCTTTAGTATGGTGATAGATCTGTATGGGAGAAAGGGTATCCACATAATGTGGGTTTTGTCCACACATACCTACCACAGTTATACCCTTTATTAGCTCACCTGGCCTAAAAGGCCATGTGAGCTTTTCACATCACTTGGCGTCCGTCGTCGTCCGGCATCCGTAAACTTTTCACATTTTCATCTCTGTAACCGCTGGTGTCAACCAAACTTGGCAGGAATGATCTATGGAAGGTCCTCTACAAACTCTCCTCATTTTGTTCCTGTCAGATGAAAAACATGGCTTCCAGAGGCATTCTTTGATTCTGGTTGGTGGATTTTCAAAAATCTTCAAGGATCCTCATGTAATGTTGATCGGGTTACAAATATGGCTGCAATTGCAGCTTACAGTTACTATAGAAACCCTATGAGAAATCACATCTTCTTCTGTGGAACTACTGAGCTGATGTGAACCAAACCTGGCAGGGATAGTCTATGAGAGGTCCTTTACAAACTATCCTCATTTTGTTCCCATGGGTTTGAAAACATGGCCGCCAGAGGCATTCTTTGATTCTGATTGGTGGATTTTGAAAAATCTTCTCAGAAACCACAGGGCCAAATGTTTTGAAACTTGCAGACACTCTCTCATAAACTATTTAACTATTAAAAGACTTGTGAACAAATTTTGACAACTAAAGATAAATCAGCACACTACCAGTTAAGGCAGTTTAAAACTCATTGACCTTCACAGAGGTCATGACGTAAAGTAATGACATATTGGAAGAGTACAAGAGGTACTAAAATAAAAATGACAGTAACTTTACTTATGAGGTACTGAAAAGAAAGAAATGGTGTCAAGTTCATTTTCTTAAGAGTCATGATACAAGATGATAAAGTATAATGTAGTAAACAAAATTGTCTCCAGGATTTTTAAACAACACTTTAACGAGATGGGATTTCAGTTTTTAACCTGATTTCAGTTTTTTTTCTTGCACAGTTATGAATATTTTGTTTCTTTAACACAACATGACTGGTCTGAAGAGACCATTTTCGAGTACGTGGAAAGATCTAAAATATCACCTAAAGCATAATTTTTGAAACAATATAAGTTATATGGGGACATTAGGGTTGATTTTGAAACCTTTCCCTGTATGCAAACATGTTTTCAGTTTATTTTATAATGGTGTAATCACACCCCTGAGTTTAGGAAGATAAGATTCTGATGCACCACTTATTAGTAGGCTCCTGGCATTCAGCAGTTGAAGCAGCTCTTCAGAAAATAAGTGAATTTATTTTGACAGTTATTAGGCTTGGGAAAGAGTGAGAATGGATTATAAATGCACGACTGTGATGTCATAAAATGATACTTTTTTATTTGTTCTATTTTAAACAAAAGTCAAGTTTTAATTTGTCAAAAGATTTCCCAAGAGTTCAGATTTTATTAAAATTAATTGAAATTTCATTTTATTAAACAGCATCCCATCATTTGAGTGAACAATTTGTTCTGTGGGGAATTTTGTTCCCTTCAGATATTCTCTGCATGAAGTCAGTTAACTTGCATTATTTATCAGACAAATTGTTTTAAACAATGGACAGGAGAAAAGAACTTCTCTCTGCTAGTCAAACATTTAAGGTCGGTTGATATTGAAGTTTCAGTACAAAATTGATTGGACATTGATGACTTCATGCACTGAAAAATTCTTGTTTCTCATGTACCTCCCTCATCATTGAAAATGTACCATATTCTTTTTTTTAACCTGGAAACCTCTTTACTGATACTATTTTGCACTTGCAGGACTAAAAATTTAACCAACTATATCTTTTTTGACAGAACTTACTGAGCTTTGTCAAATGAAATATAGCTTGTCATGCCCGCGACCTTCAAAGGAGGATTTGGGGGTATCTAATCTAGTAAAGCCCTCTGTCCATCCAGGCGTCCATCAAAATGTCCATTTGTCCGTCTGTCCATCCATCTGTACAAATGTTTTGCATTGTAATTTTAAAGCCATCTCTCAGATTTGGATCTCCTTTACTGTGCTGATAGACCTGCATGGGGGAATGGACATACATAAGGAACAGCTTCTGCCAGTCATTTTTCTTAAGAGTTAAGGCCCTTTATTGACTTAGAAAATTTTTCTGTTTCCACTCTTTCCACAATACCTCCAAGGCTACTTCGAACTTGCGTAAGGGTCGGGGGCATTGGCTCACGCTTTGCATTGCCCTTGTTCAATTTGCAACTGCAGTGTGGAAAATTTTCTTTGCTGAAAACATTTTTTTTTCACAGCATAGTGTGAGGAGTTAGATAAATAATGCCAACTATCTTTGGACTGTTTTGTGGATTAACAAAACATAAAAAAACCCTCCCTTCCCTCATAAAATTGAGGGGAAATTGCCGGAGAAACAAGAAATTTGTTTTCTTAGGCCTAATCTTAATTGAAAATCCCTGTCCAGAAGGTGGTTGAAAGATTTGATAATTCAGAAAAGTTGTATGCATTTTGTAGTGTGAAATTGCATAACTCACAAAAGAAAATAATGACCAGCTAGAGAAATGAAATTGCATATGATTTAACTCTTAACGCGCTGAGTATTTTCAAGACCTTCCATCCATTATCAACATTTTGTTTGTCCGGGCCATAACTTCTTAACCACAGAATATTTTTCGACAAAACTTTGACAGTATGTATTATCAAAAGACAGTGTGTCGTGAATTATAATATGGTATGTGCCCCTCAAGGTTAGGCCAAAGAAAAAAAATGTTTTTGTTTGGGTTATCCGACCAACCCTATTTTAAGCATGTGCCTCCAGAAATTTTATCGGCCTTTCAAAAATCATGATCTTTATCTAGCACCATAAACCTGGAAATGGCAAAATCGGTATGGATTTTACTGAGTACATTTCACCATTGAAATGGAACCTGCACATTTCACAATTTGAATTCGTCGTATTTTCATCTGTACGATGTCTACAATCTTGGCTTTAATAAAAAAGAAATGCCCTCATTCGAGCAAAATATAGAAATTCCAATCCAATTCCAATCCAATTCCAGTCTGTTCCTATGATAAGACTTTTGGGGAGATTTTTGCAGATTTGCACAGGGAATCCAGTTCCACCTCAGCTATTAATCAGCCCAATTGCAATGTTCAAATTTTGTGCACCCATGCAGGGGACCAACAGGCATGGTCCGATGTAGACTGTAACATGAATCTCGGTTCGTGATCAAAAACTCTTTTTATAAAAACAGTTCTGTTTCGGTGTGATCCTGACAAATTTCTAAACCAGACCCTAAGTACTGAAAGCGAGAGCCCAAGAACAACAAATGCATATGATTTGTTGGTGAGCCAATCAAAAAAAACAAGGATATCCTCCAGAGAATGTAGCTAGTGCTGGCAGTAAAACAAGCTTGAATAGAAAGGATGGATTATTCAATGAAGTTGTAAAAATGATGCTTGATGACTGTTTCAACCTACCCATCACAGAATTACAAACTGAAGGTGCATACATAGCCCTAGTTGTCCCATCAAAAATTTTGTATATAGGTGTATCAACATAACATACAGGTCAAGTTCAAATCAGGATTTGGTCCGACATTTTTTGCCAGAGTTCTGTCCCTTTTTCGACTTCGAAAAATTCAATTTTTCAAATCTCGAATTGCACACTTTTTTTGGTGGACATGTGGTATAAAAAATCAACATGCCACATTTAATGACGTGTCACTTTATCATAAATCAGTTACACCCATACCAGAAAAGTTTGATGGATTCACTGGGTTTAATGAAGTTAAACAGAAAAAAATTAGAGCTCAACCAATGAATTCAAATGATCTACATAGCCATGGACAAGCACTATATAGTCTTTGTTTGAGACCTATTATGAGGACAAACACAAAGTGTTTAGCTTTCCATGATGATGTGAAGAAATTTGCAGACTTTCTTCTTGGATTTACCGAACACTTGAAAAATCAGTCTAAAGCGTCCAAGTTGAATCGCAACCACAATGCACCCACCTGGTCGGTATCAACTAACATGTCTGTTTAACATAGGAAGGCAACATTTGTTGTAAAAGAGAAATATAAAATATTCAATTGCACAATGTCCCCCAGAGCATTAGGTGACCCACTATTTTTCAATGAGGATGAACATATCGCAACTCCCTTCCAGTCAAAAACACAAGATTCAGGTTTTTTGCTGACTTGCAATTAACTGTGCCAATTGACCTGTATCGATACTCATCGGGGGTACTATTGTCACTTCAACCTACATAGTGAGAGTAGATGCAAGTAAAACAGATTATGACAAACTCACACAACCAATGAAACTTCTTCCAGAAATCCAAAAGAGATTTCCTGTCTTCCATATCAGGGCCCAATGCGATCATTTTTAGCTCAACTTTGGCGAAGCCAAATTTGAGCTTTTGTCATGGCCCGTCGTCCGTCTGTCCGTACGTCAACAATTGGATACGGCTCGGGCTAGAGGCCGTATTTATGAACCGATCTTTACGAAACTTCTTGGGTACCTTTGTTATGACCGTGGGACGAGAACGAGTGTTTTTGGGTGCGGTCCGAAATTCAAGATGGCCGCCAGCTGCCATTTTGTACCGACGATGCAGAAATCTGTTTTTTGTACAGAACTTCCATATGAAAGCTATGATTTGAATATTTTTTTGTATGAATGTTTAGTACCATGGGATACATCACATATAATACGGGTTTTTTTCTTGTGCGTAAATTGTGCAAATTAGACTAATTTTGATGTTTTTTGGTGTTACTTTCAGCACTGTAAGTGCAAATGCCAATACGGCTTGGGCTAGAGGCCGTATTTATGAACCGATCTTTACGAAACTTCTTGGGTGCCTTTGGTATCACCGTGGGATGAGAACGAGTGTTTTTGGGTCCGGTCCGAAATTCAAGATGGCCGATGGCAGCCATTTTGTACAAAATTAGGTGCAATCAGATTTTTGCACAGAACTTCCATATGAAAGCGCTGATTTGAATAATTTTTTGTGTGAATGTTTAGTACCATGGGATACATCACATATAATACGGGTTTTTTCTCGTGCAGAAATTATGCAAATTAGATGAACTTTGATTTTTTCAGTGCGACTTACACACAGTAAGTACACATGTCAATACGGCTCGGGCTAGAGTCTGTATTTATGAACTGATCTTCACGAAATGTCTTGGGTACCTTTGTTATCACCTTGGGACGAGAACGAGTGTTTCTGGGTGCAGTCTAAAATTCAAGATGCCTGCCAGTGGCCATTTTGTACCGAAATTAGGTCTAATCTGTTTTTTGTACACAACTTCTATATGGCTCAGACTAGAGGCCATATTTATGAACCAATCTTTACAAAACTTCTTGGGTACCTTTGTTATCACCGTGGGATGAGAGCGAGTGTTTTGGGGTGTGGTCCGAAATTCAAGATGGCCACCAGCAGCCATTTTGTACCAAAATTAGTGCAATCAATCTTTTGTACAGAACTTCTGTATGAAAGTTTCGATTTGAATAAATTTTTGTGAATGTTTAGTAACATGGAATACATCACATATTGTAAGGTTTTTTTTTTTCGTGCAGAAATTATGCAAATTAGATGAACTTTATTCAGTGCTACTTACACAATGTAAGCACACATGTCAATACGGCTCAGGGTAGAGGCTGTATTTATGAACCAATCTTCACAAAACTTCTTGGGTACCTTTGTTATCACCTTGGGACGAGAATGAGTGTTTCTGGGTGCGTTCCAAAATTCAAGATGGCTGCCAATAGCCATTTTGTACCAAAATTTGGTCCAATCAGTTTTTTGTCACAAGTTCGATACAGCTCATATTTATGAACTGATCTTCACAAAACTTCTTGGGTACCTTTGTTTTCACCTTGGGACAGGAACGAGTGTGTTTTGGGGTGCCTTTGTTATCACTGTGCTATGAGAACAAATATTTTGGGGGTTGAGTCAGACCCACTCTGGGACTCAAAGATTTCTTTTCAGTTTAGCATCTGACTGTAGCCCACCTTTACAATACTTCACCTATACATTTGTTACAGGCAACGGTCAGTATTTATGTACAGACCGTTACAATACTTTATATGTACCTTTGTTATCAGGTCATTACCTAGATGTTTGTCATTGCTGTGTCACATACTATACATGTACATGTCTTTGTCTTGACAAGTTGAGCTACAGTGTCATTGACATTTTCATTAAAACTTAATATCAGGAATGTTGCAAAAATGTCACCATCATCTGTTGACCTGATATACAAGGAACTAACAATTGATGCCATGATAGCTAGTCACAGAACTTCATAAAATTGCTGAAAACGTAACAGCGGCTGATATTGTCAGAATGGATATCTCTCCCAGATTTGATCCAACAGGCTATAGATAGATGCCCCCTAGACACACCAATACCATCAAAAACCTTGGTCGGGTTAAAGTTTGCACCAACCAATCCATACACACAATCCGCATTGAGATTTACGTCCAAAATAGATGTACAATACAAAATTCAAAGAAGGCAGTTGCGGACATCACACCCTGATGAACATTATTGTGCAGAACAGTTTAAATATATGAAGACAAAGGCCGTTGATTTGGGTGAGAAGTGTGCAGTAGATTCAGTCGACCACAAAGCAAAAATACCAATTGGAAGCCCAGATGTAGTAGTGTCTACAGGGGTACGTGGCAAAAAAACCCTAGCACCAACAGGTACAACACTTGTTGCTTCAGGTTATGATATGACTAACTGTAGTCTGACACCTTCTGTCTCTCTCAAGATTAAAGCTCCCAAACAAGTTGAAGAGTCGTTTGTTCGAGAACAGGTGACTACTGTGATAAATGATTCTGTGTTTGAGCAATCTAACCCATTCAGGCATGCATGCTTTTACGGATACATACCAAAGAGGGACCCAAGAAAGGGTTGAAATTTACCGATGGTGGTACTGACCAGAGGAATAATCTAGAAACTGTGAAATGTGCCACTATTTGTTTGTTCTTTGATCGCAATCTGGACATGATCGTGTTTACCCGTTGCTCCCCTGGACACAGTTGGACTAATCCAGTGGAGCAGGTCATGTCAGTGCTGAATTTAGGATTACAAAATTGTGCTCTTGAGTCGCAATGCTTCTGAAGACCCACCATTTGAAAAGATGTTGAAATCATGCAGTAATATGGCTGACATTCGTACCTGCACTGAGAAGGAGGCAAACTTGAGGGAGGAATGGGCTAAACTTGTGATGCCTGTTAAGGAGATTGTTGAAAGTAGGTTCAGAAGACTGCGTCTCAGAGATGACCCAATTGTAACCATCGAACCAGTAACTGGTATAGATATGGACAAAATGAAGGGCATCTTAACTCCATGTTTTTCTAATCTAGATCCAAATCTTCTGACCAAAGTTTTAAATGATAAAGATCAGACATACAGGGATTGGGTCGACTTAAGAATTAAATTGGCTTTCTGATCCAGTTTTAAATGACACAGGCTTACACTTCAAGTCATATTCAGAATTGAAAGGAGTTACTACAACTGAACAAGCCTGCCCATCACTAGGTAAGAAGGCAAAGCAGAGTGAAAAGCCAAGTAAAGCTGGAAAAAGTCTGTATGATTCTATCCCAAATCCTGTTTTTGAGAGCAGTGTATATGAGGAGGATGAGTCTGCAATATGTACCATGAGTGTGCAGACTGCAAGAAGTACAGTTACCTGCATAGAATGTGATAAACCACGAGTGATATTCTCACAGTTAGGTCTCACTGAAAGACATAAAATCCTTCTGGCATGTCTCATTTCCAAGTTTGACTGCACATGTGGATCCCCCATCTGCCCTCCGGAGCATTCTTTGAAAAAGAAACTATTTGTGAAGCTTGTTTTAACATGCGAAGCACCAGTTGAGCTACCATACTATGGTACAAAACTGGGAAGAGTAGATTTGTGTAGCTTTTGTGCTTCCGTTGATGCCAAGATACCTCCTGAGAAGGCAGCGAAGTTCAAAACTGTGCTTCCCATATGTGACAAATGTGTTGCCAATCTGTCTGCGTCCTTTCAGACCATGAATTCCTCGGCAGTATTGTTCTATCACAATGTCGGAGCTTTTTCAAGTGGATTTGAATTTACCATTGAGACTTACTGAGGGAGCTATCCATGCATTCATTCCTGCCATACTTTCTTCAAAACTGTGGAAAATATCCATAAAACTATATTCCTCCGGTTCAACCATTCATATAAAACTGTGGGAAATACCCTAAACTGTATTCCTTCCGTTTATACATACATCAAAAACAATGGAAGACATCCATAACAATGTTCGTTCTGATCAAACAAATACTCAAAATTGTGGAAGATATCCATAACTGACTGTGTGTTCCTTTTGTTCATTCACACATGCATTCAAAACTGTGGAGGATATCCATAACTGTTTTTAGCTCACCAACAAAGTTATGTGAGCTTATGTCATGACCCGAGGCATGGCGACGTCAGTGTCAACACTTGTGTTAAAGTTATTGTAAGAGTTCACTTTGACTTTCTGCCCTGTTACCATGCACCTCATACTGTTTCTATGGCTTACTATTACCCACAGACCCTTACCCAGCGATATTTTTTCGATTTTTTACTGTTTATGCAATATCAGACTTCTTTTTGTCAGTGTGGACTTAGAAAATTTCTTATGTGATTTGCTATATATGAGTGAAGGCTACCACTAGTTTGCTGTGGCTTTTTATTTTTTATATATGTGTTAAATGCATCAGTATAAGATGACATTACCCCTTGTCCGGACTTTTTTCAGAGATTTGGGACTTTTTAATGCAATCTTACACAGTTTTGTAAGTGTGGACTTAGAAAATTGATGACCTGTTTTGCTATACATGTACATGACCGGACATTTTTTGCAGATTTCTAATAAGCCCAGGTTTATTGCATGCCATGCGTTGGTGAGCTAATGGGGTGGACACCCCCTTCTTGTTTATGTTCAAACATACGTTTGAAACTGTGAAAGTGTCCTTTTGCATGCTACTTCTGACCATGAAGCTTGTTGACTAAAGTTGTTTTTTCATAAATGGTTCATCAAAAAAATTGTCTCTTTATCTGCACTGATAATGATATACATTATGGCACAATAAGTTGTAACACACCATTAGTCACATATAAATTTATTGTTTCTGTGAACTTTGAAAGTGCCATGTCGTTTTGATACAGCGCTAGCACAATTTACAGAAAGAACAAATAGTTGACAATATTTCGAAGCATTAAGCAATGTTACAGAAAAGAATTTAGAATCGGTCCCGCCGGCACTGTTGAAATTGATGCTCATGTGAGACACACGTGAACCTCTGTAATTGTCAAATTGTCATGTGGAACCCCTGTTTTAAGTTGCTGTTCATTCGGATTTATCATTGTGGTACAAAAGATACTTGACTTTAAATAATGCTGATATGTGGGATTCACATACTATTACTAGTATTACCACACAAGGGAGAATAGAATTGTGTCATTGTGTGAATTCGGGTATGTGAACTTTTTATTAATTTTTCAGTGTTCCCTCCTGCAATTGAGACCCAACCCATACAAATCACCAATATAAATAATAACAACACATTGTCTGGCTGCTGATTTGTTGTGGTTCCCATGTGAGAAGGCTTTGATTAGCCCCTGTTCCCACCTAACCATATGGACTCTGCACATTTGACAGCATGAGCAACATAGTAACCAGTACCGCACGACTGACTAGAATGCATTTGTATTTCCAAATTTTCCTCTCTACTGTGTGATTACTGTGAATTATCTACTGTCCATGGCCACCAAATTGGGCAGAGGGAATAGAGTGCCTAAGTTTGATAACATTTATCATCAGACAATATATGTTATCAAAGTTAGGCACCCTATTCCCTGGGCCCAATTTGGAGGCCGTGAATGTCGCCCGAAATAAAATGAGACTGATGATCGCTTGGCTGTTCAAGTTTAATAGCAGCACACCTGTCATTCTTACACGTATAAGTTATTCTATTCAAAGCCGTTCAGTGCTATCCATATCTAAAAGGAACAATTTGCTGATGTTCTCGGGAAATGAAACACTTGCGTAATTCATGAGAAGGATGTATGGCAGAATCTTTAAAAATTTGCAATATGCTGATAAAGAAGTAAATTTTTGCTATTAAAAAAACGAAGACGATTTTCACCCCAAAAGCCACCAGAATGCACCACTTGATAGCTCCTTTTAAAAAGTAAAATAAAGCCCCCCATATTCCCCCCCCCCCCCCCCAGCATCAGTCTTTCATGATAATTGTTCCCGTAGAGTTTATTGGGATAAACGGAAAAGAGGTTATTTAAAAGTTTTAATTTTATGCCCTGCCTCATACTTGTTAGCTCACCTGACTGAAAGTCAGGGTGAGCTATTCTGATCACTTTTCGTCCGGCGTCCGGCGTGAAGGTGGTTTTGGGCCTTTTTCTCCCAAACCACTGGCCGCATATTAATGAAATTTCATGTGAGTAGGGGTTATATAAGGGCATTTTGATTTTTTGTCAAATTAGGTTTCGGCTCACATTGAGCAGAGGGTTGGGGCAAAAATGCTCCAATTCTTAAAAAATATTCTTCTCAAGAACCAGCAATAGCAGAGACTTGATATTTGGTATGCAGCTTCCTTTTGAGGTGTAGACACAAGTTTGTTCAAGAGAAGTTGGAGGGGCTATATTTGACGATGTTAAAGGAGGTGCAAAAATTTTGGCTCCGCCCCAAATTTCTATTTTCCAAACCGCGAGGCCGATTTGAACCAAATTTTACGTGAGTGCTTATTGGGTCATAAGTACCTAATTTATGCAGAAATTTTTTTCCCCATAGCCCCGTGGGAACCACAGGAGCTAAAAATAGAAAAAAATTAAAACACCCATATCTCCAAAACTACATGGCACTGAGAATTCTTATTTGTTGTGAAGCTTCCTTAGGACCAACAGAATGGAATGGTCAAAAAAAATTGCCATCGGTTTTATCATGGGGTACTTTTTGGGGACTTTGAAAAAGTGCTGAGTCAGCATTTTTTAACACTGTGGGTAATGGGAAAAACATAAGACTACTTTTCTCCCAAACCACTGCTCCAAAAGCTTTCAAATTTCACATATAACATCTTTGGAAGATTGTTTCACATGTTTATTGAAATCAATTGCCTGGGTCGATATTTGGGCTCTCTATGGGAGCCCAAATGTTTAAATTAGTGCAGTATGAGGAGTATTTTTGAAAAATCTTCTTCTTCAGATCTAGCAATAAGAATGTTTTGATATTTGGTATGCAGCATCCTTAGGGGGGGTGAGATTCAAGTTTGTTGAAGCCAAATCCCTGGGTTCATATTTAGACTGAAAATGTGGGGTCCCGTTGCAGACTTCGAAATTTTGGACCAAAATCCGAAAAAAATTTTTTTTGTTTTTTCTGCGTTTTGGTCAATTTTAAGACAAAAAAAAAAAAAAAAAAAAATTTTCCCCTGAAAATTTGGGGTGCGGGTGGGACTTAGAAATTTTTGTACCAAAATCCGAAATTTTTTTTTTTGGTTTTTTCTGCGTTTCGGTCAATTTTAAGACAAAAAAAGACCAAAATCCGGAAAAATTTTTTTTTGTTTTTTTATGCGTTTCCGTCAATTTTAGGACAAAATTTCCCCCCTCCCCCCCTGAAAATTTGGGGTCCGGGTAGGACTTAGAAAATTTTGGACCAAAATCCAGAAATTTTTTTTGTTTTTTTTATGCGTTTCCGTCAGTTTTAAGACAAAAAAAATTTTTTTTTTTTACACCGAAAATTTGGCGTGCGGGTTGGACTTCGAAAATTTTGGACCAAAATCCGTAATTTTTTTTGTTTTTGTTTTTTATGCGTTTCTGTCAATTTTAAGACAAAATTTTTTTTTTTTTTTACACCGAAAATTTGGGGTCCGGGTGGGACTTCGAAAATTTTGGACCAAAATCCGTAATTTTTGTTTGTTTGTTTTTTATGCGTTTCTGTCAATTTCAAGACAAAAAAAAATTTCTTTTTTTACACCGAAAATTTGGGGTCCGGGTGGGACTTTTGGACCAAAATCCGGAAATTTAGTTTTATCGTTTTTTATGCGTTTTAAGAAGAAGAAAAAATTTAGGCTGAAAGTATTTTGTTTGGGAAAAAAATCTGTTTTTTATGCGTTTATCTCAATTTTGAGATGTAAAAGTGCAGGAAATGAAAATAGAACGAAAATCCTGTGTATTGTGTGGGCACAATCGCTTCATCTAGTTGGTATATGCTTTTCTTGGGAGGGGGCGTATGCAGCTTATTCAAGTCAAGTCCCTGGTTTAATATTTAGACTACCATGTCAGGTGAGCGCCCTCAGGCCCCCTGGGGCCTCTTGTTTTAATATCTGTCCGGTTTCTATAACTAGCTGGCTTCTTATTCAGGATACCCATTGTTCTGCTTTTCTCATATTGGGTATGATGGGTTTCGCCCCTATGAGGATAATCCAGCTAAAATTTAATTCATCTCAAAAGGAAAAAAAAAATGCGTACATATTGACCCTATTTTTTTCTGGCATGTAACCCAAACCACAGCATTAATGTTTTTGGCCTCAAGGTCACAGGCCCCATGACAGAAAAAAACTTTCATGTTTCACTGTCACTTTTGTCCAGCCCATATAACTTGGTATGATTGACAGATCTTATTTATCCTGGGTACAATTATTGCCCATGACTCAAAAAGTGTGTTGCGAGTTTGATCCAAGGTCATATCATCAAGGTCAAGGTCACAGACAGCAAAACTTTGACATTATTATACAACAGCCCTTCTCCGGTCCATACAACTTGGTATGATTGACAGATCTATTTATACTTGGTACAATTATTGATCATGATGCAAAGTTGTATCACAACTTTGCTCCCAGGTCATATCATCAAGGTCAAGGTCACAGGCAGCAACCTTTTCTATTGTTGTACAGCCCATGTCTGGTCCATATAACTTGGTATGATTGACAGATCTTATTCATAGTTGGTACAATTATTGCTCATGATTCAAAATTGTGTCACGACTTTAATCCAAGGTCATATAACTTGGTATGTTTGACAGATCTTATTCATGCTTGTTGAAATTATTTCTCATGCCTCAAAGGTGAAATATCATCAAGTTCACAGACAGCAAAACTTTAAGCCCTTGTATAATTGAACCTATGTGACAGATCTTGCTCATACTTCACACAATTGTTAACCATAACCTAGCATTGTGTCATGACTTTATCCCACTGTCATATCAAGAAGGTTAATGTCACAAACAATAACACTTGAACTGGTCTTGTATTTGTGCCCACTGTCCCTACGACAGTTGTGCAGACCCCTCACACACACACAATTAAGATCTGCAACCTTTAATAAGCTTACATATGTTCTGGCTCCATTTTGCCATCCCCTACCTGCTTTGTCAGGGCTCAATATTTGAGACTTAACCACAGTGACAGAAATAAAGTATACATATCCAGAAAGGGCCAGTGATTGGCCGTTTATTAACATATTGAATGATAACGGTATTTACATAAGTACTAATTTTTGATTTCAGGTATTTGACAGATGTTACGTAACTATTTACAGGTAAACTCAAAAACAAATCCATGATCTAATGTCACAAATGGCAGAGGTGGGAGAATTAATGCCACAATGTCTGGTACAGTTTTCTGTCAGTCCACTCAGCCAGACATTCCCCACCAAGGCAAGCAGTAACACTTGGACTGGTCTGGTCTTGTATTGAGCTTCCCCTAAAAGTAGTGAAAAATTGATCTAAATTTAAATTGACAAATCAGTATTGATAAAATGTGAACCATTTACAAGGAGGAAAATTTGATTGAATGCCTAAATTATTCTTATTTCAATGGCAAGAGAAATTCTGTCCTGAGCAGGAATATCCGCCAGCAGCATTCAAGGAGCTGAAAATTTATTACAGGGGCATAAGCTATGAATCACTTGAGCATAACTCTGATCCACTGAACCAAGTTGATCAAGTTATAACGTGGTTGGTACACCATTATGTACACAGTGAAAGGGTGTGCACATATCTGTATCATAGACATTATCGGAGATCAGAAAATGTTCAAACATTACTGAACAAAATAGCAATGTTTACGTAATGTGATGCCTAGGTTATGTAATGATCAACGGCTTCATGCCATAGTCATTTTGGAAGCCAACATGACAGCCATGGCTATAGCTCAGACCATGAATTGTCACCATTTAACTATACCACAGATATCAACAAACCAAGAGTGTCCAAGACTGCCTACGATTGGAGCTTCAAGGGTGGCAACTGCAAGGAAGAGACAGACAAGACATCGTCAGTTTTATTCGTTCTTGTGAAAATTTCATTTCTAAGTCATGCCAGCTTATGTAAAAGACCTGTAGTATGTTTTTTTTTCTTTTCTTGCAAATCCATCTAACCCTTCTCTGTGACAGATTTTGCTTAGTCATTGTCACCACAAAAACCATGTCGTGGAGACACCTGTCAAGTAAAACTTGAGTGATTTACAGTGTCAAATTCTTGTGCTTTGTAGCCTTTGCCTTCATAATCAAAACCAGAGATTATACAACTTAGATCATAAATATAATTTAAAAATACAATGGTGTATTATTTTACTGTGGTAAACAAGTTCTTGTTTTACTGGTAAAATACGACCTAGTAACTGATGCCTGGTGTGGAAGTCCTCTAAAATGAGCAACATTGGTGTAAATGATTGGCTGGACTTGACTTTTTTTTATCCGTATTTCAGTCACGATTATCCATTGTGCAGAGATATTTGAGGTTTCTACTTGATTAGTTTTATATCACTGTGATATCAGCCCGAGGTAACTTCATATCAGCCTGAGGCCGAAGGTCGAAGGCTGATGTGAAGTTTCCGAGGGCTGATATCTCAGCTGACATGAAACTAACCAAGTTATAACCTCGTTATTTATTAAACCAAAACAAATAATTACAAAAATTCTCAAGATCTGTTACAGTTTTCTGGCAGTATTATCGTTCCTCATTCTTTTCACAAAGTCTGAAGTAACCTCCTCTACTCCTAGTTCAGCTATCCAAAGGTAGCTAGGGAACCTTCGACATTTGGATAGCAAAACTACCTATTCTCACATTTTGCCGAATCTCCACTTATGATTCTGAATTGTAGTTTGCGATGAATTTTCTGTATGACTTTCTTTCTTCTCTTCATCCACCTAATCATTACTTAATGGGATGATTAATTCCTCGTCCTACAAAACTCTGCTTCATACCTCTTTGCCATGCCTGGTGGATCCAATTTTCCTGTCTGTCATTGTAGAACAACTGTGAACATATCAATGTAAACAAATTGGTCTAGCTTGGTTCATATCGGCCGAGATCATTGTCATATCAGCCAAGTTCAAAATCCTATTGACCAAGTTCAAAATCCTAGCCATACTTGATAATGGGCAATTCTGGGAAAGAAAATCACATCTAATAAATAAGTAACCTTAAACACCATTAAATAAATAAATTATTAATTTCAGGTGTAGTCAGAGGTTTGAATGTTCAGAACATGACACCCCTCTACGTTGGCTGCCTTACAGTGGACAGCAGTGTACAACTATTTCCAATGTGGTGCCATCTGAAGTTCAGAAAGTGCATAACAAAGTCACAACAGTAAGTTGTTCATTTCTTAATTATGTTTTAGAATAAATCTTATATTGCATGGGAATCAGGATGGTTCAGTATTACATGTTTGCATTAGTAAACTAGCCCAACTTGTAAATTGAGACACTAGTATTATCTACATGTGTAAGTCTTCTCCAAACTGTAGTCAGAATGTTATTTGCATCTATTGTACAAAAACAACTCCCTATCTGGAAATTCTTGAGGTGTGACAGATGCCCGTCTTTGTCTGTTGGTGCATCATTTATTTACTTGGTAAATACTTGGTCAAACATAAGTTTCTTTCACAAAATTTCCTGTTTTGTCTTTTAAACTTGACAAATTTCTTAATACCCACTAGACAACCACCTGTGTATTGCCAGTATCTAAGCAGTGACTCTAGTCAAGTCTGGCTGCCCATTTAGGCAGCCAAGACTTGACTAGAAACCTCTGCCAAGGTAATATGTCTATTTTCAGCAGGATCTCCTCATGATTGCATGTTAAGGGGACATAAAAGTCGGAAATGGACCTTCAAGGGTTAACTGATTGAAGGGTACCAGTCAACCTTTCCATTGTAAGGAAATGATTTTGATGAACAAACTACACTCTACAATTAACCCCTCACTCAATGCGCACTTGATCAAAATTTATTTGAATTTTTTTCTTCAAATGTTTCAAAAAATTTCTTCAAAACCATATCATTTGACCGACTCCTTGGAACGAGCTCATCATGCACAAACTAGTGAGGAGATGACATCATATGATTTTGCAGAGAATTTTTAAATTTTTTTACCTCTCAAGTTGCAAATTATGCAAGTGGATTCGTTAAGTAAAGGGTTTATGTAATCCAAGTTATGGACTTGCAATATGTCTAACCCTTTAACTAAAAAGTCAGAAAATTCAACTGTCTGCAATTCACAAATATTTTTAGGCCACACAAAGTAGATCCATCTCAGTCCATTTTCATTTTAATAATGCTTGCAGGAAGTGTTTTTATACGCCCGTTTGAAAAACGGTCGTATTATGTAATCGGTCTGTCTGTCCATCCATCCGTCCGTCTGTCTGTCCGGTAACATATATGGTTTCACAGTTGGGATTATTTGGTCTCAACCAAAGTTGGTATGTGTATTACCCATCTAGTAATACAGGCCAAGTGTGAATATTGGTTGCGTCCAATTATTTTTACATGGGCCCTTTTTATGCCACCCGACTTAAGTTGGTGGCATATATTGATTGAAGTGTGCATGTGTCCGTCCATCCGTCCGTGTGTGGTGTGTGTGTGTGTGTGTGTGTGTGTGTGTGTGTGTGTGTGTGTGTGTGTGTGTGTCTCTTACCA
Source organism: Pictodentalium vernedei (assembly GCA_031216915.1). NCBI lineage: Eukaryota > Metazoa > Mollusca > Scaphopoda > Dentaliida > Dentaliidae > Pictodentalium > Pictodentalium vernedei. The sequence goes on along the minus strand of CM062296.1, from coordinate 513,622,169 downwards.
ACTTGACGAGGTAACTAGACAAAAGAGTTTGCGTGTTTCCCCTTACCGAGGTACAAAGGACAAAAGAAACCCTTTACCTCGGTTGTTTTCCCAGAACTGTACCGGCAAAACGAGGTAGAAACCGTTAGTCCACACAAAGGACAAACAATGGGGTACCTCGGTATGTAGGGTAGACAAGACTGTGTGTGTGTGTGTGTGTGTCCGAGCCAGTGACTTGAAAACGGTTAGGGCCACAGTCATCAAACTTCACACAATTATAAAGGACCATGGGAGGATGTGTCACACACCATAGCCAGGGTCGTACCTTCAAGGTCAAGGTCACATTTCAAGGTCACACTAAAAATTGGTCAATATTCGTGTCTCAGCCATAACTCAGAAACGAATCATAGTACAATTGTTTTATTTTTTACAAATGTTAAGGACAGTCAGAAAGTGTGTCGCATATAATAGTTTCTGCCGCATCTGCAAGGTGAAGGTCACAAGGGGGGGGGGGCATGTGTTACCTTAGTAACATTTTTAGCTCAACTTTGACGAAGTCAAATTTGAGCTATTGTCATGGCCCGTCGTCCGTCTGGCCGTCCGGCCGTCTGGCCGTCTGTCCGTACGTCAACAATTGGCTATGGCTCGCGCTAGCGGTCGTATTTATGAACCGATCTTTACGAAACTTCTTGTGTACCTTTGTTATGACCCTGGGTGGGAACGAGTGTTTTTAGGTGTGGTCCGAAATTCAAGATGGCTGCCAGTGGCCATTTTGTACCGATGATGCAAAAATAAGTTTTTTGTACAGAACTTCTGTATGAAAGTTCTGATTTGAATAAAGTTTTGTATAAATGTTTAGTACCATGGGATACATCACATATAATACGGGTTTTTTTCTCGTGCGTAAATTATGCAAATTTTACTGACTTTGATTTATTTAGTGTTACTTTCAGAGCTGTAAGTGCCAAGCTGCTATGGCTCGGGCTAGAGGCCGTATTTATGAACCGATCTTTCGGAAACTTCTTGGGTACCTTTGTTATGACCGTGGGACGAGAACGAGTGTTTTTGGGTGCGGTCCAAAATTCAAGATGGCTGCCAGCCGCCATTTTGTACCGACGATGCAAAAATCTGTTTTTTGTACAGAACTTCCATATGAAAGCTCTGATTTGAATAATTTTTTGTATGAATGTTTAGTACCATGGGATTCATCACATATAATACGGGTTTTTTTCTCGTACGTAAATTGTGCAAATTAGACTAATTTTGATGTTTTTTGGGGTTACTTTCAGCACTGTAAGTGCAAATGCCAATACGGCTCGGGCTAGAGGCCGTATTTATGAACCGATCTTTACGAAACTTCTTGGGTACCTTTGGTATCACCGTGGGACGAGAACGAGTGTTTTGGGGTCCGGTCTGAAATTCAAGATGGCCGATGGCAGCCATTTTGTACAAAATTAGGTGCAATCAGATTTTTGCACAGAACTTCCATATGAAAGCCCTGATTTGAATAATATTTTTGTGTGAATGTTTAGTACCATGGGATGCATCACATATAATACGGGTTTTTTTCTCGTGCAGAAATTATGCAAATTAGATGAACTTTGATTTTTTCAGTGCGACTTACACACAGTAAGTACACATGTCAATACGGCTCAGACTAGAGTCTGTATTTATGAACTGATCTTCACGAAATGTCTTGGGTACCTTTGTTATCACCTTGGGACGAGAACGAGTGTTTCTGGGTGCGGTCTAAAATTCAAGATGGCTGCCAGTGGCCATTTTGTACCGAAATTAGGTCTAATCAGTTTTTTGTACACATCTTCTATACAGCTCAGACTAGAGGCCATATTTATGAACCAATCTTTACGAAACTTCTTGGGTACCTTTGTTTTCACCGTGGGATGAGAGCGAGTGTTTTTGGGTGTGGTCCGAAATTCAAGATGGCCACCAGCAGCCATTTTGTACCAAAATTAGTGCAATCAGTCTTTTGTATAGAACTTCTGTATGAAAGTTCTGATTTGAATAAATTTTTGTATGAATGTTTAGTAACATGGAATACATCACATATTGTAAGGGTTTTTTTTTCGTGCAGAAATTATGCAAATTAGATGAACTTTGATTTATTCAGTGCTACTTACATAATGTAAGCACACATGTCAATACGGCTCAGGGTAGAGGCTGTATTTATGAACCGATCTTTACGAAAGTTCTTGGGTACCTTTGTTATCACCGTGGTATGAGAGCGAGTGTTTTTGGGTGTGGTCCGAAATTCAAGATGGCCACCAGCAGCCATTTTGTACCAAAATTAGTGCAATCAGTCTTTTGTATAGAACTTCTGTATGAAAGTTCTGATTTGAATAAATTTTTGTATGAATGTTTAGTAACATGGAATACATCACATATTGTAAGGGGTTTTTTTTCGTGCAGAAATTATGCAAATTAGATGAACTTTATTCAGTGCTACTTACACAATGTAAGCACACATGTCAATACGGCTCAGGGTAGAGGCTGTATTTATGAACCGATCTTCACAAAACTTCTTGGGTACCTTTGTTATCTCCTTGGGATGAGAATGAGTGTTTCTGGGTATGGTCCAAAATTCAAGATGGCTGCCAGTGGCCATTTTGTACCGAAATTAGGTCCAATCAGTTTTTTGTCACAAGTTCTATACAGCTCGTATTTATGAACTGATCTTCACAAAACTTCTTGAGTACTTTTGTTTTCACCTTGGGACAGGAACGAGTGTGTTTTGGGGTGCCTTTGTTATCACTGTGCTATGAGAACAAATATTTTGGGGTTCACTCAGACCCACTCTGGGACTCGAAGATTTTTTCTAGTTCAGCATCTGACTGTCGCCCACCTTTACAATACTTTACCTATACATTTGTTACAGGCAACGGTCAGTATTTATGTACAGACCGTTACAATACTTTATATGTACCTTTGTTATCAGGTCATTACCTAGATGTTTGTCATTGCTGTGTCACATACTATACATGTACATGTCTTTGTCTTGACAAGCTGAGCTACAGTGTCATTGACACTTTCATTCTTGTTTGACTTAGAATTCAACTGTCTATTAACATTTTTGTGGTATTTTGCAGTAGTACACTTCAAAATGGCTAACAGGCATATTTAGCTATGCTTGGCGGTGCTCTTGTTAGCTCATCTTGACAAAGTCAAGCTGAGCTAATCTCATCGCTCTCCATCCGTCATCTGTCATCCAGTGTCCGTCGTCCGTCAACACCATGTTTTGGTTTTCTCCTCCAAAGCCACTGGGCCAATTCAAGTGAAAGTTTGTGTGAGTGATGGTTCCAAAGGGGCATTTCATTTTTGTTCAACTCAACATGCCCAGCCCCATAGGGAGGGAGTGGGGGAAAATGCTCCAAAATATTTTTAAAATCTTCTTCTCCAGAACAAGTGTGTGTACAATGACTTGATATTTGCTATTGAGCTTCCATATGAGGTGCAGAATCAAGTTTTGTTCAAACGAAGTTCGTGAAATAATATTTGGCTTTGTAATAGGAGGGGTAAGATTTTTGGCCCCGCCCCAAATTTCTGTTTTCTGAACCGATGGTCCGGTATGAACCAAATCTTTTAATGTTTGGTATACATCATTGTTATGAGGGTCAGATTCAAGATTGTTCAAACCAAGTCCCTAGGTTAATATTTGGGCTTCCTACGGAAGCCCAAATTTTATCTTTGTTCAATATGGAGGGTAATTTAAAAAAACCTTCTTCAGATCCACCAGTCCGAATGCTTTGATATTTGGTATGCAACATCTCTAAGGGAGTTAGATTCAAGTTTGTTCAAATCAGATCCCTAGGTATATATTTGGGCTCACTATGGTAGCCCAAATTATTACTTAGTGCAATATTTCTTTAAAAATCTTCTTCTTGAGATCCACCAGTCGGAATACTTTTATATTTGGTATACAACATCTCTAGGGGGGGTCAGATTCCAGGTTGTTCAATTCGAGTGCCTAGGTTAATATTTGGGCTCTATATGGGAACATGAAATTTAACTTAGTACAATATGAGGGAATTTCTTCAAAAATCTTCTTCTTCAGATTCACTTGTCAGAATGCTTTCACATTTGGTATACAACATCTCTAGTGGGGTCAGATTCAAGTTTGTTCAAATCGGATCCATAGGTCAATATTTGGGCTCGCTATGGTAGCCCAAATTTGAACTTAGTGCAATTTGAAGTGCAATTTGAAGAAATTTCTTTACAATTTTTCTTCCACAGATCCAACAGTCAGAATGCTTTCATATTCGGTACACAGCATCTCTAGGGAAGTCAGATTCAACTGTGTTCAAATCAAGAGCCTGGGTTAATATTTGGGCTCCCTATGGGAGCCGGAATTGGCCATTTTGCTGAAGAATTAAAAATTTTGTATTCAGTACCCTCTAGAGGTACTAAGATTAATCCACATAGGTTGTATCAAGGGGCTTCATAGGGGAGCTCTACATTTTACTTATGATCAACTGAAGAAAAGGCATGATGCCCAGATTATTTTTGTCACTCCTGAGGGACTCAAGGATTGACAGTGTAGCCTATGGAGATGGCTTGCTTAATGTAGACTCATTCTTGGACTCTGTTTAAATTGTGTTCTGTTCAAGATGAGCGCTTCTGGCCTCGTGGGGCCTCTTGTTTTATTATGCTCCCAATCTCAGAATGAGATTTCGGGGTATATAGTTGGGTGTGCCATCAGTCTGCCTGTACTTCTGTATGAACATTTTGCATTTCATTATAACTGAAGCATCTGTTGTCAGATTTTGATGTCCTTTGGTATGGTGACAGACCAGCATGGGGGAAAGGATATCTACATATTGCATGTTTCATCCCCATCATTCGATTCGACCTTCGATATTCAATTTGAATTTGAGTTTGAGGCTCTGATAATTGTTTCGAATAGTTACTGGGTTTAAAGTCGTTATCAACAAGATTTTGTGTTAAAATTATCTATTTTATTCAGTTCAGTTGACATATTCTGCGGATAAAAACTCGACTCAGGCATTAAAACATTGTTATATATGCATGTTAACTCAAATTTTTTCACTTGTGGCACTTAACTTTCGACTTGATATTGTTAACATAAATCAAGACGAATGAACATTGACTAACAAACAGTGTCAAAGTTTTGTTTATTAACAGACAACATTGTCTTCTTCTCGAGTTCTGGTTGATATTACAGTGGATATCATTTAATTGTGTTATAATAATATTATATAAACATTCTAATTTCAACCCCCTTCTTCAAATAGCCGAGAAGTTAAAAGAACATAAATTCCAAAACATTCATAATTGTAGACCATTTGAAATTCTGAAAAAAAGAAAATAAAGCCCACCTGCATGCTGCGATATCTTCTAAAACCTGAGAGATTGGAACAGGTGTTAATACCAGCAAACATAGAAATGGATGAACGAGTTGATTTACGCTGCACAAATTTTGTTAGAACATCTATGAAGTGGATTTGAAATTGTTGAAAATTTGATTTGGTTCAAATTTTTCAGCGAATATTCATGCAATTCGAAATTCAATTTGAGTCAAAACATGGTATTTGCAAGGGCTTATTCCCCACATACAGAGTTGTGAACTTTATTACACTTACAAAACTTTCCATACAATCATTTTGCATATTACAGGTTTCATCGATGCATATGTAGCAGACTCATGGCCCTTGTTAGTTCATCTGGCCTAAAAGGCCATGTCAGCTTTTCTCATCACTTGGCATCTGTCGTCTGGTGTCTGTAAACTTTTCACATTTTCATCTCTGTAATCGCCGAGCCGGTGTGAACCACACTTGGCAGGAATGGTCTCTGGGAGGTCCTCTACAAACGATCATCATTTTGTTCCCGTCGGATGAAAAACGTACTGCCAGAGGCATTCTTTGATTCTGGTTGGTGGATTTTCAAAAATCTTCTCCTCTGAAACTGCAAGGCCAAATGTTTTGAAACTTCTCATAAATGATGACTGGGACTCCCTCTACCAACAATCCTAATTTAATTTTGAAACATGGCCACAATTGTGGCTTATAGTTACTATAGAAACCCTATGGGAAGTCACATTTTCTTCTTCTTCTCTGGAACTACTGAGCTGACGTGAACCAAACCTGGCAGGGATAGTCTATGGAGTGTCCTCTGCAAATGATCCTCATTTTATTCCCGTGGGTTTGAAAACATGTCCATCAGAGGCATTCTTTGATTCTGATTGGTGGATTTTGAAAAATCATCTCCTCTGAAACCACGGGGCCAAATGTTTTGAAACTGCATGGTCGATGACTGGGACACCCTCTACCAACTATCCTCATTTAATGTTGATCGGGTTGCAAATATGGCCACAATTGCTGCTTATAGTTACTATAGAAACCCTCTGGGAAATCACATTTTCATCTTCTTCTCTGGAACTACTGAGCCTATGTGAACCAAAACTTGACAGGAATGGTCTAGGAGAGGATGGAAATACGTGGCCGCCAGAGGCTATATTCTAATGCTTAACCCTGTGCCTCTCCTGTCAGCATGAAGATCGGTACTGTCAGCAAAATATTTGTTTTTTGAGAATCTGATAAGGGTTGATTCCAGTTTTCTCCATTGAGAACAGGGAAAAACCACAAAAATATTGTGTATACAATACAAGTAAAAATAAGTTGTAGCATAACTGCAATAAACTAAGTATACTGCTGCTCCTGCACTGATATCAGAATCTGACATCATTTTCTGGAAAGCTATCAGTGAGAGCTTTTCACAACATGATGTCAGCTTCTGGTTTCATCACTGTAGGAAGAAAAAGATACATAGTTTATAGTGGTTAACCTACAACTTATTTTGACTTGTACTGTAAACAAGTTTACAGCTATGCATGTAATTATTTTAATGTTATTCTCATGTTTCTTATCAGAAATACTGATTGATAACAGGTGTTTTGTAATGATGTCTAGAACCCCCTCTACCAATGATCCTCATTTAATCTTGATTGGGTTGCAAATATGGCTGCAATTGCGGCTTATAGTTACAATAGAAACCCTATGGGAAAACACATTTTCATCTTCTTTGGAACTAATGAGCCAATGTGAATCAGACTTGGCAGGCATGGTCTATGAGAGGTTCTCTACAACTGTTACTAATTTTATTCCTGTTGGATGAAAAACGTGGCCGCCAGAGGCATTCTTTGATTCTAATTGGTCAATTTAGAAAACTCTTCACCTCTGGAACTACAAGGTCAAATGTTTTGAGATTTCACATGATTGAGGACTGGGACACCTTCTACCAATGATCCTCATGTAATGTTGATGTAATCTTGCAAACATTGCCACAATTGCGGCTCATAGTTACCATGGAAACCCTGTAGAAAATCACATTGTTATTTGTAGCTCTGCCAGGTGAGTGATTACAGGCTCTTTAGAGCCTCTAGTTAAACTTAGAACACTTTCAGTACAAACATTTTGCATTATAACTCAAACATCGATTGTTGGGATTTTGATGTCCTCAAGTTTGGTGATAGTCCTGTATGGTTGGAAAGGATATCTGCACATTGCGGGATTCGTATTGTGGGTTTCATCAACATATACCAAAGTTATGCCCCATGTTAGACTGAGAGAACTTCTTGTTTTATTTTTAATCCATGGGGATAATTTTTAGCTTAACTTCACAGAGTCAAGATAAGCTATTGCCACCACGCATGCGGAAGTCTGTGAGTCTGTTCACATTTTCCTTTAGCAAAGGCTACACCCCGAGGTTCTTGTCTGATTGTCACGAAATTTCATATGCAGGTTTGGGGGTACGTCTAGATGAGAACATCCTCTTTTGGTCGCGATCGGGCAACTGGTATGGCTGCCCGAGCCGAAAACCATTAGCACAGTGTACAGATTGTATTTATGAAGGGATTTCATTGTAACTTGGTAGAATGCCTCTGTATAATGCCTAGATGAGAACGACCCCTTTTGATCATGATCTGTCAACTGTGATGGTTGCCCAAGCCCGAAACCCAAAAACTGTTAGCACAGTCTGCAAGTCATATTTAATATGGAGGGATTTCATTGTAACTTGGTAGGATGACTCCGTATGATGTCTAGATGAGAACTTCCCCTTTTGGTCACGATCTGTCAACCGTGACGACTGCCCGAGCCCAAAACCTTTAGCACAGTCTACAGGTCATATTTATGGAGGGATTTCATTGTAACTTGGTGGGTTGACTTCATATAATGTCTAGATGAGAACGTCCCCTTTTGGTCGTGACTGTGATGGCTAGAGGGGCCCGAAGCCCAAAAACCTTTAGCAGAGTCTACAGGTCATATTTATGAAGGGATTTCATTGTAACTTGGTAGGATGACTCCAAATAATGTCTAGATGAGAACGTCATCTTTTGGTCGCGATCATTCAGCCTTGATGGCTGCCCGAGCCCAAAAACCTTTAGCATAGTCTATAAGTTGTATTTATGGAAGGATTTCATTGTAACTTGTTAGGTTGACTCCATATAATGCCTAGATGATGACATCCTCCTTTCGTTGTGATTGGTCAACTATTACGGCTGCAGGGGCCCGAAGCCCGAAAACCTTGAGCACAGTCTACAGGTCATAGTTGGGGGTGCGGTGGCTCAGTTGGTAGAGGTGCAGACTGCAAGCCGAGATGTCCTCGGTTCGAATCCCACCTGCGGCAACCGCGTTGTGTCCTTGGGCAAGACATTTCACCCCCATTGCCCACGTGGGGGCATGGTGACGTTGTGTACTAAGGCATACTGCACGTCGATGGTGCACCTGTCTTCAACCAATGCTAACCTTGCTTGCATGGACTTAGTATGTTGGGGAGCTGACAGTTGCTCACCGTTGCTCGGTGGTTCTCTCCGGGTACTCCGGCTTCCTCCATCCGTAAAACTGTCGAGGTCATGATTAGCCATTGTGCAGAAATATGTGACCTTAAACACCAATAAATCCCCGTGGGAACCCCGGGAAGTAAGCAGCACTTGTTTACTGTGGTAAACCAGTTCCGCTTTACTAGTAAAATAGGACCCAGTCACCAATGCTTGGGGTGAAAGTCCTCTAAAATGGGCAACATGTTGATCAACGATTGACTAAACTTGACTTCATCTCCATGTTGTGTCACGATTAGCCATGGTGCATAAATATGTGACGTTAACCACAAACAAACAAACAAACACCAATAAATAAATAAATAACAGGTCATATTTATGAAGGGATTTCATTGTAACTTCGTAGGATCACTTCAGATGATACCCAGATGAGAATGTCCCCTTTTGGTTGGGATCATTCAACCATGATGGCTGCCCGAGCCCGAAGCCCGAAAACCCTTAGCACAGTTTACAGGTCAAATTTATGAAGGGATTTCATTGTAACCTGGTAGGTTGACTTAATATAATGTCTTGATGAGAACGTCCCCTTTTGGTTGCGATCATTCAACCATGATGGCTGCCCCGAGCCCGAAGCCCAAAAACCTTTAGCACAGTCTACAGGTCATATTTATGAAGGGATTTCATTGTAACTTGGTGGGTTGACTTAATATAATGTCTAGATGAGAATGTCCCCATTTGGATGCTATTGGGCAACTGTGATGGCTACAGGGGCCCGAAAACCATTAACACAGTTTACATGTCATATTTATGAAGGGATTTCATTGTAACTTGATAGGATGCCTCTGTATAATGCCTAGATGAGAACATCCCCTTTTGGTCATGATCTGTCAACCGTTATGGCTGCCCAAGCTCGAAACCCAAAAACTTTTAGCACAGTCTGTAGGTCATATTTAATAAGGAGGGATTTCATTGTAACTTGGTAGGATGACTCCGTATGATGTCTAGATGAGAACTTCCCCATTTGGATGCGATTGGGCAACTGTGACGACTGCCCGAGCCCCAAACCTGAAAACCGTTTGCACAGTCTACAGGTCATATTTATGAAGGGATTTCATTGTAACTTGGTAAGTTGACTTCATATAATGTCTAGATGAGAACGTCCCCTTTTGGACCTGATTGGGCAACTGTGACGGCTACAGAGCCCTGAAGTCTGAAAACCTTTAGCTCAGTCTACAGGTCATATTTATGAAGGGATTCCATTGTAACTTGGTAGGATGACTCCAAATAATGTCTAGATGAGAACGTCCGCTTTTGGTCGCGATTATTTAACCTTGATGGCTGCGCGAGCCCAAAAACCTTGAGCATACTCTATAGGTTGTATTTATGGAAGGATTTCATTGTAACTTGTTAGGTTGACTCCCTATAATGCCTAGTTGATGACATCCCCCTTTGGTCGTGATTGGTCAACTTAAACGGCTTCAGGGGCCCGAAGCCTGAAAACCTTGAGCACAGTCTACAGGTCACATTTATGAAGGGATTTCATTGTAACTTCGTAGGATCACTCCAGATGATGTCCAGATGAGAATGTCCCCTTTTGGTTGCGATCATTCAACCATGATGGCTGTGCAAGCCCAAAACCCGAAAACATTTAGCACAGACTACAGGCCGTATTTATGGAGGGATTTCATTGTAACTTCGTAGGATCACTCCAGATGATGTCCAGATGAGAATGTCCCCTTTTGGTTGCGATCATTCAACCATGATGGCTGCCCAAGCCCAAAACCCGAAAACATTTAGCACAGACTACAGGCCGTATTTATGGAGGGATTTCATTGTAACTTTGTTGGTTGATTCCATATAATGTCTAAATGATAACGTCCCCATTTGGTTGCGATTGGTCAACTATGATGGCTACAGGGGCTCGAAGCCTGAAAACCTTTAGCACAGTCTACAGGTCATATTTATGAAGGGATTTCATTGTAACTTGGTAGGATGACTCCAGATAATGCCTAGATGAGAACGTCCCGTTTTGGTCACGATCATTCAACCATGACGGCAGCCGGAGCTCAAAACCTGAAAAGCTTTAGCACAGACTACAGGTCATATTTATGAAGGGATTTCATTTTAACTTGGTAGGATGACTCATTATGATCATAATGTCTATATGAGGACGTCTCCTTTTGGTTGCGATCATTCAACCATGGTGGCTACACAGGCTCGAAGCCCAAAAACCTTTAGCACAGTCTACAAGCCATATTTATGAAGGGATTTCATTGTAACTTGATAGGATGACTCGTTTTGGAATAATTTCACTGTAAATTGGTAACTTTCGTTGATATACATTAACTGTGAGGCCACATACATTTACTGTGAGGGCTCCAGATGATGCCCAGATGAGAATGTACCCTTTTGGTTGCGATCATTCAACCATGATGGCTGCCCAAGCCGAAGCCTGAACACCTTTAGCACAGTCTACAGGTCATATTTATGAAGGGATTTCATTGTAACTTGGTAAGATGACTTCATATAATGTCTAGATGAGAACGTCTCCTTTTGGACACGATTGGGCATCTGTGACGGCCACAGGGGCCCAATACTTGAAAACCTTTAGAACAGTCTAGAGGTCATATTTATGAAGGGATTTCATTGTAACTTGGTAGGATGACTCCAAATAATTATCTAGATGAGAACGTCCCCTTTTGGTCGCGATCATTCAACCTTGATGGCTGCCCAAGCCCAAAACCCCAAAACCTTTAGCATACTCTATAGGTTGTATTTATGGAAGGATTTCATTGTAACTTGTTAAGTTTACTCCATATAATGCCCAGATGATGACATCCCCTTTTGGTCGTGATTGGTCAACTTTGACGGCTTCGGGTGCTCAAAACCTGTAATCCTTGAGCACAGTCTACTGGTCATATTTGTGAAGGGATTTCATTGTAACTTCGTAGGATCACTCCAGATGATGCCCAGATGACAACGTCCCCTTTTGGTCGTGATCATTCAACCATGATGGCTTCCTGAGCCCAAAGGAGCACGGTGGCTCAGTTGGTAGAGGTGCAGGCTGCAAGCCGAGAGGTCCTCGGTTCGAATCCCACCTGCGGCAACTGCGTTGTGTCCTTGGGCTCTTAAGACACTTCATCTCCATTGCCCGCGTGGGGGCACGATGACACCGTGTACTAAGGCGTACTGCACGTCGATGGTGCGCATGTCTTCAACCAATCTAACCCTGCCTGTGATGCAGTGCGGAGTTACGATGTTGGGGAGCTGGCAGCTACTCGTCGTTGCTCGGTGGTTCTCTCCGGGTACTCCGGCTTCCTCCACCCGTAAAACTGTCACGGTCATGATTAGCCATTGTGCATACATATGTGACCTTAAACACCAATAAATAATACATTCCTGAGACCAAAACTTGAAAAACTTCAGTACAGAGTGCAGGTCGTATTTGTGAAGGGATTTCATTGTAACTTAGTAGAATGACTCAGTATAATGTCGAGATGAGGACATCCCCTTTTAGTTGCAATCGGTCAACCGTCATGGCTTCACAGGCCTGAAGCCCGAAAACCTTTAGCAAAGCCTACAGGTCATATTTATGAAGGGATTTCATTGTAACTTGGTAGGTTGACTTCATATAATGTCTAGATGAGAACGTTCCCTTTTGGACGCTATTGGGCAACTGTGACGGCTACATGGGCCCGAAGCCCGAAAACCATTAGCACAGTCTTACAGGTCGTATTTATGAAGGGATTTCATTGTAACTTGGTAGGATGCCTCTGTATAATGCCTAGATGAGAACATCCCCTTTTGGTCATGATCTGTCAACCGTTAGGCTCCCCAAGCCCGAAACCCAAAAACTTTTAGCACAGTCTGTAGGTCATATTTAATAAGGAGGGATTTCATTGTAACTTGGTAGGATGACTCCGTATGATGTCTAGATGAGAACTTCCCCATTTGGACGTGATTGGGCAACTGTGACGACTGCCCAAGCCCAAAACCTGAAAACCTTTAGCACAGTCTACAGGTCATATTTATGAAGGGATTTCATTGTAACTTGGTAGGTTGACTTCATATAATGTCTAGACGAGAACGTCCCTTTCTGGTCGCGATCATTCAACCTTGATGGCTGCCCGAGCCCAAAAACCTTTAGCATAGTCTATAGGTTGTATTTATGGAAGGATTTCATTGTAACTTGTTAGGTTGACTCCATATAATGCCTAGATGATGACATCCCCTTTTGGTCATGATTGGTCAACTGTGACAGCTACAGGTGCCCAAAGCCCGAAAAGCTTGTGCACAGTCTACAGGTCATATTTATGAAGGGATTTCATTGTAACTTGGTAGGATGACTCCAAATAATGTCTAGATGAGAACGTCCCTTTTGGTCGGGATCATTCAACCTTGATGGCTGCCCAAGCCCAAAAACCTTTAGCATAGTCTATAGGTTGTATTTATGGAAGGATTTCATTGTAACTTGTTAGGTTGACTCCCTATAATGCCTAGATGATGACATCCCCTTTTGGTCATGATTGGTCAACTGTGATGGCTACAGGGGCCCAAAGCCCGAAAACCTTGAGCACAGTCTACAGGTCAAATTTATGAAGGGATTTCAATGTAACATCGGAGGGTCACTCCAGATAATGCCCAGATAAGAATGTCCCCTTTTGGTTGCGATCATTCAACCATGATGGCTGCCCGAGCCCAAAGCTTGAAAACCTTTAGCACAGTCTACAGGTCATATTTATGAAGGGATTTCATTGTAACTTGGTAGGTTGACTTCATATATATATTTGTTTAGATGAGAACGTTCCCTTTTGGACGCGATTGGGCAACTGTGATGGCTACAGGGGCCCAAAGCCTGAAAACCTTTAGAACAGTCTGCAGGTCATATTTAAGAAAGGATTTCATTGTAACTTGGGAGGTTGACTCCAAATAATGTCTAAATGAGAACGTCCCCTTTTGGTCGCGATCATTCAGCCTTGATGGCTGCCCAATCCCAAAACCCCAAAACCTTTAGCATACTCTATAGGTTGTATTTATGGAAGGATTTCATTGTAACTTGTTAGGTTGACTCCCTATAATGCCTAGATGATGACACTCCCTTTTGGTGATGATTGGTCTATTTTGACGGCTTCAGGGGCCCGAAGCCTGAAAACCTTGAGCACAGTGTACAGGTCATATTTATGAAGGGATTTCATTGTAACTTCGTAGGATCATTCTAGATGATGCCCAGATGACAATGTTCCTTTTTGGTCGCGATCATTCAACCATGAAGGCTTCCCGAGCCCAAAACTCGAAAAAAAATTTAGTACAGACTACAGGTTGTATTTGTGAAGAGATTTCATTGTAACTTAGTAGAATGACTCGGTATAATGTCGAGATGAGGACGTCCCCTTTTAGTTGCAATTGGTCAACCATCATGGTTTCACAGGCCTGAAGCCTCAAAACCTTTAGCACAGTGTTCAGGCCATATTTATGAAGGGATTTCAATGTAACTTGATAGGATGACTCGTTTGGAATAACTTCACTGTATCTTGGTAACTTTTGTTGACATACGTTAACTGTGAAGGCCATATACTTTAACTGTGAGGTCCACATTAACCCACCCCTCAGCTCTTTAGTACAGTGTACACCTCATATTATTTTTATTAAAAACATAGCATACAGGGAACAGAAATTATCATATTCCCAATTATCACAATTCTTGTCTTATTTCATAATCCTTTCATAAACATTAAACATTATCTTTTCATCAAACACAACACACAGACAAATTAAGCTACCGTGTCATTGACACTTTCATTGTTGATTGGCAGCAGAAAATTGAATACTTTTCATGTTGCGCATGCCCAATGGGTGGGTATTTTGAGGGAATTTAACTGAGTTAGTCTCTATGTGTCTGCATTTGTTTATTCCAAATGGCAGATATTTATGGCATCTTTATAAATGATAACTCTCCATGCCAAGGAACATATGCCATTGTATTGCAGGAGGTGGCGTATGCAAGGCTTCGCAGTGCTGTATTTTCTCGTTATATCATTCTCCCTTAGAATTTCTTCATATTCTTCATACGGTAGGTTTATTTTTGGGCTGTGTAATTTATTAAGATGTAAAAAACTGACATGACTTGCATTTATTTTATTCATTTTTAGCTCAACTTTGGCAAAGCCAAATTTGAGCTTTGGTCATGGCCCGTCGTCCGTCTGGCCGTCTGTCCGTACGTCAACAATTGGATACGGCTCGGGCTAGAGGCTGTATTTATGAACCGATCTTTACGAAACTTCTAGGGTACCTTTGTTATGACCGTGGGACGAGAACGAGTGTTTTTGGGTGCGGTCCGAAATTCAAGATGGCTGCCAGCCACCATTTTGTACCGATGATGCAGAAATCTGTTTTTTGTACAGAACTTCCATATGAAAGCTCTGATTTGAATAATTTTTTGTATGAATGTTTAGTACCATGGGATACATCACATATAATACGGGTTTTTTTCTCGTGCGTAAATTGTGCAAATTAGACTAATTTTGATGTTTTTTGGTGTTACTTTCAGCACTGTAAGTGCAAATGCCAATACGGCTCGGGCTAGGGGCCGTATTTATGAACCGATCTTTATGAAACTTCTTGGGTACCTTTGGTATCACCGTGGGACGAGAACGAGTGTTTTGGGGTCCGGTGCGAAATTCAAGATGGCCGATGACAGCCATTTTGTACAAAATTAGGTGCAATCAGATTTTTGCACAGAACTTCCTTATGAAAGCGCTGATTTGAATAATTTTTTGTGTGAATGTTTAGTACCATGGGATACATCACATATAATACGGGTTTTTTTCTCGTGCAGAAATTATGCAAATTAGATGAACTTTGATTTTTTCAGTGCGACTTACACACAGTAAGTACACATGTCAATATGGCTCGGGCTAGTGTCTGTATTTATGAACTGATCTTCACGAAATGTCTTGGGTACCTTTGTTATCACCTTGGGATGAGAACGAGTGTATCTGGGTGCGGTCTAAAATTCAAGATGGCTGCCAGTGGCCATTTTGTACCGAAATTAGGTCTATTCAGTTTTTGTACACAACTTCTATACAGCTCAGACTAGAGGCCATATTTATGAACCAATCTTTACGAAACTTCTTGGGTACCTTTGTTATCACAGTGGGATGAGAGCGAGTGTTTTTGGGTGTGGTCCGAAATTCAAGATGGCCACCAGCAGCCATTTTGTACCAAAATTAGTGCAATCAGTCTTTTGTACAGAACTTCTGTATGAAAGTTCTGATTTGAATAAATTTTTGTATGAATGTTTAGTAACATGGAATACATCACATATTGTAAGGGGTTTTTTTTCGTTCAGAAATTATGCAAATTAGATGAACTTTGATTTATTCAGTGCTACTTACACAATGTAAGCACACATGTCAATACGGCTCAGGGTAGAGGCTGTATTTATGAACCGATCTTCACAAAACTTCTTGGGTACCTTTGTTATCACCTTGGGACAATAATGAGTGTTTCTGGGTACGGTCCAAAATTCAAGATGGCTGCCAGTGGCCATTTTGTACCGAAATTAGGTCCAATCAGTTTTTTGTCACAAGTTCTATACAGCTCGTATTTATGAACTGATCTTCACAAAACTTCTTGGGTACCTTTGTTTTCACCTTGGGACAGGAACGAGTGTGTTTTGGGGTGCCTTTGTTATCACTGTGCTATGAGAACAAATATTTTGGGGTTCAGTCAGACCCACTCTGGGCCTCAAAGATTTTTCTCTAGTTTAGCATCTAACTGTCACCCACCTTTACAATACTTTACCTATACATTTGTTACAGACAACGGTCAGTATTTATGTACAGACCATTGCAATACTTTATATGTTCCTTTGTTATCAGGTCATTACCTAGATGTTTGTCATTGCTGTGTCACATACTATACATGTACATGTCTTTGTCTTGACAAGTTGAGTTACAGTGTCATTGACACTTTCATTATTATTCAAGACATAAACCAGTTAACAACTTAAAAAAGAATAGTTTCATAATGTTAGAGTGTCTGCATAGAAGAAATGACCATGTTGACAGTGCTAGGAAAGAGCCTCGGGGCAGTAGGTCTTAGTGACGCAACAATGGATCACATCCCTCTCGGTCACTTCTTCATTTGTCCTCCTCAGTTCTTTCTCCATGATAACTGGTGAGCCAAGAAAGTCCCATAGGAAAAAACGCTTGAGCTCTCATAAAGGAATAAACACGGATTTGGACAGATGTAGAGTGGGTTACACAAGGTGTACCGTTGGACCCTCCTTCCCCATGCTGATGTCGAATGCAAATGATTAAGTGTTGGGGGTTCCTGTGGGAACTCCAGGAAGTGAAGCATCACTTGTTTACTTTGGTAAACAAGCTCTGTTTTACTTTTAAAACAGGACCCAGTCACCAATGCTTGGGGTGGATGTCCTCTAAAAAGGTCAATATGGGTATGAACAATTGACTAAACTTGGCTTTATCTCCATGTTGTGGTCATGATTAGCCATTGTGCAGAAATATGTGATCTGAAAACCAATGAATAAGTAACGGTTAGGAGCTTCATTGAATAAGCACGTTTAGTTACTACCCAGCCAGTGGGATTCAACTCGGAGGGAACTTCATATCAACCACAAAGAAATGTTTGCCATTCTTTTCAGACATTGGGAGCATCTTTTGGGTTCGAATCCCACCTGCGGCAACCGCGTTGTGTCCTTGGGCAAGACACTTCATCCCATTGCACAGTGATGCTCTGTACTAAGGCGTACTGCACGTCGATGGTGCACCTGTCTTCAACGAATGCTAACCCTGCTTATGTGGAGTTAGTATGTTGGGGTGCTGACAGCTGCTTGCCATTGCTCGGTGGTTCTCTCCGGGTACTCCGGCTTCCTCCACCTGTAAAACTGTCGTCATGATTAGCCATTATGCAGAAATATGTGACCTTAAACACCAATAAATAAATCAATAATAATCTTCTTTTGGGATCAAATGTACAGATTTTATCAGATAACTCAACAACAGTTGCATATATTTAGAATCAAAGTGAAACTCATTCATGCTTGTTGTATCTTCTCACAAAAAAATCCTTTTAGGAACACAGCAATAAAACATTCTTTTTGCATGTGCGCCATATTCCAGCCATATCTGCTGAATTTTCTGTTTGTGGAATGATCATTGAACAGAAAGGTATTCAGTGCTCACCTTTGTGTTTGAGAAAGTCCACTGAATGATCTCTTCATAACCAGATGGAACAAACAGCTCCAGATGTTCCTCTTTCCATGCCCGGATCCGTTAGCTTCGTTGTAAATGCTTTCTTCCGGAGCTGGAATGGGTGTCAGTTACCCATTTCACCGGAGACTGATTGCTGTGTTGTTTCTAAAGAAAATCAAACTGTTGCACTGAAAAACCATTCTAATTGCTCTATTTTGTGGAAGCTATAATTCAATCTACTCAGATCTCTCCCACGGCATCTAACTCTGTGGAACTACCTATTATTACAAGGCAAAACCAACAGGTTCTGTTACAATCCAGAAGCACTAAACTAAAATAACTAAGGACTCAACCAGTTAAAAGAATGGAATTTGGTTGGAATTGATGGTAGATCCTGTCTTCGGCACATGCACAGAAGGCAAGTATGGTATACCATACAGGATTTTAGGTTTTTAGCTCACCTGACTGAAAGTCAGGGTGAGCTATTCTGATCACTTTTCATTTGTCGTCCGTCTTGAAGGTGGCATTTGAGTTTTTTCTCCCAAACCACCGGCCACATTTTAAGGACATTTCACATGAGTAGTGGCTATATAGGGGTATTTCATTAGCTCAACTTTGGCAAAGCCAAATTTGAGGTATTGCCATGGCCTGTTGTCCGTCTGTCTGTCTGTCCATCCGTCGTGCAGTACACACAGCTTGGGCTAGAGGCCGTATTTATGAACCGATCTTTACGAAACTTCTTGGGTACCTTTGTTATCACCGTGAGACGAGAACAAGTGTTTTTGGGTCCGGTCCAAAATTTAAGAAGGCCGCTGGCAGCCATTTTGTACCAAACTTAGGTGCAATCAGATTTTTGTGCAGAACTTCCATATGAAGGCTCCGATTTGAATAATTTTTTTGTATGAATGTTTAGTATCATGGGATACATCACATATAATACAGGTTTTTTTCTCGTGCGTAAATTATGCAAATTAGACTAACTTTGATTTATTTAGTGTTACTTTCAGCACTGTAAGTGCAAATGCCAATACGGCTCGGGCTAGAGGCCGTATTTATGAACCGATCTTTACGAAACTTCTTGGGTACCTTTGTTATCACCGTGGATAGTGTTTTTGGGTCCGATCTGAAATTCAAGATGGCCGCAGGTGGCCATTTTGTACAAAATTTGGTGCAATCAGATTTTTGCGCAGAACTTCCATATGAAAGTGCTGATTTGAATAATTTTCTGTGTGAATGTTTAGTACCATGGGATACATCACATATAGCACTGTAACTGCAAATGCCAATACGGTTCGGGCTAGAGGCCGTATTTATGAACCGATCTTCACGAAACTTCTTGGGCACCTTTGTTATCACCTTGGGACGAGAACAAGTGTTTTTGGGTGCAGTCCGAAATTCAAGATGGCTGTCGGCGGCCATTTTGTACCAGAATTGGTGCAGTCAGTTTTTTGTACAGAACTTATGTATGAAAGTTCTGATTTGAATAAATTTCTGTATGAATGTTTAGTAACATGGAATGCATCACATATAATACAGGTTTTTTTCTCGTGCAGAAATTATGCAAATTAGATGAACTTTGATTTGTTCAGTGCTACTTATACACAGTAAGTGCACATGCCAATACGGCTCGGGCTAGAGTCTGTATTTGTGAACTGATCTTCACGAAACTTCTTGGGGTACCTTTGTTATCACCTTGTGATAGGAACAAGTGGTTTTGGGTGCCTTTGTTATCACTGTGCTATGAGAACAAATATTTTTGGGTTCAGTCAGACCCACTCTGGGACTCAAAGATTTCTTTTCTAGTTTAGCATCTAACTGTTGCCCACCTTTACAATACTTTACCTACACATTTGTTACAGGCTACAGTCAGCATTTATGTACAGACCGTTACAATACTTTACATGTACCTTTGTTATCAGGTCATTACCTTGATGTTTGTCATTGCTGTGTCACATATGAGGAATTTTCTTTAAAAATCTTCTTGTTCAGATCCAGCTGTCAGAATGTTTTGATATTTTGTATTCAGCATCCTTAGGGAGGTGTGATTCAAGTTTGTTCAAGCCAAGTCTCTTGAGTCCATATTTGGGCCCCCTGTGGGAGACCAAATTGTAACTTAGTTCAATATGAGGAACATTCTTTAAAAATGTTTTTCACAACCATCAGTAAGAATCTTTTGATATTTGGTATACTGTATCGTTAGGGAGGTGCAATTCAAATTTGTTAAAGTCAAGTCCCTGGGTTCATATTTGGTTTCCCTGTGGGAGTCCGAATTATAATTTAGTTCAACATGAGGAATATTTTTTAAAAATATTTTTCTTCAGATCCAGTATTCAGAATCTTTTGATATTTGGAATACAGCATCCTTAGGGAGGCGAGATTCAAGTTTGTTTAAGCCAAGTCCCTGGTTTCATATTTGGGCTCCCCATGGGAGCCCAAATTATAACTTTGTTCAATATGAGGAATATTTAAAAAAAAAAAAAATTCATATCCACCGGTCAGAATGTTTTGATATTTGGTATATGGTTTTCTTAATGGGGCAGATGCAAGCTTGTTCAAATCAGGACTTTCAGTTGATAGATGTCAGTGTCAGTGTCAGGTGAGCGCTTTCAGGCCCCTTGGGGCCTCTTGTTTGTTTTTTTTCGGGCGTTGGTGGGAAAATTTAAGCAAGTTGGTGTGATGTATTTGAGATAGGGTGCTGCCATGTTTGGGGCAATGGTAGGTATGAGAAATACAGAAATTACTTAAAATTTATTCATCTTCCTTCACTGCTGAAATAATTTTTTATCCATTTTCCTTTTTTAATTACTGAGTATTGGTATTGGAAACATTATTGTCCTCCAGCTACATCATCCTGAAAAATCTTCACAACTCATTTTCACCACATTCAAATATGTGCTGTTTTTGTGTAGATGTTGTTTTAACAAATGCAGTACACTTGCTAATAATGTAATTAGTATGTGGAAATGGTTTAGAAATAAAACTAGAGTTGATGGTTTTAGGATCATCCACAGGGACTGGAATCAAAAGCATTGTTGGTTATCTCTAATATTTTTATTCTGTGATACAACAGAGTGTTGGAGAAAATAGAGCATAGTGATAAAATCAAATCATGCTCTCACAGAAGAAAATCAATTCCTCTGTAATATATTACAAACATAGATTTATTTACTCCCATTTGGAATCACGAAATGTATTAATATTTTACCATTCGCTGCAAGTTATTCCAGCAACTGATTTGTTTTAATACTTCATTTATGGAATGAATAGTAGAACTTAAACTAATTTTTCCATAAAAATTCATTGAGTCATGGACGAAACACTTAACTCGCTAATCCCTAGCTCTTCAACCAGAGAATAATATTTAACAAGTTGGATACTAGACAAAAATAACAATTTTGCTTATCTTGTAATTTTATGTTTTGTATTGACCTGAAACTTTTAAAACATTCCAAGTGAAGTAAAATAGTTCAGGGGCATCAAGATTTGCTCCCCCAGAATGTGGGAGTAAAGACTTTTCGATAGTAACTGGATCCGGAACAACACTCCTGTATTGTTGGGCCTTGTGCAGTTTGTGCATGTTTCCGATCATACCAAAGTGCACTCTTTCAGCAAAGATCCAGTAAAAGCCCAGAATCTCTGCTATGGAACCCCACATCATAACCTCATAAACCATAAGGGTGGGGACAGACCTGCCCTATATGAGGAATTAAGGCCATGGTTAGTTAATTTTCAGTTTAATGTTATTCCAGGTCATCAGAACAAAATGTGGAATTATTATTAATAATTATTAATTATATCCTCATGGAGAAATGGCATAATATATCCCTTTCCACAAGATGCATATTTTATCATTTTGTACATACACTCTGCTTCGTTGCATGTGAGGTTAACTCAGAAAGTAGAAGTATCAATGGCCCACGTTATATACAGAACAAAATGTACAAATGAGGCAATAATCTGACGTGGACAAGAAAAAACTTAAAATGGTGTTTTCTCCAAGGCCTGTAAATGAGGTGACCCATTTGCAGAGTCAATAATAAAGAAAATGTGTTCCTATTTTGGACAAAAACAAAAACGAGGCAAAGAAAATTAATTAACCATGTCCTGATGCAATAAAATTAGTACAAAATGGCAGGGGTACTTCTTTCATGTACAGAACCAGTTAACAGTGAACAAAATTATGTAGTGGCTCATCTACTGTTGAAATCTGGTAATGCAAGTGTGGATAATTTCTAATATTTCAGCATGTTATTTGATTAATAAAAAATGCTTTTGGGAACAACACTACCTGTATTGATCTTTTTAAGTGTATGAAATTCATTCATATATGATTACTATTTCTTTTGTCCAGGCTGCAACAAAATTTGACCCACAGCTTATTTCTCAAAAGATATTTAGGCAGCATCAGAGTTTTTTACTCTGACTTGTGAGACATGCTTTTTGTAGGGATCTGTTGTACTAAACCCTGAAGAAATCTTATATTTGTCATCTGAAAGCAAAAGTTTGTGATCATGCAAAACATCAATATGATTGCGATGTTGAATTTTTCAACATCAGTGCTCCAAGCCCATATTCACATTCAGGCCTGGCATTCTTAAAATGCAGGAAGGCTAACAATTGCTCCCCTTGCATGGTCTAGGCGAGCGATTAGCTCTCCTCAATTTAACAAACTTTAAAAGTGGCAAAATGAAGTTTTACTATTGATGAATTCTGCCAAGTGGCTTTGTACATTTTATTTGGTTCTGCTAACAAGGTTATCTCTGTGAGACGGCTACACTGTAGAAGGCCTGGAGGTGCGGGAGGGGCAGTGTGGCCGTCTTACAGGGAACACAAATATAACAGAGATCTGAAAAGATGTGTGGTTTAAAAATAGGTGGTTATAGAGTATTTTTTAAGGCTAGAAGGGCTAGTTTTTGCCCTCCTTAATGTTTTTAAGGCGAGCAGTAGGCGAGCGATTACATCACTCTCCTGAAAATGCCAGGACTGCACATTCTTCTGAAAACTGCTGGTACTTGATTGGATATTACTTAACAGAATATTCCTGTTAGTTAGATATAATTTCCAAACAAGACCATTGACCATATCTTCAATACAAATGTGACCTGTCAATTGCACATAGGTCATGCACTGAACTCCTGTTAAATGAATAAAAAATCTTGTAATATGTTCAGAAAGTACCCTGACAGTCACCAAATTCCTCTGATTTATAGACCTACTTGGACTCAGTACATCCAGTTCAGGTATTTAATCTATTATGTCTTGTTTGACAAAGCCCATGGACTCTGTCAAACAAGATATAATAGAATAAATGCTTTGTTATCTATAGAATAAAGGAAAATGACCATATCCCTATTAACTGAATACTCCTGTTAATTGAATAATTTTCACTGGCTAACTGGTTGTTTATATTAAAGGGTTCTACTGTGTTACAATTAAAAGACTTCATATTATTTGAATGTGCACCAAAATCTTGTTAACTGTTAATTGACGAGTGCCTCGAGGCAATCTTTAATAAGCCGCAACAAAACAAATGAAATTAAACAAATTGTGGTTGCCAAAATTAATCTAACACTCTATCAGTCATTTTCTATCATTGTATTTGCTGAGAACAAGAGCAGAAATTCTCCTTGTGAGAACACCAGAAAGTGGAAGTCTTTATATGCCTGTTTGTAAAAATGGTTGTGTTATGTAAATGGTCTGTCTGTCCATCTCTCCGCCTGTCTGTCTGTAAACAATTGGTTTCTGACCAATAACTCCAGTTTGAATTATTTGATTCAACCAATGGTGGTGTGTGTATTCTCCAGCTAGTAATACAGGCCAAGTTCGAATATGGGTTCTGTCCTATTATTTTTAGCTCAACTTTGGCGAAACCAAATTTGAGGTATTGCCATGGCCAGTCGTCCTTCTGTCTCGCTGTCAACACGGCTTGGGCTAGAGGCTGTATTTATGAACCGATCTTTACGAAACTTCTTGGGTACCTTTGTTATCATTGTGGGACGAGAATGAGTGTTTTGCGGTCCGGTCCGAAATTCATGCTGGCAGCCATTTTGTACAAAATTAGGTGCAATCAGATTTTTGTGTAGAACTTCCATATGAAAGCTCTGATTTGAATAATTTTTTGTATGAATGTTTAGTACCATGGGATACATCACATATAATATGAGTTTTTTCTCGTGCATATATTATGCCAATTAGACTAACTTTGATCTATTGAGTGTTACTTTCAGCACTGCAACTACAAATGCCAATATGGCTTGGGCAAGAGGCCGTATTTATGAACTGATCTTCACGAAACTTCTTGGGTACCTTTGTTATTACCTTGGGACGAGAATGAGTGTTTTTGGGTGCAGTCTGAAATTCAAGATGGCTTCCGGCAGCCATTTTGTACCAAAATTAGGTACAATAAGTTTTTGGTACAGAACTTCTATATGAAGGTTCTGATTTGAATAAATATTTGAATGAATGTTTAGTAACATGGAATACATCATCTATAATACAGGGTTTTTTCTCGTGCCGAAATTATGCAAATTAGATGAACTTTATTTAGTGCTACTTATACACAGTAAGTGCACATGTCAATATGGCTCGGGCTAGAGGCTGTATTTATGAACCGATCTTCACAAAACTTCTTGGGTACCTTTATTATCACCTTGGGACGAGAATGAGTGTTTCTGGGTCCGGTCCAAAATTTAAGAAGGCCGCTGGCAGCCATTTTGTACCAAACTTAGGTGCAATCAGATTTTTGTGCAGAACTTCCATATGAAGGCTCCGATTTGAATAATTTTTTTGTATGAATGTTTAGTATCATGGGATACATCACATATAATACAGGTTTTTTTCTCGTGCGTAAATTATGCAAATTAGACTAACTTTGATTTATTTAGTGTTACTTTCAGCACTGTAAGTGCAAATGCCAATACGGCTCGGGCTAGAGGCCGTATTTATGAACCGATCTTTACGAAACTTCTTGGGTACCTTTGTTATCACCGTGGATAGTGTTTTTGGGTCCGATCTGAAATTCAAGATGGCCGCAGGTGGCCATTTTGTACAAAATTTGGTGCAATCAGATTTTTGCGCAGAACTTCCATATGAAGATGGCTGCCAGTGGCCATTTTGTACCGAAATTAGGTCCAATCAGTTTTTTGTACGCAACTTCTATACGGCTCAGACTAGAGGCTGTATTTATGAACCGATCTTTACGAAACTTCTTGAGTACCTTTGTTATCACCGTGGGACGAGAATGAGTGTTTTTGGGTGCGGTACGAAATTCAAGATGGCCACCAGCAGCCATTTTGTACCAAAATTAGTGCAATCAGTTTTTTGTACAGAACTTCTGTAGGAAAGTTCTGATTTGAATAAATTTTTGTATGAATGTTTAGTAACAGGGATTACATTACATATAATACAGGTTTTTTTCTCGTGCAGAAATTATGCAAATTAGATGAACTTTGATTTATTCAGTGCTACTTATACACAGTAAGTGCACAAGTCAATACAGCTAGGACTGGAGGCTGTATTTATGAACCGATCTTCATAAAACTTCTTGGGTACATTTGTTATCACCTTTGGACGAGAACGAGTGTTTTTGGGTGTCGTCTGAAATTCAAGATGGCTGCCAGAGGCCATTTTGTACCAAAATTAGGTACAATAAGTTTTTGGTACAGAACTTCTATATGAAGGTTCTGATTTGAATAAATTTTTGAATGAATGTTTAGTAACATGGAAAACATCACCTATAATACAGGTTTTTTTCTGATGCAGAAATTATGCAAATTAGATGAACTTTATTCAGTGCTACTTATACACAGTAAGTGCACAAGTCAATACGGCTAAGCCTGGAGGCTGTATTTATGAACCTATCATCATAAAACTTCTTGCGTACATTTGTTATCACCTTTGGATGAGAACGAGTGTTTTTGGGTGTGGTCTGAAATTCAAGATGGCTGCCTGAGGCCATTTTGTACCAAAATTAGATACAATCAGTATTTGATACAGTACTTCTATATGAAGGTTCTGATTTGAATAAATTTTTGAATGAATGTTTAGTAACATGGAATACATCACATATAATACAGGTTTTTTTCTCATACAGAAATTATGCAAATTAGATGAACTTTGATTTATTCAGTGCTACTTATACACAGTAAGTGCTCATGTCAATACAGCTCAGTTTAGAGGCTGTATTTATGACCTAATCTTCACGAAACTTCTTGGGTACCTTTGTTATCACCTTGGCATGAGAACGAGTGTTTCTGGGTGCGATTCAAAATTCAAGATGGCCTCCAGTGGCCATTTTGTACCGAAATTAGGTCCAATCAGTTTTTTGTACACAACTTCCATACGGCTCAGGCTAGAGGCCGTATTTATGAACTGATCTTCACAAAACTTCTTGGGTACCTTTGTTTTCACCTTGGGACAGGAATGAGTGTTTTTGGGTGCCTTTGTTATCACTGTGCTATGAGAACAAATATTTTGGGGTTCAGTCAGACCCACTCTGGGACTCAAAGATTTCTTTTCTAGTCTAGCATCTGACTGTCACCCACCTTTACAATACTTTACCTATACATTTGTTACAGGCTACTGTCAGTATTTATGTACAGTCCGTTACAATACTTTATATGTACCTTTGTTATCAGGTCATTACCTAGATGTTTGTCATTGCTGTGTCACATACTATACATGTACATGTCTTGACCAGTTGAGCTACAGTGTCATTGACACTTTCATTTTCTTTGCTCCAAAATGCATTTTCAAGCATTTAGCGCTTGGCAATGCAGGCCGTTGGAGGAAAACACTCGTTATGAACAATTTGAAAAAGCCTAATCGGGCGTATGATGCACCGGGCATAGTTCATTTTGCTTAATATGGTAAACCATTTTTGTTTTACTACTGAATTAGAATACAGTAAATAGTGCCTGTAGTGCGAGTCCTGTAACATGGATAGCAAAGGTTTAAACACTTGGCTAAAAAATATATGTAAATACCATATACTGTTTGATATTCAACACATAATCAAAATTTTCTTTGAAGAATGTTTTCTAATGGTTAAAATGGGGGTGGTAATAAAATCAACCATTTGGCTGTATGCGATCTTATAGTAAGCAGACTTTTACATGGGCCTGGAAAATTTATAAACAGTTTTTAGGAAGCGTTTTGTTTCCGCTTTGTCCATCCATCTTTTCTAACTTTTTCCAGTCCATTATTATTGTTTATTGATGTTTTAAGGTCATATATTTATGCACAATGGCTAATCATGACCGTGACAGTTTTACGGGTGGAGGAAGCCGGAGTACCCGGAGAGAACCACCGAGCAACGACGAGCAGCTGCCAGCTCCCCAACATCGTAACTCTGCACTTCAGCACAGGCAGGGTTAGATTGATTGAACCATCGACGTGCAGTACGCCTTAGTACACGGCGTTATCGTGCCCCCACACGGGCAATGGAGATGAAGTGTCTTGCCCAAGGACACAACACGGTTGCCCCAGGTGGGATTCGAACCGAGGACCTCTCGGCTTGCAGCCTGCACCTCTACCTACTGAGCCACCGCGCTCCCTTCCAGTCCATTAAAATTATCCAGTGGCTGGATCTTATTCATACTCTACACACAGTGATTGATCATAACTGAAGGGTGTGAAAATTCTCTAACCTTGGGTTATTCTCTGTGAAGTGAAGTAGTGCTTGTTTACTGTGGTAAACACGCTCAGTTCTATTTATAAAATAAGGCCTGGGACTTGGAAGTCCTCTAAAATTGGCAACCTGGGTCCAAACAATTGGCTAGACTTGACTTTATATCCATTTTGTCATGATTAGCCACTGTGCAGATATATGTAGCCTTAAACACCAATAAATTCTTAATAATTCCTATGATGTCAAGTTCATAGAACATTCTTCTTTACTTTATCTTGTCTATAAAAAACAAATAAAAAATTTACAGGTCTTATTCATACTTCACACAATGCTTGCTCATCACTCAAAAGTCTTGCATCATAACACCAAGGTCAAGGTCATGGAGTCTTCATCTATTCCAACTTTGTCCTCTTTATAAAAATTCATTTAACCCTGTACCTAATAAATGACTGCATCCGCCCCTGTAATTTACAATTTGAGCAGTTTGTTTGTTTGTTTGTTTGTTGGTGGTTAACGTCACATATTTATGCACCATGGCTAATCGTGACACAACATGGAGATGAAGTCAAGTTTAGTCAATCGTTGATCAACATGTTGCCCATTTTAGAGGACTTTCACCCCAAGCATTGGTGACTGGGTCCTATTTTACTAGTAAAGCGGAACTGGTTTACCACAGTAAACAAATGCTGCTTACTTCCCGGGGTTCCCACGGGGAATTTGAGCAGTTAAAAGAAAAATTCCCCCCCCAAATCTTTTTCAAAAAATTTAAACAAAACCATGGCCGTGACCCCCTCATTGAAATGAGCTTGTTTCACTAATGAGTTGCATGACGTGGTTTTGTTGAAATTCTTTAAAAAAATTTGAAACAATAGAATTAAAATAAATTTAATATGAAATTTTGATATCATGCTTTAGGTAATGGGTTAATGGGCAGATCTTGTTCAAATGTCACACAACATTTGTTTATGACTCCAGCATGTTTCATGACCATTTGCCCATGTTAACTTTGTCCATTCTATAAAAAATGATTGACAGATCTTGTTCATACTTCATACGATGCTTGCTCATGACAACAGTGTGTTATGACTGTGACCCAAAATCATAAATCCAAGGTCAAGGTCACAGGCCATTCCTCCTTTCAAACTTGGTCCAGTCAATAAAAAAATTAATCAGTGGACAGATTGTATTCATACTTCCCTCAATGTTTTCGCTCAATATTTGTCATGACTACACTTGTTTCGCTACAGTTTCTCTCCATTGTACTACAAACTTTTGCTCTTGTACTCATATTTGGGGAGCACTTCAGTGATTTCATACCTTGCTAAATTCAATCACTATTAACAATACATACATTTGTACTTTTAGCTCACATTGCAAATACAGAATTTACCAAGTTACAGTGGTGAATATCTGTGTGCCTTTTCTGGATATGGCAAGAAACCGATTGAAACTAAAGCTGCAAGGACAACAAGTGGTGGGGTGCGGTGTGATACGCCATCCTCGCACATGTTACCCATGATTCCAACAGGACAGGGTGAGCATTTATTAGTTCCGAAAATAACCAAATTTAATTGCATGTCATTATTGAATATAAGACATTTATTATACCTTTGGTAAAAATTTGACTTGTTAACCCTTAAGTCCTCACATTAAATTTAAAGTATTTATGGCCTTTTTCTGTTTACATAGTTATTGATGACTTGGCAGTGGTTCTACATCACTGCTGGCTGCCTATACTGGCAGCCAGCAGTGATGTAGAACCACTGCCAGGGAAAATTCAGTCTACACACAAGAGTAATAAAAAAGATTACACAAGGGAGCACCTGCTTCAATGCAATATAAAAGTGGCGGTTTCGGGCTATATGGGGGCTTAAGGGTTAATTGCTTTTGGTTTACAGAGTAATTCCCTATTGATTGAATAAAAAAATATGTTCCACTGGGAAGCCAAATAGACACCCACTGATTCCTCCCATTTTACAAACTGTTTATTATTTAGCATTTCCCATATAAGCATTTGGATTTGTACAACACAGATCTTTGAGCTCTATCTAACGATATTGATAGATTAACCTGTTAATCCCAATAGAGCCACAAACCGCCTGTTATATACTGCTTTGTAAAGTTATCACGGGTATATTCTTCTTTGAGAACTCTACTGGTAGGACGCATTTATCTTGAAAGAGTTTTTGCATTTTTGTTGTCTGCCTGTACAGGCAGCCAACAATAATGTATAAACAATGTTAAGTCATCTGCAGCTATGTAAATGCATATACGGTAGTTATTAATGAAAAATTAATCTGAGAACTAAAGGGTTAAATGCTCAAAACTGGAGAAAATTGGGGTTAATTGATTATTTATACCTCTACTCTCGGAAGAGAATGGGGAGGGGGGGCTATACTGCATTACATGCATCCGTCTGTCCATGCATCTGTCCGTGCATCCGACCATGTGTCGATCCATTCATCTGTACACCCACAGTGATATCTTACTAGTGAGTGGTTGGATTTCAGTGAAATTTGGTTCCAACTTAGATGGATATTGCATAATAGTCAACGTAGAAGTCCAAACGTGGAGAACTGAATGTTTACTGCATTAAACAAGTTTTGTTTTTCTGTTCCGATAGTATCCAATAATCATGTTAATTGAAAATTTGTGATTGACAATTCAATTTAAAGAGCTCCACTCCGACATGAGGTGACCCTGACTGTCAAAAGTGTCATTAAACCCCAATAAAAAGACCTCCTCTGCAGTATTTGTCTTGCAATGGCAAAATTCAGTAATAATAATAATAATACTTTGGCCAGCCGCTGATTTACCACAGTTCACAAATGAGAAGGCTTGGAATACCCTTGTGCTCCCTAATGCCATCCTCTTCCCATGCCAATTTTCTTCACTCAGCACCTGGAAATGAACTCTTGGATGATATCCCAAACCTCATTCTTCCCAATTTCACCAATAAGCATACTAATCCTCTCATTTGTGTAATCCAATAACCACATATCCTTCAAGGTGCTCCCCAAATCTTGATTTCTCTTTATCACAGGAACCTACAATTATTTAAATTTCAAATCAGTTCTGAATCGGCCTCCAGTTTGATTTGATATCAAATTTAGGACATTAAATTGGCTACAACAATCAAGTCAAGTGTGTTAAGTTTTTACCTAATTGTGAGATGGGGAAAAGTCGGAAACATTAAACATACCATAATTATAAGCAACTTGAACAGCACATCTTCATCTGGTGTGATGCACAAATACCGACATGATGTTAGAATGGTTACACAATTGTCCATCTCCTCATCACACTTCTGTATAGTTTCAGAATTGCACTGTAGTCATAACATATTATATTTGCAGGATATTTAGCATTGCATAAAGGTGTAAGAACAGAATATGCTTGAATTTTGTGCCTACATGTTTCAAGCTCTAGCTCTTTTTTTGCACTCTGGTGGGTTCCTGATGCCCGAGTGCTTGACTAATTCTAATGCAATTTGGTCTTGATCGTCTGTTTTTCCACTCTCTACTTTATTACTCTATGAATTTCTTCCTTTGTATTCAACAGAGAATGTGTTATCTCAGAACAAGATATTATAAGGCACAAATCATTTTAGTGAGTGTGAACACCAGTAGATTTCGGCAAGAAAATTTTTTCAAATTTCAATAAAACCATATGTTACCCCTCAGTTTTGATATGTGTGTCGAATAAAGTGTAATAGTCAGCGTGACATGTTCAACAGGATTAGGACACATAACAAGAAAAGGTAGTTTGATTGTCATAGAGTCTTCATGTTTCTTCACAAGTCATGTGTGTGATAGCTTGGGATGAATAAGACACTAAACATTGACAAGTTTTATGTATTAATTGGTGTTTGTAATCTGTCATTTGTCAAATAGTATGTGACAGAAACATGTTGCAAAGTTATTTTTCTCTAATAATTCAACAGTCTTAACATTTAAAAATCATGAAATGTACCCATGAGACTCATCCAATTTGGGGAGCTGAAAGACCCATTTGGAGAGTGGACAGATTTTTTATGTTTTCCAGAATTATATTGAAGAAAAATAAACAATTTAATTGTAGTGTTTTTCATGTTGAAATAGGAGAAGACGAGAAAGGGGATAGGAGGACGGAATAGGGGTGATTTTATTTTAATCTTTATTCTTTTAGACTTAACCTCTTCACTGCTGCGCAATTTTGTAATACCCTGTGCTGACGACCCATATATTGGGAACAATGTTAGAAAATGATAAAAATTGAAAAAAAGACAGAAACGTAAAATAACGTAAATTTTAAACCTTCCAGAACATACTTGAACACTTTTGGAGTTTAATGTTTAGTTCCAATACCTAATTTTGGTGTGGTATAACCCAAAACATGGGTAATAGTGTAGTTCAGGGCCACTTGGACAGGCTGAGCAGTAATATCTGGATTTGCTAAAGTCACTTGAATTATCTAAATCTCCTTCATCACTATCATTGTCAGCATATAATTCTGCAACAACAGCTGTTGATAAAAATTTTTTAGACATGTTTAAAGAACATAAGGATGCATAACTCTAACTGGAAACTTGACATGTGTTTGACTCTGGTATTTCCGTAAAAAGGATGGAAAATATGGGAAACAAATTTTTAACATCACATTGTCAGTCTTACATTTGTTACAATGTGCGTTGTATTGAGAATAACACTATGTGGTATATCCATTCTTTGTGTGTAATAGTATGGACATACAGCACACAGCATCAAAATTGGGGTCTGTGTTCAATACGAACTTGTAGCAGTGAAAAGGTTAACTGATGCAGAGCAGAGACATCATTCCTTGATTATATGTACACAGGCCTTCAGTCATTTTAACCTTTTCAACTTTATTACTCTGTCTTTTGTGGAAATTAGAAATTTCTTTTCCTGTTCATATGAACTACTTGCAGTAATGCAGTGTGGAAGATCTGAGTTGTTCGTCAGTGCTTGGTCTTATAAACAATGACCCTTGTCTGTGAAAAACTATTATACAAAATAATAAGAGACAAATTAGAAAAACAAAACAAAACACCCTTAACCATTAACTGGTTGAAGGCTACATTATTTTTGGTGGTCTGAATTTGTTGTCAAAATTAATTTTATTGTAAATTACTAAAGAGTGCCCACAGGAACTTTTCAATAATATGTGATAAAACAAATTTATATAAACAAAATATTATTTCTGTTTCACTGAATGTTATAGCCCCCATGTTATATTAAGATTGATATGTCCTTAGTTGATAATTCTACACGACTGATATTTTTCTGAAGGCATGCTTTTATTTACAATAAGTAGATTTTGGCTGGTCTGACTCATTTGCACTAAGTGACCTTTGTGTGTATCTACCTGTATCAACATGTTTACATCTGGTTACTATTTTTAGATCACTGTACATATACCTGTTGATAGTTTGATTGTTTAAGTAGGTCATCCTTGTTTACGTCAGTTAAGACAGAATCACCTAGAAACTGAAAGAAAACAGAACTTCGGAGAAAATTCATCTTCTAGGACATTCTGAGAACTATAAATATCCTGGTCAATTCAAAAGACTCTTTTCAGACAAAACTCTTTTCAGATAAACATATTTCAGATAGACATTCTATTCATAAGAGAGCAGTTTTTTACATTGGAGATTATTATTGTTGCAGGACAGTGCATTATTTATAGAAGCTATGCTTCTTTGTGAATTTGGAAAAGTGATTCCAAAGGAGAATTTTTAAGAGAATTTATTTGTTGTGTAAAAGAGAATTTATACAAGCTGTGAAACAGAATACATTTTTAGCTTTACTTGACAAAGTCAAGATAAGCTCTTACCATCACGCATGCAGAAGTCTGTTAGTCTGTGAGTCTGTTCACATTTTCGTTTAACACAGGCTACACCCCGTAGTTCTTGTCCGATCGTCACAAAATTTCATATGCAGGTTTGAGGTCATGTCTAGATGAGAATGTCCCTTTTTGGTCACGATCGGTCAAGCGTCATGGCTGCCCGAGCCCAAAACCTGAAAACCTTTAGCACAGTCTACAGGTCGTATTTATGAAGGGATATCATTGTAACTTGGTAGGATGCCTCTGTATAATATCTAGATGAGAACATCCCCTTTTGGTCATGATCTGTCAACCGTGACGGCTGCCCATGCCCAAAACCCCAAAACTTTTACCACAGTCTACAGGTCATATTTAATATGGAGGGTTTTCATTGTAACTTGGTAGGATGACTCCGTATGATGTCTGGAAGAGAAATTTCCCATTTGGTCACGAACTGTCAACTGTGGCGGATGCCTGTTCCCGAAACCAGAAAACCTTTAGCACATTCTACAGTTCGTATTTATGGAGGGATTTCATTGCAACTTAGTAGGATGACTCCAGATAATGTCATGATGGGAACGTTGCCTTTTGTCATGATCATTCAACCCTTATGGCTGCCCGAGCCCAAAACCTATAAACCTTTAGCACAGACTGCAGGTCATTTTTATGAAGGGATTTCATTGTAACTTAGTAGGATGACTCAGTATAATGTCTAGATGAGGATGACCCCTTTTGGTTGTGATCAGTTAACCGTGATGGCTACATAGGCCTGAAGCCCGAAAATCTTTAGTACAGTCGACTGGCTGTATTTATGAAGGGATTTCATTGTAACTTGATAGGATGAATCGTTTTGGAATAAATTTACTGTAACTTGGTAACTTTCGTTGACATAAGTTAATTGTGAGGGCCACATTATCCCACCCCTCAGTTCTTTAGTACAGTGTACACCTCATTTTTATTAAAAACATGGCATACAGGGAACAGAAATTAACATATTCCCAATTATCACAATTCTTGTCTTATTTCATAATCCTTTCATAAACATTGAACATTATCCTTTTCAGCAAATACAACACACAGACATGTTAAGCTACAGTGTCATTGACACTTTCATATTGGTTTCCCAATGATAAAATCAGTTATAGTTGGCCAAATCAAATGAAATTTGGTATGTAGGTGTATCAATGTAAAATGCAGGTCAGGTTCCACCCGGGGTGCAGTTTGACAAATTTTTCCATAGTTATGCCTCTTTCTCGACTTCAAAAATTAACTTTTTGGGGATTTCCTGATTACTTCAGTTATAGTTGGCCAAATCAAATGAAAACTGGTATTAGGTTTATCAACATGAAATACAGGCCAAGTTCGAATAAGGGTGTGGTCCAACAAATTGTGCCAGAGTTATGCCCCTTTTTCGACTTATTTTTATTGAAAACATAGCATATAGGGAACAGAAATTAACATATTCTCAATTATCACAATTGTCAGATTTCATAATCCTTTCATAAACATTGAACATTATCCTTTTCATCAAACACAACACACAGTCAAGTTAAGCTACCGTGTCATTGACACTTTCATTTTTGAAAGTCCTGATTGGCTTCTAGCACTCAACTAGTTAAAGGCCCATTTCTGACTTTTACGTCCTCAGAACAGGTACCCTTAACATGCAATCATGAGGAGATACTGCTGAAAATAGACATATTCCTTTGACAGTGGTTTCTAGTCAAGTGTTAGCTGCCTAAATGGGCAGCCAAGACGGGACTAGAAGTCACTGCTTAGCTACTGGTAATGCACAGGTGGTGGTCTAGCACTTATTCAAGAAATTTGTCCAGGCCCTTAAGTGTTAAATCTCTTTGTGAAGATCCTTTGAGTTGCTATTAGCTGAGAGCTTAAGGCCCCTTTACCCTTGTCCCTTATTTTGTGTGCAGGAAACTTTATGATTATGTAATAACTTTAGCAGTAATTGTCAGATTTCAACAATGTGTAATTCATTAGACCATTGCTTATGTGATAGTTCATAGGGGATTTGACTCAATGCAGTGCTTTTTTAGCTCACTTTGACAAAGTCAAGCTGAGCTAATCCCATCGCTTTCTGTCCATCGTCTGCCCGTCGTCCATCATCCGTCAACACCATGTTTTGGTCTTCTCCAAAACCACTGGGCCAGTTCAAGTGAAAGTTTATGCGAGTGATGGTCCCGAAGGGGCATTCCATTTTTGTTCACCTCAACATGCCCAGCCCCATTTGGAGGGGGTGGAGAAAAATGCTCCAAAATATTTTTAAAATCTTCTCATGAACCAGTGGGTACAATGGCTTGATATTTGTTATGAAGCTTCCTTTTGAGGTGTAGATTCAAGTTTGTTCAAACGAAGTTCGTGAGGCAATATTTGGCTTTGTAATGGTAGGGGTGAGATTTTTGGAGCTGCCCAAAATTTCTATTTTCTGAACCGATGGTCCAATTTGAACCAAATTTGGTATGTGGTATCATTGGGTCATAAGTACTTGACTTGTGCAAAAAAAAATTTCTGCATCCCCACGGAAACCCCAGGAGCTAAAAATAGAAATATTTTCAGATGCCTGTATTTCTCAAACCACACGGAACAGAGAACTGTTATTTGGTATGATGCTTCCTTAGGATCAGTAGAATTTAATGGTAAAAAGAAATTGCCATCGGTTATGTTAGGTTGCTCTGTAGAGGGCATCGAAAAAATCAGCATACTTGCAAACATTTTTAAAAATCTTGTCTCCAGAACCAATGATCAGAATCTTTTGATATTCGGTATACAGCATCCATAGGCGGGTCAGATACAGTTTGTTAAAATAAAGGCCAATGGTTCATATTTGGGCTCAATATAGGAGCCCATATTTTTAACTTAGTGTAATGTGGGGTATATTCTTTAAAAATCTTCTTCTGAACCACCACTCAGAATCTTTTAATGTTTGGTATATATCATTGTTATGAGGGGCAGATTCAAAATTGTTCAAACCAAGTCCCGAGGTTAATATTTGGGCTTCCTGTGGTTACATGAAAAACTCCATCAGCATAAATGTTGCGAAACTGTTCCGAGATGAATTGACCCTTCAACTGTCAGTGTTTCAAGGTTCTTTTTTTGCCATCTTTACATTCAGGCTTCAGAGATTTGTGTATGATGTTCAGCTGTCATTATTAGCCCTTTACCTAACAAATGGGCTGCACCCCCCCCCCCCCCCAAAGTAATTTACTAATTGAGCCGCTGAAAAAAGATTATTTTAAAAATTTCACCAATACCATATCATGTGACCCCCTCATTGGAACAAGCTCGTTGAGCTCATTCCAACGATATGGTTTTGTTGAAACTTTTTAAGAATTTAAAAAAAAACCCTAGTAATTCAAATAATAAATTTTAGATCTTGTGTGTTGGTTAAAGAGTTAAAGACTCTAAAGAAACAACCTTACCCTTCCTCCTCATAATGTATGTTTTTCACATGCTTGTCTGCAGGATGGCTTTGAGAAATCCTTTTACTGTTGGTTTTTTTTTTCACTTAGGTCCCTAGGTCCATATATATACCCCCGCTTCGAAGAAGTGGGGGCTATATAGGAATCGCCCTGTCCGTCCGTCCGTCCGTCCGTCCGTCCGTCCGTACGTCTTTCCGGACATGAAATTCTTGTGTGCGCAACTCCTCCTACATTTATCAATCAATTTGGACAAAACTTTTCAGACATCATCACTACTAAGTGAACATGCGCATATTCCAAGATTTTTGATCTGCGACAATTTTAACCAGGTTTTCTCCCTTTGACTTAGATTTATTGTGTCTTTCCATCCGAACAAATTCTTGTGTGCGCAACTCCTCCTACATTAATGAACCGATTTTGATGAAACCTTTCAAACATCATCTCTACTAAGTGAACATGTGCATATTCCAAACTTTTTAATCTGCGACAATTTTAACCAGGTTATCTCTCTTGAACTTTGATTTAATATGGGTTTCTACATGAAATTCTTGTGTGCGCAACTCCTCCTACATTTATCAATCAATTTGGACAAAACTTTTCAGACA
The DNA here is from genome assembly GCA_031216915.1 of Pictodentalium vernedei. Taxonomy (NCBI): domain Eukaryota; kingdom Metazoa; phylum Mollusca; class Scaphopoda; order Dentaliida; family Dentaliidae; genus Pictodentalium; species Pictodentalium vernedei. The sequence continues at coordinate 513,584,676 of CM062296.1, read as the reverse complement.
TCATCACTACTAAGTGAACATGCGCATATTCCAAGATTATTGATCTGCGACAATTTTAACCAGGTTATCTCCCTTTGACTTAGATTTATTATGTCTTTCCGTTCGAACAAATTCTTGTGTGCGCAACTCCTCCTACATTAATGAACCGATTTTGATGAAACCTTTCAAACATCATCTCTACTAAGTGAACATGTGCATATTCCAAACTTTTTGATCTGCGACAATTTTAACTAGGTTATCTCTCTTGAACTTTGATTTAATATGGGTTTCTGCATGAAATTCTTGTGTGCGCAACTCCTCCTACATTTATCAATCAATTTGGACGAAAGTTTACAGACATCATCACTACTAAGTAAACATGCGCATATTCCAAAATTTTTGAGCTGTCGCAATTTTAACTAGGTTATCTCCCTTTAACTTAGATTTATTATGGGTTTCTACATGAAATTCTTGTGCGTGCAACTCCTCCTACATTTATCAATCAATTTTGACGAAACCTTTCAAACATTATCACAACTAAGTGAACATACGCATATTCCCAAATTTTTGATCTGCGACAATTTTAACCAGGTTATCTCCCTTTAAATTGGATTTATTATGGGTTTTCAAATGGGATTCTTGTGTGTGCAACTCCTCCTACATTAATGAACCGATTTTGAATACATGTTGCACATTGTAAATGTGTTTTTCCAAATGTAAACCATATATGTGTGGGCTCTTTAAGTACATGATCAGAAGTGCATTCCTCTAAAAACCCAAAGCGGCGGTATTAATCACCTTCAGTGATAGTTCTAGTTGGGCTCACAGTGGGAGCTTGAATTGTAACTTCAAAATGAGGAATTTTCTTAAAAAATCTTCTTCTGATCCAGCAGTCGGAATGTTTTGATATGTGGCATCCTTTGGGGGGGGGGGGGGGGGGGGGGGGGAGATTCAAGTTTGTCAAAGCCAAGTCCCTGGGTCCTTATTTAGGCTCCCTGTGGGAGCCCAAATTATTACTTAGTCAATATGAGGAATTTTTCTTTAAAAATCTTCTTCAGATTCAGCAGTCGGAATGTTTTGATATTTGGCATGCAGCATCCTTAGGGGGTGAGATTCAAGTTTGTTCAAGCCAAGACCCTGGGTTCATATTTGGGCTCACTGTGGGAGCCTGAATGATAACTTAGTTCAAAATGAGGAATTTTCTTTAAAAATCTTCTTCTTCAGATCCAGCAGATGAATGCTTTTGATATTTGGTATGCAGCATCCTTGGGGGGGGGGGGGGGAGGGGAAGGGGGGGGGGGGGTAAGATTCAAGTTTGTTCAAGCCATGTCCCTAGTTCCATAAAATTTGTCTCTCATGACTTCATTCCTTTGTAGTGTTGATGAACCATGACTAACAGAATGTGACCCCAAATACTTCTTTGAACCACTTTGGCCGGTGAGCGATTAAGGCTCCTTGGGGCCTCTTGTTTCATTAGCATTTTCCACAAGGGAACCACCGCAGGAAGTGAAGCTTGATTACTGTGGTAAACAAGTTCTGTTGTACTGACAAGATAAGACCACAAAACCATCATTTGGAGTGGTTGTCCTGTAATGTGGATGACATGTAGAAGTCTGTCCTACCATCTCTTTCGATTGGCCAAACTTGACCTACTTGTGTTGTGATCATGATACAGCCTTAGATGCTGAAATTGGCCTTAAAACACAAATAAATAAAGGAATTATATAGACATATAGAAGCCTGGATTAGACCCATGATTTATTGACATAATCAAGTCAGTACAGAAATGAGTTTTTGCTGTCACTGCTGAATTTTTGTTGTTTTTTTTCTTTAATGTTTTTCTTTCCTTGCATGGTCTCCTTGGGTATGCTGGAATATAGGACAGTGCTTGTTGAAACAAATTCAGTTTTAAGGGTGAGAAAAAGACATGAGCCATTGACTGAGCTAGAAATCATCAGAGGTGGGCAATGTAGGTATAAAGGAATAGTTAAATTTGGTTTTATTAGCTCACCGAAGGGAGCTTAACTTATCACTTGCTGTCCGTCGTCATTGTTGTCATTCGTCATGAACTTTACATTATCGACTTCTCCTCCCAAACTACTGGACCAAATTGAACCAAATTTGGTGTGCATGTTCCTTATCATATGTCAATTCACGTTTGTTCAAATAAACTTGCTGCACCCACAGGGGGCACCACAAGGGGCATAACTCGGATAGCACCCATAAATTTTTTCAAAACTTCAAAAAAATCTTCTTCAGATCCACCAGTCAGAATCTTTTCATATTTGTTATACAACATCTCTAGGGGGTCAGTTTCAAGTTTGTACAAATCGAGACCCTGGGTTAAGATTTGGGCTTTCTATTGGAGCCTGAATTTTAACTTAGTGCAATATGTGGAATATTCTTTAAAAATCTTCTTCTTCAGATCCACCAGTTAAAATCTTTTTATATTTGGTGTACAACATCTCTAGGGGGGCAGATTCAAGTTTGTTCAAGTCGGGTCCCTGAGTTAGAATTTGGACTCTCTGTTGGAGCCCAAAGTTTAACTTGGTGCAATTTGAAGAAATGTCTTTAAAAATCTTCTTTTTCAGATCCACCAGTCAGAATTTATTTATTTTTTAGCTCATCTTGACAAAGTCAAGCTGAGCTAATCTCATCGCTTCCCGTCCGTCGTCCGTCGTCCTTCGTCCGTCAACACCATGTTTTGGTCTTCTCCTCCAAAGCCACGGGCCAATTCAAGTGAAAGTTTGTGTGAGTGATGGTCCCAAAGGGGCATTTCGTTTTTGTTCAACTCAGCATGCCCAGCCCCATAGGGAGGGAGTGGGGGAAAATGCTCCAAAATATTTTAAAAATCTTCTTCTCAAGAACCAGTGTGTACAATGACTTGATATTTGCTATGGAGCTTCCATATGAGGTGTAGAGTCAAGTTTGTTCAAACGAAGTTCGTGAATTAATATTTGGCTTTGTAATAGGAGGGGTAAGATTTTTGGCCCCGCCCAAAATTTCTATTTTCTGAACCGATGGTCCGGTATGAACCAAATTTGGTTTGTGGTAGTATTGGGTCATAAGTACTTGACCCATGCAAAAAAAAAAAATTCCTGCATCCCCATGGGAACCCTGGGAGCTAAAAATAGAAATATTTTCAAACGCCCATATTTCCCAAACCCCACGGAACAGAGAGCTTTTATTTGGTATGAAGTATCCTTATGACCAGTAGAATTGAATGGTAAAAAAAAATTGCCATCGGTTATGTTAGGGTGTTCTGTAATGGGCATCGAAAAAATGCTGAGTCAGCATATTTGCAAAAATTAAAAAAAATCTTTTCTCCAGAACCAATCATCAGAATCTTTTGATATTTGGTATACAGCATTCATAGGGGGGTCAGATAAAAGTTTGTTGAAATAAAGCTCATTGGTTCATATTTGGGCTTTCTACAGGAGCCCGAAGTTTTAACATAGGGTAATATGGGGAATATTCTTTAAAAATCTTCTTCTTCAGAACCACCAGTCAGAATCTTTTAATATTTGGTATACATCATTGTTATGAGGGTCAGATTCTAGATTGTTCAAACCAAGTCCCTAGGTTAATATTTGGGTCTTCTACGGAAGCCCAAATTTTATCTTTGTTCAATATGGAGGGTAATTTAAAAAATCTTCTTCTTCAGATCCATCAGTCAAAATGCTTTGATAGTTGGTATGCAACATCTCTATGGGGTTCAGATTCAAGTTTGTTCAAATCAGATCCCTAGGTATATATTTGGGCTCACTATGGTAGCCCAAATTTTTACTTAGTGCAATATGAGAAAATTTCTTTAAAAATCTTCTTCTTCAAATCCACCAGTCGGAATGCTTTTATATTTGGTATACAACATCTCTAGGGGGGTCAGATTCCAGGTTGTTCAATTTGTGTGCCTAGGTTAATATTTGGGCTCCATATGGGAACATGAAATTTAACTTAGTACAATATGAGGGAATTTCTTCAAAAATCTTCTTCAGATTCACTTGTCAGAATGCTTTCACATTTGGTATACAACATCTCTAGGGGGGTCAAATTCAAGTTTGTTCAAATCGGATCCATAGGTCAATATTTGGGCTCGCTATGGTAGCCCAAATTTGAACTTAGTGCAGTTCAAAGAAATTTCTTTACAGTTTCTCTTCTTCAGATCCAACAGTCAGAATGCTTTCATATTCGGTACACAACATCTCTAGGGAAGTCAGATTTAACTGTGTTCAAATCAAGAGCCTGGGTTAATATTTGGGCTCTCTATGGGAGCCGGAATTGGCCATTTTGCTGAAAAATTAAAAATTTTGTATTCAGTACCCTCTAGAGGTACTAAGATTAATCCACATAGGTTATATCAAGGGGCTTCATAGGGGAGCTCTACATTTTACTTCTGATCAACTGAAGAAAAGGCATGATGCCCAGATTATTTTTGTCACTCCTGAGGGACTCAAGGATTGACAGTGTAGTCTATGGAGATGGCTTGCTTAATGTAGACTCATTCTTGGACTCTGTTTAAATTGTGTTCTGTACAAGATGAGCGCTTCAGGCCCCGTGGGGCCTCTTGTTTATTCATTGGTGTTTAAGGTCACATATTTATGCACAATGGCTAATCATGACCGCGACAATTTTATAGGTGGAGGAAGCCGGAGTACCCGGAGAGAACCACTGAGCAATGGCGAGCAACTGTCAGCTCCCCAACATACGAACTCCACACAAGCAGGGTTAGCATTGGTTGAAGACAAGTGCACCATTGATGTGCAGTACGCCTTAGTACACAGCGCCACCGTGCCCCCCACACGGGCAATGGAGATGAAGTGTCTTGCCCAAGGACACAACACGGTTGCCACAGGTGGGATTCGAACCAAGGACCTTTCGGCTTGCAGCCTGCACCTCTACCTACTGAGCCACCGTGCTCCACCAGTCAGAATCCTTTCATGTTTGGTATGCAACATCTGTTGAGGGTCAGATTCAAGTGTGTTCAAATTGAGTCCCTGGTTTAATAATTGGGCTTCCATAGGGAGCCCAAATTTTAATTTTGTGCAATATGTGGAATATTTAAAAAACTTCTTCAGATTCACCAGTCAGAATCCTCTCATATTTGGTATACATTATCTCCAGGGGGGAGGGGCAGATTCAAGTTTGTTCAAATCTAGTTCCTTGGTTAATATTTGGGCTACCTATGGAAGCCCGAATTTTAACTTAGTGCAATATGAGGAAATTTCTTTAAAAATCTTCTTAAGATCCACCAGTCAGAAGCCTTTAATATTTGGTATACATCATCTCTAGGAAAGGGGGTGGGGGTAGGAGGGGGGGGGGGGGGCAGGTCAAATTCAAGTTTGTTCAAATCGGTTCCCTGGGTTGAAAATTTTGGGTCTGGTTCGGACATAGAAATTTGTGACCAAAATTTGGAGAAAAATTTTTTTTCTTTTTTTTAACTTTCGCGACTTGGTTCAAAAACACTAGCCCAAACCCAAACGAATTTGACATACAATATTTTGGGGGTATCCTCTTTCCAGTTTGTTAAAATGAACTTGGTGATGCCCCAAAAGCATCAATTTCTCCTGAAATCTTCTTCTTATGAACCACCAGTCAGAATGCTGTGATATTGGGTATGTAAGCTCCTTTGGTACTCAAGATTCAAGTTTGTTCAAAGAAATTTTCTCGGTCAATATTTGGACTCGCTGCGGGAGGTTCCCCATTTTGTGCCCTGCCCAAAATTTCTGTTTTCCGAACCGAGAGGCCGATTTGACCAAATTTGCTATGAGGTTTTATTGGGTCCTAAGTACTTGATTCATGCCCCCCAAAAAATTTCCTGCTGCCCCGTGGGAACCTCAGGAGCTAAAAATAGAAAAAAATTCAAATGCCTATATCTCCAAAACTGCATGGCACTGAATCTTTTTATTTGGTGTGAAGCTTCCTTAGGACCAATAGAAAGGAATGGTGAAACAAAAATCGCTATCAGTTTTGTCCTAAGGTACAGTTTTGGGACTTTGAAAAAATGCTGAGTCAGCATTATTTAACCCTGAAGGTAATGGGAAAAATATAAAATAATCTTTTTCACCCCAGCCACTGCTCCAAAAGCTTTCATATTTCACATATAACATCTATGGAATATTGATGCACATGGTTGTTGAAATTTAACCCCTGGGTCCATATTTGGGCACTCTACAGGAGCCCAAATGTTCAAATTAGTGCAATATGAGAGATATTCTTTAAAAATCTTTTTCTCCAGATCCAACAGTCAGAATCTTTTGATATTTGGTATACAGCATCCTTAGGGAAGGGAGATTCAGGATTGTTCAAGCCAAGTCCCTTGGTTCATATTTGGGGTCCCTATGGGAGCCCAAATTGTAACTTTGTTCAATATGAGGAATATTCTTTAAAAATATCTTTCTTCAGATCCAGCAGTCAGAATCTTTTGATATTTGGTGTATATATATCATCCTTAGGGAGGTGAGATTCAAGTTTATTCAGGGGCATTTTTACAGTTTAGGACAACTTGCTCCAGGTGAGCATTTTTATGCTCTCTTGAGCCTCTAGTGTTCAAATTTGAGATGGATGGAAATTTTGGACCAAAATTTGGGAAAACAGTTTTCATTATTTATCCGTTTTGTTCAATTTTGAGATGAAAAAAAAAAATTTAGCCAGAAAATTTTTGTTCTGGTTTAGATCAAAATTTGGAATGAGGGAGGGGAGGTTAGATTTTTTATGTGTTTTGTTCAATTTTGAGACAAAAAAAAATGTTATAGCCTGAAAATTTTGGGTCCAGTCGTGACTTGTTTTTAAAATCTTCTTTAGACCCTGTAGTAAGAATGCTTTCTTTCATATTTGGTATACAACATCTCTAGGAGGGTTAGATTCAACTTTGTTCAATCCTAGCCCCTGGGTTGATATTTGGGCTCCCTGTGGGAGCCGAAATTTTAACTTTGGGCAATATAAGGAAATTTCTTTAAAAATCTTCTTCAGATCCACCAGTTAGAATTCTTGTATATTTAGCATACAATATCTTTTGGAGGGTAAGACTCAAGTTTATTCAAATCTGGTCCCTGGGTTATTAATTTGGGCTACCTATGGGAGCCTGAATTTTAACTAAGTGCAATATAAGGGAATTTTAAAAAAAATCTTCTTCTTCATATCCACCAATCAGAATCATTTCATATTTGGTATACAACATCTCTAGGAGGGTCGGATTCAAGTTTGTTCAAATTGGGTTAATATTTTGCTTCAGATCCATCATTCAGAATTCTTTCATATGTGGTATATGACATCTGAAGGAGAATCAGATTCAGGTTTGTTCAGTTTGAGTCGGGGGTGTGGGGGGGGGGGGGGGAGGATGCGTGGCATTCAACCCAAAATACATATTTCCAGTGAACCAAATTGTCTTTGTAGTAAGCCTCGTGGGAACCCCAGGAGCAAAAATAGAAAAATATTCAAATGCCCATATTTCAAAAACTTGAAAAACCAGAATATTGGGGGTTTTTTTGGTATATAGCCTCCTTAGGACCAATGGATCAAATGGACCAAAAATTGCTATCGGTTTTGTCATGGGGTGCCATATGGGAGTTCCCTTTTTAACACTGTTGGCAATGTGGAAAATGCGGAGTCATCGTCTCTCTTGTGCTCTGCCTGACAAAATGTCTGCAGAGTTTTCTAATGCCAAGTTATCCGTTGTCCATCCGTAGTCAACATTTTGTTTGTCCGGGCCATAATTTCTTAACCGCTGAATATTTTTTTTAACAAAACTTTGTAACTGTATTATCACTAGACAGTGTGTCATCAGTTATAATGAGGTCTGTACCCTCAAGTGAAGGTCACTGGCACCATACATCAGGTAACAGTCAAGAAAACTTTGATATTTTACCATCATTTTTGTCTGGTCCATAAAATTTGATCTAATTGGCAGATCTTGTTCATACTGGGTACAATTATTGCTTGTGACTCAAATGTGTGTCGCACCTTTGATCCAAGGTCATATCATCAAGGTCAAGGTCACAGACAGTAAAACTTTAATATTGTTTTGCAGCGATTATCCAGTCCATATAACTTGGTTTAATTGACCGATCTTATTCATAGTTGATACAATTATTGCTCATGACTCATAGGTGTGTCACGTCTTTGATCCAATGTCATATCAAGGTCATGGTCACAGACAGCAAAACTTGGATATTGTTATATAGCCCTTGTCTGGTCAATATAACTTGGTATGATTGACAGATCTTGTTCATACTTGGTACAATTATTGCTCATGACTCAAAGGTGTGTCATGACGTTGACACAAGGTCATACCATTACGGTCAAAGTCACTGGCAGCAAAACTTATATATTTTACAGCCATTGTCTGGTCCTTATAACTTTGTATGATTGACAGATCATATTCATAGAGTTGGTAGAATTATTACTCATGACTTGAAGGTGTGTCCCGACTTTGATCCAAGGTCATACCATCAAGGTCAAGGTCGGACATCAAAACTTTTTTGTTATACTCCCCTTGTCTGGTTTGTATAATTGAATCTATGTGACAGATCTTGTTCATACTTCACACAATTGTTACCCATAACCTAACCTTGTGTCATGACCTTGACCCATTGTTATACCACCCTTGTCTGGTCCATATTACTTACTTGGTATGATTGACAGATCTATTCATACTTGGTACAATTATTGCTCATGATGACTCAAAAGTGTGTCACAATATTGATCCAAGGTCATATCAAGATCAAGGTCACAGACAGCAAAACTTTTTTTGTTATACTCCCCTTGTCTGGTTTGTATAATTGAATCTATTTGACAGATCTTGTGTATACTTTTCACATTTGTGACCCATAACCTAATGTATCATGACCTTGACCCATTGTCATATCCTGAAGGTTAAGGTCATGAGCTAGAACACTTGAATTCTTGTCTTGTATTTAGCTTCCCCTAAAAGCAGTGACCTTGGGCAGAGCTGTCTGGCCTGAGAGGCCTCTTGTTTAATACTTCACTGAACAGAGCTTTGTTTCTTGCCTGAGAAGCTTTCCTAGGACCAGCAGAAGTGAATTGGTTGTGTTATTGCAAATCCAAAAATTGCTCTTGCTCCCCCATCACTTACTGACACACTCACCTCTTTTGATAACTTGAGTTAGGCTGACTTTAGCCTCTAGTGTTATATGGTCACTCATATGAGCCAACCATATTATGGTATAGATGTGTCTGTCTGGTCATCAACTTTTTGTTTGTTCCTTATGCAATAATTTGAAAACTATGCACACAGATACAATTTTGTTGGCAGGTTAGGCCTGACTAGAGGAAGATTCCTTTCAATAACCAGCATACTGAATATCCTACAAAGCTGCCATGACAGCCATCTTGTCTGGTTCTTGTAGGACATTGAGATGCTTTTAAAATGTGCCATGCAGAATTATTGAATTTACATTAAATGGCCATATGATAATCCTTGTTCCTCATTGGAACTTGGGGAAGTGGAGCAGTGCTTGTTTACTGTGGTAAACCTGTTTGCATTATGGAAAAATACGACCCCATAACCAAAAATCCTCTACTAAACTGGGCAGCATTGGTATAAATAATTGGTTAATCTTGACTTCATATCCTATGTTGCTGTCATGCTATAGCCATAGATTCAATAGCATACTGTCTATATGTCTCGACAATTTTGCCGTCAAAATACATAGCAATAGCACCAACTAAGTGCAATGCAGTCTACCTTTGGTGAGATTGCACCTTGGTGTTTATTATTTTGGCAGAAATTTTGTTAACTGGTTGAGTGCTAAATTATTTTTCAAAGGTGATTTGAAACAAGGGTATTTTTTTCCAAGATACCAAGCCACCAGCAAGAGTAGCCATAGTTTAGCAAGATTTTGTTCAATAATTGTTTTTTTACAATTCACTCTCCGATAAATTGTAACCAAGCAATTTTGAATTAACCCTTTACCTAACATGAAAAGCAGACGACACTTGCCAAAAAAATTCTTGAATAACTAATTTTTTTCATTTTTTGTCTCAAAAACATAGGTTATGACCCCTCATTGGAATGAGCTCAACAAGCTCGTTCCAATGAGGGGTCATAACCTATGTTTTTGAGACAAAAAATGAAAAAAATAATGAAAATTAATTGTCGATTTTTGAGAATAGCGCTGGCCGGTTTTGGCCATTACGTTGGGCAAGGGTTAACAAAATTTCTTCTCCTGAGCAAACATTAATCTAAGGCATCAAGTGTAAAGCCATGATAGTGGCTTCCAGCATTCATTCAGTTAAGATGGATGCAATGTGTAAGCTCTGTGGATCCAACGTACAACTTATGTAGATCTAGTGTCCAACCTTTGAGTTGATTTAGTCCAAAAAGATTGTCAAGTTAAAAGATGTGGGATTAGGAATTTAATTTATTTTGTATTTTTTTGCTGTAACCTGTTGCTCATTTGCATATTTTACAATTGAGATAACCCCTATGTAACCTATATGATCGTTCGCACATTATTTCCAGGTCTATACATAGCTTTTGCAATTTTTAACAGGGACAGCTGTGTTATGGGAATGTATGCCAGTGTAGCATTCCTCATTTGGAACCAGTAAGACAGAAAACTGAACATCATTTTTCTCCAAGCTTCTTAAATAAAACTTGCATGACAGTTTACAATTTGTTATGCAAACTCTGTTGCTATTTGATTGCTTTTTTGTGTTGCATAATGCATACTGATTCTGTATCTCAATGGACATGAAAGACCCAACAAAAATACATCTTACAATTTACTCTTCTTGTAGAAATGTATGAGGTGTCATTGTAATAATTGGGTTTTTGGGGGTTTTAGACAAACACTTTAACCCTTTACCAAATGAATCGGTCAAATCTGATGCGTAATATACAAACTGAGTTGAAAAAACATTATTTCTTAAAAAATGTCCACAAAAATAATATCATGTGACCCAACAAGCTTGTTCCAATGAGGGGTCAGATGATATGGTTTTGTTGAAATTCTTTTTTTTTTAAATAATATTTAAAATAATAAATCTTAATATTGTCAGCATTGGGTAAAGGGTTAACATGCAATGCTTTGTAGGGAAGTTTTATTCTCCAAGAAACTTGACATTTGATTGTGTTTCTTATCACTTCTGTTACTTCCAATTGTTTGTTTCAAGCTTTTAAACTGAGAAGACTTTCTGCTTCATGTTTTTAACAAAATAAATTCAATGTTATTAGTAAGAATATTCCAAGACAGTGGAACCCTGTCAATTGAATAGTCACTTTGCAAAAGAAAATTATTCAGTTAACACCACATGGGAACCCTGGTTGTTGCTCAGTGCTTGTTTACTGTGGTAAACAAGTCATGCTTTAAAGGTAAAATGGGACCCAGAATGAACACCTGTGGTGGAAGTCCTCTAAAGTGGGCAGCGTGGGTATAAATGATTTGCTGAACTTGACTTCATGCCAATGTTGCAGTCATGATACAGCCATTGATGCTGAAAATGACCTTAAACACCTTAAGTGAAAAAAATAATGAAAATGGCGATTTTTGTGAATAGCACTGGCCAGTTTTGGCCGTTACGTTGTGTAAAGGGTTAAAGGCTTTATATATTGTTGATGTATTAGATCTGGGCGATATTGGGGAAAAAACAAATTGCGATATTTTCCGAAAATATTGCGATATTCGATATTATCGCGATATTATTTTCAGTGCATTTAATATAGGGTAATCTACATGAATGAACAACAATGAGGGTAAAAAACATTAGTTCAGCTATCAGAACATTGTAGCTGCCAACTACGGGGCCGCCACAAAGTTCGGATAGCTGAACTAATGGTCGTAACGGTACATGTACCTGAGTCTGTATGAGCGCAAATCTAACAATACAGTTTACTGCTGTCTTCTGAGTGCTGAGTCTGCTGACGATGCCAATTAGCAAGTTCAGCTCTCCGAACGTTGTAGCTGTCCCACTTGACTAGTGGGGTAGCCGCAAAGTTCAGAGAACTGAACTAGAGCTGGTTCAACTTGGACCACATCATCATGGTCCACATGCATATCTACCGCAACACTTCCAAATATGTAACATCGAACGGACGTTAATCACGTAAGTTGGAGTTGGATTATCAGTAGGCCTATCAGTCATTGTTCTGTTGTTCGTTGTAAAATATTTCAATGAGCCGTGCAGCACTGTGCGACAAATGATTGTTTGGCAAACTCGTGGTTTGTTGTACTGTGACTTGCACAGTGCGCACAGTCTCTTCAGTTACTGACTTACTGCAGTAGCACTCAACATCATCTCCTGCGCAGTTCTTACAAAGTCAGTGTGATAAAAATAGATCAGAAATTCCGAATGACACCAGATTAAATACGAGAATCGGGTCATTGGTGTGACGTAATTGCAGGTTAGGGCATGTGCAGTTGTGCACACAGAGTCACATACTCATACTGACAGTGACAAGCTGATAGCTGTATGTTGTTTACTGTGCGGACACTGAGGAGTAAGTAAATGTTACGTCGCGACGGGTGATATAGAAGAAATCTAACCACCGACTTTTGGTGAAATTACTGTTATATAGTATATCATGGGAACCGTGGCCTCCATTCATCATACCGAAAATATACCGGTATTTCAATATTTTGTAGAGGCCTCGATATTGAAACCGGTTTTGATTTTAATATCGCCATTATCAAAAAACCGGTATATCGCCCAGCTCTAATGTTGTTATTATATTATCTTTGAAGTGAAATTATTTAGTCTGTATGGATAGGACATATTAAAATTTTTGGGAGATAAATGGTACAAGTCTAATTCATGTTAAATTTTGTCGACCAAAAAAGTATTTAGCATTCTGCCTGTTAATAGAATAACTTTCTTTATAGCTTAACATTGCCAAACATCAGACCATTTGGAGTATTACAGTTTGCTGTATTAATTTAATTGATTATCAGTTGTAAAGCCGTGTAAGTTTAAAAAGAAATTTCACCAAAAGAAAATATATACAGAGAACTACAACATTTTACAGCGTTATGAATATTTTCTCTCAAAACTTCAAACATGAGTATTTAATCATACAGTGGAGCCTACTTAGTTGGATATCTCTTAATTGATTAACACTGTTTGTTAAATCTAACTTTCAAACACAAATTATTTATCACACCTTCAGTGGAAGTTAAAGAAGAAATGCTCAGCTTATCGCAAGAATACAGAAAAGTAAACAAATCCCTTTTAATCGTATACTGGCAAAGGGTTGATTTAGTTAACAGGGTTTCTCTTGAATTTTTATAGTTTTGACATTGCTCCATGCAAGCTGCTGTTCTGTCAAACTGAAACAACATCTCACTGTAAAGATTTAATTGCGAAGCCTTGTTGCACTGAAAGGACAAATTTATCAATTTTATTGACTTAAGTAAAATATCAGAATAAAGCATTTAATTTTTAGCTCAACTTTGACGTAGTCAAATTTGAGGTTATGTCATGACCCTTCGTCCATCTGTCCATCCATCAACAATTCAGTACGGCTCGGGCTAGAGGCTGAATTTATGAACCGATCTTTACGAAACTTCTTGGGTATCTTTGTTATTGCTGTGGGACGAGACCGAGTGTTTTGGGGTGCGGTCCGAATTTCAAGATGGCCACCTGCAGCCATTTTGTACCGAAATTAGTGCAATCAGTTTTTTGTACAGAACTTCTGTATGAAAGTTCTGATTTGAGTAAATTTTTGTATGAATGTTTAGTAACATGGAATACATCACATTTAATACAGGGTTTTTTTCTCACTCAGAAATTATCCAAATTAGATGAACTTTGATTTATTCCGTGCTTCTTATACCACAGTAAGTGCACATGTCAATACGCTTTGGGCTAGAGGCTGCATTTATGAACCGATCTTCACGAAACTTCTTGAGTACCTTTTTTATCACCCTGGGACAAAAACGAGTGTGTTTGGGTGCAGTCCGAAATTTAAGATGGGTGCCGGCGAACATTTTATACCGAAATTAGGTGCAATCAGTTTTTGGTACAGAACTTCAATATGAAGGTTCTGATTTGAATAAATTTTTGTATGAATGTTTAGTAACATGGAATACATCACATATAATACGGCTTTTTTTCTTGTGCATAAATTATGCAAATTAGATGAACTTTGATTTATTCAGTGCTACTTATGCACAGTTAGTATACATGTCAATACAACTCGGGCTAGAGGCTGTATTTATGAACCGATCTTCAAAAAATTTCTTGGATACCTTTGTTATCACCTTGAGACAAGACCGAGTGTTTTTGGGTGCAGTCCCAAAGTTCAAGATGGCTGCCAGCGGCCAATTAGACAAACTTTGATTTATTCATTGCTACTTATACACAGTAAGTGCACATTTCCTTACGACTCTGGCTAGAGGCATCTAACTGTTCCTCACCTTTACAATACTTTACCTGCACATTTGTTACAGGCTACGGTCAGTATTTATGTACAGACCTTTACAATACTTTACCTGTACCTTTGTTATCATGTCATTACCTAGATGTGTGTCATTGCTGTATCACATACTATACATGTACATGTCTTACATAAGTTGAGCTACAGTGTCATTGACACTTTCATTATTTTTAGCTCATCTTGACAAAGTCAAGCTGAGCTAATCTCATCGCTCTCCGTCCGTCGACCGTCGTCCTCCATCGTCCGTCGTCCGTCAACACCATGTTTTGCTCTTCTCCTCCAAAGCCACTGGGCCAATTCAAGTGAAAGTTTGTGTGAGTGATGGTCCCAAAGGGGCATTTCATTTTTGTTCAACTCAGCATGCCCGGCCCCATTGGGAGGGAGTGAGGGAAAATGCTCCAAAATATTTTAAAAATCTTCTTCTCAAGAACCAGTGTGTACAATGACTTGATATTTGCTATGGAGCTTCCATATGAGGTGTAGAATCAAGTTTGTTCAAACGAAGTTCGTGAAGTAATATTTGGCTTTGTAATAGGAGGGGTAAGATTTTTAGCCCCGCCCAAAATTTCTATTTTCTGAACCGATGGTCCGGTATGAACCAAATTTGTTTTGTGGTAGTATTGGGTCATAAGTACTTGACCCATGCAAAAAAAAAATTCCTGCATCCCCATGGGAACCCTGGGAGCTAAAAATAGAAATATTTTCAAATGCCCATATTTCCCAAACCCCACGGAACAGAGAGCTTTTATTTGGTATGAAGTATCCTTATGACAGTAGAATTGAATGGTAAAAAAAAATTGCCATCGGTTATGTTAGGGTGTTCTGTAATGAGCATCAAAAAAATGCTGAGTCAGCATATTTGCAAAAATTTAAAAAAATCTTTTCTCCAGAACCAATCATCAGAATCTTTTGATATTTGATATACAGCATTCATAGGGGGTCAGATAAAAGTTTGTTGAAATAAAGCTCATTGGTTCATATTTGGGCTCTCTACAGGAGCCCGAAGTTTTAACATAGGGTAATATGGGGAATATTCTTTAAAAATCTTCTTCTTCAGAACCACCAGTCAGAATCTTTTAATATTTGGTATACATCATTGTTATGAGGGTCAGATTCTAGATTGTTCAAACCAAGTCCCTAGGTTAATATTTGGGCTTCCTATGGAAGCCCAAATTTTATCTTTGTTCAATATGGAGGGTAATTTAAAAAAATCTTCTTCTTCAGATCCATCAGTCAGAATGCTTTTATATTTGGTATGCAACATCTCTGTGGGGGTCAGATTCAAGTTTGTTCAAATCAGATCCCTAGGTATATATTTGGGCTCACTATAGTAGCCCAAATTTTTACTTAGTGCAATATGAGGAAATTTCTTTAAAAATCTTCTTCTTCAAATCCACCAGTTGGAATGCTTTTATATTTGGTATACAACATTTCTAGGGGGGTCAGATTCCAGGTTGTTCAATTCGAGTGCGTAGGTTAATATTTGGGCTCCATATGGGAAAATGAAATTTAACTTAGTACAATATGAGGGAATTTCTTCAAAAATCTTCTTCAGATTCACTTGTCAGAATGCTTTCACATTTGGTATACAACATCTCCTGGGGAGGGGGGGGGGGGGGGGGGTCAGATTCAAGTTTGTTCAAATCGGATCCATAGGTTAATATTTGGGCTCTCTAAGGTAGCCCAAATTTGAACTTAGTGCAATTCGAAGAAATTTCTTTACAATTTCTCTTCTTCAGATCCAACAGTCAGAATGCTTTCATATTCAGTAAACAACATCTCTAGGGAAGTCAGATTTAACTGTGTTCAAATCAAGAGCCTGGGTTAATATTTGGGCTCTCTATGGGAGCCGGAATTGGCCATTTTGCTGAAGAATTAAAAATTTTGTATTCAGTACCCTCTAGAGGTACTAAGATTAATCCACATAGGTTGTATCAAGGGCTTCATAGGGTAGCTCTACATTTTACTTATGATCAACTGAAGAAAAGGCATGATGCCCAGATTATTTTTGTCTTATTGACAGTGTAGCCTATGGAGATGGCTTGCTCAATGTAGACTCATTCTTGGACTCTGTTTAAATTGTGTTCTGTACAAGATGAGCGCTTCAGGCCCTGTGGGGCCTCTTGTTTTAAAGTTTGCATTGGTTATAAGAAGTGAGCATGAGGCAGCCAAAGGGATCATGCAGGAGGTTCTGAGAAACAGATTTTTAACTTTTATAGGTCTAAGCTATATATCATTAATTAACAAGGTTATTCCTGTAACTGGTAGAGTACTAAATTATTTTTTATCCTTCACATGTTTTTAGCTTCTTACAATTTACGGGAGAGTGCATAGAGACACACTCCGATAAATGACAGCAAAGCAAATCCATACAGCCTAAATAATTCCATTTCAAAGATAGTTTGAAGAATATCCACTGAAAATGAAACCTGTAAGTTGTGGTACTTGCTCATTGGAATATAGACAAATGTGGGCTTCCAGTACTTGGCCATTTAAGAAATATCCATTTGAGTGGCCTCTAGTGGTAGAGTGTTGGACTTCTATGACAGAGGTCCTGAGTTCAATCCCCGTCCGGCGCGACCTGCTTTGTTTCCTTGAGCAAGGCACTTTATGCCGGTTGTCTACATGGGGGCAGGGTGATGCCGTGTAGTAAGGCGTACTGCACATCAATGATGCACATGTCTTCAACCACTGTAACCCTGCTTGAAAAGAGCTTAAACAGAGTTAGAATGTTGAGGAGCTGACAGTTGCTCGCCGGTGCTAGGTGGTTCTCTCTGGGTACTCCAACTTCCTCCACCCGTAAAACTGTCACAGTCACGATTGGCCATTGTGCATAAGTATGTGACCCTAAACACCAATAAATAAGTGGCTTCCAGTGTATTTGAATAACTAGTTGATAGTTTGTGATGATAATTTAGATAGTTAACCCTTTACCTTACATAATTGTTAAGATTCACCAGAGACTATTGAGACAGAGTTTTTTCATTCACAAAAACTGATTGATACTGCATAACTTGTGCAATGGAAGGTGCTGTTAAACCCTAGAATATGATGGTTATAAACTAATTAGGCTTTCCCAAACCCAGTTTGGGAAAGACTCTTGTTATTCTTCTTTTTCAAAATTTTTCTTTATTTTTTTTTTTATGGGAAAGACGCTTGTTATTCTTCTTTTTCAAAATTTTGCTTCTCTATTTTTTTTGTTTTTGTTTTAGCTTAACTTGACAAAGTCAAGATAAGCTATTGCCATCACGCATGCGGAAGTCTGTTAGTCTGTGAGTCTGTTCACATTTTCCTTTAGCACGGGCTACACTCCGCAGTTCTTGTCTGATCGTCACGAAATTTCATATGCAGGTTTGGGGTCATATCTAGATGAGAACGTCCCCTTTTGGTCGCGATCGGTCAACCGGTATGGCTACCCGAGCCCAAAACCCGAAAACCATTAGCTCAGTCTGCAGGTCGTAATTATGAAGGGATTTCATTGTAACTTCGTAGGATGCCTCTGTATAATGCCTAGATGAGAACGTCCCCTTTTGGGCATGATCTATCAACTGTGATGGCTGCCCAAGCCCGAAATCCAAAAACTTTTAGCACGGTCTGCAGGTCATGTTTAATATGGAGGGATTTCATTGTAACTTGGTAGGATGACTCCTTATGATGTCTAAATGAGAATTTCCCCATCTGGGCGTGATCTGCCAACCATGATGACTGCCCGAGTCCAAAACCCGAAAACCTTTAGCACAGTCTACAGGTCATATTTATTGAGGAATTTCATTGTAACTTGGTGAGTTGACTTCATATAATTTCTAGATGAGAAAGTCCCCTTTTGGATGTGATTGGGCAACTGTGACGGCAACAGGGGCCCGAAGCCCTAAAACCTTTAGCACAGTCTACAGGTCATATTTATGAGGGGATTTCATTGTAACTTGGAGGATGACTCCAAATAATATCTAGATGAGAATGTCCCCTTTTGGACAAGATTGGGCAACTGTGACGGCTGAAGCCTGAAAACCTTTAGAACAGTCTACAGGTCATAATTATGAAGGGATTTCATTGTAGCTTGGTAGGATGACTCCTCAAAATGTCTAGATGAGAACATCCCCTTTTGGTCGCGATTGTTTAGCCTTTATGGCTGCCCGAGCCCAAAGACTTTTAGCATAGTCTATAGGTCGTATTTATAGAAGGATTTCATTGTAACTTGTTAGGTTGACTCCAAATAATGCCTAGATGATGACATCCCCTTTTGGTCGTGATTGGTCAACTGTGATGGCTACAGGTGTCCGAAGCCCGAAAATCTTGAGCACAGTCTACAGGTCATATTTATGAAGGGATTTCATTGTAACTTCGTAGGATCACTCCAGATGATGCCCAGATGAGAATGTCCCCTTTTGGTTGCGATCGTTCAACCATGATGGCTGCCCGAGCCCGAAGCCTGAATACCTTTAGCACAGTCTACAGGTCATATTTATGAAGGGATTTCATTATAACATGGTAGGTTTGTCTCCATATAGTGTTTAGATGAGAACGTCCCCTTTTGGACATGATTGGGCAACTGTGACGGCTACAGGGGCCCGAAGCCCGAAAACCTTTAGCACAGTCTACAGGTCATATTTATGAAGGGATTTCATTGTAACTTGGTAGGTTTGTCTCCATATAGTGTCTAGATGAGAACGTCCCCTTTCGGACACGATTGGGCAACTGTGACAGCTACAGAGGCCCGAAGCCTGAAAACCTTTAGAACTGTCTTCAGGTCATAATTATGAAGGGATTTCATTGTAGCTTGGTAGGAGGACTCCAAATAATGTCTAGATGAGAACGTCCGCTTTTGGTCGCGATCATTCAGCCTTGATGGCTGCCCGAGCCCAAAAACCTTTAGCATAGTCTATAAGACGTATTTATGGAAGGATTTCATTGTAACTTGTTAGGTTGACTCCATATAATGCCTAGATGATGACATCCCCTTTTGGTCGTGATTGGTCAACTGTGATGGCTACAGGTGCCCGAAGCCCGAAAATCTTTAGCACAGTCTGCAGGTCATATTTATGAAGGGATTTCATTGTAACTTCATAGGATCACTCCAGATCATGCCCAGATGAGAATGTCCCCTTTTGGTTGCGATCATTCAACCATGATGGCTGCCTGAGCCCAAAGCCCCAAAACCTTTAGCACAGTCTACAGGTCATATTTATGAAGGGATTTCATTGTAACTTGGTAGGTTGGCTTCATATAATGTCTAGATGAGAATGTCCCCTTTGGACGCAATTAGAAACTGACGGCATCAGGGGCCCGAAGCCCGAAAACCTTTAGCACAGTCTACAGGCTATATTTATGAAGGGATTTCAATGTAACTTGATAGGACGACTTGTTTTGGAATAATTTCACTGTAACTTGGTAACTTTCGTTGATATACGTTAACTGTGAGGGACACATACATTAACTGTGAGGTCATATTAACCCACCCTTCAGCTCTTTAGTACAGTGTACACCTCATATTATTTTTATCAAAAACATAGCACACAAGGAACAGAAATGAACATATTCCCAATTATCACAATTCTTGTCTTATTTCATAAGCCTTTCATAAACATTGAACATTATCCTTTTCATCAACTTCAACACACAAGTTAAGCTACAGTGTCACTGACACTTTCGTTTTTTTCTACCGTCAATTTTGTCTGTTTCGCTGCTCAAAAACAAGCTGTACGATTTCAACCATATGTGGCATACTTATGTAATGTTATAAAATCTAGTGAAATGAGGTATTGTCCTGTCTGTGACCATTTTTCAAATGTCTCAAAATTGTTAAGTTACTTAGTTACTTAGCTCAGATTTCCCACACATTTAGTGCATAACATGATATACGAAAATCACCACTAAAATATTTCAAAATTAACCCCCATTAGCCAAAAATGACATGAATAAACCTTTTTTCTTCAAAATTGACCAACTTCAAGGGCAAATTTCTCTAATTTCAAGGTTGTTGTAACGGTTATCTTGGAATGGGTAGATGAAACAATGATTGCGAAAGAAAGCTACTGTTTACTTTTTAATCTCAGATTTAACCCTCAAGCACAATGAGGGTGAGAATAAGAGTACCGTTTAAAAATGCAAAAATTAGCTATCTTTGGTCGCTTTTTTTCTATCATTTTGGAAAGGGTTAATTTCCAACACTTTGCATATCTGTATTCACAATTGACTACCAAGGATTTTTGCTGTTGTAAGTTTGTAAAGTTTAACTGTATGCTCATTCTGGTTTTCAGAATTTGGTAAGATTAAGGGACAATTTACTCCATTTCTGAATGATTGAGCACTGAATGTTTTCTATGGCTGCATACAGCAGTCAATGTCTGACAACTTTTGTTTTCTATGTTGTTATTAAAAGTTTAACCCTTGGCAGATTTAAGACTTCCCATACGGGTACTGTCAGAATAATTGTTATTTCGCCAGCTTTTACATGCGATTTCTCAGCACTGGAGCCATATCTTCTCAAAATGTTTTCCATAAGAAGATAGCGCATTCATCCAACAACAATTTTGCTGTTACATGTCTTTTTCAAAGTTCTAACCCTCACCCAGTTCTCTGGCCTTGAACTGGAGTACCCTCAAATTGTATATGTTCATTCAAATACCAAGATTCAAGATTCCTCCATGTCTCTTATCAGAAACTCAAGCTGTGATTGATGGCAGGACTCTGGAAAGTGAAATGAGGGATCATCATATTTGTGAAAATGCTTGTGTTTTCAAAATATTCTGCTGAAACTATCAAAATTTCGCCATTTTTCAAAAGTATCAAAATTGTTTACAGTTATTTAGCTCCAGTTTTCCAAACATTTAGATCATAATATGATACATCAAAATCACCACACAAATATTTCAAAATTAACCCTGATGGCCTAAAATTATATGAATATAGCATTTTTTCTTCAAAATTGACCTACTTCAGGGGTTCATGGGATTGTGAAAGAGTACAGTCGGTACAGTTGTTATACAGGCCTGCCTGCCTGCCGCTCGCTGAACAAATCTTGTATTTTAAATTTTTCTCTTTGGCTTAACTTTACATAACTTGGCTTTGGCCACTTGAAGAATAGTACAGTAACTTAAGTTACATAACTTAAGTAAATTATTATTTTCTACAATATTTGTTGTTCGCAGGTATGCCCACACTAGTTATTTTTTTTTTTTTTATTACTTGTTCACCTAGAAATTGTGTCCGTCAGAGCCAAATTTTGTCTGTTCAGCCTGTATCTCAGGTATCGAATGTTCTATTGCAATGAAATTTGCTCTGAACACTGCTTATGGTATAGGCTTTAAAAAAAGGATCCAGCGATATTTCTCACATTCTCCGTTTTAGAATTATTCCCCTTTTTTTGACTTAGAAATTGTAGGAAATAGACATTATTTGTCTGTTCAGCCTGTATCTCGGGTATGGGTTATCGGATTTCAGTGAAATATGGCATGCAGTTTGCCTATGACAAAGGCTTCTGCCTCATTGCATAAAACTTCCAAACACCAAACAATCTACCATAACTTTTGACTTAGAAATTGTTGAAAACTTTAGAAGAAAATGGGGGTGTGGGGGGTGGCTGTTATACTGGATTGCGTCCATCCATCTGTGCATCCGTCCGTCAGTCCGTACGAGAATATTCATAAATAATATTTGTTGGTCATAGGTATGCCCACACTAGGCGGTACACCATGTGGGGGAATGCACCGGACGACAGTCCAGCTCTTGTTTTGGTATGGATAGATGCAACAGTGATTGCAGACGAAAGTTACTGTTTACTTTTTAATCTCAAGAATTAACCCTGAAGCACAATGAGGGTGAGAATAAGAGTTCCATTATAAAATGCCAGAATTAGCCAACTTGGGATGCTTTTTGTCTATTATTTTGGAAATGGTTAATTTCAAACTCTTCTTTGCTATATGTAGTCTGCATTTTCACATTTAGCCCAAGAACATTAGGTTTCACTAGGGAAAAAAATCGGAGAAAGCTGATTTTTTCAGTGAATGTCGAGTACATGTCACTGAACGATTAGACAAAAGTTCCCTAAAATCCCAGTTGAGCTTTTTTTTCTACAGCCTTTTTTCGAAAACGCGTTTGAAAAAAATTTTAAAAAATCGCACGAACTTTGTAACCTCGAATTGATCCAACTGTATTTTTTGTTTACGCGTATTTCGAGCTACATAATGTCTAATATACATTTACCTAGAGGAAAATGTGCATTCTGTGACAATTTCTGCGAAAAATTATTGAAAATTCACAAAAAAGTATCGGATTTACGCAAAAAATGACGATTTTCCTAACGGATTTGCCCAAAGGGTCGTAGTACAGAACGGGATGTTAGTTGGACAGACGATAAAAAATCCACCACCATTTGAAGACTTTTATCATTGCTTACAAAATAGACATTATGGAAGACCCCCTCTGCTTCTGGCCGAGTTCCCCTTTTGGCATAAAATTCGTCAGCATGAGAACTCAACTATTTTCGGGCTTGGGACCGAACAGACACGTCTGTGTCTGGCAGCATTAGATCAATAAATAATATTTACAGAATGTACAAAAATCAATAAATAATATTTACAGAATGTACAAATCAATCAACATGGATTAAGTTACATTGACTATTATCAATGCTATATACAGAAATGACATGACCTATATACATATTATTCATCGAACTCAGAAATTTCCGACAGGACAGTGTTTCTGTGGTTGTTACAAGAATCCGAACTGCAATTACACAAACCTGAGCAAGAGAGTCCTGCCTTCTTACACCCACACCTTTTTGTACAAGCACTCTTGCAACCACAACTGATCAGATTCAGTAGGTTATCGGGGGCACATGGCTTTGTGGCTGCAGTCGGTACAAGAAGTCCATTGTCTAGCGACCACCCCCAATCCGTCGGAGGAAGCGAAGTGCCCAGCCATTGTTGGACCTGGAGATAACATCTGTAGACATGTTGTTGTGCAGCATCGCTGCTTGGTGGGAGTGAGGCTAGGTCGATGGGTTTATTCAGTTTAGATTTTGCTACATAACGCTTGTAAGTGACATATCTATATTGGTCAGGAGAGGAAACAGTTTTACTCCCGTATAAGATCAGGAGAAGTTGTTCCCCGGCAGCGGCTACTGCACTTGGTGTACTGTCATCCGCCAAAATTGTGTTGACATACTGTTGTGAGTCGCTAGTAACATCGGAGACAATTGTACTGAATACTTTCTTCTTACCAACTCGAAAGAGTGCAGAAGTAATGTCACAACCATTTATAGAATGTGCTACAAGGAGGTTGCTTCTATGGTCACCCATTTTGGTTGCTATTTCACTAACTGAAACTAGTAAGTTTGGGGTAATGGAATACATCATGTGAATATTACATCCCGGTTGAACTCGAGAGGTAAGAATGACTAACAAGTCTGTGTCTGTTCCCACAACGACAACATTGTTGTCATCTTGAGCGATGTCAAGTGCAGTTTCGGCTATCAGTACATCAGCATCAGCCTCGGCCTGCTTGGACTGAATATTGATAGCAGATAGCTCCTGCATTAGAAGATCGATCAGTTGGGTTTTGTTCTTGGCATTTGCAAGGAAATCGGATTGGGGTGTGGTGGCTGGTAACTCGGGTGAGATATTGATATCAATGGAATACCTGTCTTTAGATCTACGGGCTTGTTCCATGCCCTTTGTCGACATTGTACAAGCATAACCATCAAAAACAACCACGACGTTCGCCCCAAAATGTCTCACTAGATAATTGGAATATGATGTACATATGTCCTTATATGACGACTGTTTAGGCCACACAACTGCCCTCAATAAAAATCCACCATCTACAACAAACAG
Source organism: Pictodentalium vernedei (assembly GCA_031216915.1). Lineage (NCBI taxonomy): Eukaryota > Metazoa > Mollusca > Scaphopoda > Dentaliida > Dentaliidae > Pictodentalium > Pictodentalium vernedei. The sequence continues at coordinate 513,560,469 of CM062296.1, read as the reverse complement.
AGAATGTTCTGGGATTTTAGTTTGCTCGGAACCGTATGTTTTGAGGATCTTACCGAGCGTGCTTTTCTGTGTCTTCCTCATTCCAGCAGAATCAAACAATGCTGGTGGTTTCGGGGCGAGTTCATATTTGAGATACTCTTCCATCTCTGCTTGTGACTGAATAACACATGTGATGCGGTTGAACAGAATTGTGGGGTCAATCACTACCTTACTTCCACGGACTTTGATGCTATTTGCCATCGATGCGAAAGACTTCACAGTGTCAACACGTCGTAGTTTGATGCTGTTGAACGTTTTGCTTACAACATTCGATACGCAACATTCACCAATTTTGCGAACTTGGTCACAGTTCACAGTTTCGTCGGCCACAAGCCCGGTCGCTATAGAGACTAATTGTAGTGGATCTCTATTCTGAAAGGGGGAATGCACTCTGAGCCAGTTCAATAATTTGGTGATATCATTGGCATCAGTCAATTGTGAACTTTGACGGAGATCCCGATGTTGTTCGCCAGGACCAGTGTGAACATGAACAAAATTTTCGAGAGCATTACATATCGGAAGGCAAAGAGGTAGCCCATGTACCCATTTCGCAACAGTGCTATCGGTTATTCCCCTGCCATGTGTGAGACCACCAGGGAGCTTGAACATTCTCATTAAACACTGCTCTATCGTCTGATCAGAATATATCCCGTCCCAGAATTTATCTGAGCGCCTTATGGTAAAGTAACCTTTCTCAGTGAACAACTCCAAATCATCCTGTTGCATTATTTCTGTTAGCTCATTCATCTGCTGCAAATAGAGATGAGAACTTTTTGCGTATGCAAAATGATCACCTGCGTGAAATACTGGAATCATATTGCGAACACAATATGTGTGGAGTTCCCAGTCGCCTGTGCGCTCTGCTCTCAAGAACAACTGGAGAAGACCTATTTGCTCGTAGTATTGTACCCAAAGCTTTCCTGTGCGTCCTACGGACGCATTCTGGAGCAGTTCGTGTAATTTTGACAGTAGATGGTTGACACTTTCTTGATTGACAGCGTCAGCTGTTGTACAGTCACCTCTGGCAAGTCCACAGAATATTTCATTGACTTCTGTGCAGTCTATGTTATCTAGTGTTCGGCTTTCTTCAAACACAAGTTTTGTAATGGCAATTTGTGTTAGCAAATGGGCACGAACTGCTCTTGAATATGCATGACCACTGATCAAATGATGGATTGACCCACCAGCATAAACAGTCCCCCAAAGTTCATCCAAGCCGCTACCAGCCATGATCGAACCAATTGCCCCTAAATATGACATAATCATATGGAAGCCGCCGAGTCTAACGAAAATTTTTGTCAACTTATCTGACGAAGACACAATCTCCACTGCTTTGATATAAAGTGGTTGGTCAAACGTCACTGGACAAACGTTCAGTCCCTGTTTCTCACATTCAGTTTGCATCTTGAGTGTAGGCAAACACCACATTATGTGATTTAATCGAACATGGAAATTGAAACAATGATGCTATAATACGGTATTTGAATGAGAAAAGTCGATGCCGTTTGAATTTGAGTTTAGGGGGTATGGTTAATATTTCACACGTTTCACCAGTTCATGATGGAATAAATGACTATTGTTATATATCATTATAAAGCCACTGCTTTTCTGCAATTTTTGATATATAATTTAACTCCCAAAGTAGTCATAGATTTGATTTAATGGACGTTGTGTACCGTTGTGTGTATGAAAACAATAAATTTTTTTTCGTAATTTTGTACATTTTCGTGAATATTTCACCATTGAGTGTGAGGATTGGTACAAAGTTGGCATTTTCTGTTGGGGATATGTATTCTCAATATAATTCAGCACGATATTTATGATTCTCACCCTACTAAGGCGAATAAGAATGAGAAATATTGAGCTGGGTCGAATTTTTTTTTTCATCAAAAAAACGCTATAACTAAAAAAGCTCAACTCGGATTCGCGGGGACTTTTCACACTTTATCCGCAATGTGTGTCCCGGAAACATATAAAAAAATCAGCTTTCTCCGATTTTTTTCCTTACTTTCTCATTTTTATGTCTAATGTGCCTGAACTAATTGGAAAGTTTGGAAAGCCTGTAATTTGTCCAACAAATTAATATTCTCTAGTTTTTCTCATGTTTTTAGCTCACCTGACTGAAAGTCAGGGTGAGCTTTTCTTATCACTCTTCGTCCGTCGTCTGTTGTCCGTCGTCTGTCGTCCGTCGTCCGTCCTGCATGAAGGTGGTGTTTGAGCCTCTTTTTCCTAAACCACTGGCCACATTTTAATTAAATTTCATGTAAGTAGTGGTTATATAGGGTAGTGCTGCCGTGGTTATCCGGATAACCGGTTAACCTGTGGTTAAAACTTTGACTGGTCAAGAAAATGTTTTAACCGGTTAACCTTACATTCACTATACTCACCGTGTATAAGTCGCCCCCGTGTATAAGTCGCACCCCAAACTCACACCTGGAATTCCTCCCTTTTGCCTAAAGCCCATGCATAAGTGTTTGAGCCTCTTTTTCCTAAACCACTGGCCACATTTTAATTAAATTTCATGTAAGTAGTGGTTATATAGGGTAGTGCTGCCGCGGTTATCCGGATAACCGGTTAACCTGTGGTTAAAACTTTGACCGGTCAAGAAAATGTTTTAACCGGTTAACCTTACATTCACTATACTCACCGTGTATAAGTCGCCCCCGTGTATAAGTCGCACCCCAAACTCACACCTGGAATTCCTCCCTTTTGCCTAAAGCCCATGCATAAGTTGCCCCCCCCCCTCCCACGTCCCCCCCCCCCCCCCCCCCCCACATTTTTAAATATATGCAGTCAAAAAGAATTAGTTGCAAGTTACGTTTTGCCAATTTGGGGCAGTTTGGGATGCAACGGAAATAGGTAAGTTTTGACGAGTTACCACGTGGTGAATAAGATAAAAGAATAAAGGAAAATTATTACTAAAGATTTAAAAAATACTCGCATTTATTTGTTTTTCGTTGTTTGTTTATCACCCCAATGTCTTTCTTCATCCCTGTCAAGAAAATCCAACGCTCGTTAAAGCCTCGTTTGTGACTGAAAGTTCATAGTTTCAGAATCAGAGCACCATTTGCGCTGTAATCTGCGCAGTTGTTGTGATTAAGTTGTTTTTTCCGGAACGCGAGAATGTTCCAGAAAAACTAATAAAAATACAACAAATGCGCAGGTTACAGCGCAAATTGTTTTCAAATTGTTGTCCCACTTAAGCATTGTTGGTGCTATTGAAACTAACTTTACCTGGTGCACGTGTGTGTAATTTATAACCGGACATTACACATCAGTGAATTGGAGTTCATGGAATAAATAAATACGTCTCTCCAGGTATTGCTGGAAAACATTTAATGTGTTTGTTATTATTTATTTTTAGTCGAGTTGTGACGAAGTCAAACTCGACTTATAGTTTGGTGAATGGCGGGCGGGCGGGCGGGCAGGCGGGTGGGCGGGCTTGCGTAAACAATTGGTTTCCGGATGATAACTTGATAGTGGTTCAACTCACATTCATTAAACTTCATACGTAGGTTGGTCTTGGTGGGAGGAAGAACCCTATTGATTTTGGACATGCTACGTCGAAGGTCAAGGTCACAGTGACCTTGAACATAGTAAATCTTAAACAATTGGTTTCCGGATGATAACTTGATAATGGTTCAACTCACATTCATGAAACTTCATAGGTAGATTGGCCTTGGTGAGGGGAAGAACCCTATTGATTTTGGACTCGCTACGTCAAAGGTCAAGGTCACAGTGACCTTTAACATAGTATATCGCAACAATTGGTTTCCGGATGATAACTTGATAGTGGTTCAACCTAGAGTCATGAAACTTCATAGGTGTGTTGGCCTTGGTGCGAGGAAGAACCCTATTGATCTTGGACTCACCAGGTCAAAGGTCAAGGTCACAGTGACCTTGAACATAGTATATCGCAACAATTGGTTTCCAGATGATAACTTGATAGTGGTTCAACCTAGAGTCATGAAACTTTATAGGTGTGTTGGCCTTGGTGTGAGGAAGAACCCTATTGATCTTGGACTCACCAGGTCAAAGGTCAAGGTCACAGTGACCTTGAACATAGTATATCGCAACAATTGGTTTCCAGATGATAACTTGATAGTGGTTCAACCTAGAGTCATGAAACTTCATAGGTATGTTGGCCTTGGTGCGAGGAAGAACCCTATTGATCTTGGACTCACCAGGTCAAAGGTCAAGGTCACAGTGACCTTGAACATAGTATATCGCAACAATTGGTTTCCGGATGATAACTTGATAGTGGTTCAACCTTCGCAACAATTGGTTTCCGGATGATAACTTGATAGTGGTTCAACCTAGAGCCATGAAACTTTACAGGCGTGTTGGCCTTGGTGCGAGGAAGAACCCTATTGATGTTGGACTCACCAGGTCAAAGGTCAAGGTCACAGTGACCTTGAACATAGTATATCGCAACAATCGGTTTCCGGATGAGAACTTGATAGTGGTTCAACCTAGAGTCATGAAACTTCATAGGTGTGTTGGCCTTGGTGCGAGGAAGAACCCTATTGACCTTGGACTCGCCAGGTCAAAGGTCAAGGTCACAACTCGACATTGGATCTGTGATCCTGAGCGGGATTTTTTCATTGTTATTTTGATGATTTTGTATTTTTTATGGTTTCATCCATATTGGCCCCACAAACCTGTTGATTTCCGGTACATGCTCTGATGTAAACACATGGGCGATTGAACAACGACGACTAAATAGAATACTTCTTTATTACTATTTATGGTCAATGTAAAGAACATTGGCCGGCCCGATATAATAGTAACATTTGAAGCAAGAACACCTTACAAATATAGGTACCTTAAATGCAGTTAACCACGGTTAACCACGGTCAAACATGCTGGTTAACCGGTCAGAAAAAGTTTTAACCGCGGCAGCACTAATATAGGGGCATTTTGATTTTTAGCCAAAATAGGTTTCGGCTCATATTGAGCAGAGGTGTGGGGAAAAAATGGCCAAATTTTTTGAAAATCTTCTAATGAACCACCAGTAGCAGAGACTTGATATGTGGTATACAGAGTCCTTTTGAGGTTTAGAATCAAGTTTGTTCAAGAGAAGTTTGTCGGGCATTATTTGCCTTCGTTATGAGATGGGCAAAAATTTTGGCCACGCCTAAAATTTCTATTTTCAGAACCGTGAGGTCGATTTGAACCAAATTTGATATGAGATGATAATGGGTCATAAGTAGTTGATTGATGCAAAAAAAAAAAATTCTCTTTGCCCCGTGGGAACCTCGGGAGCTAAAAATAGGAAAAACCTTAAAACTGCCATATCTCCAAAACTACACGGCACAGAGAATTCTTATTTTGTATAAAGCTTACTTTTATCCAGTAGAATAGAATGGTTGAAAAAAATCCCTATCGGTTTGATCACAAGGAACTTTTTTCAGGACTTTGAAAAAGTGCTGAGTCAGCACTTTTTAACACTGTAGGCAATGGGAAAAAGATTAAAAAATCTTCTCCAGATCCAGCAGGCAGAATCTTTTGATATTTGGTATGCAACATTGTAGGGTGGATCTGATTCAAGTTTGGTCAAATCGGCTCCCTGGATTCATATTTGGGCTCACTATAGAAGCCCGAATTCGAACTTAGTGCATTTCAGGTAAATTTCTTCAAAAATCTTCTTCTCCAGATCGAGCAGGCAGAATCTTTTGATATTTGGCATGCAACCTTGTGGGGTGGATCTGATTCAAGTTTGTTCAAATCGGACCCCTGGATTCATATTTGGGCTCACTATAGAAGCCCAAATTCGAACTTAATGCATTTCAGGCAAATTTCTTAAAAAATCTTCTTCTCATGATCCAGCAGGCAGAATCTTTTGATATTTGGTATGCAACATTGTGGGGTGGATCTGATTCAAGTTTGTTCAAATCGGCCCCGGGGATTCATATTTGGGCTCACTATAGAAGCCCGAATTCGAACTTAGTGCATTTCAGGCAAATTTCTTAAAAAATCTTTTTCTCCAGATCCAGCAGGCAGAATCTTTTGATATTTGGTATGCAACATTGTGGGGTGGATCTGATTCAAGTTTGTTCAAATCGGCCCCCTGGGTTCATATTTGGGCTCACTATAGAAGCTCGAATTCGAACTAAGTGCATTTCAGGCAAATTTCTTAAAAAATCTTCTTCTCCAGATCCAGCAGGCAGAATCTTTTGATATTTGGGATGCAACATTGTGGGGCGGATCTGATTCAAGTTTGTTCAAATCGGCCCCCTGGATTCATATTTGGGCTCACTATAGAAGCCCGCATTCGAACTTAGTGCATTTCAGGTAAATTTCTTCAAAAATCTTCTTCTCCAGATCGAGCAGGCAGAATCTTTTGATATTTGGCATGCAACATTGTGGGGTGGATCTGATTCAAGTTTGTTCAAATCGGCCCCCTGGGTTTATTTTTGGGCTCAGTATAGAAGCTCGAATTCAAACTTGGTGCATTTCAGGCAAATTTCTTCAAAAATCTTCTCCAGATCCAGCAGGCAGAATCTTTTGATATTTGATATGCAACATTGTGGGGTGGATCTGATTCAAGTTTGTTCAAATCGGCCCCCTGGATTTATATCTGGGCTCACTATAGAAGCCCGAATTCAAACTTAGTGCATTTCAGGCAAATTTTAAAAAAAATCTTCTTCTCCAGATTCAGCAGGCAGAATCTTTTGATATTTGGTATGTAACATTGTGAGGTGGAAGTGATTCAAGTTTGTTCAAATTGGCTCCCTAGATTCATATTTGGGCTCACTATAGAAGCCCGAATTCGAACTTAGTGCATTTCAGGCAAATTTCTTTGAAAATCTTCTCAAGATCCAGCAGGCAGAATCTTCTGATATAGGGTATGCGCCATGCTTAGGGGAGGGGGGGGGGGGGGGTGAGTGAGATTCAAGTTTGTTCAAGCCAAGTACCTGGGTTCATATTTGGGCTCACTGTGGTAGCCCGAAGTATAACTTAGTTCAAAATGAGCAATTTTCTTTAAAAATCTTCTTCAGATCCAGCAGTTGGAATGTTTTGATATTTGATATGCAGCATCCTTAGGGGGGTGAGATTCAAGTTTGTTCAAGCCATATCCCTAGGTCCATATTTGGACTCACTGCGGGAGCTTGAATTGTAACTTAGTTCAAAATGAGGAATTTTCTTTAAAAATCTTCTTCTTCAGATCCAGCAGTCGGAATGTTTTGATATTTGGTGTGCAGCATCCTTAGGGGGGCGAGATTCAAGTTTGTTAAAGCCAAGTCCCTGGGTTCATATATGGGCTCCCTGTGGGAGCCCGAATTATAACTTAGTTCAATATGAGAAATATTCTTTTAAAATCTTCTTTTTTTTTTTAGATCCACTGGTCAGAATCTTTGGATATTTGGTATAAGCTTTTCTTAGGAGGAGCAGATGCAACTTGTTGAAATCTATTCTCTGGGTTGATATTTAGGCTACCATGTCAGGTGAGCGCCCTCAGGCCCCTTGGGGCCTCTTGTTACCAGAAAACCTCTAGAAAAATGTTCCGAAATACCTTTTAAAGCAGGATAAAGTAACTGCCAGGGTCATGGCAGGAGAGGAACTCTATTGATTGATTTTTAGGTTTGTCAGCCAAAGGTTGAAGTCACTGTTAATGAAAATGTAAGTTTTTTCATCTGATAACATTAGTTCCATTTATCACAGCTGAACCTAACTTGCAGAACCCTACGCATATGAAAAGAGGAAAAGCCTATCGATTTTAAAGTTGGTAGTCCTAAGGTTGAAGATCACAGGACTATTTCTATGAATAGAACTTTGTTAGAATTTGGTTTCCAGGCAATATCACAACTCACCCTGTGAATCTGCGATCACCCTCATTAGATTTTTCTAACGATTTATCTTGAGCTACCTGTACTTAAGTTTTGGGGAAAAACAGAGTTCTCAAATGACCTTTACAACAAAAATCAGCTCACACTGCTTGTGTAGTCAGCTGTATAAACTTTCATTTTAGAAAGTTAGGGCTGAAATAGTTGTTTTACCATCCAAATTTTGGCATCCATGCCAGCTTCATTCTCTTTTATGTGGATGAAATAATGCACATTCTTTATCATAACATCACATGTATCTATTTTTTTATTGTTCTACAAAGTATTTCATGAATTACTAATGTTCCTGGCACTGTAAAGATGTTCATATTCATTTATCAGGGGCCATTGAGAACAGGTGAACTTTATTTCTACATGGTGCTTACTGCTATTGTAATTGCATTTTCAGATGTATATCAGCAGTTTTCACATCCTGGAAATCTCCTGTGGATAGTAAAATCTGCATTTTGGTTATAAAGATGAGTCTTAATTCATCTGACATCAGAAACAGTTTTTTTAATAGAGAAAATCAGATATAAAAAAGATCCATTTTCTTGACATTAATGTTTCCTTCCTCCCTCCCCCGTAAGGAAGAGATATAGTGAAGAAATGATAACTCTCCCTGAATACTTGGGGAAAATCGCAGAAATTCAGTGGATTTCCCAGTCTCCCAGAAGGGAATAAATTTTGACCCCAAATCTTGGAAAATGTCAATTTTTTCCTGTTTTGAGAAATTCAGTGTCAAATCACAGGCCTTTAAGGCTCTAATGATAAGAAATAAAACAAAAAGTATGAATATATAGAGGATATCTAATGTTTTCTTGTGAATACCGGGATTTATCTCATGAGTGACTGAGAGAATTCGTATTTTCACGTGCAGCTTGCTGCGTGTGAAAATACAATTTCTCTCACTCACGAATGAGATTAATCCCGGTATTCACAAGAAAACATTAGATTTTCATTTTATTATACCCCTTTCATTTGAAGCTTCAACTGAAACGATCCAAACTGACGCCCATACCATGCAAGAAATCTGTTTACACAATCAGCTGATCGCTGTTTCCGCTGACACAGATCACATTGGATGTTGTGTACATCCACACAAAATAGTTTTCGAGATTGACGTAATTTTTTGCCACAAACAAATTCAGTAAAATGAAATTTCTACTTCATTTTCGCTTCAGTAATAATTCTTCAACATTGAATTGAAATAATTCAACAATTTAATTCTGAAACAGAAATTTTGATCGCGCATTAATACATTTTGGCATTCCATCATGATCTGCTGCATCTTGTTATACTCACTAGTGGAGCAAGAACAACTTTTGTTTTGCGCTTGTGAAAATTCATTTGTAAATTTCAAGTTCACACAAAATGTTAATCACCGAGGTGCTTGATCTCACTAGTGAGGGGAGAACACACTTTATTTCTTACCCATTCCTATTATAATTAGACGTTAGGGGTGTAATAAAAGTGAAATATGTTTGATAAAAGACTTATATTTCACTGATATCCATATTTTTTCCATTTTGTTCATTACAATTTGAGCTTCAAGTTCGAATTTACGCATGTCTGAACAAAAATAGATGACTTATGCTCATCATTTTTAGCTTAACTTGACAAAGTCAAGATAAGCTATTGTCCTCATGTGTGCAAAAGTCTGTTAGTCTGTGAGTCTGTTCACATTTTCCTTTAGCACAGGCTACACCCTGTAGTTCTTATCCAATCATCATGAAATTTCATATGCAGGTTGAGGCCATGTCTAGATGAGAATGTCCCCGTTTGGTCGCGGTCAGTCAACTGTGATGGCTACAGGGGCCCAAAGCCCGAAAACCTTTAGCACAGTACAGGTCATATTTATGAAGGGATTTCATTGTAACTTTGTAGGATGGCTCCAGATAATGTCCAGATGAGACCTCCCCTTTTGGTCATGATCATTCAGCCATGATGGCTGCCCAAGCCCAAAACCTTTAGCACAGACTACAGGTCGTATTTATGAAGGGATTTCGTTGTAACTTTGTAGGATGACTCAGTATAATGTCTAGATGAGGACGACCCCTTTTGGTTGGGATGGGTCAACCATGATGGCTACACAGGCACGAAGCCCCAAAACCTTTAGCACAGGCTACAGGCCACATTTATGAAGGGATTTCATTGTAACTTGATAGGATAACTTGTTTTGGAATAATTTCACTGTAACTTGGTAACGTCTTTAGTACAATTTACACCTCAAATTATTTTTATTGAAAACATAGCATACAGGGAACAGAAATTAACATATTCTCAATTATCACAATTCTTGTCATATTTCATAATCCTTTCATAAACATTGAACATTATCCTTTTCATCAAACACAACACACAGTCAAGTTAAGCTACAGTGTCATTGACACTTTCATTAAATTCTACCATCATTTAAATACTGTTTTTTGCTGATAAAATATTCAAAAGGGAACTAAAACAATAGTATTTATTTACTTCGGATATCAAATCGTTTTCTCATTTAGTTCTCCAATCCATGCGTAACCCACTGTGGCTTAGAGGAAAATCCCCAGTAGGAAACCAGGGAAGTGAAGAAGGGCTCATTTACAGAGGTAAACAATCCCTGTTTTACTGGTAAAAATAGGATCCAGTCACTAAGTGCTTGGGATAGAAGTCCTCTAAAATGGGCTACATGGGTGTAAACAATTGACTAAACTTTAGAGCTGAAACAGTTACGAATTTTTTTGTAACCGGTTAACCGGGAGCTATAATCGGTTAATGACCGGTGAACGGTTATTTTAATAGTTCATAAGAAAATTGGGGGAAAACATGACCGGGAGTACAGTGCAGCGAGGCCGCACAAAGTACAACTCACTCGGACGGCTGGAAAATAAAGAAACGATACGATATCATAATCGTATTATCGTCAGTGAATACACCTACCTCGTTGTGAGCTGCATGTCACTGTATGAACTGATCAACTGTTGTTCAAAACCATAATCCAGTAAATCTATGGGTTACTTCCAGGAATACCACTGAACAAAGTGACAAACGTACCTAAACATGCCTTCTATTCCATATTCATCGGATGAAAAGGGTGTAAAAAAACGGACGCAGAACACGTGATGCTGTTACCCACTGCCGTAAACCGGTGTTAAAGACAGAAGAATTGACACTGTCGTATTTAGCGATCCTCAAATTAACCTTATTAATCTTCCCCCAGAAATTCATTATGTATGGTAAAGTAAAAACTATTTTAAAATTTAAACCAAAGTTTCAGACTTTTGTGAATACTGAAGACGAATACTAATTACACCATACACAAAAGAAAGGAAAAACAGTTGCACAGTACGTTCTTGAGAGTTGAGACGTTCGTCACTCGTCAGTTTCGGCCCTAGGACGTTTCGACCTTGAGACGTTTCGGCCTTTCCGAGAGCCGAAATGTCCCCGAGTGAACCGATTCGAGGATGAAATGTCCCAGAGGCCAGAACCACACACATCTAAGAACCAAGGCGTATATTACTTGATAAAATGTGATCTCCCTGTCCCTAGCCCAAGTACTGTGCAGTCACTGCAGTGTGCAAGCACGACAATTTCTTTTCCCATGGAGTTTATCATTTTCAATACAGACACTCGGGCATATGCGCAGTCACTTTTAAAAAATTCAAGGGGTGGGGGGTAGGGTATTATGAAACAGCGTTAACAATTCATTCAGAATTTAGACAAGCTATGACGCAATAATACTGACTGCAAATAACTTTGAACCGGTCCCTGAAACATGTGGAATGCGAGTCGGATTATGCAACAGAGTTGCAGAATGACAATGATGCCAGAATCCAAAACTCTTGTCGATTTCTGTCGAATCTTGTCAACTCTCAGCAATAACAATGAAAGGGGTGATATCGGGTTCACCTACAGGCGTACAGCTATGCCCAAAGCAATGCTTGAATTACCTTTTACTGTGCTATCACTAGCGTATTAGATACAGCGACATGAAACTTCAGACAAAAACTTACTTTCTATTAATTTCTGCCTGCAGCGCTCATCATAAGATACAGAACGGTTAACCATGGTTACAAAATTTATAACCGGTCATAATCAAAACCGAACTGTCAACGGTTAACCGGTTAACCGTTTCAGCTCTACTAAACTTGACTTTTATCTCCAGAATGCATTCACGATTAGCCATTGTACAGAATTATATGACCTTAAACACCAATAAATAAAGCCCAAATTGTAACTAAGTGTAATTTGAGGAATATTCTTTAAAAATCTTCTTCAGATTCACCAGTTAGAATCTTTTGATATTGGGTATTGTATTGATATTGTAGCATCCTTAATGGGGTTAGATTACAGTTTATTAGTCCCCTACGGGAACCGTAAGGGGACTATAGGCTATAGGATTGTACTCCGTCCGTCTGTCTGTTTTTTGTTACCACCTCTCCCTCCAACATGCTTCAAGCTACACCTTTCAACCAACATGGTTCAAGCTACACTTTGCATATTTGACACATGGATAGAGGGTTGGGAGGGGATGATGCACGTTCAATATTTTTTCTTCAAAATCCAAGATGGCGGCATTACAGCCATTTTTGTTGTGTTTTTTAAAGCTTTTTTCTCTATTTTGTGTTACCACCCCTCACTCCAACATGGTTCAAGCTACACTTTTTATATCTGGCACATGGATAGAGGGTTGTAATGGGATGTTGCACGTTCAGTATTTTTTTTTCAAAATTCAAGATGGTGCCATGGCAACCATTACTGTTGTGTTTTTTAAGCTTTTTTCTCAATTTTATATTACCACTGCTCCCTCCAACATGCTTCAAGCTACACTTTTCAAAAATGGTCCATGGATAAAGGGATTGTGAGGGGATTATGCGCGCTCAATATTTTTTTTTCAAAATCTAACATCTGTCTCTCTGTCCATCTTTCTGTCTGTCTGTGTTTATGTTACCACCTCTCCCTCCAACATGCTTCAAGCTACACCTTTCATATTTGGTACATGGATAAATCGTTTTGAGGGGATGATGCACAGTCAATATTTATTTTTCAAAATCCAAGATGGCAGAATAGCGGCCATTTTTGTTGTGTTTTTTAAGCTATTTTCTCTATTTTATGTTACCACCCCTCCCTCCAACATGGTTCAAGCTACGCCTTTCATATATGGTACATGGATAAAGCGTTGTGAGGGGATTATGCACGCTCAATATTTTTTTTTCAAAATCCAAGATGCTTATATACTCTGGTGTCTTTTGTGACAAAAACACCTTATGTCACAGAAGTGCCGTAGGGGACTAATACCACCTCGGTGGTAAAACACTTGTTTAAATCAGGTCCATGGGTTCATATTTGGGCTCCCTATGGGTTCAGTTTAAGGACTATTCTTTAAAGGATTATCTTCAGATCCACCCATCAGAATATTATGGTACATGTATTTGGCATACTTAATGGGGTGAAATGCAAGTTTGTTCAAATCAAGTCCCTGAATTCATATTAGGGCTCCCTATGGGATGCAAAATTTGCATTTATTGCAGTGTGAGGAGCATTTTTAGCTCCACTGATTGAATGTCAGGGTGAGCTTTTCTGATCACTTTTCGTCCGTCGTCTGTCCATCCGTCGTCCTGCGTGAAGGTGGTGTTTGAACCTCTTTCTCCTAAACCACTGGCCACATTTTAATTAAATTTCATGTAAGTAGTGGTTATATAGGGGTATTTTGATTTTTATGCAAATTAGGTTTGGGCTCGTATTGAGCGGAGGGGTGGGGAAAAAATGGCCAAATTTTTTGAAAATTTTCTTCTGATGAACCACCAGTAGCAGAGACTTGATATGTGGTATACAGAGCTCATTTGAGGTTTAGAATCAAGTTTGTTCAAGAGAAGTTTGTCGGGCGTTATTTGCCTTTGTTATGGGAGGGGCAAAAATTTTGGCCACGCCAAAAATTTCTATTTTCAGAACCGTGAGGTCGATTTGAACCAAATTTGATATGAGGTGATAATTGGTCATAAGTAGTTGATTGATGCAAAAAATTTTTTTCTCATTGCCCCGTGGGAACCTCGGGAGCTAAAAATAGGAAAAACCTTAAAACTCAGGGTTCATACAGCTCTTGAAAATGAGTTTTTTCTTCAAAAACCCTGGAATTTGAAATTAGCCCTTGAGAAACCCTTGAACTTTCAGAAATCTCTTGAAAAACCCTTGAATACCAAGCTATTTCCTGGGCATTGTAAATATATGTGTACTCGCCTTTTACTTGTTTGTTGCGCTCGTGTCGCTCAGTTAAAAAAAAAACCTAAAAAAGTATGGAACGTTTTACCAAGATTACTGTAACACAGATCACACTTTGGGTACCAGTACTTCCTGACTTCCAAAGTCAGATCCGTGTCACATGAATCTTAGATTTTTAGAGCTCATACAACAAGCTGAATAGTATATGTTGCCCTTGAAAAAAAAAGAAAGAAGCCTTTGAAAAACCCTTGAACTTTGTGAGCAAATTTTGGTATGAACCCTGAAACTGCCATATCTCCAAAACTGCACAGCACAGAGAATTCTTATTTGTATAAAGCTTACTTTTATCCGGTAGAATAGAATGGTTAAAAAAAATCCCTATCAGTTTGATCACAAGGTACTTTTTTCAGGACTTTTGAAAAAGTGCTGAGTCAGCACTTTTTAACACTGTAGGCAATGGGAAAAATATTAAAAAATCTTCTCCAGATCCAGCTGGCAGAATCTTTTGATATTTGGTATGCAACATTGTAGGGTGGATCTGATTCAGGTTTGTTCAAATCAGCACTCTGGGTTCATATTTGGGTTCAGTATAGGAGCCCGATTTCAAACTTAGTGCATTTCAGGCAAATTTCTTCAAAAATCTTCTTCTCCAGATCCAGCAGGCAGAATCTTTTGATATTTGGTATGCAACATTGTGGGGTGGATCTGATTCAAGTTTATTCAAATCGGCTCCATAGATTCATATTTGGGCTCACTATAAAAGCTCAAATTCGAAGTTAGTGCATTTCAGGCAAATTTCTTACAAAATCTTCTTCTCCAGATCCAGCAGGCAGAATCTTTTGATATTTGGTATGCAACATTGTGGGGTGGATCTGATTCAAGTTTGTTAAAATCGGCCCCCTGGGTTTATATTTGGGCTCAGTATAGGAGCCCAAATTTGAACTTAGTGCATTTCAGGCAACTTTCTTTGAAAATCTTCTTCTCAAGATCCAGCAGGCAGAATCTTTTGATAGTGGGTATGCACCATGCTTTAGGGGATGAGATTCAAGTTTGTTCAAGCCAAGTCCCTGGGTTCATATTTGGGCTCACTGTGGTAGCCCGAATTATAACTTAGTTCAAAATGAGGAATTTTCTTTAAAAATCTTCTTCAGATTCAGCAGTCGGAATGTTTTGATGTTTGGTATACAGCATCCTTAGGGGGGTGAGATTCAAGTTTGTTCAAGCCATGTCCCTAGGTCCATATTCGGGCTCACTGTGGGAGCCCGAATGATAAATAACTTAGTTCAAAATGAATTTTTTTTAAAAATCCTCTTCAGACCCAGCAGTCAAAATGTTTTGATATTTGGTATGCAGCATCCTTGGAGGGGGGGGGGGGGGGGGGGGGGGGTGGAGTGGAGATTCAAGTTTGTTCAAGCCATGTCCCTAGGTCCATATTTGGACTCACTGTGGGAGCTCGAATTGTAACTTAGTTCAAAATGAGGAATTTTCTTTAAAAATCTTCTTCTTCAGATCCAGCAGTTGGAATGTTTTGATATTTGGTGTGCAGCATCTTTAGGGGGGTGAGATTCAAGTTTGTTAAAGCCAAGTCCCTGGGTTCATATATGGGCTCTCTGTGGGAGCCCGAATTATAACTTAGTTCATTATGAGGAATATTCTTTAAAAATCTTTTTTTTTTTAGATCCACTGGTCAGAATCTTTGGATATTTGGTATAAGCTTTTCTTAGGAGGAGCAGATGCAACTTGTTGAAATCAATTCTCTGGGTTGATATTTAGGCTACCATGTCAGGAGAGTGCCCTCAGGCCCCCTGGGGCCTCTTGTTTACAGATCTTCTTCAGATCCACCAGGCAGAATCTTTTGGTATTTGGAAAATAGCATTACTGTGGATCATAGATGAAAGTTTGTTCCAAAATGTTTTACTTGACTGATTTTGGTGGGCAACAGTCGGGTTTGAAATTTAACACGGAACCCAGTGGAGAATTTAGTATTTGTTTTAATGAATTCTGTCCCAAGTATGACAGTGCCAATTGTGGTCAAATTTTGTTAGATGTAAATGTGGGTGGATAAGGGTAAGGTTTGTTCAGATGTGGCCTACCAGGCTACTTGAGAGGGTGGGGCAGAAAAAGGGGGTGGGGGGACTTTTTTGTGCTTTATAACGAGTTTTAGAGGATTTTTGAGTGATTTTATGGGAAAAAATATTCACCCAGTTGTTCATGGGGGGTGAGTGGGTGTCCAGTAGGTGATTTTAAAAAAAACATTTTGGCTTTAAAATGAGTTTTGAAGTTTGTATGATTTTGTGTAAAAACAATTTGCACTACAGAGTACAGACCCTCCCTACCCCACTCTTCCCTAGCTAAATTATATTAACTGGTAGAGTGCTGGAAGCCCATTTTGGGGCTTTATTTTGAAGTGCAGGTGCTGCAAATTAAAGGCCTTGAATTCAGTGGATGTGCTTCATATTATCTTTGAAGTGATCTTATTTAGTCTGTTAAGATTTGCCTTGTTACAATTTATAGGAGAGTGCCCACAGGCACTCTCCAATAAATTGTAACAAGGCAAAAACATGTGAACAAATTTTGGTGGCCAAAAATAATTAGCACTCTACCAGTTAACTAAATTAACATGTAGATGCTAAATGTGACCTGAAATCCTTTAAACAACTTTAACTGGTGAGCGATTTAGGCCCCCTTGGGGCCTCTTGTTTTTTTAGAAGAATTGCTCTCATACAAATCGATTCATTATCCACCAACATTCACTTTCCTGGTGAGATGTGGAAAAAACTACTCAAGAGTTATAGTCGATAACTATTTAGCACTTAGCTATTTACAGATTTTCGTTTGGTGTGACATAATGCAGCTCATTACCATATTTGCATTTTTATAAATGGGGGGGGGGGGAGGGGGGAGGGAGGGAGGGAGGGGCTGAATGTGCATGTTTTAGTAAATAGTAAAACAGAACATTTTAAAGTTAGTTTCTGGACAAATCATGTTTGCCATTCCATTTTGATGAGTATCTCCAACATATTCATGCAATCAACTGAAAATGTATGGAGAACTTGTCAGTTTCCCTTTAAGATTTGATATATCACATCTTTGCAAGGTGCTAGCCCCAGCCTCTGCTAACACGAATCAACTCTCACCACCCTCTCCCAAGATGTATTCTAACATGGATGGACAAGGGAGGGGGGGGGGGGGGGGTGAGGTGGAGTGAAAACTGTTCCCAAACCCTTTGGCATCTAATATCTGGTAAATAATGAACAACTGATTACAAGTATTTTGATAATCTTGAAGTTTTTTTATGAAAAATACATAAGCTTCAATCAGGTGAGTGCTTCAATCCCCTTGGGGGCCCTCTACTTTGGGGTTAAATAAGTTTTGTCAGTCAGACAGTGCACATATTACATCACACAGAACAAGCTATGGAGTGATAAAGAGAATTTCAGTTTTTTAAAAACAGTTTGGCAAGTAAAATGTTGCTTTTGTTCAAAACCTGTTTGTTCTAATCATGGCTGTTTAACTTTCATTCCACAAATTCTTTTTAACATAAAACCAAGATAGCAATATAAATTGCAACTGCATGCTGTGTTGATCTTTAAGTGGTCTTTACTCACTATGGTACCAAGTGTGTATACTCCTTTAGCATGTTCAAAATTCATAAAGACACAAAGTAATTCATTTGTCTGGTTCACTGCATCCATCAGCAAAGAAAATTGATGACTGAATAGTTGTCATTAATTGTTTGTTTTTTTTCTGCTTCATGGGAATAAGAAAGGTATTCATTCATTCTTCACTGTTTGTTCATTTTGTTTGTTAATAGCTTTTTTTATGTACCCTGTCCTGCAGACACAAAAACAAATACTTGCAACGCTTGAAGTCTGACACTATTTTTAAGAAAAATAATTTGCCCATTTCCAAACAAAATGAATTTTTCAAAGTCGGTGACATGGATATAGGGAGTGGAAAAGATGGGATGGGGGTGCAGCGCAAGTTAGGTGTGGTGCTCTGGCATGGCATTGCTGAAGAGTCAGAAATTCAGACACTCAGTATGTGAAAACAGAAGGTTGGATGGACACAAGTGGTGTGTGAATTGTGAATGAATAGAAACTAAAAATGGAATAAAAATAAATGGCTTTTTATAATGGGATGTGCAGGTTACTCCAAGGTCATAGTCAAATTACATTTCCAGGAGGTGGCAAGTTCATTTGGATATTTTGCCAGAGTCATTTTCTGGAAATTTGATGGCGAGGGGAAACAAATGACTGAGACCCACCACGCCGACCATGGTTCAGCCCAGTGTGAGAAAATTTTGAATTTCGATAGGTGTTGAAAAGTAGGGGAAGAAAAATTGAAACAAAATCATATTATGTTACTCCGCACTGGTTCAAATGAAGGGGTCCCATGACATGGTTTGTTTGAATTTTTTTTTCAATTTAAAATAATAAATTTTGATATCCTCTACTTTGGGTAAAGGGTTAACAACATTGTTTTGTACTTGTCTTCAAATTAAGTCTGGAAAGAGATATTTGCCTTGGATAGGCTGCCTCCTTTTAACCTCTGTGTGCACAACGAATGCTTGCCCATCTTTGGAAGATTGTTTCACATTTTTAGCTCAACTTTGGCGAAGCCAAATTTGAGCTTATGCCATGGCCCGTTGTCCGTCTGTCCGTCAACAATTGGATACGGCTCGGGCTAGAGGCCGTATTTATGAACCGATCGTTACAAAACTTCTTGGGTACCTTTGTTATGACTGTGGGACGAGAACGAGTGTTTTTGGGTGCGGTCCGAAATTCAAGATGGCTGCCAGCCACCATTTTGTACCGACGATGCAGAAATCTGTTTTTTGTTCAGAACTTCCATATGAAAGCTCTGATTTGAATATTTTTTTGTATGAATGTTTAGTACCATGGGATACATCACATATAATACGGGTTTTTTTCTCGTGCGCAAATTATGCAAATTAGACTAACTTTGATGTTTTTTAGTGTTACTTTCAGCACTGTAAGTGCAAATGCCAATACGGCTCGGGCTAGAGGCCGTATTTATGAACCGATCTTTACGAAACTCCTTGGGTACCTTTGTTATCACCGTGGGATGAGAACGAATGTTTTTGGGTGCGATCCGAAATTCAAGATGGCCGATGGCAGCCATTTTGTACAAAATTAGGTGCAATCAGATTTTTGCACAGAACTTCCATATGAGAGCGCTGATTTGAATAATTTTTTGTGTGAATGTTTAGTACCATGGGATACGTCACATATAATACGGGTTTTTTTCTTGTGCAGAAATTATGCAAATTAGATGAACTTTGATTTTTTCAGTGCTACTTACACACAGTAAGTACACACGTCAATACGGCTCGGGCTAGAGTCTGTATTTATTAACCGATCTTCACGAAACGTCTTGGGTACCTTTGTTATCACCTTGGGACGAGAACAAGTGTTTCTGGGTGCGGGCCAAAATTCAAGATGGCAGCCAGTGGCCATTTTGTACTGAAATTAGGTCTAATCAGTTTTTTGTACAACTTCTATACGGCTCAGGCTAGAGGCCGTATTTATGAACCGATCTTTACGAAAGTTCTTGGGTACCTTTGTTATCACCGTGGGATGAGAACGAGTGTTTTTGGGTGTGGTCCGAAATTCAAGATGGCCACCAGCAGCCATTTTGTACCAAAATTAGTGTAATCAGTCTTTTGTACAGAACTTCTGTATGAAAGTTCTGATTTGAATAAATTTTTGTATGGATGTTTAGTAACATGGAATACATCACATATAGTACAGGTTTTTTTCTCGTGCAGAAATTATGCAAATTAGATGAACTTTGATTTATTCATTGCTACTTATACACTGAAAGTGCACATGTCAATATGGCTCGGGCTAGAGTCTGTATTTATGAACCGATCTTCACAAAACTTCTTGGGTAGCTTTGTTATCACCTTGGGACGAGAACGAGTGTTTCTGGGTGCGGTCCAAAATTCAAGATGGCTGCCAGTGGCCATTTTGTAGTGAAATTAGGTCCAATCAGTTTTTTTTCACTACTTCTACACAGCTCATATTTGTGAACTGATCTTCACAAAACTTCTTGGGTACCTTTGTTTTTACCTTGGGACAGGAATGAGTGTGTTTTGGGGTGCCTTTGTTATCACTGTGCTATGAGAACAAATATTTTGGGGTTCAGTCAGACCCACTCTGGGACTGAAAGATTTTTTACCTGCGTCGCCATCGGCGAAGCAGGTCTAGTAACCGCTCGACTCCGTCCGTCTGTCAGTCTGTCCATCCGTCCGTCCATCCGAAACACTTTTTCCGTCAAAGTTTTCTTGGCTTCTATGAAAGGGAATGATTTTATATTTGGTCTGCTGCTTCATAATGATGAGTTGTATCGTGTAAGCAATTTTCAGATCTGCCGTGCAGCCACTTCCTGTTTGCCGATACTTTGAAATTTTACTGTACCCACTGAACATTGAAATTTTTCGTCAAACTTTTCTCGGCTTCTATGCAAGGGATTGATTTTATATTTCATCTGTAGTCTGATAATGATCAATTGTATCGTGTATGTAATTTTCAGATCTGCCGTGCAGCCACTTCCTGTTTGCCGATTCAATTGCATGCAGCGACGCAGGTCCAGACCCGGTATTGGTCTTGTTTCTAGTTTAGCATCTGACTGTCACCCACCTTTACAATACTTTACCTATACATTTGTTACAGGCAACGGTCAGTATTTATGTACAGACCGTTACAATACTTTATATGTACCTTTGTTATCAGGTCATTACCTAGATGTTTGTCATTGCTGTGTCACATACTATACATGTACATGTCTTTATCTTGACAAGTTGAGCTACAGTGTCATTGACACTTTCATTATTGAAATCAATTGCCTGGGTCCATATTTGGGCTCTCTATGGGAGCCCAAATGTTTAAATTTGTGCAGTATGAGGAATATTTTAAAAAATCTTCTTGAGATCTTCCAATAAGAATCTTTTGATATTTGGTATGCAGCATCCTTAGGGGGATGAGATTGAAGTTTGTTCAAGCCAAGTCCCTGGGTTCATATTTAGGCTGAAAATTTGGGGCCCTGTTCCCGACTTAGACATTTTTTTACCCAAATCTGGAAATTTTTTTTTGTTTTTTATGTGTTTCGGTCAATTTTAAGACAAAAAAATTTTTTTTTTTATACACTGAAAATTTGGGGTCCGGGTGGGACTTGCAAAATTTTGGACCAAAATCCTGTAATTTTTTTGTTTTTTATGCGTTTCGGTCAATTTTAAGACAAAAAAAAAAAAAAATTTTTTTTACACTGAAAATTTGGGGTCCAGGTGGAACTTCGAAAATTTTGGACTAAAATCCTGAATTTTTTTTGTTTTTTATGCGTTTCGGTCAATTTTAAGAGAAAAAAAAAAATTTTTTTTTACACTGAAGATTTGGGGGCCGGGTGGGACTTAGGTAGAACTTAGAACATTTTGGACCAAAATCCTGAATTTTTTTTTGTTTTTAATGCGTTTCGGTCAATTTTAAGACAAAAAAAAATTTTTTTTATACACTGAAAATTTAGGGTCCAGGTGGAACTTAGAAAATTTTGGACCAAAATCCGGAAATTAGTTTTTGTTGGTTTTTTTATGCGTTTTAAGAAGAAAAAAAAAATTTAGGCTGAAAATATTTTGTTTGGGAAAAAAATCTATTTTTTATGCATTTATCTCAATTTTGGGACGTAAAAGTGCAGGAACTGAAAATAGAAGGAAAATCCTGTGTATTGTGTGGGCACAATCGCTTCATCTAGTTGGTATATGCTTTTCTTAGGAGGGGCATATGCAGCTTATTCAAGTCCGTGGTTTGATATTTAGACTACCATGTCAGGTGAGCGCCCTCAGGCTCCCTGGGGCCTCTTGTTTTTGTAATTATTTCTTTGCCATCAAAGTTCATGTTCTTGGTTTGTTTCATGTTTTAGGCATCTTAATCTACAGAATAGCATGGATGTTTGTGAATTTTGTCCCTTGAGTGCAAGAAGGCTTTGCAATGCTGAAGCATTGCAAAGCCTTCTTGCACTCAAGGGTCAAATTTATCAATTTTATTAATCTGATTAAAATATCAGACATAAACCATTATATTTTTTTAAAGTTTGCATTGGTTATAAAAAGAGAGCATGCGACAGCCAAAAGGACCATTTGTGAGGGTCTGAGAAACAGATTTTTAACTTTTTTAGGCATAATAGCTATGATTTTCATTCAACTGTAATATGTATAATATCAATTTAGTAACCCCTACACATACTCTTTTTCATAGAGAAATTCACATTTTTTCTCAATATTATTATAGCTCATTAACTTTTGTGGAAAAATCATTCCTGGCTTAATTGAAATAGTCCGGTCGCTGAAGCATAGGACCTGGATCAAATTGTTAATGAAGGTTTCTTAGTATCATTTTGTTCGGGAGAATATCTAGATCAACATATCCAAAATCCGTAAAAATCCACCCTGAGTAAAAAATTTATCCAAAATGGCATACAAGATGGCGTCGAAAATCGAAAATTCAACTGAAACCTCACTGTTTGGCAAATATTTTGAGATTTTCTCCATTCTGAGAGCATTATATCATACCAAACTGATGGGATGTGATGTTTATGTTGTAATCAATCGACACAACCATGGATTATTGGCGAAGTAGCCGCCGCAACTGCAGCAAACAAGCTCATAATAACACTTTCAGTTTTTTTTTTTCACTGACATCTCACATTGTATACCTTAAGTTCATATGTGTCAACATAGCCCCCATTTTACTATCCAAATGTCATGTATAGACGTCGTTGCTTTCAACTATAACCTCTTCTTGGTTCTGACAGCCATCTCTGTGATATTGCAAGCCGAGAGGTCCTCGGTTCGAATCCCACCTGCGGCAACCACGTTGTGTCCTTGGGCAAGACACTTCACCCCCATTGCCCACGTGGGGGCACGGTGACGCTGTGTACTAAGTTGTACTGCACCTCGATGGTGCGCATGTCTTCAACCAATACTAACCCTGATTGTGTGGAGTTAGTATGTTGGGGAGCTGACAGTTGCTCGCCGTTGCTCGGTGGTTCTCTCCGGGTACTCCGGCTTCCTCCACCCGTAAAACTGTCATGGTCATGATTAGCCATTGTGCAGAAATATGTGACCTTAAACACCAATAAATAAATAAATAAATAAATAATAATAATAAATATATCTCCGCGATAACCAGAACAAGCCATAACACACTTCATTCAGACTATTTTTACGGCATGAACACACTTTAGTACTGCACAGGTTTTTGGATGACAGCTTACATTTGCATCGGACAAATTTTAGAAGTTTGTCCGTTCCTGGATCGTTATCGGTCATAATTGGCATGAGTATACTGCCTTTCATTTTCCACCCCCATTACTCCGGGACCAATATGTCATTTTGCAGGCTTTTCCAAATCATTACCTGGAGATGAACTCGTAGACTGGTAGTAAGCCTCTCATTCCGTAGGAGGTAGTTTCTGTGGTTCGACCACTGTTCTGCTTGATGAAACGATCTCCATGAACTTTGCATGCCGCAATGTATTCAACGAATCACCTTGTTGTCCCCCGAACATTTTCAGGAACATTCTTATGCTCACTTCGCCCACTCTTTCTAGTGTAATGCCAGGATCATGCATGGCGGAGGATATCTCATGGATTTCGGCCGACTCGATTAACTTCTTCAGAATGTTCGTTTTTCCATGCCCAAAACATAGCTGATGTTGTGTCATAACCACCCAATGCATGCGCAAATAATATGTGGAAACTTGTAACTTCTCCCATTTTGTTCGAAATGTCCCATACCATACTTACTTTCACCTTTCTCTGACTTCCTGGCTTCAGATTGGAAGTATATGTCAGCCATTTCATGCTTGCAATGACTTTCGTTTGAAAGAAACATTTGCTGGTTATTATGGGCGACTGCCGCTTCATTCACCTGGACATCAGCACAGGTTTTCCCCATCCTACGACGATGTTCATTCATGGTCTTTAGTTGATGGACCATGGCCATACCCATCGAATACGACACAAGTATTCCCGTATCTGGGCCTTAAATAGTTTAAGTATTGCATGCCAATTTCCCTGTAAGTCATTTGCTTTGCCCATTTCACTCTGTTGAGGAGAGATCCACCATCGAGAACTGCAGTGGCTTGAACGTTTTGTTCATAATCTTGACAATCGTTGACCAGCGCATTTGCTAATTGTGCCTTCAGAGGTTTTCGCATCAACTGATCTTTGAATAATGATGTTGGAATCGTGATCAATTCATATTCAAAAAACTTCGCCATGTTCTCTTCACGTTGCACTATATCACTCAATCTCGAAAAAGTAAATTTGGATCGCGCTGCAGTTGTTCATTTTCTACCCCAAAGCCAGGATTCAAGTTGTCAAGCATCTTGATTTGGTCTTTCCACCTGACCAATGCTTCAGCTACGCTCAATTTGTCAAGTGTTTGGTGTATGGCGATCCCGACTGATTCGGCATCTGCACAGTTCACACCGTCACTTCTAGTCGACCAGTCTGGTCTCATTCGCATCAAATGGCTTGTGATCATCAAACCACTTTTGTATCACATTGAGATCATCGTGATCTCATTTTTTCCTGGAACTTTCCTGTCCAACATGTTGTTCACTGCCGGTATGCCGGTTTTCAGTCATTTCCGTTGGAGATTTCTCAATTAAATTTGACTTGTATGCATCCAAGCATTGTTCTAGCTTCAACAACTCTCGAGATTATTATGGGCGTTTTTCGAAAATATATTGAATCATATTCATGCAAAACAAGCAATTTTTAGTAAACTACCACGTAATATGTGTAGTGTATATTTGGTCTATCTGTAATCATACAACGCTTTTTATTTATCATTGGAATGAATCAACAGTATGTAGTTTAATACAAAATTTGACATCTGATGTCAAATTTTGTATTAAACTTCATACTGTTGATTCATTCCAATGACTGATACTGTAGTTAAGATGTTTTTCTTAATCGACACATCGAAATCGTGCTTATTTTTGTGTGACCGATGTTGAAGAAATTTTTTTTTTTTTTTTTTTTATATATATTTTTTATTCAGATATAGTATTACATTGGAAATGTACAGTGATAATCGATACAGTTGTGTATTCACATAGGTGATTTACAAAAAAATAAGCAACAGGAATATGCACAATTGTGTAAATGAAAAAAAGAAAAAAACAAAACACATATTCAGTGAAACAGTAGTCACTTCAGGAGTGTTTGTCGTAGGCGGTATTTCTGTCTCAATCTCATGGAAGTAAGGTCTGAAACTGTCTCGTCGATAGTCTGGAAGGAGAGTTACATGAAAAATACTCTCTTTTAATTAACATTACATCGGCATTTTGGCTAAAATGTTGAAAAAATGCTCAAATTACTCCCTAACTTCAGAACGCTGTAGAAAATTTTCCCCAAAGCAGATTTTAGTGGATTTTGGAAATGTTGTAGATAAAAGATTTCTGCTCAAAATGAAAACAAAAAACCACGGTAATTAATTTTTCATTAGAACTTTCAAATATTGAGTACATACAGAATTTTACAAAAATAGATTGACGTATTGCTTGTATCTACATTTGGAACAAAAGAACAAGTATAGTAGCTTATGTTTAACAGGCAAATAGAGTACTTTTGTTACTGAATAATTATTTCCCTTTGTTTTTCAGACCATATAGTTATGAAACTGTCAGTGCAAATGAATGGTCAAGACTTTGTCTCCACCAATTTCACCTTCTTTGATTGTGATCTTCATGATTCGTAAGTATTTTGCTTCATAGTTTTGTCAGCAAAGACAAACAGAAAAAAGAGATATATAATAACAGTCTTTGAAAGCAGTGCAGATCACTGTTATTTGATGGCTGGAAGAAAAACTCTCTCCATTCCTTGCTTCTGGATCAGCCCCTTTTTGTTGCATTCCTCATCAGTTGCATGACAAAACTTCTGTTGGAAGTAGGGAATCAAGATACTATGTACAAATGCTTCATTTTACCTTTTTATGTGTACCCATACTATGTATGGTACACATAATGCCGGCATCCGGGGTGACCATCCGTCGTTCGTCCATCTGTCCATCTGTCTGTCCGTCCATCTGTCCGTCCGGCATCCGTATCCATTTCTTTGGCATTCGATAACTTGAAAAATATTGCTTGGATTGTCAAATTACTTTATATTTGTGTTCAGGTTACCGATGTGCCGAGCTGTATAGTTTTTGGTGTAAATCGGATAATTTGATCCTGAGATATTAACCCTTTATCCTTCAAATTGAAAATTCCTCCAATCCCTTTGGCATTCGATAACTTGAAAAATATTGCTTGGATTGTCTAGTTACTTTATATTTGTGTTCAGGTTACTGATTTGCTGAGCTGTATAGTTTTTGGTGTAAATCTGATGATTTAATCCCGAGATATTAACCCTTTATGGGTACACATCTGACGATTTCATCGGCCTATTTTTCTTGAGTGTAATATGTTGTTCTTCGTGGCAGTCGTACACAAATTGAGCAAACGATCATTTCATTCACCTATCATTTGCCACTAAGGAAATAGGACAACCCATTTTCATTTGTTAACATTACATTACCCCATAAAAATATTATTACCGTTTACTCTTGGTACTGTGGAACCCTATAAATTGAATAAACCACTTTGCCGTTGAAATTATGAAATTAACAGTATTCAGTTAACAGGGATTTAGTCCATTTTCTGTATTCCCAGGATAACCTAAGCATTTAATCTATTAGGTCATGTTTGACAGATCTTCATGAGCATCCCCACAGGGTTCAGGTTCAATTTTGTTCAAATGGGGTCCCTAGGTTAATATTTGGGCTTGATATGGTAGCCCAAATTTTAACTTCATGCAATATGTGGAATTTTCTTTAAAAATTTTCTTGAGACCCACCAGTCAGTATGCTTTCATATTTGGTATACAACATCTCTGGGAGGGAGAAGGGGCGGGGGTCAGTCAGATTCAAGTTTGTTCAATTCGAGTGCCTGGGTTAATATTTGGACTCTCTATGGGAACCCAAATTTTAACTTAGTGCAATATGAGGGAAATTCTTTAAAAATCATCTTTTTCAGATCCAGCATTCAGATTGCATTCATATTTGGTACACAACATCTCTAGTGGGGTGAGATTCAAGTTTGTGCCCGGATTAATATTTGGGCTCCCTATGGGAGCTGGAATTGACCATGTAGCTGAAGAATTAAAAAATTTTTTATTTATTATGTACCCTCCAGAGGTGTGTAACTAAGATTAATCCATGAAGGTTGTATCAAAGGGCTCCATAGCAGAGCTCCACTTTTTACAATATGATCAAGTTAAGAAAAGTCATGATGCCTGGACTATTTTAGTCACTCCTGAGGGGCTCAAGGATTGACAATGCATCCTTTGGAGATTGATTGCTTAATGTAGATTCATTCTTGGACTCTGTTTATATCAAGTTCTGTTCAAGGTGAACGCTTCAGGCCCCATGGGGGCCTCTCGTTTTTTTATCTGATGAGTTGAATCATAGAAGGTGGTTTTGGGAAAACAAATAAGGAGAAAATAAAATAAATACAAAAGTTCGCTGCTCGGATTTGAGTACGATTTTATCCTTTCGTGGATCACGCATATTATTTCACTTGGCTAACGCCTTGTGAAATAAACCTGCACATGCCCCACTCGAAGATGAAAATTATACTTGAATCTGAGCAGCGAACTATTTTTGTCTATGTAACACACTGTATCAGTATTAGTTTGCTTCTTTCTTGCATCCAAATTTTTCAAAATATGGTCACCTCAAAAAAGTTAAGGTGACCATTTTACAGGATGCCCTCATATCCAATTTGTACAGGCAGGTTATAGGACGATAATATCATTGAAGCGACTTCATAAACATGGATACCACATATCACCATTCTTATTCAGAAGGTCTGATAATAGTAGTTGTATGATTTGTGTCTTCTACTACTGTTGCTTTACATTCTTTTGAGTACAGTGGTGCACACTTAACTGGATATCTCTTAATTGAATAATTCTGTTAATTGAATATTATTTCCCAACACAAAACCATTTACCATTCTTCCAGCACAAATTTGACCTGTTAATTTAATATAGGTTATAGAGTAAACTCCTGTTAATTGAATAAAAAATCTTGTCACCTGTCAAGAAATTGCCCTGACTCTCCCCAGTTTTTCTTTGTTTATAGACCGATATGACCTCAGTACATCCAATACAGGATTTAATCTTTTATATCTTGTTTGACAGAGCTCATTGAGCTCTGTCAAACAAGATATAATAGAATAAATGCTAAGTTTATCTCTAGAATACAGGAAAGTGACACAATCCCTGTTAATTGAATACTCTTGTTAATTGAATAATTTTCATTGTCAAAGTGGCTATTCAATTAACAGGGTTCCACTGTATTGCTTCATATTGTCATAGGCATGGTTGTTTAATTCCATCATGCCTTGATTTAGGTCTTTTCTTGCTACAGGTGGATTTTTTTCTGTGCAGGATGAAAATGCATAGTTACATCGTAGAGGTGTATAAATGACTTCTGTTAAGAAAATATACCCCAATAAATTGGAGAAGTACCTTGCTATGGTAGCACTGCAGAAGCCATGATTTGATTTAATAAGAAATTGAAGAAAATACCTGACAAATTAAGAGTTAATTGGAGAATGTTTAACCCTTTGCATGCTGCTGCCAGATATTGCTGCCCAGCACAGGCTTTCTCTTATTGAAATAAGTATAATTTGTGCATATTTAACCATATTTTCCCCATGTAAATGTAATGAATTTTTTCACCATTGATTTTCTTGTGTTACAGTTCTCAGTCTGCAAGGCATCATGCAAGCTCCAATAATTTGCTACAAATCCAGACTGTTTTACAAAACATTGTTCACTCCAATCTAACTCTCTATAACATGTTAAGACTTCGAAACCACACTTTTTACGAAGTCAAAATATGAGCTTCTGAATTAGTCAACCCCTTGTCTAATGAATCGGTAATATCCACTCTCATAATTTACAAACTGGACAGTTGAAAAATATTATTTTTCAGATTTTTTTTTTTTAACAAATCCATATCATATGACCCCTCACTGGAACAAAATCATTCCATTGAGGGTCACATGATATGGTTTTGCTGAAATTTTGTGAAAAATTTGAAAAAGAATAATTAAAATAAAAATTTTGATATCTTATGCTTGGGTAAAGGGTCAACCAAGTCAAAATATGAGTTTCCAGCATTGAATTAGTTAAACCTGGTTTTAATAGTTGTGCTATGTGCTGGCTTGTATGGGTTTTTTTCAAACTGCTTTCTGCAGACAAACATTTTTCAGACAAGAGGTAATGGATCAGTATCTGGAATTCTACAATCACTGCATGAATTCATGATGTTACCATTTAATAAATTTTTAATTTGGATGAATGTTGTCTTGTCACTGGTAAATTGCCTACTTTGTGTGAGATTTGAATATAAAACAGCAGAAAATTGATGGTACACTGCAACCATTTCTGGTGTGTTTAATATTTTGTTGGTTATAATGGATTATGATTGATTACTTCCTGACAAATATTGTATCAGGACTAGATCAGTATTCAGCATCCTTGTAATTATCTATTCCCTCAGCTACAAATCCACTGATTGATTACTCTCTGTTTATTTTGTAGACCAGATTCATGATTAGTTCTGCTTTAAACGTTTTTTTTTTTGTCTTTGGATGAATTTTTATTTTCTTTCAATTCTGTTACCTATTCTGCCAAAATGTGATTACACACTCTATTTGTGGAGAATGGATTGTCACTGTATCATCCATGGAGTGGAGCATCCACCCAAAATACCAATTAAATTATGTAAAAACAAGAACCACAAGCAATGTTTCAGCCAATTGATGTGAGGTTTAATCCAGATGTGCAGTCATGATTAGCCATTGTGCAAAAATATGTGACTTTAAACACAAATAAATAACCCAAGATCCATTTGCTGAAATGTTGCTTGTACTCGCTATGCTTTGGAAAATTATTGTTTGTGTGGAAACTCCACCCTTTTAGTGATTTAGTGACTGTCCACTCTCTATGTATTTATGTATGCCAACTTTCTGTAATATTGCTCCGCTGTTATGAGATATTTTTGTGAGGCTTCCGTCAATTGTATATTTAGAAATGGAGTAATGTATCTGTTTCTTTCAAGATGTAGCATATGACTTCTCATTGAAATGTACATAGGTCTCATTCAGAAAACTATTTACGAGCATACACTGCTGACAGGATGTGAATACACTGACATGAAAGCCTACACAGCTGACAAGATGTGAACATTGTTCTTAAGAACCATCGGTTGTGTCAGGGTGTTCTGTACAGGGGGGGGAATCAAAAAAATGCTGAGTCAGCATATTTGCAAAAAAATTGAAAAAAAAAAAAAAAAAAAATTTTCCAGAACCACTAATCAGAATCTTTTGATAATTGGTATACAGCATTCAAAGTGGGGTCACATACAAGTGTTTTCAAATTAAGCCCCTCGTGTAATATTTGGGCTCAATACAGGAGCCGGAATAATTAACTTGGGACAATATGGAGAATAAGCTTTAAAAATCTTCTTCAGATCCAATACTCCGATTCTTTTGATATTTGGTTAACAACATCTCTAGGGTGGTCAGATTCAAGTTTGTTCAACTTGAATCCTTAGATTAATATTTGGGCTCCAAATATTAACATAATGCAATATGGGGAATAATCTTTAAAAATCTTCTTCTTCAGATCCACCAGTCAGAGTCTTTTGATATTTGGTACACAAATATCTCCGCGGGGGGGGGGGGGGGGGGGGGGGGGGGGGGGGGGGGGGGGGGGGGGGGGGGGGTCTGATTCAAGTTTGTTCAAATTAAGTCCCTGGGTTAATATTTGGGCTCCCATAGGGATCCACCAGTCAGAATATTTTGATATTCGGTATACAACATCTCGAGGGGGTCAGATTCAAGTTTGTTCAAATCAGGCCCTTGGGTTAATATTTGGGCCCTTTATTGGTACCCATAGTTTAACTCAGTCCAATGTGAGAAAATTTCTTGAAAAATCTCTGGATCCACCAGTCAAAATCCTTTCATATATGGTGTGTGACATTTCTAGGGGTGTCAGTTTCAGATTTGTTCCATCAGATCCCTGGGTTGATATTTGGGCTATTTATTGGAGCCCAAAATTGAACTTGGTGCAATATGAGAAAATTTCTTTTAAAATCATCTTCAGATCCACCTGTCCGAATCCTTTCATATTTGGTTTTTAACATCTTGGGGTGGGTGGGGGGAGGGGGGGAGGGGGGGGGGGGGGCTTGCTTAGATTCAGGCTTCCCCCAATTCGAGTCCCTGGGTCAATATTTGTCATCCCTATGGGAGTGCGAATTTTAACTTAGTGCATTATGGGGAATCTTTAAAAATCTTCTTCAGATCCACCAGTCAGAGTGTTTTGATTTTTGGTATGCAACATCTCTATGGGGAGGGGGAGGGGTAGGGGGCAGGGGTCAGATTCAAGTTTGTTCAAATTGAGTCCCTGTGTTATTATTTGGGCTCCCATAGTTTATTTTATAATAGTGTGGTCACACCTATGTTGTTGTTGCCCCTGCATCTAGCATGGCTTAAAGATGACACTTCCAGTTTTTGTTGTTTTATTTATGTACAACTAAATATTTTTATTTCTTGCTTCCAAAGCACATCTAGACAAATTAATGTTAATTGCTTATGGATTATAGAGTAAAATATTAATTGAAGAAAACATCTTGTATAATGATGAGAAATGTACTTGCTTATCAAAAATTCCTTATTTTTATAGACCTATGTGGCCTCAGTACATCCAATACAGGCATTTAATCTATTATATCTTGTTTGACAGAGCTCTGTGAGCTCTGTCAAACAAGATATAATAGAATGAATGCTCAGTTTATCTCTAGAATACAGCAAATTTACCAGATTCCTTTTAATTAAATATACCTGTCAGTTGAATAATTTCTTGTACAAACTGGAGCTTTCAATCCATAATAATAATAAAGTTGTTTAAAGCCGAATTTCCACAAAGGTCTTCTGGGCCTTACAGAGGAATATGAATAAGATTATTGAACAAGGACAACCTCAGGGTTTTGACTAATTCGGAGCATGAGATTAGAATGTGTAGACAGGGACATGCTAAGCCATTCAAAGGCTTGTAGGTTAGAAGAAGAATTTTGAAAATTACCCTCTTTTGAATCAGAGGCAATGGAGCTTTGCTAAAGTTGTATTGTTGTGCGAGAATTCTGGCTTCCCAAATACAATTTAGCTAAACAATTTTTCTGAACATTTAGTATACTTTTTGACAAAAGATTTTTGTATCCAAAAAGTATAGAATATTACAATGGTTTATTTGACTTCACACAAAAGCACTTATGAGTTGTGTCACTTTTCCTTTTTCAATCATATTGTGCACCCTACCAATATTCCACAGATGATGAAATGCCACTTTGCAAACAAGCATAACGTGATTATCAGCAGCGAAGTTCTTATCCATACTATATCCAAGGTAGAGCACTGAGTCCGAAGGTGGAGTGAAATTTCCTTTAAGTTTACACTGACATCAATGACAATTGGAAACCTGATATATTTATAATCTCTGTTTTGTCAGGTCATTAAATTCATTTATTTTGGGCACACTGTTTTGCCCAAATTTGGGCACATTAAAATCAGAAATAACAGTCTTATCATGTTATGTTTTATTAGCTCACCTGACTGAAAGTCAGGGTGAGCTTTTCTGATCACTTTTCGTCCATCGTCCGTCGTGAAGGTGGTGTTTGGGCCCTTTTCTCCCAAACCACTGGCCGCATATTAATAAAATTTCATGTGAATAGGGGTTATATAAGGGCATTTTGATTTTTTGTCAAATTAGGTTTTGGCTCATATTGAGCAGAGGGATGGGGCAAAAATTCTCCCAATTCTTAAAAAATCTTCTTCTCAAGAACCAGCAATAGCAGAGACTTGATATTTGGTATGCAGCTTCCTTTTGAGGTGTAGACTCAAGTTTGTTCAAGAGAAGTTCGAGGGGCTATATTTGACGATGTTAAAGGAGGGGCAAAAATTTTGGCCCCCGCCCCAAATTTCTATTTTCTAAACCGTGAGGCCGATTTGAACCAAATTTTACGTGAGTGCTTATTGGGTCATAAGTACCTAATTTAAGCAGAATTTTTTTTTTCCCATAGTCCCGTGGGAACCACAGGAGCTAAAAATAGAAAAAAATTAAAATGCCCATATCTCCAAAACTACATGGCAGTGAGAATTTTTATTTGGTGTGAAGCTTCCTTGGGACCAACAGAAAGGATTGGTCAAAAAAAAATTGCTATCGGTTTTATCATAGGGTACTTTTTCAGGACTCTGAAAAAGTGCTGAGTCAGCAATTTTTAACACTGTGGGCAATGGGAAAAAATTAAAAAATCGTTTTCTTCCAAACCACTGCTCCGAAAGCTTTCATATTTTACACATAACATCTTTGGAACATTGATTCACATATTTATTGAAATCAAATTCCTCGGTCCATATTTGGGTTCCATGTGGGAACCCAAATGTTCAAATTAGTGCAATATGAGGGATATTGTTTAAAAATCTTCTTCTTTCGGATCCACAAATCAGAATCTTTTGATATTTGTTATGCAGCATCCTTAGAGGGGTGAGATTCATGTTTGTTCAAGCCAAGTCCCTGTGTTCATATTTGGGCTCCCTGTGGGAACCCGAATTATAACTTAGTTCAATACGAGGTATATTCTTTAAAAATCTTCTTCTTCACATCCACCGTACAGAATCTTTTGATATTTGGTGTACAGTATCCTTAGGGAGGTGAGATTGTAGTTTGTTCAAGCCAAGTCCCTGGGTTCATATTTGGGCTCCGTTTGGGAGCCCGAATTATAACTTGGTTCAATATGAGGAATATTCTTTAAAAACTTTTTTTTAGCCCACCGAAGGGAGCTTAACTTATCACTGGCCATCCGTTGTCCGTCGTCCGGCATCATCTGCCATCGTTGTCTGGCGTCGTGAACATTTTTCAAACGACTTCTCCTCTGAAACCACTGGTCCGATTTTCACAAAACTTCATGTGGATGTTCATTACTATATGGCAATTCATGTTTGTTCAAATGAAATGGCCATGTCCCTTGGGGGCTCTGTATGGGGAATAACTCTGATAGCACCATATGAATTATAGAAAAATTATTAAAAAATCTTCTTCTCCAGAACCAGTGGGCAGAATCTTTTGATACTTGGTATGCAGCATCTTGGTATGGGTCTGATTCA
Organism: Pictodentalium vernedei; assembly: GCA_031216915.1. NCBI lineage: Eukaryota > Metazoa > Mollusca > Scaphopoda > Dentaliida > Dentaliidae > Pictodentalium > Pictodentalium vernedei. Next base: position 513,526,100 of record CM062296.1, on the reverse strand, counting down.
AGTTTGTTCAAATCGGCCCCCTGGATTCATATTTGGGCTCACAAAATCCCTATCAGTTTGATCACAAGGTACTTTTTTCAGGACTTTTGAAAAAGTGCTGAGTCAGCACTTTTTAACACTGTAGGCAATGGGAAAAATATTAAAAAATCTTCTCCAGATCCAGCTGGCAGAATCTTTTGATATTTGGTATGCAACATTGTAGGGTGGATCTGATTCAGGTTTGTTCAAATCAGCACTCTGGGTTCATATTTGGGTTCAGTATAGAAGCCCAAATTCAAACTTACTGTATTTCAGGCAAATTTCTTAAAAAATCTTCTTCTCCAGATCCAGCAGGCAGAATCTTTTGATATTTGGTATGTACCATTGTGGGGTGGATCTGATTCAAGTTTGTTCAAATCGGCCCCCCTTGGTTTATATTTGGGCTCAGTATAGAAGCCTGAATTCGAACTTAGTGCATTTCAGGCAAATTTCTTAAAAAATCTTCTCCAGATCCAGCAGGCAGAATTTTTTGATATTTGGTATGCAACATTGTGGGGGTGGATCTGATTCAAGTTTGTTCAAAACGGCCCCCTGGCTTTATATTTGGGCTCAGTATAGAAGCCCGAATTCGAACTTAGTGCATTTCAGGCAAATTTCTTCAAAAATCTTCTTCTCCAGATCCAGCAGGCAGAATTTTTTGATATTTCGTATGCAACATTGTGGGGTGGATCTGATTCAAGTTTGTTCAAATCGGCTCCCTGGCTTCATATTTGGGCTCAGTATAGAAGCCCGAATTCGAACTTAGTGCATTTCAGGCAAATTTCTTAAAAAATCTTCTTCTCCAGATCCAGCAGGCAGAATTTTTTGATATTTTGTATGCAACATTGTGGGGTGGATCTGATTCAAGTTTGTTCAACTCGGCCCCCTGGATTCATATTTGGGCTCACTATAAAAGCTTGAATTCGAACTTAGTGCATTTCAGGCAAATTTCTTAAAAAATCTTCTTCTCCAGATCCAGCAGGCAGAATCTTTTGATATTTGGTATGCAACATTGTGGGGTGGATCTGATTCAAGTTTTTTCAAATCAGCCCCCTGGTTTCATATTTGGGCTCAGTATAGGAGCCCAATTTGAACTTAGTGCATTTCAGGCAAATTTCTTTAAAAATCTTCTTCTCCAGATCCAGCAGGCAGAATCTTTTGATATTGGGTATGCAGCATGCTTAGGGGGGTGAAATTCAAGTTTATTTAAGCCAAGTCCTTGGGTTCATATTTGGCCTCACTGTGGTAGCCCGAATTATAACTTACTTCAAAATGAGGAATTTTCTTTAAAATCTTCTTCAGATTCAGCAGTCAGAATGTTTTGGTATTTGGTATGCAGCATCCTTAGGAGGGTGAGATTCAAGTTTGTTCAAACCATGTCCCTAGGTCCATATTTGGGCTCACTGTGGGAGCCCGAATGATAACTTAGTTCAAAATGAGGAATTTTCTTTAACCCTTTACCCAACATAACGGCCAAAACCGGCCAGCGCTATTCACAAAAATTGCCAATTAATTTTCATTATTTTTTCATTTTTTTTGTCTCAAAAACATAGGTTATGACCCCTCTTTGGAACGAGCTCAGCAAACTCGTTCCCATGAGGGGTCAAAACCTATGTTTTTGAGACAAAAAATGAAAAAAATTGGTTATTCCTGGTTATTCAAGAATTTTGTTTGCAAGTGTCGTCTGCTTTTCATGTTAGGTAAAGGGTTAAAAATCTTCTTCTTCAGATCCAGCAGTCAGAATGTTTTGATATTTGGTATACAGCATCCTTAGGGGGGTGAGATTCAAGTTTGTTCAAGCCATGTCCCTAGGTCCATATTAGGGCTCACTGTGGGAGCTTGAATTGTAACTTAGTTTGAAATGAGGAATTTTCTTAAAAAATCTTCTTCTTCAGATCCAGCAGTCGGAATGTTTTGATATGTGGTGTGTAGCATCCTTAGGAGGAGGGGTGAGATTCAAGTTTGTTAAAGCCAAGTCCCTGGGTCCATATTTGGGCTCCCTGTGGGAGCCCGAATTATAACTTAGTCAATATGAGGAATTTTTAGCTCACCAAAGGGAGCTCAACTTATCACATGCCGTCCGTCGTCGTGAACATTTTTCAAACAACTTCTCCTCTGAAACCTCTTGTCTGATTTTCACGAAACTTCATGTGGATGTTCATTACTATATGGCAATTCGGGTTTGTTCAAATGAAATGGCCACGTCCCTTGGGGGCTCTGTATGGGGCATAACTGTGATAGCGCCATATGAATTATAGAAAAATTATTAAAAAATCTTCTTCTCCAGAACCAGTGGGCAGAATCTTTTGATATTTGGTATGCAGCATCTTGGTATGGGTCTGATTCAAGTTTGTTCAAATTGAGTCCCTTGATCAATATTGGGGCTCCCTATAGGGGCATGAATTTTTCCTAAGTGCAATTTAAGGAAAAATCTTCTTCTCCAGAACCAGTGGGCAGAATCTTTTGATATTTGGTATACAGCATCTTGGTATGGGTCTGATTCAAGTTTGTTCAAATTGAATCCCCTGTACAATATTGGGGCTCACTATGGGGGTGTGAATTTTTACTTAGTGCAATTTAAGAAAAAATCTTTAAAATCTTCTTCATCAGAACCAGTGGGCAGAATCTTGGTATGGGTTGGATTCACGTTTGTTCAAATTGAGTCTTTTTAGCTCACCTGACTGAAAGTCAGGGTGAGCTATTCTGATCACTTTTCGGCCGTCGTCCGGCGTCTGTTGTGAAGGTGGTGTTTGGGCTTTTTCTCCCAAACCACTGGCCGCATATTAATGAAATTTCATGTGAGTAGGGGTTATATAAGTGCATTTTGATTTTTTGTCAAATTAGGTTTCGGCTCACATTGAGCAGAGGGATGGGGCAAAAATGCTCTAATTCTTAAAAAATCTTCTTCTCAAGAACCAGCAATAGCAGAGACTTGATATTTGGTATGCAGCTTCCTTTTGAGGTGTAGACTCAAATTTGCTCAAGAGAAGTTGGAGGGGCTATATTTGACTATGTTAAAGGAGGGGCAAAAATTTTGTCCCCGCCCCAAATTTCTATTTTCCAAACCGCGAGGCCGATTTGAACCAAATTTTACATGAGTGCTTATTGGGTCATAACTACCTAATTTATGCCGAAAGTTTTTTCCCCATAGCCCCGTGGGAACCACAGGAGCTAAAAATAGAAAAAAATGAAAACGCCCATATCTCCAAAACTTATTGGCACTGAGATTTCTTATTTGTTGTGAAGCTTCCTTAGGACCAACAGAATGGAATGATCAAAAAAAATTGCCATCGGTTTTATCATGGGGTACTTTTTGGGGACTTTGAAAAAGTGCCGAGTGAGCATTTTTTAACACTGTGGGTAATGGGAAAAACGTAAGACTACTTTTCTCCGAAACCACTGCTCCAAAAGCGTTCAAATTTCACATATAACATCTTTGTAAGATTGTTTCACATGTTTATTGAAACCAATTGCCTGGGTCGATATTTGGGCTCTCTATGGGAGCCCAAATGTTTTAATTAGTGCAGTATGAGGAGTATTTTTGAAAAATCTTCTTCTTCAGATCTAGCAATAAGAATGTTTTGATATTTGGTATGCAGCATCCTTAGGGGGGTGAGATTCAAGTTTGTTGAAGCCAAATCCCTGGGTTCATATTTAGGCTGAAAATTTGGGGTTTTTTTTTGTTTTTTTATGCGTTTCTATCAATTTTAAGACAAAAAAAAAAAAATTTTCCCCTGAAAATTTGTGGGCCCGGGTGGGACTTAGAAAATTTTGGACCAAAATCTGAAAAAAATTTTTTTTTGTTTTTTCTGCGTTTCGGTCAATTTTAAGACAAAAAAAAAAAAAAAAAAAAAAAAAAATTTTTCCCCTGAAAATTTGGGGTCTGGGTGGCACTTAGAAAAGTTTGGACCAAAATCCGAAATTTTTTTTTTTTTGTTTTTTCTGCGTTTCGGTCAATTTTAAGACAAAAAAAAAAAAAAAAAAAAAAAAAATTCTCCCATTTTCCCCTGAAAATTTGGGATCCGGGTGGGACTTAGACCAAAATCGGAAAAAAATTTTTTTTTTTTTTTTTTTTTCTGCGTTTCGCAGCGTTTCGGTCAATTTTAAGACAAAAAAAAAAAAAAAAAAAAAAATTTTCCCCCGAAAATTTGGGGTCCGGGTGGGACAAAAATTCGGAAAATTTTTTTTTGTTTTTTTATGCGTTTCCATCAATTTTAAGACAAAAAAAAAAATTTTTTTTCCCTGAAAATTTGGGGTCCGGGTGGCACTTAGAAAATTTTGGACCAAAATCTGAAAAAAATTTTTTTTTCGTTTTTTCTGCATTTCGGTCAATTTTAAGACAAAAAAAAAAAAATTTTTCCCCTGAAAATTTGGGGTCCGGGTGGCACTTAGAAAATTTTGGACCAAAATCCGAAAAATCTTCTTCAGATCTAGCAATAAGAATGTTTTGATATTTGGTATGCAGCATCCTTAGGGGGGTGAGATTCAAGTTTGTTGAAGCCAAATCCCTGGGTTCATATTTAGGCTGAAAATTTGGGGGGTTTTTTTTGTTTTTTTTGTGCGTTTCCATCAATTTTAAGAGAGAAAAAAAAAAAAAAATTTTCCCCTGAAAATTTGGGGTCCGGGTGGGACTTAGAAAATTTTGGACCAAAATCCCAAATTTTTTTTTTTTGTTTTTTCTGCGTTTTGGTCAATTTTAAGACAAAAAAAAAAAAAAAAATTTCCCCTGAAAATTTGGACCAAAATCGGGAAAAAAATTTTTTTTTGTTTTTTCTGCGTTTCGGTCAATTTTAAGACAAAAAAAAAAAAAAATTTTCCCCTGTCCGGGTGGGACTTCGAAAATTTTGGACCAAAATCCGTAATTTTTTTTGTTGTTTTTATGCGTTTCTGTCAATTTTAAGACAAAAAAATTTTTTTTTTTTACGCCAAAAATTTGGGGTCCGGGTGGGACCAAAATCCGGAAATTTAGTTTTATGGTTTTTTATGCGTTTTAAGCAGAAGAAAAAAATTTAGGCTGAATGTATTTTGTTTGGGAAAAAAATTTGTTTTTTATGCGTTTATTTCAATTTTGAGACGTAAAAGTGCAGGAACTGAAAATAGAAGGAAAATCCTGTGTATTGTGTGGGCACAATCGCTTCATCTAGTTGGTATATGCTTTTCTTGGGAGGGGGCGTATGCAGCTTATTCAAGTCAAGTCCCTGGTTTGATATTTAGACTACCATGTCAGGTGAGCGCCCTCAGGCCCCCTGGGGCCTCTTGTTATCAATATTGGGGCTCACTATGGGGGCATGAATGTTTACTTTGTGCAATTCAAGGAAAATTCTTTTAAAAATCTTCTTCAGAACCATGATGCAGAATCTTTTGATATTTGATCAGCAGCATTGTCCCATCATTTTAAATGATAACGTCCCCTTTTGGTCGTAATTAGTCAACTGTGATGGCTACAGGGACCCGAAGCCCAAAAACCTTTAGCGCTGTCTACAGGTCATATTTATGAAGGGATTTCATTGTAACTTGATAGGCTGACTTGTTGTGGAATAATTTCACTGTAACTTGGTAACTTTTGTTGACATGCATTAACTGCGAGGGCCACAAACATTAACTGTGAGGGCCACATTAACCCACCCCTCAATTCTTTAGTACAGTCTACACCTCATTTTATTTTTATTGAAAACTTAGCATACAGGGAACAGAAATTAACATGTTCCCAATTATCACAATTCTTGTCTTATTTCATAATCCTTTCATAAACATTGAACATTATCCTTTTCATCAAACACAACACACAGACAAGTTAAGCTACAGTGTCATTGACACTTTCATTTAAGGAGTCGCTAAGATCTCACCCTGGTTTTGGTGGATAATATGCAATTGTTGTGTTTATTTTGGTAATTATCACGTCGTTTCAAAATAGCCTGCCCTTGTTTCTTAACTGGTAGAGTGCTAAATTATTTTTAGTCATCAAAATTTACTCACAAATCATTGCCTTGTTACAATTTATGGAAGAGTGCCTAAAGGCACTCTCCCATAAATTGTAACCAGGAAAATCCATACAGATCACATAATTTAGATTCAAAGGTAATATGAAGGACACCAACAGAGTTTGAAGCCTCTGAGTTGCAGTACCTACACTTTAGAGTAAAGCCCAAATATGGGCTTCCAGCACTCAACCAGTTAATGATTCCTGCTTCAAATGACGGTGGAACAAAAGGAACACCGATCATATTTCTTGTGATCTTGATAACTATTATCAGCTCACCTGGCCTAAAAGGCCATGAGAGCTTTTCTCATCACTTGGCGTCCGTCGTCATCCGTCGTCCGTAAACTTTTCACATTTTCATCTTCTTCTCTGTAACCGCTGAGCCGGTGTGAACCAAACTTGGCAGGAATGGTCTATGGGAGGGCCCCTACAAACGATCCTCATTTTGTTCCCAGTCGGATGAAAAACATGGCTTCTATAGAGGCATTCTTTGATTCTGGTTGGTGGATTTTCAAAAATCTTCTCCTCTGAAACCATAAGGCCAAATGTTTTGAAACTTCACATAAATGATAACTGCGACCCCCTCTACCAACGATCCTCATTTAATGGTGATCGGGTTACAAACATGGCCACAATTGCAGCTTATCATTACTATAGAAACCCTATGGGAAATCACTTTTTCATCTTCTCCAGAACTACTGTGCTGATGTGAACCAAACCTGGCAGGGATAGTCTATGGCAGGTCCTCTACAAACGCTACTCATTTTATTACCGTGCATCGAAAAACATGGCTGCCAGAAGCATTTTTTGATTCTGATTGGTGGATTTTGAAAACTCTTCTCCTCTGAAACCACAGCGGGCCAAATGTTTTGAAACTTTGCATGGTTGATGACTGGGACACCTACCAACATTCCTCATTTAATGTTGATCGTGTTGTAAACATGGCCACAATTGCGGCTTATAGTTACCATAGAAAACATTATGGGAAATCACATTTTCATCTTCTCTCTGGAACTACTAAGCCGGCGTGAACCAAACTTGGCAGAATGATCTATAGGAGACCCTCTACAAATGATCATCTTTTTGTTCCCGTTGGTTGGAAAATATGGCCACCAGAGACATTCTCTGATTCTGATTGATGGATTTTGCAAAAATATTCCCCTCTGAAACTACAAAGTCAAATATTTTGAAACTTCACGTGATTGAGGACTGGGACACCTTCTTCCAATAATCCTCATGTAATGTTGATGTAACGTTGCAAACATTTACCATGGAAAGTCTGTGGGAAATCACATTTTTATATGTAGTTCCAGGTGAGTGATTACAGGCTCTTTAGAGGCTCTAGTTGAAGTGAGTCGTGATATATGAATCACTTTTATTGGTAACTCACTCACTCCAATTTTTTCACAATATCTCTCCTAATTTCGACTGTAGAAGTTCGTTTTTGACTTTGATTTTGCCCAAACATAGAAATTGTGCGAAGTGAGTGGTACCAAGGCAAAGATACTGCCAACTTCACTTCACCCTCTTGGCTTATCCCTGTGTTGATTTCATCTCAGTCAAGACAAGTGTTTGATGTTTTTGAAGAGAGACTGCTGCATAATGGGATTTTAAAATTTGCAATATAACATCTTGGGATCTGTTGTGTACCCAAAATACACATGGGAAAACATGTGTTGATTGTAACAACTGCATATTGGGAATGCAGCATTGACACCTGACAGTTTATACCTAACAGACCTGTAGTACTGTGCGATTCCTTAAAGTAAGTTCAAATAGTATACAAACAATTCGCAATAAGTTTCAAAAACTTCCAGTAGTTAACTGCCATCTATTTAACAGGATATGTTCAATTTTAATTTAACCATTTTATTGTTGACATAAAAAAGAATTGCCAATGCGCAGCGTTATCTCCGAGCATGTGATACTTTCAGAGAATGTGCCAGAAGTTGTCTAATTAACATAATTTACCTGTCATTTTTCCCATGTGAAGGTTTCAAAACTCAATAAATTTTATGTTTACCTCCAATCTAATTTACTACGCACCGTATGCAGATGATTTTGGGTCCGAGATAACTTATATTACTTGTACACCATATATTGTCAGGTAACTTTCAATACCTATTTGGTTGATTATGAGTGAGCCAGAGGCTGTGCACCATTCATTAAATTTACTTAACGATTCTTGAATCGCATGTGTGGATTCTTACGTAAGACTTTTTAATTTTTCATATTCCTTCTGGTTATGGTTCTGTAGGTATCGTTTAAGATATAAGAAATTTGCTACCACTATTTTGGGGGGATTTGTTATCAATCCTCTTGAAGTAAGCATAAACGGCACCGCGTTTACCTTTGCCCGACATTTTAGCCTTTGGCTTGCAGAACGCATGTGATTGAGAGGTCATAAACTTAACAATTCTGGGAAATTTGTTGAAATCGAAAGTCTTGGTTTTTTTGTTAGGTGGCGGCAGCGGTTCGGTTTCTGTTTTGCAAAAAAAAAAAAACCTAACCGAAAAACCGATAAACCACACAGCCCTATTCGGCAGGCAGGTTTTCCTCAGTTTGGTAGGGTTTATTATAATCCCTGATGGTTACAGGTGTGGGATGGGAAAATCTCACCCGAGGGCAAGATATTTGGGCCTGACACGAGGCTTGCCGAGTGTCTGGACCAAATATCAAGTCCCGAGGGTGAGATTTTCACATCCCACACCCGTACCCATCAGGGATTATTTTTCTCCCTCACCATACAGCGGTTACGTTAGCCAGGGGGTAATCGGCGGTCACATGCTGATATAATCAACTCATTTGGTATTCGTTGTTTTGAAAAACTAATGACACCATCGGAAAGAGCATGCAAAAGTTATGTATATACCAAAGGTATATACCTTGAAATCAATTAGGAACGGTGGCATCTTGGGGTTTAAAGAGTTTTAGAGCATCAAACTTTGATCACCCGGCATTCTGATGATGTCAATATGAATTAGTGGGTAGCAAGAAACTGATACGATATACAAAACGTCATATTAACGTTATAAATGTATAACGTCACATGGGCGGGGTGGGATACATCTGTCTCTCCCTGCTATCTCACCCTGGACAGATGTATGTTACACATGCAGTGGGGGGAGAAAATGATATCCAAGGGACATTGTTTTCATGGGGATTCATAATGATTTCCCATAGATTACTATCTGTAATTTGATGAAACTGTCCCATTGGAACACCTGAAATATGTAGTTTATTTGCCGATTGGTTACTTGTAAATCTGGATCTTAACACCCTACATGCTGCTGGCAGATATTCCTGCCGAGAACAGGATTTCCCTTTCCACCAAAATAAGTATAATTTTGATTCATTCAATCAGATTTTCCCCCTGTAAATGGCATGGATTTTTTCACCAATAATTTCTTGAGTTATATTTAGTTGAATTTTTCATCAAATCGAGTCAACGCTGCTGTAGAGCAGCCATGACTAGGTTTGATGAAAAATATCTTGAAAATACTCAGCGGGTTAAGAGTTAATGTGGCGATCTTATCAACAGAGTGTGTTGTAAATTTGTTTGCCAGATCCGTGGCTGAGAAACAATCCCTTTGTGATATAACAGTTTGTCAACCACTTCAGTTCTTTGGGTCATTGAATGTCATCCCTAGCAGTGTATGCTTTTCTTAGTTTAATGAATTAATGCATTTACAACATTCTTTGGATTAACAAACATTTATTTGTGTATTCCAAGATTGGATTCATGCTATTATTGTTCATGCTTCTTACATTGATTATTTGCCACTCTGATGTCATATGTGTACCATGGAGAGTATTCTCGCTTTGTGATTGTCCTCCTATGGACAGGAACGAATTTGTCCATCATTGTGTATGCCATAGCATTGAACTTGACAGATTCATCCACAGTGTGAAATTGTTAACAAGTTTCACACCCTGTTACAAGAGAACTTCAGTTTGGTACATGTAGGTTATTTCCACCATGTCTATTTCCGAGATGGTGAATTGAAGTCCAGACCTTGTCTCTCTGCATATATTGAGGAGTCTGTTAGGACGTATATAAAAATATCATCATTGCAAGAAAGGATCTAGTCAAATTTATTTTTTTGAGCTGGTGAGTTATTTATTTAATTACTGTTATAATAAACAATGGCCTTGACGTGTGTAATAACTAGATGCCAGTTGAGAGCAGATAAGAAATAATCTCTTTCTGAATCAAATAATCCGGCAGTTTTACTTGTATCGGGGAAATATGTTCTTGTTGAATGATAAATTGATGTCCATCACTTATTTCTGTGAATTTGAACGTTAGAAGTATTTTAAGAGGGTAAGATCAATATTGTAGAGGTTACTAGAGTCAGACATGAATATAATTACTTCTTCTGTTCCATATATAATGAAAAGTATGTGAAGGTAAGTGGAGTTCTCAAAAGAAATGAAAAAAATTTGTATACATCTAATGTGAAATTGGCATTTGTTTATGAGCGTGGTGAATGAGTTTTATTACCCTTTGTAACCGCTGTCATTGATTCTTGTCTTTATTAACTGGTAGAGTGCTAAATTATTTTTGGTCATCCAAATTTGTCCACGTCTCTTTGCCTTGTTACAATTTATGGGAGAGTGCCTAGTAATACTCCCAGACTAAATAATTTGAATTCAAAAATAATATGAAGCACATCCACAGAATATGAAGCCATTAAGTTGTAGCACCTGCACTTCAGAAAAAAGCCCAAATATGGGCTTCCAGCACTCTACCAGTTAAAGAATAGATTGCAAGATGAGTATTTAGAAATGTAAATATTTTCCACTATACCAATGGCCCAGACTAGCTGGTGCAACCCAATTTATTACCAGGGCCAAACACAAATTTTGAATCCCCAAACCCCCCCAAATTTGCCAAAAAACTCCAAAAAAAGAAAAGAGCAGTATGGTCAAGGACAACAATAGGCTACCACCATCTTGTCATTCTGTTGTTTGGCCCATGTCAGATCAACACGTATCCTGACTTCTGTGCTATAAAATCCTAAAGTATAATGAAGTGAGACACAATTATGGAGTGGAATGGTGAAATATTTGCAACAGAAACTAGCTGAATAAGGACATTGAGTTTTTGAACGTTCAGGGCTATAACTTTATTGAAATTAAATAATATTTCTTGTTCTTCCCATTTTCGGGATATGCACCTGATTCATTCATTCTTTGTTACTCATTATGTGTTTGTTCAATGTTCACCCTTTTCCTCTTGAATCCCTTCATTAGATTTTTAAGAACAATTTGGTGTTTGCGAATTTGTTATTAAATTAAAATTCTTCTTAAAAAGCTTAGATAATTTACGGAATGTGGATTATTCGTACCTTCTTTGTCACGTACCGGTTATTCTCGACATAGCCGGGCTTGTCTGTTTGCCATTACCCTTCTCTATGGAGAATCTTCTGTGGAAGTTTCTCTTTTGTTAAGAGTATTCTTTGGATACCGGTTGTCTGACCTGGGCCTTCGTTGTGCCTGTGTTGGACTTGGGTTACCGGCTCCTATTCAGTTGAAATTTTTTGCCTCGGCGTGTGTATACTATGAAGCCCTCATGTTCTGAATGTAAGAGGAAGAAGTCCCCTCTTGATTCTCATTCATCATGTTTGGCTTGCACTCGTTGCTCAAAAGATGTTACTTGTACAACTTGCTCTTCTTGGGATTCCAAGTGATGGAATTCCCTCTCAACTTATGTATGTGTCGGCGAAGCATCGATTTCGGTGCTTTAGCCTAAGGTAACTAATCAGAATTCTGTTTCCATTTCAGAGGAACAAGGACATGGTATTGGTCATGGTATAACATCAAGTTCTGTGCTGCCGTCGTCTTCAGATACAGAGCATGTTGACTTACGAGGTATCGCAGAATACTCGTTACCTCGGGCAAGCAGACAGTCAACTAGCTCGACCGGTGTAACCGAGCTTTTCATTTTCATTAGTGCTTCCATTCTGGGAAAATCCATAGCGGCCCAGGATAAGGAGGATAGAAGACAGTCCTCTGTTCAGATGACGGCATGTAAGGGGAAGAGGCCAGTCAAGCTGAAAGGTGCATCAGTAGCGAAGCATTCTTCTGTTTTGGGGTCAAATCAGAACGATTCGACTTTTATTGCCAGTTCTGCTGGTAGTCCGGTAGATAATGCTTCGGAGCCAGTTGTTTCTGATGTACCTTTCTCTGCCAGAACGGCTGGCAGTAGTCTTGATGTGAGAGCCTCTTCTTCGTCCGCTTCCAGGACTCGGCACAGTAGACCGCATGCTAGCCGGCAAGATCCAGAGGTAGAGAGTCAGAGCCAGGATCTGGCTCTCTCTAAGGCTAGCATTTTGAGATAAACGTCTTTTTCAAAAAGACGGACACATGGCTCTTCTGTCAGATCACCTTCCGGATCCAAAAAGGCATACAACAGGGGTGAACATAGCCTCGAATACGGAATTCCTGGAGCAAATTGCCCAGCTAATTGCAGACTCCCAGCAGCGTAAAGTGCGGCAGTCATCGATCTCTGCTTCGGATGATTCGGAGAGTGCTGGGTCGGCAGAAAGAAGGGTTTCCTCAAATTATCAGTATGCCAATAATAGACCAGACCAGGAACCTCTAGCTGGTAGTGTTAGGGAGCTTGATGAAGACGAGACTGACACTACATCTTTGGCTGAGCAACATATGGAAACTATGAGGTTCCTGCAGGATTTTTTACCTGAATTAATTCCTTCTGGTCAGAGTGCTGCGCCTTCTAGAGCCAGGCGTTTGTCTTCTTTAGACAGGGAGGTCATTAAGTGAAGGAAAGTATCCTTCTGTATTCAATCAGTCCAAGCATTAGATGTGTTTGATTGTGTTGACGAAGCTATTGCAGACCTGGCTCAGGCTAAAAAAAAGTTCTTTGCTCTCGGAAAGGAAGCTTGACCTACCGTTTAGAGGCAATACCTTCTTAAATACAGTAGGCAAGAATAAGATTCTAAGAGCTCCTCTGCAATTGGATGACGGTGCAAGGGACTTAGGTATGTCTCTTCCGCCATCGTGTAGCATCAGTTCTTTTGTTATAGATACTTGCATTGAATCTAGCAGAAGTATTTTGGACGCTATGTCATATGCAGATCACATTTGCAGGGCGTTGGCTGGCAATTTGGAATCTGAGAGCCTACAGGAGTTGTTATCTCCTTTGAGAGTGCTCTCTTGCGCTGTCATGTATACAACATCCCACTCTGCTCTTTCCGTAGTGAATTTAGAGTTGGTCAGGCGCGATGCTGCCCTTAAATCTACGTCATTTATTGATGACAGTGTTAAGAGCTCTCTAAGGGCCACTCCAGTTTCAGGCTCTTCATTATTCAATGATCAGTTAAAAGCTGTATTTGAAGATGCTTCTAAGAAAGCTAGAAGTCAGCTTTTGTTGCGCTCAGCTTTGCAACCTCAGTCTTCCACAAGAGGTACTCCTCAGAGAGGTAAATTTTTCTCCAAGAGAGGCTCAGCCCGTGCTGCTTCTAGAGCTAATCGTGGGCGTGGTGGCTCGAAACAGGGGAGTGATTTTAAAAAGGGGACGACGCAGTCGGTAAATAATGAAACGCATAACCCCACACCGACGTCACAGAGGGGTGCGAGAGCTTCACTAGGTTTCTCCTCGTATAAGCCTCGTAAGATCTACAAATAAAATGTTCGACCTCTACTGTTCTCCGGTTGGCGGAAGGCTTTCAAAATTCGCAAGCAACTGGAACAAAATAACACAGGATCTTGGGGCTCGAGACGTTGTAAAAAATGGTCTACGTCTTTCATTCCAGCGAAAACCTCCATTAACGCGGATTCTGCGTTTTGTGAGCCTTCCACAAAATGTAACAAAGAAAGAGGCTTTGATTTCAGCGATAGACTCTCTTCTACAGAAGGAGGCAGTAGAGGTCATTGAGAACCCCAATTCAAAGGGATTCTACAGTCATCTTTTTCTTGTACCGAAGCCAGACAGCTCGTTCCGGATGGTCATCGATCTCAGTTGGATAAACAAGCTAATAATTGCTCCAAAATTTTATGTGGAGACAATTCGGTCGGTGAGAAGCAGCAACCGAGTGAACGATTACGCCGCCGCAAGCATAGACTTGAAGGACGCGTATTTTCACAACTTGATTCATCCAACTTTTCGGAAATACCTCCATTTCGCGGTTCACGGGAAAGTATACCAGTTCAGAGCAATGTGTTTTGGCTTGAACCTTGCTCCGTGGGCATTCACTCAGGTGATTAATGCGGTGATGAGCCACTTCAGGGCACACTCGGCTTCGATGACGTCGGCATATCTGGACGACATTCTTCAAAGATACGGAAATTTTCATGCTCTTCAAAGCGACATTCAGAGTCTGCTATTGCTGCTACGATGCCTAGGTTTTATAATCAATGTCGACAAGTCGGATTTAATGCTGACGACGTCGTTTGTTCACCTGAGTTTCGATACTCTCCACAATCGGGTCTGTTTGCCGGTAGCAAGAGCAAAATTAGTTTCTCTTTATGCAAAATACTGCATAAACGCGCAAGTCATTACTGCAAGAGACTTTATGCGGATGTTAGAACTTTGCGGTGCCGCTGCGGAATTAATTCCACTAGGTCGTTTGCGCTCTCGTACACTTCAATTTTTTATAATTCAAAATTGGAGCGTAAAGCGTCAGTCGTTGGACAGTCCGATTGCTTTAACACAGTCAGTAAAGCATCATTTTCAAATTTGGGTGGATGTCCAGTGGTTATCCCAGGGAATACCGCTTCAGATTCAGGAGCCGTCGTTCATAATCATGACGGACACCAGTCAGGAGGGTTGGTTGGGGTGCTTGTCTGATTCCGGGCGATCAAGTGTGTCACGGTTTATGGGAGAGTGAGTTTCTTGTTTCCCATATAAACTAAAAGAAATGAGGGCAATTTAGTTAGCTCTAAATCATTGGCTCAGTCGAGTAATAAACTCACATATTCAAATTCTATCGGACAATTCAACGGTAGTAGCCTATATTCGGAATCAGGGAGGTACTCATTGCGTCCAGCTGTTGAATCTCACCGAAAAGATTCTTCTTTTCTCTCAGGAGAATCAGATTCTGATATTGATTCATCATATTCCAGGCCGTCTCAATGTAATAGCAGACTATCGAGAAAGGGTCGCCTGCTACCTTCAGAATGGATGTTGAAAAAATCTGTCTTCAATCAGATTTGCTCCAGTGGGAACGTCCAATGATCAATCTTTTTGCCACGAGTCTGATCAATCAGTTACAGACCTTTGTGTCTCCATGCCCAGACCCTCAGACTTATGCAGTAGATGCTCTGTCATTTCATGGAACAGGATGATAGGGTATGCTTACCCTCCAGCTCTCCTCATTCAACAGACCTTGCTAAAGATAAAACAGTATTCTTGCGAGATTCTACTGGTAGCATGTCTGTCAGCTCACAGACCGTGGATAAATCTTCTCCGGGAGCATCTTTGGGATGTTCCGCGGAAGTTACCACCTCTCCGGGTTCTTCTGACGCAGGGGAAAGTCCGTCGGCTTCATCACAATCCGTAAAGCCTCAACCTTCACGTTTTTCCATTGTGTGGTCCTTCCTGCATGGAAAACAGTTTTCCAGACGAGCAGTGGACGCAATTTCTAACTGCAGGAGGACCTCCTCTTCGTTAAATTATGAAGCGAAGTGGAAGGTTTTTGTTTGTTGGTGTGAATTACAATTGATTGATTTTTTAACCCAACTATTCCTCAGTTAGCTAACTTTTTTATTTATCTTTTTGATGAAGTTAAGCTACAGCCAGTCACTATTAAGGGCTATAGGTCTATGCTTGCTGACACCTGTGCACATCAAGGGAAATTAAACATTGGGTCAGATGTATCTTTAAGTAAATTAATGAGGAATTTCTCTGTGAACAGACCTCGTACCTTGAGACTATAGTCCCTAAGTGGAATTTAGCTTGGGTTCTTCTGAAACTTCAGGAAGCACCTTTTGAGCCGTTAAATACTGTTGAGTTTAAACTTCTTACTTATAAAATGGCTTTCCTTTTAGCATTTGCGTCAGCTAGAAGAGTTAGTGAGCTTCATGCTTTATCTGTTGAAGACACTCATTATCGTAGTGTAGGTAATTCTATTACTCTCACTACGAAAGTGGGATTCTTAGCTAAGAATCAGGTTCCGGACAAACGGCCTAACCCAATTCTTATTAATGCATTACCGTCTTCAAATAGATGGTCAAAGACCTTTGTTGTGTCCAGTAAGAGTGCTTAGGATTTATAAGCAGCATTCTAGTTTTATTAGAAGAGGTAGGAAGAGGTTATTTCTTTCTCTTCTTCCTAACAGAAATGATATTTCTGTTCATTCCATATCTAGATGGATTCAGTTAGCTGTTCGGACAGCTTATAATGCTTTGTCTTTGAATCAGAGAATAGCTTATAAGATTTCAGTGCACGAAGTTAGAGCTTTAGCTTCTTCTTGGGCTTATGCTAGTAGTACTTCTTTGAAGGATTTGATGCAAGCAGCTTACTGGACTCAACAGACGACTTTTACCAAATTTTATCTTCGAGATTTAGAATCAATTTCGGATGATCTCAGATCTTCAGTACCGTTATCGGTAGCTCAGAATGTCGTCCATTCTAATTAGGAATTTCATTCAACCTTCTGTTTGGTCTTCTCTAGCACTGTCACCAGTCTGCTACCCTCTTCGTTTTGATGTGTAGTTACTTTCAAAACAAGGGGAAGCGGGGTGGGAGATGGTATTTCCAAATGGTCATCTGGCTTTATAGTGAAAAGCATGGACATACCTCCTTCAGTGATAGTGTCCTGGGGTTGGTGCTATTATAGTTTTAATGTGTAGCTTGATATGAAGCAATTTTCAATGTATTATATGCTTTTAATGTGTAGCTCGATGTGAAGCATTATTGTATATGTCATGTGTCAAGACAAGCTTTACTATACAATACTTGGACACTTTTAATGATTTATAAAGAGTCTCATTTCTCTGGACTTCTTTATATTTTGGCTTCCTTTATCAAATTAGCATAATGGGTTATGCTGGGCCTTAATTAGAGTTACACCTATATTTTCATTGTTTTTCTGAAATAAGAGCAATGAATATCAACTAATAGGCCCGCCTGCCTGTTTACTATTCTCAGCTAGTCTGGGCCATTGGTATAGTGGAAAATATGAAAAATTTATACCAATTTTAATATTTTTAATACTTACCAATGGCCCAGACGGGGATGGCCCTCCCTGGAGTGGACACTCCTTCCTCCCCGCTGAGTTATACTGTACTTATTAACCTTTAACAGGCACAACAATAAAGAATGAGAAGATGGCGGAGCCTATTGTTGTCCTTGCCAACAAGTTGCGCATTGCACAAAAGTATGGAGGACCATACTGGTCTTCTCTTTTTTGGAGTTTTTTGGCAAATTTTGGGGGTTTGGGGATTCAAAATTTGTGTTTGGCCCTGGTAATAAATTGGGTTGCACCAGCTAGTCTGGGCCATTGGTAAGTATTAAAAATATTAAAATTGGTATAAATTTTTTATTTTTATACCCCCGTTTTGAAAAAAACGGGTCGTATTGTGGTATACCCCTGTCCATCTGTCCGTCCGGTCATATGTCGTACGATAACTCAAGAATGCTTTGAGAGATTTTCGTGATTTTTGGGTAGGTGGTGTATATCGATGGAGGGAAGCTCCCTTTCGTTTAGTGTCGCCGTTCGATTAGTCATTGCAGAGTTATGGGACTTTATTACTTAGAAAATTGTTGATTTTTTACACGTCGTACGATAACTCGAGAACGCTTTGAGAGATTTTTGTGATTTTTGGGTAGGTGGTGTATATCGATGGAGGGAAGCTCCCTTTCGTTTAGTGTCGCCGTTCAATTGGTCATTCCAGAGTTATGAGACTTTATTACTTAGAAAATTGTCAATTTTTTACACGTTGTACGATAACTCGAGAACGCTTTGAGAGATTTTCACAATTTTTTGGTAGGTGGTTTATGTTGATGGAAGGAAGCTCCCTTTCGGTTGGTGTCGCCGTTCGATTAGGCATTCCAGAGTTATGGGACTTTATTTTTCACATGTCGAACAATAACTTGAAAATGCATAGAGGAATTTTCATGATTTTTTGGTTGCAAGTATATGTTGATAGAAGGAATCTCCCTTTCGATTTGTGTCGATGTCCGATTTGTCATTTCAGAGTTATGGGACTTTATTCATCAAAATATAGGCAATTTTCCACATGTTGGACTTTGAGCAATTTTCATGATTTTTTGGTGGCAAGTATATGTAACCTGACAAGTACACATGCATACTCATATTGTGTGGTTCCCTCTTGTAATTAATAATGGGCATATCATGCGCTCATGGCGCAGCTGTTTATTCTGACATGGGGAGACGAGTGTTCAAATTTTCCAACAGTCCTGGACTTGAAACTTAACTGAATATACTTCTTTAATCCTTTACTTAACATGAAAGGCAGATGACACTTGCAAACAAAAATCTTAAATAACTATTTTTTTTTCATTTTTGATTCAAAAACATAGCTTATGTCCGAGTATTGAGCTTGTTCCAATGAGGGGGTGATAAGCTATGTTTTTGATACAAAAATGAGAAAAATAATAAAAAATGAATGGTGATTTTTAGCTTAACATGACATAGTCAAGATAAGCTATTGCCATCATGTGTGTGAAAGTCTGTGAGTCTGTTCACATTTTCTTTAGCACAGGCTACACCCCATAGATCTTGTTCGATCAACACTAAATTTCATGTGCAGGTTCGAGGTCACATCTAGATGAGAACGTACAGGTCATATTTATGAAGGGATTTCATTGTAGCTTGGTAGGATGACTCTGTATAATGTCTAGATGAGAACGTCCTATTTTGGTCGGGTTAACTTAACTGAATATACAGGGCGCAGTGGCTCAGTTGGTAGAGGTGCAGGCTGCAAGCCGAGAGGTCCTCGGTTCGAATCCCACCTATGGCAACCGCGTTGTGTCCTTGGGCAAGACACTTCACCCTGATTGCCTACATGGGGGCATGATGAGGCTGTGTACTGAGGCGTACTGCACGTTGATGATGCGCATGTCTTCAACCAATCTAACCCTGCCTGTGCTGCAGTGCAGAGTTCAGAGTTACGATGTTGGAGAGCTGACAGCTGCTCGGTGGTTCTCTCCGGGTACTCCGGCTTCCTCCACCCGTAAAACTGTCATGGTCACGATTAGCCATTGTGCATAAGTATGTGACCTTAAACACCAATAAATAATAATAATAATAACTGAATATACTTCTTTAATCCTTTGCCTAACATGAAAGGCAGATGACACTTTCAAACAAAATTCTTAAAAAACTAATTTTTTTTTCTTCATTTTTTGAGTCAAAAACATAGCATTGAGCTCATTTCAATGAGGGAGTGAAAAATGATAAAAATAATAAAAATTGAATTGTGATTTTTAGCTTAACTTGACAAAGTCAAAATAAGCTATTGCCATCACGCATGTGGAAGTCTGTGAGTCTGTAATTCTGTGAGTCTGTTCACATTTTCTGTAGCACAGGCTACACCCCATAGATCTTGTTCGATCAACACTAAATTTCATGTGCAGGTACGAGGTCACGTCTAAATGAGAACGTACAGGTCGAATTTATGAAGAGATTTCATTGTAGCTTGGTAGGATGTCTCTGTATAATGTCTAGATGAGAACGTCCTATTTTGGTCGGGTTCAGTGAATCGTGACGACAGAAGGACACCTGACCTAGATCCCTTTAGCACAGTCTATAGGTTTGATTTTTGAAGGGATTTCATTGTAAATTGGAGGAATGACTCGGTATAATGTCCAGAGATGAGAACATTGTTTTTTGGTCATGATTGGTCAACCGTGACAACTGCATGGGCATATGACCTAAATTTGTTTAACACTGTCTCCAATTCATATTTGTGAAGCGATTTCATTGCAACTTTGTAGGATTACTCAGTATGATGTCTAAATGAGACTATCCTATTTTAGTCACGATCGATTAGCCATTACCACCACTTGGGCACATGACCTAGATTCCTTTAGCACTGTCGACAGGTATTTTTGAAGGGATCCCCAGTGGGAGCCCCAGGAAGTGAAGCAGTGCTTGTTTACTGTGGTAAACAAGCTTTGTTTTCACTGGTAAAATAGGACACAGTCACCAATGCTTGGGGTGGAAGTCCTCTAAAATTGGCAACATGGGTATAAACGATCGACAAAACTTAACTTTATCTCCATGTTGTGGCCACAATCAGCCATTGTGCAAAAATATGTGTCCTTAAACACCAATAAATAAATAAATAATATGAAGGGATTTCATTGTAATTTGTTAGGATGACCCAGTATGATATCTAGTTATTATACCCCCATAATGTGGGCTACCAAAAAACATTTTTATGTGTACCCATACTATGTATGGTACACATAATGCCGGTGACCATCCGTCATTCGTCCATCCTTTGTCCGTCCGTCTGTCAGTCTGTCCGGGCCAACATTGGGGGTTTAGGGGATATTATTATTAGGGGCTACCTCCAAATTAAGGTAGTGTTAGGGTTAGGAGTGGGGTGGGGTTAGGGGTAGCCCCAGAATAGGGCTTAAGGTTGGGGAGGGTTATGTCCTGGGGGGGAGGGGGTAGGGTTGGGGTCAGGGGGGGGGGTAGTTTTAGTAGCCCCTAAACTGAAAAATAGCGCCTAATCCTATTGGTTTGGCTTGGGTGGGGTTGGGTCAGGGGTGGGGTGGGGTGGGGGTTAGGGGTAGCCCCAGAGTAGGGCTTAAGGTTGGGGGGTTAGGTCCCAGGGTGGGTGGGGGTTAGGGTCTGGGGTGGGCTTTTAGGGTCAGGGTGGGGTAGGGTTAGAGTTAGGGTGTGTTTTTGGGTGGAGGGGTGGGGTTAGGGTTAAATATAAGTTCTAGGGTGGAAGGGGTGGGGTTCTGGGTAAAATAAGGTTTTGGACATACAAAATGTTTTTTGGTAGCCCATAAACCCGAAATGTTGGAGCGTCCATCCGTCCGTCTGTCCATCCGGCATCCGTATCCATTTCTTTGGCATTCGATAACTTGAAAAATATTGCTTGGATTGTCAAGTTACTTTATATTTGTGTTCAGGTTACTGATGTGCCGAGCTGTATAGTTTTTGGTGTAAATCGGATAATTTGATCCTGAGATATTAACCTTTTATCCTTCAAATTGAAAATTCCTCCAATCCCTTTGGCATTCGATAACTTGAAATATATTGCTTGGATTGTCTTGTTACTTTATATTTGTGTTCAGGTTACTGATGTACCGAGCTGTATAGTTTTTGGTGTAAATCTGATAATTTGATCCCGATATATTAACCCTTTATCCTTCAAATTGAAAATTCCTCCAATCCCTTTGGCATTCGATAACTTGAAAAATATTGCATGGATTGTCAAGTTACTTTATATTTGTGTTCAGGTCACTGATGTGCCGAGCTGTATAATTTTTGGTGTAAATCTGTTATTTTGATTCTGAGATATTAACCCTTTATACTTCAAATTTGAAAATTTCTCCAATCCCTTTGGCATTCGATAACTTGAAAAATATTGCTTGGATTGTCTAGTTACTTTATATTTGTGTTCAGGTTACTGATGTGCCGAGCTGTATAGTTTTTGGTGTAAATCTGATGATTTGATCCCAAGATATTAACCCTTTATCCTTAAATTGAAAATTCCTCCACTCCCTTTGGCATTCGATAACTTGAAAAATATTGCTTGGATTGTCAAGTTACGTTATATTTGTGTTCAGGTTACTGATGTGCCGAGCTGTATAGTTTTTGGTGTAAATCTGATAATTTAATCCTGAGATATTAACCCTTTATCCTTCAAATTGAAAATTCCTCCAATCCTTTTGGCATTCGATAACTTGAAAATTATTGCTTGGCTTGTCAAGTTCCTTTATATTTGTGTAGGTTACTGATGTACCGAGCTGTATAGTTTTTGGTGTAAATCTGTTATTTTAATCCTGAGATATTAACCCTTTATCCTTCAAATTGAAAATTCCTCCAATCCCTTTGGCATTTGATAACTTGAAAAATATTGCTTGGATTGTCAAGTTACTTTATAATTGAGTTCAGGTTACTGATGTGCTGAGCTGTATAGTTTTTTTGTGTTAATCTGATAATTTGATCCGGAGATATTAACCCTTTATCCTTCAAATTGAAAATTCCTCCAATCCCTTTGGCATGAGATCACTCAAAAAATATCAATCCAATTGTTATGTTACTTTGTATATTTATTCAGGTTACTGATGTGCTGTGCTGTATAGTTTTTTATGTAAATCTGATAATTTGATCCGGAGATATTAACCCTTTATCCATCAAATTAGACACTCCTCCAATCCACTTCTATATGTACCCATACCTTGTATGGTGTACATAATGTCGGCATCCGTTGTGGCCCTCCTTCATACAGCTTTCTACTAGTTGCGCGTATGGGTACACATCTGACGATTTCATCGGCCTATTTTTTTTCAATAAGTGGGGTATACTGGATTGTGCCTGTCCGTCTGTCCGTTTGTCCGCCCGTACAGCTGTCCATCTGCACTCAGATGTCTGTTTGTGTTATAACTTGAACATAACTGCTCAGATTTCAATGAAATTTCATACAGGTATTCACTATCATGAGATCTTTCCGGAGCATTAGCCATTTTTGCTGTTGGCATATACAAAATAGCCTCGGATTTCAGGTTTGGGTTATTGGATCTCTTCGAAATTTGGAATGAAGATTGTTGATGGGAAAGGCTTTCAAATGAGTCTCTAATAATATTTCTTCCTTTTCACTTTTTAGACTTATCCCCCTTTTTATCTTTGAAAATTCATCGTTTGCCTCATAAAATACAGGGGGGGGGGGGGGGGGGGGGTTTAGGAACAAATTTGCAGACACCGATGCAGTTTTTTTTGTTTTTGACCGGTCAGAGGACCCACCCACCCCATGTAATTATACCCCCCCCCCCCTGCAAACAAATTTTTTTTTTTGGGGGGGGGGGGGGGGGGGGGGGTATATAGGAATCACCCTGTCCGTCTGTCTGTCCGTCTGTCCATCCGTCGTAAGTGCAACTCCTAAACCGTTTGAAGAATTTTCATGAAACTTTACACAATGGAAGAACTCCATATGGGAATGTGCGTGAAGCAATATAATTTCGTTCTGACGTTTCCAAGGGGAGATAATCCGTCCGTCTGACCATCCTTGTAAGCGCAACTCCTCCTAAACCGTTTGAACAATTTTCATGAAACTTTACACAATGGAAGAACTCCATATGGGAATGTGCGTGAAGCAATATAATTTCGTTCTGACGTTTCCAAGGGGAGATAATCCGTCCGTCTGACCATCCTTGTAAGCGCAACTCCTCCTAAACCGTTTGAACAATTTTCATGAAACTTTACACAATGTAAGAACTCCATACGAAGATGTGCATGAAGCAATATAATTCCGTTCTGACATTTCCAAGGGGAGATAATCTAACTTATATCGTCTGTCCGTCCTTGTAAGCGCAACTCCTCCGAAACCGTTTGAAGAATTTTCATGAAACTTTACACAATGGAAGAACTCCATATGAAGATGTGCATGAAGCAATATAATTCCGTTCTGACATTTCCAAGGGGAGATAATGTAACTTATACCGTCTGTCCATTCTTGTAAGCGCAACTCCTCCTAAACCATTTGAAGAATTTTCATGAAACTTTACACAATGGAAGAACTCCATATGAAGATGTGCATGAAGCAATATAATTCCATTCTGACATTTCCAAGGGGAGATAATCTAACTTATACATTTCAGGCGCGGGGGGGGGGGGGGGGGGGTATCACTTTGTGAGTTTGCTTACAGTACCTCTAGTTTTTTTCCAGTTTCCACTAAATACATGCTTCTGCATCATCCTTCCCACCATACTGCACCATAACCAATTTTATCACACAGTATTGAATGATTGACCTTGTACAGTAGGTCAGGTCTTGAAAGAACATCTGTTTTATCAGACCAAAGTGGTCTCTTAAGGCAGATGGTCTCCCATAACAAATCAAATATGGAGTAAAGCTGGTATGTCCAGGTATGTCCATATAAAACATGGTCTCCAAAGACATCGGTCTCTTAAGGCATGTTCTTTTGTAATTCATTAACACTCTTGAATGTCATATCATTAACTTTTTACCTATAGTTATCTCTCCATGTGTTCAGACATGTTGTAGAAACCACCAATATATATGGTATTCGACAGAGTTCAGAAAGCTTTGTAAAATATCATACAAATTGTTTATTTTTTTGACGAAGGTTTGGGTGGGGGCATGGCTGGGTTGGGGGAGGGGATTTATTACTTATTTTAAGTCCAGCTCTAGAAGGTCTGGTACATGATTTTGTTGACACCTGTGCTCTCAGATGTGTTTGAAATAAATTAGCAGTTCAATCAGGTTCAATGTTTAGTAGTTTTTGTGTTACATACTTCCTAGAATGGCAATAACAGTCATTGGTGTTTTCGTAATAGGTCTGGATACATCGTTGTACAGAATTGTTCCTGCAACTGAAATCTGTAACTGTTCCTGACTTCACATAATTGTCTTTGCTCCTCATCTAAGCCAGCCGATCTCACCAGGGTGAACATATTAGAAATTTAATCAAACGGAACACCCTCAAGATAATTTATCCTCAGAGTGCAGTGTTTGATAATTGCAATTAGTGATGCATTTTAACTTGCATTATTCAATATGTCATACATTGTATCACTATAAGCCGAACCATAGCTCAGCCACAGTAACAGTTTTATAATCGTATATAACCCATGGTAGGTACCCCTGATAACTTGAGTGTCTTTTTATTCTTTCTTGAATGATACTTCACTGAGTATGGTATACAATTTTGCCCAAAAGTGTCTGAGGAAAAAAATTTGCAAGCATCGGAAATTTTTTTTTTTTTGTCCTCCTTGACCACCCACCCACCCCGGCATAAGTGTTTTGCAAATTTTTTCCACTCCCCCACCCCCCCCCCCCCCCTCCCCCCCCCCCCTGTAAAATACCCAATTTTCTGTCTGTTCGCCTCGTATAAGGTTTGGGTTATCGGATTTCAATGAAATTTGGAAAGAAAATTGTTTATGGGAAAGACTTTCAAATGAGTCATGCCCCTGCAGTAAAACAAAGAAAATGCATCCAAATCACCTCCACATGTGGCATTGTCTTTCTTCTATATCTCTTAATTGGATTGTCCGATTGTCACTAGACTTCAGTAACAGGTGTCTCTGGCCTTCAGAGTTATCTCTGAGGAAGAGTGGGTAAATTATTTTTTGCTTTAAAACAGAGACGATAATTTTGCTGTTTGCCTCATGAAATGGCCAATTTATTGTCTATTCACCTTGTATCTCTGGTTTGGGTTATCGGATCTCAATCAAATTTGGAATGAAGATTGTTTATGGGAATAGCTTTCACAGTATCATGGTTCATTTTTAGCTTAACTTGACAAAGTCAAGATAAGCTATTGCCATCACGCGTGCGGAAGTCTGTTAGTCTGTGAGTCTGTTCACATTTTCCTTTAGCACAGGCTACACCCCGTAGTTCTTGTCTGATCGTCACGAAATTTCATATGCAGGTTTGGCATCATGTCTAGATGAGAACGTCCCCTTTTGGTCGCAATCGGTCAAGCGGTATGGCTGCCTGAGCCCAAACCCCGAAAACCATTAACACAGTCTACAGGTCGTATTTATGAAGGGATTTCATTGTAACTTGGTAGGATGCCTCTGTATAATGCCTAGATGAGAATGCCCCCTTTTAGTCATGATCTGTCAGTGGTGATGGCTGCCCAATCCAGAAACCCCAAAACTTTTAGCACAGTCTGCAGGTCATATTTAATATGGAGGGATTTCATTGTAACTTGGAAGGATGACTCCGTATGATGTCTAGATGAGAACTTCCCCATTTGGTCGCGATCTGTCTGCCGTGATGACTGCCCGAGCCCAAAACCCCAAAACCTTTAGCACAGTCTACAGGTCATATTTATGGAGGAATTTCATTGTATCTTGGTAGGTTGACTTCATATAATGTCTAGATGAGAACGTCCCTTTTGGACGTGATTGGGCAACTGTGACGGCTACAGTGGCCCGAAGTCTGAAAACCTTTAGCATAGTCTACAGGTCATATTTATGAAGGGATTTCATTGTAACTTGGTAGGATGACTCCAAATAATGTCTAGATGAGAACGTCCCCTTTTGGTCGCGATCATTCAGCCTTGATGGCTGCCTGAGCCCAATAACCTTTAGCATAGTCTATAGGTCGTATTTATGGAAGGATTTCATTGTAACTTGTTAGGTTGACGCCATATAATGCCTAGATGATGACATCCACTTTTGGTTTTGATTGGTCAACTGTGACGGCCACAGGTGTCCAAAACTCGAAAACCTTGAGCACAGTCGACAGGTCATATTTATGAAGGGATTTTCCCACCTGCGGCAACCGCGTTGTGTCCTTGGGCAAGACACTTCACCCCCATTGCCCATGTGGGGGCACGATGACGCCGTGTACTAAGGCGTACTGCACGTCGATGGTACGCATGTCTTCAACCAATCTAACCCTGTCTGTGCTGCAGTGCGGAGTTACGATGTTGGGGAGCTGGCAGCTGCTCGTCGTTGCTCGGTGGTTCTCTCCGGGTACTCCAGCTTCCTCCACCCGTAAAACTGTCACGGTCATGATTAGCCATTGTGCATAAATATGTGACCTTAAACATCAATAAATAAATATGAAAGGATTTCATTGTAACTTCGTAGGATCACTCCAGATAATGCCCAGATGAGAATGTCCCCTTTTGGTTGTGATCATTCAACCATGATGGCTGCCCGAGCCCGAAGCCTTAAACCTTTAGCACAGTCTACAGGTCATATTTATTAAGGGGTTTCATTGTAATGGTAGGTTGACTTCATATAATGTCTAGATGAGAACGTCCCCTTTTGGACACGTTTGTGATGGCTTCAGGGTCCCAAAGCCTGAAAACCTTTAGCACAGTCTACAGGTCATATTTATGAAGGGATTTCATTGTAACTTTGTAGGATGACTCCAAATAATGACTAGATGAGAATGTCCCCTTTTGGTCATGATCATTCAGCCTTGTCGGCTGCCCAAGCCCAAAAACCTTTAGCATAATCTTTAGGTCATATTTATGGAAGAATTTCATTGTAACTTGTTAGGTTGACTCCATATAATGATAATATATGACATCCCCTTTTGGTCGTGATTGGTCAACTGTGACGGCTACAGGGGCCCGAAGCCCGAAAACCTTGAGCACAGTCTACAGGTCATATTTATGAAGGGATTTCATGGTAACTTCGTAGGATCACTCCAGATGAAGCCCAGATGAGAATGTCCCCTTTTGGTTGGGATCATTTAACCATGATGGCTGCCCGAGCCCAAAGCCCGAAAACCTTTAGCACAGTCTACAGGTCATATATATGAATGGATTTCATTGTAACCTGGGAGGTTGACTTCATATAATGTCTAGATGAGAACGTCCCCTTTTGGACATGATTGGGCAACTGTGACAGCTACAGGGGCCCGAAGACCGAAAACCTTTAGCACAGTCTACAGGTCATATTTATGAAGGGATTTCATTGTACCTTTGTAGGATGACTCCAAATAATGTCTAGATGGGAACGTCCCCTTTTGGTCGTGGTCATTCAGCCTTGATGGCTGCCAGAGCCCAAAAACCTTTAGCATAGTCTATAGGTCGTATTTATTGAAGGATTTCATTGTAACTTGTTAGGTTGACTCAATATAATGCCTACATGATGACATCCTCTTTTGGTCGTGATTGGTCAACTGTGATGGCTACAGGGGCCCGAAACCCTGAAAACCTTGAGCACAGTCTACAGGTCATATTTATGAAGGGATTTCATTGTAACTTCGTAGGATCACTCCAGATGAAGCCCAGATGGCAATGTCCAATTTTGGTCGCGATCATTTAATCATGATGGCTTCCCGAGCCCAAAACCCGAAAAACTTTAGTACAGACTACAGGTCGTATTTGTGAAGGGGTTTCATTGTAACTTAGTAGAATGACATGGTATAATGTCGAGATGAGGACGTCCCCTTTTAGTTGCAATCGGTCAACTGCCATGGCTACACAGGCCTGAAGCACAAAAACCTTTAGCACAGTATACAGGCCATATTTATGAAGGGATTTCAATGTAACTTGATAGGATGACTCGTTTTGGAATAATTTCACTGTAACTTGGTAAGTTTCGTTGACATACGTTAACTGTGAGGGCCACATGCATTAACTGTGAGGTCATATTAACCCACCCCTCAGATTTTTAGTACAGTGTACACCTTATATTATTTTTCTTAAAAACATAGCATACAGGGAACAGAAATGAACAAATTCCCAATTATCACAATTCTTGTCTTATTTCATAATCCTTTCATAAACATTGAACATTATCCTTTTCATCAAACACAACACACAGACAAGTTAAGCTACAGTGTCATTGACACTTTCATTACTCTTGGCATTGTTTGGCACTATGCCCTGTGGCGTAGCACCCACCCCCCCCTCCCCCGTCCAAATTGTGGTTTCATCAAATGGTCAGCACTTTTTTCAAATTAACGGCAGTCGTGGTGTGGGGGTGAAAGGCAAAGCAGTCTGCTATGACTACCACCACCCCACTCCCCCATCCCCACTTTTTTCAGGGCTGCACATACCCAGTTATACTGGCTTCTTTTCAGCCACTCGTATGGACACACACAGAGGTTAGAATTTTGTCATCTGTTTCCAAACAAATTTGATAAGTCAGTGATTGTAATACACCATTTCTTTTGACTATTGTAACAATGATATTGTTGCTTTCATGGTATCCTTTATCATTTTGTTTGATGGATTTATCTGTCTCCAGCTTTCATTAAAATACACAAATAAATCATCTTAGGGTTTGTGACTAATATAATAAAATTAGCTTGCAGGCATACAAGCCCCAGGATATGTACCATCTATGTGCATCAGAGATTTGTATTCCCTGTTATTAGTCTCATAATGGACCAATATCTGCAGATTTTCAGGAGTGCAGAATTTACTCATTTGAAACTCTTGTCAACTTTATCACTGTTTAAAATTACTTCTATACAGTTACTTGTCATGTTTATTTTTCCAACTCACTATTCAGTGATACCACCAGATCTGCCCAGTGGGAGGGGGGCATGGTTACTCATTGGTTAGAGCATTGAACTTAAAACTAAACTGTTGACAGTTTGATCCTTACCGGTGCCATCTGTGCTGTGTCATTGGGAAAGATACTTAACTGGTTGAGGGCTAGATTATTTTTGGTGGTCTGAATTTGTTATTCAAAATTTGTTCTATTACAAATTATTGGAAAGAGCCCACAGGCACTCTCCAATAATTTGTAATAAAACAACTTTACATAAGCAAAATATAACTTGCGTTTGACTGAATATGAAACAAGGAAAATGTTGGCTTTTGCTCTTGTACCCTCATATTTTTATACGACAACCAATACCCCAGACTATCTGGTGCAAACTTGATATTATCAAGGGCCAAACACAAATTTTGAACCCCCCCAATCCCCAAAATTTGCATACAGAACCAAAAATTAAAAGTCCTATCTGGCCCTCCATACTTTTACCATCTGCGCATGCGCAGTGGTCAGGAAGAGACCGGAATTGGCGCCAACATCATTCTTTGTTTGGCCCAATAATGGATGATGGAAGTGAACAACAGTGGTTTCATACGTTCAGGGCTGTAACTTTATAATAATTATAAAAATTGCTTCCCATGTTTCCCATTTTTGGGACATATGCCTGACGTCATCATTCTTTCTAATGATTAATCCACTGTTTGTTAAGTATTCCTTCCCTATCCTTCCATGAACCCTTCCTGTTAAACTCCTAAGCCTTTTGGCTATTTTTTATTGAAATTTTTTATTAAATGTCTTGGGAGTTAAAGTGTTTTTCAGAATAATTATTCTGTTTATCCCCATGGTTACGTCCTCACCCTATGGGTGTTGGGGTGTGTTGGGTCATTTTAGTCTTGCATCTTCTATCCGATGTATCATTTTTAGCTCAACTTTGGCGAAGCCAAATTTGAGCTTATGCCATGGCCAGTCGTCCGTCGTCTGTCTGGCCATCGGTCAGTCTGGCCGTCTGTCCGCCAACAATTCAATACGGCTCGGGCTAGAGGCCGTATTTATGAACCGATCTTTATGAAACTTCTTGGGTACCTTTGTTTTGACTGTGGGACAAGAACAAGTGTTTTGGGGTCCGATCTGAACAAGTTGGCCGCTGGCAGCCATTTTGTACAAAATTAGGTGCAATCAGATTTTTGCGCAGAACTTACATATGAAAGCACTGATTTGAATAATTTTTTGTATGAATGTTTAGTACCATGGGATACATCACATATAATGTTTTTTTCTCGTGTGTAAATTATGCAAATTAAACTAACTTGGATGTATTTAGTGTTACTTTCAGCACTGTAAGTGCAAATGCCAATACGGTTCAGGCTAGAGGCCGTATTTATGAACTGATCTTTACGAAACTTCTTGGGTACCTTTGGTATTATCGTGAGACGAGAACGGGTGTTTTTGGGTCCGGTCTGAAATTCAAGATGGCCGATGGCATCCATTTTGTACAAAATTAGGTGCAATCCGATTTTTGCAGAGAACTTCCATATGAAAGTGCTGATTTGAATAATTTTTTGTGTGAATGTTTAGTACCATGGGATACATCACATATAAAACAGGTTTTTTTCTCGTGCAGAAATTATGCAAATTAGATGAACTTTGATTTTTTCAGTGCTACTTAAACACAGTAAGAACACATGTCAATATGGCTCGGGCTAGAGTCTTTATTTATGATCCGATCTTCATGAAACGTCTTCGGTTCCTTTGTTATCACCTTAGGACGAGAACGAGTGTTTCTGGGAGCGGTCTAAAATTCAAGATGGCTGCTAGTGGCCATTTTGTACCGAAATTAGGTCTAATCTGTTTTTTGTACATAACTTCTATACGGCTCAGGCTAGAGACCGTATTTATGAACCGATCTTTACGAAACTTCTTGGGTACTTTTGTTATCACCGTGGGATAAGAACGAGTGTTTTTGGGTGTGGTCCGAAATTCAAGATGGCCACCAGCAGCCATTTTGTACCAAAATTAGTGCAGTCAGTCTTTTGTACAGAACTTCTGTATGAAAGTTCTGATTTGAATAAATCTTTGTATGAATGTTTAGTAACATGGAATACATCACATATAGTACGGGGTTTTTTCTCGTGCAGAAATTATGCAAATTAGATGAACTATGATTTATTCAGTGCTACTTATACACAGTAAGTGCACATGTAAATACGGCTTGGGCTAGAGGCTGTATTTATGAACCGATCTTCACGAAACTTCTTGGGTACCTTTGTTATCACCTTGGGACAAGAACAAGTGTTTCTGGGTGCAGTCCAAAATTCAAGATGGCTGCCAGTGGCCATTTTATACCATAATTAGGTCCAATCAGTTTTTTGTCACAACTTCTATACAGCTCGTATTTATGAACTGATCTTCACGAAACTCCTTGAGTACCTTTGTTTTCACCTTGGGACAGGAACGAGTGTGTTTTGGGGTGCCTTTGTTATCACCAATATTTTGGGGTTCAGTCAGACCCACTCTGGGACTCAAAGATTTTTTTTCTAGTTTAGCATCTGACTGTCACCCACCTTTACAATACTTTACCTATACATTTGTTACAGGCTACGGTCAGTATTTATGTACAGACCGTTACAATACTTTATATGTACCTTTGTTATCAGGTCATTACCTAGATGTTTGTCATTGCTGTGTCACATACTATACATGTACATGTCTTAACAAGTTGAGCTACAGTGACTCTTTCATTTCTTCATATGAAGATCTAGCTTTGCATCTGGTAGCATTTAAATTGGTTACTGACTTTAGGCCTTTTTGTGTGCCTGATGTCTTGTTTCCGTTTTTTTTCATTGACGTTGTTTACATTGGCAACGTCCTCAAATATATGTAGTATTTTATATTATATTACTGTAGAATTACTGTAGGATACATTGATTATTATTCTGGTCATGTGGCTCATAATATTTGGATTTTGTCCACACTTAGGCTCTATCGGGATAATTTTGATTGCGATTATTCATGTATCTTTATCATATATTTTGTTGTGGAGTTTGTAGGAGTGCTATCGACTTTGTCTTTTGATTGCAATTATGGAAGCTTACTGCTGTAAATGCAAGGCGAGGAAGTCTTCCTGTAGTCGATGCACTCCTGCTGATTCTTGTCCTACTTGTGTACATTGGCATGATAGACATTGGAGACGGGTGTCGCGATACGTTGCTGGCGGTCAGGTTTCTATGCCGAAACTCTCACCGTAATATAATTCAAGTTTTTCAGTTTCTATTTCAGAGGAACATGAACATGGTGATGGTATTGTGACACCCATCCAATGTGTGCTACCGTCGTCGCGCTCTGTTGAGCAAATAGAGCCAGCTGCAAGGTGCTCATGAATATAAGCAAGGGTTAAGGCCTCTAGTTAGTGTTCTTAATTCCTTGTAAGCAGCTAGCTCGACCGGTGAAGCGGTTACTCTGTCTGTGGGAGCCATGACACCGGGTAAGTCCGTTGTGATTGAAGGAAGTGTAGATTTGGATAGAGCAAGCACCTCAAAATCAAAAGCTCACCCAGCGACAACGGAAATAGGAAGGAACTCATCAAGTTTCTTTTAGGGAGGCTTGGCAAGGTCTAATAAGACTGCAAGCAGGAGAGGCCCCTCTCTAACCCAACAACATTTGGGGCCAAATGTTGTTTTGAGAAACTTGCACGAGCCGGAGCATATGTCAACTCGCCGCTTGGGATGCTCCATCTAAACTGCAGCCGGGGTTGGCTTCAGTCACGGCTTCTTCCACTACGTTATAAAAGCACATGCGAGCACATGCTAGCTACCCATCTTCGGATATCCAGCCAGTTGCGCGAAGACGGAGCCAGTCTTCACCCGGGAAGACAGACCATCCGGTAGCTAGCGATCTGAGGCTTTGTTCATCGGGATGTTCGGAGAAGAGATCTATCTCTGGATCTTAGTCTCAGGAGTAGCAAGCAGCTGATTGGTGAGCTGTTGGATGGTGCTGGGTTCGGTCCAGTCATCTGTACATGCAGATGCGAATGACCGAATGTCACAGCTGAATCAGTCGGATGGTGAAATGGACAAGGAAGAGGATTACCCTTCCCTTTCAGGATAGCATATGGTAGCAATGAATTTTATTCATCAGTACAATACTGACTTTGTTCCACCTGATCAGCAAACTGCGACTACTAGCGAGAAACCGCTGTCATCTCTGAAGCAGATTTTGTGTGGAGGAAAGAGGATGTCCTTTCCTTCCCGACACAGTCTTGACAGGTGTCGGAGGCCTTCGGCCATGTTAATGACAACATATTCAACCTCTCTAGTGCTAAGAGGAAGGCGGTTTCTTATCGACATCTTCAATAAATATATCGTTCCTTGGACCACGTTCATTTAAAACGTTTGGGGAAGATGTCCAGAGAGCTCCTCTGCGTTCAGATGAGTAGGTGCCGGGGATGAAAATATGTCCCTACAGGTCTGCATCATTCAATATATGCTCGGAAGTGATGGAACGTGCTATTTCATCCAATAGAGCGAATCTGGACACAATGTCCTATGCAGATCACCTCACCAGAGCTGTGGCATAATGTCCTTAATGGGAAGGAATTTGAGGATGTTTGTTCCTCGCTTAGAGTTCTTTCCAAGGCAGTCATGTATGCCACATAAAACTCCGCCCTGCCATTGGCAAATTGGGAGTTGATCAGATGTGTTTCTGCCCTTGCATCGTCATCACTTATAGATGACAAGGTGAAAAGCTCTCTCCGAGTCGCTCCGGTCACCGGATATACTCTATTTGACGACAAGCTTTCGTTAGTGTATGAACAGGCTACAAGAAAGCTTCCAGTACACTGCTACTGAAGTCTGCACCTCAACAACACACTTCAGCAGACCGGGATAAGCGAGGCCGTTCCACTTAAATCAGCTAAGGGAACTCCTTGCGAGGGTACAATAAACCCTCCCATACTTACTCCTGAGGTCGTCAGTATAGAAACTCAGGAAAGGGGCACAGGTCTGATCCAGACTATAGGTCAGACGCCCCCTAAGCCGACGGGATGAGGTTCTTCGCGGGGAGGACATAGTTTCTCCTTCCGTAAGCCTCGTTAGTTGTACAGGTGATGAATAAGACCTCTATTGCTTACCAGTTGACAGAAGGTTATCAACTTCGCGAGAAACTGAATTTATGTCACGGAAGTTCAGTGGGTAAAAGTGTTGTCTCGGAAGGCCTTCGGCTATGATTCCGAACAAAAAACCCACTTACAAGATGTCCGCGTTGGACAAATACTCCGGCGGATGAAAAGGGAGTTGCTGCTAGTGGAGGAACAGGCTCTCTTATGAAGGAAGCAATAGAGGTCTTCGAGAATAGACTTCTGTTGCTTTCCACTTAGGGAAAGGTTATCAACCTCGCAAAAATGTGGATGAAAATTGCGGAAGATCAGTGGATGAGAATGTAGTCTCGGCAGCCCTGCGGCTATCAGTCTGAGCAAAGCTCCACTTACAACAAGTATGTGTTGGACAAATCTTCCAGTGAATTCTTCCAAGAGAGTCTCTCCTTGTGGAGGTATAGGATCTCCTATTGAAGAAAAGCAATAGAGTTCGTCGAAATATTCTCCAGGTTTTTTCAAATCACCTGTTTTTCATCCTGAAGTCGGACGAATAGTGCATAGATAGGCTGAGACAGCTCTCTTGTTTGGAATAGAGCCATTAGAGGGAATAGGTACGTCTTTTCCCGCTCAGTGTTGTATTCCTTGTCGTCAAGACATTTAATGTCATTGTGGACCTCATAGTAGCCTTATGTACTGTTACAGCGGTCTTTTCTTGTGGCTAGTGTTGTAAGTCTTTGTTTAGGGAGCTTTCAAGGCCGCAAGTGACAAAGATATGTCTTCAAGTAGACAAAGACTCATAACTGCATAGCTACCTTGAGATTACTGTCTCTTTGGGAATTACAGCTGTTAGAATAGCGGCTTGTCATTCCCAACCTTGGGCGACGATGGTTGTAAATCTCCATTTAGTGAGCTTTCAAGTCGCTGGTTACACCGAGATATCTGTCTTGACGGAGATGAAGACTACTAGTTAAGTTAGCCAGGCTCTGACCGCTGTCTTTTGGGAATAAAACCAATAAAGGTACAGTGCTTTTCGGTTTGTTTTCCTAGGTGTCATAGACTTGAGTCTTATTGTTTACACCATAGTAGCCTAGCTAGAATCATGAGCGAGATTGTTTCAGTAATTATTCAGTGACATAACTGAATTTATTATCTCGTGGGACTGCTGTCTCTTTGGGAATTTAGGGCTGTTAAGTAGCAGCTCTTCATTTCCCTACCTTGAGCAACGATAGTTGTTAGTCTCCTTTCAGTGAGCCTTCAAGGTCACAACTTACACCGATATATCCGTCTTCATGGAGATGAAGACTTATAAGCTACGGCTAGTGTTGTTAGTCTCCTTAGTGAGCTTCTAAGGCCTCTGTTATCAGCCTTCAATTGTCCTCACATTTAGGAAGACCTTTAGCTGCTTCACCCAGGCTGAGTTCGTTGTCCCATCGGGCATGATACCGTATGTTAGAGGAGGTTATTCTCTTCCTACCTGTATGGTTTGGTGTTAGTTATATGAGGCGATAAGCTCTATTAATGATGCCATATTTACCTGGTGTGATTATGTCAATATGGTGTATTTGTTCATCACATCCCTCTCCATCCTCTTGGCATTATGGAGTCGGTCAGACGTGAGGGAGCCCTGTGGTTCCTATTCTATTTGATGACTAAAACAAGAGCGATTCAAGTAATGCAGGTGAAGCGGGTTCGATATGAATTTTTTGTTGCCGTTGGCATTTAGTATATACATGCCTTTCATGGCTTCTCGATTGACGGCTGGGTCGTGTTCTAACTGCGATCTCATGGGCACACCCACTTTTTAGTTGGTTTGTTTTCTGTGGTTGTTTTGTCTGTATATTATATCTGATCCTAGATACAGCTTGTTTATTATTTATATATGGCGTATGTTTGTGGGGGTTAGTCTCTCATTCTCAAATATGCCATCCTAATTTATGGGGCTTAGTCCGGACTAGCTTTAAAAATTGGGGGCTCATTACACCCAATTTGCATAATCTTTCATGCTAAGAATATGGAATTACTTTGATATGGCTCCTTATTTATGATATGTCTTCTCTATTATTGTATAGAAAGACATACATGTAATTCCTTTTAAATTTAATTTCCTTTCACCTTGGAATGCTGGCTTAGCTATATTTCGTCTGCTAATTCTTAAGTCCTAGGCCTTCCGATATTTTTTGGCCGAGTTATCGCCCTTTTCCCACTTAGAAAACATATTGATATTGGTTTCCGGATGATAACTTTAGTTTGAGTGAACGAAATGAAACAAATTGTATACATATGTTTATAACCACATAATACATGTTGGGATTGATAGTGGGCTGGGTCTGACTTTTAGCTTAACTTGGCAAAGTCAAGATAAGCTATTGCCATCACACATGCGGAAGTCTGTTAGTCTGTGAGTCTGTTCACATTTTCCTTTAGTACAGGCTACACCCCGTAGTTCTTGTCTGATCATAACGAAATTTCATATGCAGGTTTGAGGTCATGTCTAGATGAGAACGTCCCCTTTTGGCCGTGATCAGTCAACCATGATGGCTGCCCTAGCCTTAACCCGAAAACCTTTAGCACAGGCTACAGGTCGTATATGTGAAGGGATTTCATTGTAACTTGGTAGGATGACTCTGTATAATGTCTAGATGAGAACATCCCCTTTTGGTCCTGATCTGTTAACTGTGATGGCTGCTCAAGCCCAAAACCCAAAAGCATCTAGTACAGTCTACAGGTTGTATTTAATGTGGAGGGATTTCATTGTTACTTGGTAGGATGACTCTGTATGATGTCTAGATGAGAACTTTCCCATTTGGTTGTGATCTGTCAACCATGACGGCTACCCGAGCCCAAAACCTTTAGCATAGTCTACAGGTCGTATTTATGGAGGGATTTCATTGTAACTTGGTAGGATGGCTCCATATAATGTCTAGATGAGAACGTCCCCTTTTGATTGTGATCGGTCAACTGTGACAGCTGCAGGGGCCCAAAGCCCAAAAACCTTTAGCACAGTCTGCAGGTCGTATCTGTGAAGGGATTTCTTTGTAACTTGATAGGATGACTCCAGATAAGGTCTAGATGAGAACATCTCCTTTTGGTCGCGATCGTTCAACTATGATGGCTGCCCGAGCCTAAAACCTGAAAACCTTTAGCACAGACTACAGGTCGTATTTATGAAGGGATTTCATCATAACTTTGTAGGATGACTCAGTATAATGTCTAGATGAGAACGTCCCCTTTTGGTTGCAATGGGTCAACTGTGATGGCTACACAGGCCCGAAGCCCGAAAACGTTTAGCGCAGTCTACAAGCCGTAGTTATGAGGGATTTCATTGTAACTTGATAGGTTGACTCCTTTTGGAATAATTTCACTGTAACTTGGTAACTTTGGTTGACATATATTAACTGGGAGAGCCACATTAACCCACCCCTCAATTCTTTAGTAGTCTACAACTCAAATTATTTTTAGTGAAAACATATACAGGGAACAGAAATCAAAATATTCTCAATTATCACAATTCTTGTCCTATTTCATAATCCTTTCATAAACATTGAACATTATCCTTTTCATCAAACGCAACACACAGTCAAGTTAAGCTACAGTGTCATTGACACTTTCATTTTTGACAGAGTTATGGACCTTTTGCAACTTAGAAGACATGTTGATATTGGTTTCCGGACATTACTTTAGTTTTACTGAACAAAATGAAACAAAATTTTGTGCATAGCTTTATAACCACATAATACAGGTTGGGATTTATAATGGGCTTGGTCTGATATTTTTTGACAGAGTTATGGCCATTTTCTGACTAAAAAGACACATTTTTATTGGTTTCTGGATGATAACTTGAGTTATAGGTGTCTAATTTCAATCAAGCTTGGAATATAACCTACTGTAGACAATATACCAGGCAGGTTTATTTTTGAGTGTGGTGCAATAATTTTTATCTGAGTAAAAACACTTGAGTCATCTGCAGCTGTGTACATGTATATAAGGTAGTTATCGACTGAAAATTAATCCGAGGACCTAAGGGTTAAAACTTATTTGACATAACTTGAAGACAACATTTGAAAAAGTTTCTGGAATGACCAAAATTTTAATTTTTTTTTGGTCTTCTGAGCATAGCTTATGACCTCCACATTGGAAGGAGGTCGACAGGCTCAAAAAAGAAGTAGTCAAAAGCAATATTTTGGAGGCAAAAATTCAGAAAATAAAATCAGATTCAAGTTTGTTCTAATCATGCCTCTTGGTTCTTATTTGGACCCCCTTTTGGAGTCCAAATTTTAACTACATGTAATGTAAGGAAAATTTTTGAAAATTTTCAGATCCATCAGTCAGAATCTTTCGATATTTGGTATACAGCATCCTTATATGGACCAGATTCATTTTTTTCAAATCAAGTCTCAGGGTTCATATTTGAACTCCTTATGCTGACCCAAATTTTAACTTGGCACTGTGGGGAAAATTCATTGAAAATTTTCATATCTACAAGTCTAAATCTATTGATATTTGAAAAACAACATCCTTGGGGGAGGGTGGTGGCAGATTCAAGTTAGTTCAAATTAAGTCCCTGGGTTCCAATTTGGGCTCTCTGTGCAAACCCAAATTTTACCCTGGTACCATTTGAGGAATATTCTTTAAAAATCTTCTTCAGATCCACCAGTCGGAATATTTTGATATTTGGTGTTCATTATCCTTTTGGGTGCCAGATTCATGTTTGTTCATATCAAGTCCCTGGGTTCACTTTTGGGCTTCTTATGGGTACCCAAATTTTAATTTAGTGCAACATGAGGAAAATTCTTTAAAAGTCTTCTTCAGATCCACTGCTCAAGTCTTTTTTTTATTTGGTATCCAGCATCCCTGGGGGAGGGGAGTGTGAATTCAAGTTTGTTCAAATTAAACCCCTGGTTTTATATTTGGGTTCCCTGGATTCTTCAGATCCACCAGATAGAATCTTTTGATATTTTGTATAAAACAAATTTGCTTTCAAATAAATGTGTTGTTTTCATTAATGAATCCATCTGCTCATGAATTTGTAGGAACACACAACCAGAAAGTCTAAATAAAAAACTGTCTCAGTCATTTCCTTGTTGACTGCAATTTCTTTTCATTTCTTATACCATTGATAGCTTCCAGCAGCACTGAATGTTTAACCCAGTTTCAACGAAAAATTCTAAGCAATCTCGGTGGCCTTTTCAGAGGGAAGCTCTTTAGTTGTGTTTTAACATAATATTAAGCCTAACTTATACTATTCAAAAACAGTAGGGGATATTTGATAAAAGTGAGATATATGAAGAAATATATTTATATTTTCATCAAAAAGACAGTTGAGGCATTGCACTGTGACATTTGGTGAATGATTTCAGCAGTAGTTGGGTGTCTGACAAGCACACATTCCATGCGCTGAGCTGTAGAAGACATGGACGGTGAGTCAGAGAATTTACCACATTCAGTCCATGACCTCAGTAAATCCTCCTCAGTTCGTGAGACAAGCGTGGATCCAATGTGGCATACTCCTCACCAAACATCCAATATCAGCTTGACTGATGTTATTCCATTCATCTGGCAGTGCAGCGGCGAGTTCCTGAACATTGGTAGGGGCCTTTTGGCCTTGTCGTAGATGCCTGCCAAGCATATCCCAGACGTGATCGATTGGTGAAAGGTCTGGACTTAGTGCTGGCCAAGGCAGTGTAGTGATGTTTTGCTCCTGGAGGAACTGTAGCGACACGGCGTGCTCTTGCATTGTCATCTTGAAAAATGAATCGACGGCCGTCGTTGCGCAAATGACATCATATGAGCTGCTAACATGTTGTCACGGTAGTACTGCCCTGTGACATGCCCTTGGATGACATGTGATGCAGTTCTGCTTGTCATGGTTATGCCTTCCCACAACCTAACCGATCCTCTACCGAAATGAACTTGCTGTCTGACAGTTAAGTCATGGTATCGTTCGTCCCACCGCCGCCACACTATGTTTCGCCTGTCATGGAAGTCGAGAGTGAACCTTGATTCATCAGAAAACATAACCTTGCTCCACTGACGATTGTCCCAGTGCTGTCGTGCTCCACACCATTTACGCCTTGGTGCGATGTGGCATTCAGTCAAATGTGGAATAATTTTAGGTCGTCTAGTGTACAAATTCCAGCTGTGTAGGCGATTTCAAATAGTCTGACCACTGACTCGCACATCTGTCGCTCGGTGTAGCTGCTGTCCAATTTCTGAGGTACTTTGATGGTGGTTACGTAATACTGTGGTTCAGATGAAACGATCCTGGTTAGCAGTTGTCGCCCTTGGATGACCTGACCGAAGTCTGTCATCAACATTGCCTGTCTGATGGTAGCGTGACCACAACCTGCTAATCACCAATTGAGTAACGTTGAGAATTTGAACCGTCTGAATTTGCAGTCTGTCTTTTGCCAGCTTCCAACATGCCATCGGCAGGTAAACATTCATCACGTGTTGGTCTTCGCATACCTCAAAAGTCACGTTTCAAAACTATTGATAAATGAGTTTATGCCAAGAAAAAAATGATGAGACCTCCGAAAAAGCCTGTCAGTACAAATGAAAATTTCAAAACGTACATCACACATTAACGTGGCACTCATGTGAAAAACCTGCACAAAGTTTTCGCAGGCCGGTGACATTCTTGACCCGCACAAAACTTGGTAACATATTGATGTGTCCAATCACGCGTATCCAATACCATTTTCCGAAAATATCAACAACATCAGTTTGGCTATCCCCTACTGTTTTTTTGAATAGTTTACAATGTTTGTCGGGAAGTGGGAATGGGCATTGAGAAACAGACATTCTTGTTCAGAGTGATATTGTTGACAGTCATTGCAGTACGCAAACATGTTCAAGGTGACACTTCCTTCTGCCTCCATCTTTCTGACTCTTAACCCTTCAGGGCAGAGACACATTTCTTGAATCCCCACTAGACCACCACCTGCACATTGCCAGTAGCTAAGCAGTGACTTCTAGTCAAGTCTTGGCTGCCTAAATGGGCAGCCAAGACTTTGCTGGAAACCACTGCCATGGTAATATGTCTATTTTCAGGGGGACCTCCTCATGATTGCATGATAAGGGTACCTGTTCGGAGGTCATACAAGTCAGAAATGGGCCTTTAAGGGTTAACACTGGTGCCATTATTTATCTTGTGTTTCCTCCCTCTAACCCACTTAATTTCCTTCTAGACAACTTGAACGGGTGGGTATTTTAGGCTTAATCAGGCTTTGGTTTAATTTTCTGAATTTCCAACCTGTATCTGCTCTGTACTTCTTTTTTGAACAAAAGAGTGAATGCTAACCAATAAGTTTTCAGTTATACGAATTGATTATAAAGTTTGTCTTCAGGGAGTAGAAAAAGGGCTTTCTTGCTGGAGAGGGACTGTTGTCCAAGTTTATCAATGAATACCTTTTTTAGGGGGCGGCATGGCTCAGTAGGTAGAGATGCAGGCTGCAAGCCTAGAGGTCCTCGGTTCAAATCCCACCCATAAAACTGTTGCGGTCATGATTAGTCATTGTGCAGAAATATGTGACCTTAAAACACCAATAAATAAATAAATAATACCTTTTAAAATACATCATAAAACTCAATCTCAGCCAGTGGTTTGTGTTTTTAAGGGAAGTTAAGTTCACTCACCAAGCATTATCAAGATAAATGATTGGTTCCCCCCATTGCCTTTCACCCACTGTTTACTTTGGAGAAAGGATTATTTCATTCACTAAATTTTGTGAATGAGACTCTCCTGTGTTTTCAGTGGTTTTGAAAAAGGGAAGGAATTTGATGGAGAGATTAGATATATTTATACAACTGTCAAGTTTCAATTGATTATTGTGTACCAATGCAGACATTTCCTGTTTAAAATTTAAAAAGAAAGGGGATGTTTGCACTTATTGAACAAAAAGTGGCATACCTCAGTTTTGTTGCTCTGTAAACACAGATAGCTGAGTTTTGTCAATTTGAGTACTTTGGTGATGGGGAATGGTCTCTTGACCTGGAGATGTTAGAAGTATACTATCAAATTACCTTTGTTTGATTATCCTTGTTGTGAGAACCATTAAGTGTTTTTGCAGTTGGAAACTAAACAAGGAGCAATATGATTTTTTTTTTTCTGAAGGAAAATGAAAATCTTGAAGTTTATATGATAATATTATGTTCTTTGCTGCATTTTAACTGGCAAAGTGCTAAATTATTTGTCAGCATCAAAATTTGTGTACATGTGCTCATGGAAAGGAAGTTTTTATTTGAATAATTTTTCCAGAGTTATCGCCCTTGTCGACTTTGAATGTACCAAAATTGCAGGTTTTTGGAAGATATCTTCAGTTGCAATTAAAGAAATGTAATGAGTTATCCCCCACCAATGAAGTCAGGAGGGGGAATATTGAAATGGTGTTTGTCTGTCAGTCCATCCATCCATTTGCCCCTTGTCCATTTAACTCCTCCCACAGTTTTCAGTGGATTTTTACGAAACATGGGCTGAAATATCAGTATCAAGTGTTGATGGGCATGTGGTCAGGAATTTTTCGATGCACCAAATTTTGCATGGTTACAACCCTTACAAACAGCAAAATTTCCATCACAAACACTTGTTCCTATCATAACATAAAATTCGGGAGGGATATGGATGTCGTTAGACTCTCTTTTTCCAGTGGGGTTCATGGGATATGGTTTTGTTGAAATTTTTTGAAAATGTTGTTTTTTTTTAAATATTTAAAATGATCGATTTTAATATCATGTGTGTTGAGTGAAGGGTTAAATACATAAGAACTGATTTTTGATCATTTACCAACTTTTGTTTTGTACATAAATCCCCAATCTGGTATTTTATTTTT
Organism: Pictodentalium vernedei; assembly: GCA_031216915.1. NCBI lineage: Eukaryota > Metazoa > Mollusca > Scaphopoda > Dentaliida > Dentaliidae > Pictodentalium > Pictodentalium vernedei. The sequence goes on along the minus strand of CM062296.1, from coordinate 513,483,080 downwards.
CTTTACTTTGTTTTTTACTTTGTCATGATTGCCTGTGAAACAGTTCTTTGGAATCTGTTAATTGAATAGATGAATAACCAGTAGAAATAGTCAGTCCATTACCCAGAATTTCCTTTTTTATACGCCCATTTTGAAAAAACGGTCGTATTATGGTATACCACTGTCCGTCCATCTGTCCGTCCACATGTACAATAACTCGAAAATGCTTCAAGCAATTTTTGTGATTTTTTGGTGGAAAGTATATGGTGATGGAAGGAAGCTCCCTTTCGATTTGTGTCGTTGTCCGATTTGTCATTCCAGAGTTATGGGACTTTATTTGTCAAAATATAGGCAATTTTCCACATGTCGGACAATTTTTTCTTGAAGTTATGATCTCCAGAGACATAAGATATATACATGAAATTCAAATAATTTATTTCCAAATTAATGAACACAGTATGTTGTTGGTTATGATTGTACAAGAATATAAAAAAAAACTTTCAAGTACACATGTATAATTACAAGTGCTTCCCTCTTGTAATTAATAACGAGCATATAATGCACTCATGGTGCAGCTGTTTATTAATTATTTGCTCTTTGGTGTTAAATTTCCCTGTGGGAACACCAGGAAGTGTTTTACTGGTAAAATAGGACACAGTCACCAATGCTAGGGGTGGAAGTCCTCTAAAATGGGCAACATGAGTATAAACAATTGATTAAACTGGGCTTTATCTCCATGTTGTGGTCATAATTAATGATTGTGCCAAAATATGTGACCTTAAACACCAATAAATAAATAAATTGGTGTTAAATTAGGCATTTACTTTTTGACTGCTCTCTTTAGCAAATTTCTGAAAATATATGAAATATTAAATTTTATTTTCAGGAATTTTTCAAACAAGCAATAAGTAAACATTATGTAATATATCTTAAATCTATAGGTGATGGGAAAACCTGCAAAAACTGGTTGTATTATCAGATGTAACACAATTAGGTGAAGTGCAATGTACACCTTTTGATTTTTCATTTGTTATTAACTCACCTTGACAAAGTCAAGCTGAGCTAATCTCATCACTCTACATCCATCATTCGTCAACACCATGTTTTGGTTTTCTCAATGACTTGATATTTCTTATGGAGCTTCCTTTTGAGGTGTAGAATCAAGTTTGTTCAAATGAAGTTTGTGAAGCAATATGTGGCTTTGTCTTGGGAGGGGTAAGATTTTTGGCCCTGCCCAGAATTTCTATTTTCTGAACCGATGGTCTGATTTGAACCAAATTTGGTATGTGGTATTATTGGGTCATAAGTACTTGACTTGCACAGAAAAAATTCCCACATCCCCATGAGAACCCCAGGAGCTAAAAATAGAAATATTTTCAAGCACCCACATTTCCCTAACCACATGGAACAGAGAACTGTTATTTGGTATGAAGCATCCTTTGGACAAGCAGAATTGAATGGTAAAAAAAAATTGACATTGGTTATGTTAGAGTGTTCCGTAGAGGGCATCGAAAAAATGCTGAGTCAGCATATTTGCAGAAATTTAATTTATTTATTTATTTATTTATTTATTGGTGTTTAAGGTCACATATTTCGGCACAATGGCTAATCATGACCTCGACAGTTTTACGGGTGGAGGAAGCCGGAGAGAACTACCGAGAAACGGCAAGCAACTGTCAGCTCCCCAACATACTAACTCCTCACAAGCAGGGTTAGCATTGGTTGAAGACAATGCACCATCGACGTGCATTACGCCTTAGTACACAACGTCACCGTGCCCCCATGTGGGCAATGGGGGTGAAGTGTCTTGCCCAAGGACACAACGCGGTTGCCGCAGGTGGAATTCGAACCGAGAACTTCTCAGCACATCAACCTACTCAACCACCGCGCCCCCTTGCAGAAATTAAAAAAAAAAAAAAATCTTTTCAGGTCAGATACAAGTTTGTTAGAATAAAGCCCATTGGTTCATATTTGGGCTCAATACAGGAGCCTGAATTTTTAACTTAGGGCAATATGGGGAATATTCTTTAAAAATCTTTTTCAGAACCACCACTCAGAATCTTTTAATGTTTGGTATACATCATTGTTATGAGGGGCAGATTCAAGATTGTTCAAACTAAGTCCCTACATTAACATTTGGACTTCCTATGGAGGCCGAAATTTTAACTTAGTTCAATATGGGGGATAAGGGAGTTCGGTGGCTCAGTGGTAGACTGTTGGACTTCTATGCTAGAGGTCCCGAGTTCGATCCCTGTCCGGGACGACCCGCGTTGTGTCTTTGGGCAAGGCACTTTATCCCAATTGCCTACATGGGGGCAAGATGACGCCATGTACTAAGGCATACTGCATGTCAGTGGTGCACCTGTCTTCAACTGCTGTAACCCTGCTTGAGCGGAGCTCGGACAGTGTCAGAATGTTGAGAAGCTAACAGTTGGTCGTCGCTGCTTGGTGGTTCTCTCCGGGTACTCCGGCTCCCTCCACCCATAAAACAGTCGTGGACAAGATTAGCCACTGTGCATAAGTATGTGACCTTAAACACCAATAAATAAAAATAATAATAAATATGAGGGATAATTTTTAAAAATCTTCTTCATATCCACCAGTCATAATTCTTTCATATTTGGTATGCAATATCTCTAGGAAGGGGGGGGAGGGGAGGGGGGGGAGGTGTCAGATTCAAGTTTGTTCAAATCAGGTCCCTAGGTGTATATTTGGACTCGCTATGGTAGCCCAAATTTTAACTTAGTGCAATATGTGGAACTTTCTTTAAAAATCTTCTTCAGATCCACCAGTTGAAATTTTTTCATATTTGGTATGTAACATCTCTAGGGGGGTCAGATTCAAGTTTGTTCAATTTGAGTGCCTGGGTTAATATTTGGGCTCCATATGGGAACCTGAAATTTAACTTAGTACAATATGAGGGAATATCTTCAAAAATCTTCAGATTCACATGTCAGAATCCTTTCATATTTGGTTTACAACATCTCTAGGGGAGTCAGATTCAAGTTTGTTCAAATTGGTTCCCTGGGTTAATATTTGGACTCACTATGGTAGCCCAAATTTTAACTTAGTACAATATGAGAAAATTTCTTTAAAAATCTTCTTCTTCAGTGCCACTTTCAGAATGTTTTCATATTTGGTATACAACATCTCTGGGAGGGGTAAGGGGGGGGGGGGGGGGGGTCAGATTTAAGTTTGTTCAAATCCGGTCTGTAAGTTAATATTTGGGCTCGCTATGGTAGCCCAAATTTTAACTTAGTACAATATGAAGATATTTCTGTAAAAGTTTTCTTCTTCAGATCCAACTGTCAGAATGCTATCATATTTGGTATACAACATCTCTAGAGAGCCTGGGTTAATATTTGGGCTCCCTTTGGGAACCGGAATTGGCCATGTAGCTGAAGAATTAGAAAGTTTGTATTCAGTACCCTCTGGAGGTGTGTAACTAAGATTAACCCACATAGGTTGTATCAAGGGGCTTCATAGGGAAGCACCACATTTTACATTATGATCAACTGAAGAAAAGGCATGATGCTTGGACTATTTTTGTCACTCCTGAGGGGCTCAAGGCTTGACAGTGTATCCTATGGAGATGGATTGCTTAATGTAGACTCATTCTTGGACTCTGTTTATATTATGTTCTGTTCAAGGTGAGCTTTTCAGGCCCAATGGGGCCTCTTGTTCAACTTATACTGCCTTATACCATAGAATATGTTATCTATGTGTTTGTATGTTGTTAGTTACATCATGTATGTGTATGACCACTGAGTATCCTGGTGCTTATCTTCTCTTCTGTCATCATCTCCTAGATCAACACATATTCAAATTCTGAAAAGTAAAGCTTTACAGATGTTGGGATAAAGTATAAATCTTATGCACACTGATGTGGAAAAATCAAAATGTCAAGCCTAAATTATCCCATAATACAATTAGAAATTGAACCGATTAAATCTTGTTTGACTGAGCTTATTGAGCACTGTCAAACAAAATTGAATTGGTTCAATTCCTGGTTGCATTATGGGAAAAGTTGCTTCATGAAATTTAAGTATTTTGTTATCAGTGCAGAAGATTAATATCATTTAGTTTATGCTTAGAACAAATTAAAAAAAATTCCTTTTGTACCCGAACCTTTAAGCCTTGTATCTGCTCCATAATTTGTAATCAAGTCTTGGGTATCTCATGATTAAGTAGAATAGTGCTTGTTTACTGCTGTGAACAAGTCCTACTTTACTTGTAAAATAGGACTCAGAACCAATGCCTTGGGTGGAAGTTCTCTTAAAGAGGCCAGCATAGGTATCAACAATTCGCTAAACATGACTTCATAACCTATGTTGCAGTCATGATGTAGAAAGATGCTAAAAATGACCTTAAACACCAATAAATAAATAAATGGCAGACTGTATCGACAGCAAGGATATGACCACAAAACAATGTCAGGGTGAGTCTAGTCTTAACTTCTTTCTCATGACTATATTAGGTTACCAGTTCTTTAGCCACCAGTTTTCTCAAAGGAAGAAAATGTTAACCAGTTGCCTAACTAATCAGTCACATGTGACCATTTCAGTGACTGATTCGTGCTCCCAGGTTGTGTCCTTGGGCAAGGCACTTAATCCCGATTGCGTACATGTGGGCACGATGACGCTGTGTACTAAGGCATACTGCACGTCGATGGTGCGCATGTCTTCAACCAATCTAACCCTGCCTGTCCTGTGGTGCAGAGTTCAGAGTTACGATGTTGGAGAGCTGACAGCTGCTCATCGTTGCTCGGTGGTTCTCTCCGGGTACTCCGGCTTCTTCCACCCGTAAAACTGTCACCGACATGATATGACCCTGGCTGTTAATGTGTAGTTAAACCCTAATAAAAAAAGAAAAAAAAAAAAATCAGTCACATCCACCTGTGTAATTAACAAATTGAGCAGTTGAAAAACAACTATTATCCAAAAAATGTCCACAAAACCATATCATTTGACCCCCTCATTCGAAGAAGGTTGTCAAGCTCATTCCAGTAAGGGATTACATGAAAAAGTTTTGTTGAAATTTTGTAAAAAATACAGTTAAATAACAAATTTTGATATCATGTGTATTGCGTAAAGGGTTAACTAAGGTTTGTAATTAGCAGACACACGGATATTGGCTGTGGCTCATTTTAGAGTGTTCTGAGTGTTTTTGAAGAGTTTGTTCTCAGTTTAGATCACATCATGTTGATACTGAATTCCAATTTTCTTGCCCCAGTGTTAGAATCTATTTTTTAACTATCAAAGAGAGAAGCCTTTCCTGTAAGACTTTGAAGGATAGAATCTTCTGCCATCTCCCAAGAGAATCACTTATAAAGTTGTGAAACAGCTGTACCTATTATGTAAGGTAAGTTCTGAAGAGTGACATAGGTTTTTGCTGATGAAAATAATTCTGTACAAACTGTCCAAGTTTGTTTGAGACTCAACTATATCAAACAAAATATAATTGGTTAAATTCATAGGTCTAAATAGACAATATAGCAAAATAAAGAAGTATCTAAAAACATGAGTCGAACATAATGAGATCTGTCAAACAAGATGCAAGTGGTCCAAATCTTATTCTTACAAGTGGGCATTTAGCATCATTGGAGAAAATTTTGTTACCTCTTTACTCAAGGAAAAAATAAAAGGTTTGGTTCAGGTTATATGCAGTTGAAAAATTGGTCCTTCAATTTTGAGATGAGTGATCGCTTCCACTCACCATAGCTTGTGCGGATTGAAAATTCAGCGAGTGATTTGTCGCTCATGTCAAAATAAATGAATTTGAGCAACTTAAAATTGCAGACTGAAACAGCATCAGAATGGTTAACATTTCTGCACAACCGGTGGTGTTTACAATGGAGAAACAATGTGGTGACTGAGACACGGTAGATTAAAGCACACTTTATTGGTATTTAATGCGGTGGTGAATACCTGTCACTTTTGGAGTATGAAGGATTGAAGAATTATCATATTTCAAAATTGATTGTAGAAATCCCATGTGAAATCAGTAGCTGAATTTACACTGTTATAAGTAGAGTTGCTCCGATTCCAACGTATCTAGAGCAAGCAGAAGTGACTTGGACACTTGTTTGTGAACACGAGGATGTCGTAACTCATTATGAACATTCGATTTAAAAATAAATAGCAGTGAATCGATCATAAACTGGGGCAAATCGTCTATCGGGGTGAATTGTCCAGTTCCCGAGCAACGACTGTTAAATTATGTTTTACTTCGAAAAATTTGTTGCATATTATCCACATTGAATGGCTCTGTCAATGAAATGGTGCAACTTCTCTTGGGGGGAGGGGGGGGGGGGGGGGAGAACATCCCTCGCATGGATCAAATGTCAGGTGGGCTAAATATCACTCGTCATCGTTTTCCAAAATCAAAATACTGAAAAATAAGGTCGGCGAGGATTTTTATTTCTCATACAGTCGCTTAGAATTTTATTCAACATAACGACAAAAATCAACCAGTGCCTTTTACAATAATCGTAATTCAGATTTCATTACTTTTTCAATTTTTATCTTGAAAACTAAGCTTATGACGATTCATTGGAATGGGCTCTCTGGACTCCTTCCAAAGAGGCCTCATAAGCTAGGTGTTTGAGGCTGTGTAATCTGCTGTTTGGGTTAGTTGAAGGGTTGAAATGTATGACCTATTTTTGCAGTGCACTTAATTTTTATGTCTGGTGCACGTATCTTCCTAAAAATCTTCCAATATCATTTTTTATCATATGACTCGTCCGTTTTGTTCACTTTAAAACATTTGATATTTTGTTTTCATATTAATCAGTGATAAATAAAGCCTTCCATCAATTTCATTGGTCAATTTCAAAACTAGACAATTTGATTGGCTGAACAAAATACAACTGGGCCACATTTTCATAATTTGCATAATTAGAGTTGGGAGCTTTCATTGGTCAATTTCAAAACTGGACAATTTGATTGGCTAAACAAAATACAACTGGATCACATTTGCATAATTTCAGTAGGGAGAATTTACGTTATCTGTCCTTTTTAGGGTGGGTTATATTGTATTAATCTTTTACCTACAAGAAAAACGCCATTCATTTTTTTTTAGATTTTCATTTTTGCTTCCAAAACATAGGTTATGACCCCTCATTGGAACGAGCTCGAATGAAAATTTTTAGTTATACGAGGATGTTTTTTCCAAGTGCCGTCTGCAACTCAAGTTAGGTGATGGGTTAAAAAGTCATACTAAGTGGCTAATTTGTGCGTGTGTGTGTCATATGATAAATAGAATATGAAATGAGTGTTTTTCTCATATAGTATTTATGAAACTCATCCAAATTTTTCGTTTGTTAAGTTCTTACAGAAAAATTAAGTTTGGGAGTGATAATTAGGATCGGTCGAGAAACCTGAACCATTTCATTTTTTTTTTTGCTCTGGTTAACACAAAGGACGACATTTGTCAAACAAATGTTTTGAAAAAATAAAATTTTTATTTTGCCTAATAAAAAATAGCTTATGGCACCTCATTGGAATTAGGTCTACAATTTTATTCCAATGAAGGGTCATAAGTTATGTTTTTGAGGTAAAAATTGTAAAAACCAATAATATTTGAATGGTGATGTGTGTGAATAGCACTAGGTTACCAAGTATGAGAGAGAGCTGGGAATTAATTTTACTGGAGCCTGCCGTCTCAGCAGCGTTATGACCCTTGCTTTAGAAGCTCTTTAGCAATCATCACATTTTATACAACTGCTGAATGACTTTCTTGCAATTGATGCAGGCAGTCAGATTGACGAAACACTGTAAACATAGCCCCCCCCCTCCCCCCCCCCCCCCCCCTCCCAATGAAATGATTTATTCATCTTTCACATTTTGTTGAACACAAGATATCCTCAGTAATGGGTTTGGTCATAGGTTCAGGAGAATGTTACATGAATCAACTCAATGTATGCAGCAAACAAATTAAAATCTTCATTTCATTGGGGTCATATTTCCTACACTTCTGTTGATGGTTTACTTTCACTTGTCATAAATCCCTTGCTTTCTGTAATTACTGGGTATTGGAATTTTGAATGGAGGACCCACTTGATAATTATGTTGGGAGCTGTGAGTCATAAAAATTCAAGATAAAAACCACCAGTTGCTGATACAAGAGAAAACAGAAATGAACTATTTTTCACAACCAACCAAACATTGGTGTTCCAGACTTTTATTTCAGCTTTTATCAGCTCACCTGGCCTAAAAGGCTATAGGAGCTTTTCACATCACTTGGCGTCTGTCATCGTCCATTGTCCGGCATCCGTAAACTTTTCACATTTTCATCTTCTCTGTAAACACTGATCTGGTGTGAACCAAACTTGGTAGGAATGGTCTATGGGAGGTCCTCAACAAACGATTATTTTGTTCCTGTCGGATGAAAAACAAGGCTTCCAGAGACATTCTTTGATTCTGGTTGGTGGATTTTCAGAAATCTTCTCCTCTGAAACCACCAGGCCAAATGTTTTGAAACTTCACATAAATGATGACTGAGACCCCCTCTACCAATAATCCTCATTTAATGGTGATCGGGTTACAAACATGGCTGCAATTGCAGCTTACAGTTACTATAGAAACCCTGTGAGAAATCACATTTTCATCTTCTCTGGTACTACTGAGCCGACGTGAACCAAATCTGGCAGGGATAGTCTATGGGAGGTCCTCTACAAACGATCCTCATTTTGTTCCCGTGGGTTTAAAAACATGGCCGCAAGAGGCATTCTTTTATTCTGGTTGGTGCATTTTCAAAAATCTTCACCTCTGAAACTGCCAGGCCAAATGTTTTGAAACTTTTCATTGTTGATGACTGCCCCCTCCCTCTACCAACGATCCTCATGTAATGTTGATCAGGTTGTAAACATAGCCACAATTGCAGCTTATAGTTACTATAGAAACCCTATGGGAAATCACATTTTCATATTCTTCTCTGGAACTACTGAGCCGACGTGAACCAAACCTGGCAGGGATAGTCTATGGGAGGTCTTCTACAAATGCTCCTCATTTTTGTTACCGTGACACCCTCTACCAACGATCCTCATTTAATGATGATCGGGTTGCAAACATGGCTGCAATTGTGGCTTATAGTTAGTATAGAAACCCTATGGGAAATCACATTTTCAACTTCTCAGGAACTACTGAACTGATGTGAACCAAACCTGGCAGGGATAGTCTATGGCAGGTCCTCTACAAACGATCCTCATTTTGTTACTGTGCATTGAAAAACATGGCTGCTAGAAGCATTTTTAGCTGCGACTAGCAGCTCTATAAGTGGCAATGTCGGTCTGTCAGTCCGTCGGTCTGTCGGTCTGTGACCAACAAGTTTCAAAACTCAATAACTTTTGAAATACTTGATGGAATGACTTTATATTTGGCATGTAAGTATATCTTATTGATGTCTAGCCACTGTTCAATGCATGTGTTGTTCCAAATATTTTTCTTGGATTTATGGCCCTTGATGAACTTAGAATTTTGTGAGATTGCACCACCCATTGCAGCTATGGCGTCGATGTCGCGATTTTTTGATTCTGATTGGTGGATTTTGAAAAATCTTCTCTGAAACCACAGGGCCAAATGTTTTGAAACTTTGCATGGTTGACGACTGGGACACCCTCTACCAATTATCCTCATTTAATGTTGATCGTGTTGCAAACGTGGCCACAATTGCAGCTTATAGTTACTATAGAAACCCTATGGGAAATCACATTTTCATCTTCTTCTCTGGAACTACTGAGCCAACGTGGACCAAACTTCGCAGGAATGGTCTATAGGAGGTCCTCTACAAACTATCCTCTTTTTGTTCCCATTGGTTGGAAAATATGGCCACCAGAGACATTCTCTGATTCTGATTGATGGATTTTGCAAAAATCTTCCCCTCTGAAACTACAAAGTCAAAAGTTTTGAAACTTCACATGATTGAGGACTGGGACACTTACCAACGATCCTCATGTAATGTTGATGTAATGTTGCAAACATGGCCACAATTGCAGCTCATAGTTGCCATGGAAAGTCTATGGGAAATCACATTTTTATATGTAGTTCCAGGTGAGCGATTACAGGCTCTTTAGAGCCTCTAGTTCTCACTGCATTGTTTGATAATTAATAGAGTACCATTGTCATATCCCACAATATGAGGGAAGATAATCAGGGGGTGGAAGAGGGAGATGTTGTGGTACACTGGTACAAGTAGGGTTACTATTGGTTGAAAACAAGTGTCCTTGTGTCGATGTTGTATGCAAACTGCTGTCACTCAGGCAGTCAACATCAAGAGTCTTGCCCAAGGACAAGGCAGATGATTTGGATCAGTTTTAACCATCGTCCTATCAATCTTAAGTCCAGCTAACCACCATGTTCCGAAAATGTCATTAAATCCAAATAAATATATAGCCATGAAAGAGAAAAATATTTGGTGATGCACATTGTTTGTTATAATGCGCATTTAAATGTGACTGCCTTTCCCAAAGTATATTCTGCATCCTTCTATTGTTGGATGCAGGAATGATATTTGTGGATGCGATAGGGCCCTGCGAATCACCCAATTCTGCTTTGAATTAAATCTCGAATCAAATAAGGTCTTATATTCAAATTCAAATTGGATCTAGAATCGAATCAGGGGTGTCTTGAAGATGATGGACTTGGGGAATGGGGTGCTGTAAACCTAATTTGTTCCGACAGCGATGGCTCAAGTACCAACAGATAAAATATTCCAACTACATCATCAAGGCATGTCTTCGTCGAAGGTATTCCTTGATGATGTCATTGGAATATTAACCAGTAAGGATTATAGTTCAAAATCAGAAACAGGTGCAAAGCCGCTAGCTACAGCTCATCATTGATACTTCTTGGAAACTTTAAATGTTTTTTCAACAGTGGTAGTGTCTAGTGAGTCTGGAATTAGCATGTTTGGTGGCATGGATATAGACATTGTTTCTGTTTAGATAGCAGGAACTACAATCAGTCTTTATCTTCAATATTATTTATGTACAGTTTCCACCAGAATTATACGTATATTGTGAAATGACGAAGATAACTGATGCCAGCTATATTTCAGTGAGAAGATTTGAATGGAAACGAATCGTGCAGCCGCTTCGAATTGAACCAAATAGCAACTTAAGATTCGAAATCAAATCAAATCTCAAAGCTTCACAGAGCCCTGGGATGTGACCTTGTAAAATTAATTAAGATGTATTCATTTTGTCTCCCTCGTCTTCACCCCCCTACTTTTATCCAGATTGGATGAGTTTGCTATCATGTAGTGTGTATTACTGAGATAAGTATTAATCCCTAACCAAACGGAACTAAATTCTGTACATCTGATAAGTGGAATCATAATTCAGGGTAGCCGCTGGTCCTTGAAGTCCTTGAATTTCAAAACTGCTTACCAAGCCTGGAAAGGCCTTGAAAAATGCCCATAAACCTGTCAGGTCCTTGAAAGTGCTTGAAATCGAAAGCTGGTCTTTAATAGCTATCTGCGTGGTTCAAATAAGAGCACCGTTTTTTTTTTGGCCCCAGTTTTCTAACATGAGGTTGCAAATGAGAAACCATGTGCATGTAACGCGGCTATCAATGTGCAGGGGGCGTGGTGGCTCAGTAGGTAGAGGTGCAGGCTGCAAGCCGAGAGGTCCTCGGTTCGAATCCCACCTGCGGCAACCGCGTTGTGTCCTTGGGCAAGACACTTCACCCCCATTGCCCATGTGGGGGCACGATGACGCCATGTACTAAGGCATACTGCACGTCGATGGTACGCATGTCTTCAACCAATCTAACCCTGCCTGTGCTGCAGTGCGGAGTTACGATGTTGGGGAGCTGGCAGCTGCTCGTCATTGCTCGGTGGTTCTCTCCGGGTACTCCGGCTTCCTCCACCCTTAAAACTGTCACGGTCATGTTTAGCCATTGTGCATAAGTGTGTGACCTTAAACATCAATAAATAATAATAATCAATGTGCAGACTCATTTTCTGTGTTGATTTTTATCCTGTCAACATTAGCAATGCATGGAGGATCTTTGTTAATCTTCTTGATGTGTTGGGGAAAATATTTTTCCGTTTCGATAATTCTTTTGTGTGTGAAAGATTGTATTAAACTTGACTGGCCTGTTTATGAACGGAGTTAACAAGCCAGGAAAGTGCAAGTTTCAGGACAAATGGCTTGAGTTTACCGAGTACAACGCGTGGATTTCACATGTTTTAAATGATTCTCATGCTGCAAGATGCAAAGTAGGCAAAAAAAATATTAACATTACAGCTATGGGAGAATCGGCTCTAAAATCGCATATCACCACAAAGATACACAATTCAGTGTCTGTAAAGTCAGGAGTAACTTTGCTTAATTTTATTGCCCCTAAAAAGGAGGCAGTTAGTTGTAGCTGGGCAAGTGATATCGCTTTAAAATCACAGAATTCATTTACTGTAAGTGAAAAAGATTTGGGAGACATGGCTGTGAATACTTCACAAGTACACACTGCTGAAGTTTATTGGGCCCTTAAAAAAGTCCTTGAATTTTAGTGTAAGTGAAAAAAAATTTGGGAGACATGGCTGTGAATACTTCACAAGTACAGACTGCTGAAGTTTATTGGGCCCTTAAAAAGTCCTTGAATTTTAGTATGAAAGGTACTTGAAAGTCCTTGATTTTTTTCCTTGAAAGTAGGGGGAACCATGTAATTTGTTCTAACCTGTACATTGACTAGAGGAATCAACAATTTTTAGCAATTTCCATCTTATTTCACATCTTACCCAAACTAATTCGATTTATCTTGGGAAAAGTTGCAATGTCAATCTTCATTCATCTAAACTTGTTACTTCTGCTGTCAGCTTTCATGGAATTTTGCAGAATCATCCCTAGAAAAAAACCTATAAATGCATAATTATTTTATTATTGGGAGATGTTAGCCAAAACTCCAGGGGTCATTAAAGTCAGTCAGATTCCTATACATTCACTAGATTGATCCCAGTTTGAGCAACAGGCAATGTTAATAAGGAAAGTTTTCAAATTAGACAGAGATACAGCTGTTTCCAGAGATTGTTGACTAGCAAACTATAAAAGTTACCAAGAATATTTTTGAAGTTTGTAATAAAGCGTTTTTCATCATATTTACGGAGATTCCATCTATTTAGTATTCAAGCTATTGTTGGAATAAAAGTGTTTTACAAATATGAGTAATCAATAAATAAAGAAGAAATTTGTTTGTGAATTCCTTAAAGCAGCACTAGACTTAAGTGATAGCCCTAACTGTATTCAATTAATGATCAGTATCACAAAGTTCAGGGAATTCAGCTTTTTTGGCATATTTTTATCTTGAGTAAAATGGGCATTAGTCATAAATCAGATGATGATTACTAATTTGATAGCCTAATAAATTTTGGTGTACTACAAACTGGAAATTTGCAGGGAATCAGCTAAGAGAATCTCTATTTTAATGTTAGTATAGATCAATATTGAAGTGATTACTACTTTCTGTTTTGAGGATTGTAGTGCAGTACACTACCTGCTGGCCTTGCTATCAGTATCGGCAGAACCATTATATGCCCCAACCTCCAGATGAGATTTCAGTGGGTACACAGTAAAAAAGGACTCTTTCCATATAAATGTTTTGCCTTATAACTCAAGCATCAGTTGTCAGCGATAGCAATAGAGGGGTATGCGGGAAAGGATATTCACATATTGTTTCATCAACACATACTTACCAGAGTTACAGCCCTTGTTTGGCTTAGAAAACTGTGCATAGATTACAAACATTTTACATTATAACTGAACCATTGGTTGTCTGATGTTCATGCCCTTTGGTATGATGGGAGACCAATATATGGGAAAGCATATCTACATTATAGCAGGTTTTGTTCATTCATACTTACCAGAGTTTGGGATGTGGATAGACATTGAAAACTGTCCACACGAATGTTATGCATTATTACTCAAACATAAGTAGTGAGATTTTGATACTCTGTGGTATATTGATAAGACCATTATGTGGGAAAGGATATCTACATCTTGTGGGTTTCACCCACACATTCTTACTAGCAGTTTGCCCCTTATTAACCTTTTGCATCGTTGTTTTTTGTCCATAGGAATTTTTAGTCAAGTTGTGACAAAGTCAAACTCGACTTATAGTTTGATGAATGGCAGGCAGGCGGGCGGGTGTAAACAATTGGGTTTCCAGATGATAACTTGATAATGGTTCAACCCATGTTCATGAAACTTCATAGGTAGGTTGGTATCGGTGAGAGGAAGAACCCTATTAATTTTGGACTTGCTTGGTCAAAGGTCAAGGTCACAGTGACCTTGAATATAGTAAATTGTAAACAATTGATTTCCGGATGATAACTTGACTACAGTTCAACCCACATTCATGAAACTTCTTATGTAGGTTGGCCTTCGTGAGAGGAAGAACCCTATTTATTTTGGACTCACTAGGTCAAAGGTCAAGGTCACAGTGACCCTGAACATAGTAAATCAAAACAATTGGTTTCCGGATGATAACTTGATAATGTTTCGACCCATGTTCATGAAACTCCATAGTTAGGTTGGCATCAGTGAGAGGAAGAACCCTATTTATTTTGGACTCGCTAGGTGAAAGGTCAAAGTCACAGTGACCTTCAACATAGTAAATCGTAAACAATTGGTTTCCGGATGATAACTTGATAATGTTTTGACCCACGTTCATGAAGCTTCATAGGTAGGTTGGCATCAGTGAGAGGAAGAACCCTATTTATTTTGGACTTGCTAGGTGAAAGGTCAAGTTCACAGTGACCTTCAACATAGTAAATCGTAAACAATTGGTTTCCGGACGATAACTTGATAATGGTTGGCCTAGGTGAGTGGAAGACCCCTATTTATTTTGGACTCACTAGGTCAAAGCCCAAGGTCACAGTGACCTTGAACATAATAAATCATAAACAATTGGTTTCCAGATGATAATTTGACAATGGTTCCACCTAAGTTCATGAAACTTCATAGGTAGGTTGGCATTGGTGCAAAAAAGAGCCCTATTTATTTCGGAATCACTAGGTCAAAGGTCAAGGTCACGGTGACCCTTCACATAGTAAATTGTAAACAGTTGGTTTCCGGATGATAAGTTGATAATGATTAGACCCACTTTTGTGCTGTCGCAACTCGACATTGGATCGGTGATCCTATCAGCATTTTTAGCTCAACTTGACAAAGTCAAGCTGAGCTATTGCCATCACTTCTCGTCCGTCGACGTACGTACATTAGTACGTTAGTATGTTAGTACGTTAGTACGTACGTCCACAATTTCCTTTGGCACACCTCACAGGTCGCATTTATGATCAGATTACTTTGAAACTTCTTATGCTTGTTTGGGGTGATCTCTAGATGGGAGCTATCGATTTTCTTCAATTTCCGTCAAAAAATGTTGCCGCGGCCAACGTTCTTAGAACTTAGTTTAGTCAAACCACAATATTTCCCTTTGGCACACCCTACAGGGTTCATTTATGATTTGATTGCTTTGAAACCTGATATGCTTATTTAGGGTGACCTCTAGATGGGAGCTATCGATTTTCTTCAATTTCCGGCAAAAAATGTTGCCACGGCCAACGTTCGTAGAACTTAGTTTAGTCAGACCTCAATATTTCCCTTTGGCACACCCTACAGGGCACATTTATGATCAGATTGCTTTGAAACCTGGTATGCTTGTTTGGGGAGACATCTAGATGGGTGCTATCGATTTTCTTCAATTTCTGTCAAAAAATGTTGCCGCGGCCAACGTTCTTAGAACTTAGTTTAGTCAGAAGACTCAGTATTTCCCTTTGGCACACCCTACAGGGTACATTTATGATCGGATTGCTTTGAAACCTGGCATGCTTGTTTGGGGTGACCTCTAGATGGGAGCTATCAATTTTCTTCAATTTCCGTCAAAAAATGTTGCCGCGGCCAACGTTCTTAGAACTTACTTTAGTCAAACCACAATATTTCCCTTTGGCACACCCTACAGGGCACATTTATGACTTGATTGCTTTGAAACCTGGTATGCTTATTTAGGGTGACCTCTAGATGGGAGCTATCGATTTTCTTCAATTTCCGGCAAAAAATGTTGCCACGGCCAACGTTCGTAGAACTTAGTTTAGTCAGACCTCAATATTTTCCTTTGGCACACCCTACAGGGCCCATTTATGATCAGATTGCTTTGAAGCCTGGTATGCTTGTTTGGGGAGACCTCTAGATGGGAGCTATCGATTTTCTGCAATTTCTGTCAAAAAATGTTGCCGCGGCCAACGTTCTTAGAACTTAGTTTAGTCAGAAGACTCAATATTTCCCTTAGGCACACCCTACAGGGTACATTTATGATCGGATTGCTTTGAAACCTGGCATGCCTGTTTGGGGTGACCTCTAGATGGGAGCTATCGATTTTCTTCAATTTCCGTCAAAAAATGTTCCCGCGGCCAACGTTTTTAGAACTCAGTTTAGTCAGACCACAATATTTCCCTTTGGCACACCCTACAGGGCACATTTATGATTTGATTGCTTTGAAACCTGGTATGCTTGTTTGGGGAGACCTCTAGATGGGAGCTATAGATTTTCTTCAATTTCCGTCAAAAAATGTTGCCGCAGCCAACATTCTTGGAACTTAGTTTAGTCAGACCACAATATTTCCCTTTGGCTCACCCTACAGGGCACATTTACGATTAGATTGCTTTGAAACCTGGTATGCTTATTTACGGTGACCTCTAGATGGGAGCTATCGATTTTCTTCCATTTCTGTCAAAAAATGTTGCCACGGCCAACATTCTTAGAATTTAGTCTAGTCAGACCACAATATTTCCCTTTTACACACCCTACAGGGCACATTTATGATCGGATTGCTTTGAAACCTAGCATGCTTGTTTGGGGAGGCCTCTAGATGGGAGCTATCGATTTTCTTCGGTTTCTGTCAAAAAATGTTGCCCCTGGCAAAAAAAATGACATTGGTACCAATGATCTTCACTTTTGCCATTTCATTTATAACTTACCAAGTTCAAGTTTGTCAAGTTGAGTTACAGTGTCATTGACACTTTCATCTTCAATTTCTGTCAAAAAATGTTGCCGCGGCCAACGTTCTTAGAACTTAGTTTAGTCAGAAGACTCAATATTTCCCTTTGGCACACCCTACAGGGTACATTTATGATCGGATTGCTTTGAAACCTGGCATGCTTGTTTGGGATGACCTCTAGATAGGAGCTATTGATTTTCTTCAAGTTCTGTCAAAAAATGTTGCCGCGGCCAACGTTCTTAGAACTTAGTTTAGTTAGACCACAATATTTCCCTTTGGCTCACCCTACAGGGCTCATTTATGATTAGATTGTTTTGAAACCTTGTATGCTTATTTACGGTGACCTCTAGAGGGGAGCTATCGATTTTCTTCCATTTCCGTCAAAAAATGTTGCCACGGCCAACGATCTTAGAATTTAGTCTAGTCAGACCACAATATTTCCCTTTTGTACACCCTACAGGCAGGGACCAGCCGTGAGGGCGACTAGGGCGATTAAGTCGCCCTTCTAAGCCCAAAGTCGCCTAGAAAAATAGTCGGGGCGATTACAAGTCGCCTTCTAAAAATTGGCCAAAATGAGAAAAGGCTGAACTGAGTGATGCGAGGTTTACATGAAAACGAGTATTTTCAAAAATCGAATGTGCTCGAGTGTGATAAATGGGCATTTTAATTCGTCAAATAAACGTCCATTTATTTGAAATCACACGACAAGCAATTGTCCATTGTCGCTTTTGGCAGATTTTTTTTATTTCTATTTTGTTGCGTTCCAGTCGGAGCTTCAAGTGTCGAAACGAAAATAGGTGACTAACGCGACTCAACAAACAACCCAGTTTGAAAGTAGGTTACGTCGCTTAGGATGCCGAAAATGTATACACAACGGACGTATTTTATAACACATTATTTTCATATCGATTTGCTGACGACTGTTAACTGTTGGGCTGTCTATTCCCAGAAAAACACGAATGGAATTGAAACACATGAAAAAAAGCTTTAGTGATGTCAAGAAAAGCTTTGTACAGGACACAAGTGTGCATGTGGACGATCTTGAAAAAGGGTCCTCCTAAACATCGGAATGACATAAAATGACGCGGAATGACACCGGAATGCCATAAAAATGATGCGGAATGACATTACTTTTACAAAATACTCGACCCCAGAATGTATTTTGTTTATTAATTAACAAAGTACCTCCCAAGCAACCTTCTTACATCTGGTCCTGTTCACACTTTCAGACTTAGGAAATTATTAGCTTGGTAGACTTTGTTGAAAGGCAACCACAGGAGGGTGATGGGGGATTGGCACGAAGAAGAGGTGAGGGGTCATGAAGGAGAAGGTAGCAGTGGGGGATTTTCAGTCAATAATTACATTGTGATTTTTTAACCTGGCACAGATGCATCATAGACAACTGGACCTGGATTATTTGTACGTTAATGGAGGACCATAAATTGAAAATATGAAGAGGCGGCGGGGTGGTACATGAATATTCTTAATTTTCCCCACTTGCCTATGAAGTCTCCCTACATGACTCTGCAGTCTCCCTATTTTTTCTGGAGGGAGACTTGAAGTCTCCCTAAAATTCCATCCTAGGCTGGTCCCTGCCTACAGGGCACATTTATGATCGGATTGCTTTGAAACCTGGCATGCTTGTTTGGGGAGGCCTCTAGATGGGAGCTATCGATTTTCTTCGGTTTCTGTCCAAAAATGTTGCCACTGGCAAAAAAACTGACATTGGTCCCAATGATCTTCAATTTTGCCATTTCATTTATAACTTACCAAGTTCAAGTTTGTCAAGTTGAGCTACAGTGTCATTGACACTTTCATTATTGAATGGCACCAGAAATTATTTTTATATTACCAATGTTGAATCAGTATGCAGGGGAGGTTAACCTGTCTGTCTGCGTGTATGGTTGTTCACAGTGGTGTATTTTTACACCATCTAGCATATTTTATAAATTGCCTATCTCACACATTTTTGAGTGAAAGCACCTTGCTTTTTCACAAATTAGTTACCTGTGAGAAATGTCAAAATTCCAATAAAACACCAGCTGTTGCGATTACAAAAGCTAGGCTCAGTTTAGAATACTTGAAGTATGTTGCGCTAAAATCTCTGGCATGGTATTAGATATCGACTTGGACCAACACCAAATAATTTTAAAATAATTGAGGATTCAAAATGCGGGCAGGGTCAGTGGGAGTCACCCAGGGGTCATTTAGTGCATTTTAAAATATTCTGGCAGTGGGGATCAGTTGATGAACCTCGTGTTTGAATTTTAATTTTCGCAAAAGTAGATGAAGCCAGAAAGCCTTAAAATTTGGGTCATGCTCATTTTTAGCTCAACTTTTAAAGTTATGTCATGGCCTGTCGTCCATCTGGCTGTCTGTCCATCCGTCTACAATTCAATACAGCTCAGGCTAGAGGCCATATTTATAAACTGATCTTTATGAAACTTCTTGGGTACCTTTGTTAACATTGGGGACGAGAACGAGTGTTTGTGATTCCGGTCCAAAATTCAAGATGGCAACCGGCAGCCATTTTGTACCGAAATTAGTGCAGTCAATTTTTTGTACAGAACTTCTGTATGAAAGTTCTGATTTGAATAAACTTTTGTATGAATGTTTAGTATCATGGAATACATCACATATAATACAGGGTTTTTTTTCGTGCAGAAATTATGCAAATTAGATGAACTTTGATTTATCCAGTGCTACTTATACACATGATGACTCCAAATAATGTCAAGATGAGAACATCCCATTTTGGTCCCGATCATTCAGCCTTTATGGCTGCCTGAGCCCAAAGACCTTTAGCATAGTCTATAGGTCGTATTTATGGAAGGATTTCAGTGCAACTTGTTAGGTTGTCTCCATATAATACCTAGATGATGACATCCCCTTTTGGTCATGATTGGTCAACTGTGATGGCTACAGGTGCCCAAAGCCTGGAAATCTTGAGCACAGTCTACAGGTCATATGTATGAAGGGATTTCATTGTAACTTTGCAGGATCACTCCAGATGATGCCCAGATGAGAATGTCCCCTTTTGGTTGCGATCATTCAACCATTATGGCTGCCCGAGCCCGAAGCCTGAATACCTTTAGCACAGTCTACAGGTCATATTTATGAAGGGATTTCATTGTAACTTGGTAGGTTTGACTTCATATAATGTCTAGAAGAGAACGTCCCCTTTTGGACATGATTGGGCAACTGTGACGGCTACAGGAGCCTGAAGCCTGAAAACCTTTAGAACAGTCTACAGGTCATAATTATGAAGGGATTTCATTGTAGCTTGGTAGGATGACTCCAAATAATGTCTAGATGAGAACGTCCCCTTTTGGTCGCGATCATTCAGCCTTGATGGCTGCCCGAGCCCAAAAACCTTTAGCATAGTCTATAGGTTGTATTTATGCAAGGATTTCATTGTAGCTTGTTAGGTTGACTGTATATAATGCCTAGATGATGACATCCCCTTTTGGTCGTGATTGGTCAACTGTGATGGCTACAGGTGCCCGAAGCCCGAAAATCTTGAGCACAGTCTACAGGTCATATTTATGAAGGGATTTCATTGTAACTTCGTAGCTTCACTCCAGATGATGTCTAGATGAGAACGTCCCCTTTTGGTCGCGATCATTCAGCCTTGATGGCTGCCTGAGCCCAAAAACCTTTAGCATAGTCTATAGGTTGTATTTATGTAAGGATTTCATTGTAGCTTGTTAGGTTGACTGTATATAATGCCTAGATGATGACATCCCCTTTTGGTCGTGATTGGTCAACTGTGACGGCTACAGGGGCCTGAAGCCCGAAAACCTTTAGCACAGTCTACAGGTGATATTTATGAAGGAATTTCATTGTACCTTGGTAGGATGACTCCAAATAATGTCTAGATGAGAACGTCCCCTTTTGGTTGCGATCATTGAGCCTTGATGGCTGCCCAAGCCCAAAACCACAAAACCTTTACTATAGTCTATAGGTCATATTTATGGAAGGATTTCATTGTAACCTGTAAGTTTGACTCCATATAATGCCCAGATGATGACATCCCCTTTTGGTCGTGATTGGTCAACTGTGACGGCTTCAGGGGCCCGAAGCCTGAAAACCTTGAGCACAGTCTACAGGTCATATTTATGAAGGGATTTCATTGTAACTTCGTAGGATCACTCCAGATGATGCCCAGATGAGAATGTCCCCTTTTGGTTGCGATCATTCAACCATGATGGCTGCCCGAGCCCAAAGCCCAAAAACGTTTAGCACAGTCTACAGGTCATATTTATGAAGAGATTTCATTGTAACTTGATAGGTTGACTCCATATAATGCCCAGATGATGACATCCCCTTTTGGTCGTGATTGGTCAACTGTGACGGCTTCAGGGGCCCGAAGCCTGAAAACCTTGAGCACAGTCTACAGGTCATATTTATGAAGGGATTTCATAGTAACTTCGTAGGATCACTCCAGATGATGCCCAGATGAGAATGTCCCCTTTTGGTTGCGATCATTCAACCATGATGGCTGCCCGAGCCCAAAGCCCAAAAACGTTTAGCACAGTCTACAGGTCATATTTATGAAGAGATTTCATTGTAACTTGATAGGTTGACTTCATATAATGTCTAGATGAGAACATCCCCTTTGGACACAATTGGGAAACTGATGGCTGCAGGGGCCCGAAGCCCAAAAACCTTTAGCACAGTCTACAGGCCATATTTATGAAGGGATTTCAATGTAACTTGATAGGATGACTCGTTTTGGAATAATTTCACTGTATCTTGGTAATTTTCGTTGATATACGTTAACTGTGAGGGCCACATAAATTAACTGTGAGGTCACATTAACCCACCCCTCAGCTCTTTAGAACAGTGTACACCTCATATTATTTTTATCACAAACATAGCATACAGGGAACAGAAATGAACATATTCCCAATTATCACAATTCTTGTCTTTTTTCATAATCCTTTCATAAACATTGAACATTATCCTTTTCATCAAACACAACACACAGACAAGTTAAGCTACATTGTCATTGACACTTTCATTTTGTTTCGAAAACATAGGTTTTGACCCCTCTTTGGAACGAGCTCAACCAGCTCGTTCCAATGAGGGGTCATAATCTATGCTTTTGAGACAAAAAATGAAAAAAATTAGTTATTCAAAAATTTTGTTTGCAAGTATCGTCTGCTTTTCATGTTAGGTAAAGGGTTAATCGGTTCACACAATTCACATCAATATGTATATAAATAATCTTGTGAAGAAAAAAAAGGGTTCTTTTGAAATTTTGTGCCTTGGGCATATTGTTTGGATAGTAATTTTGGGTCCTGATAGTAAAATTTGTGTTTTGTGAAATTCTGTGAATTTGTGAAGATTTTACATTATAAAGGGGAGGATGCTACATTATTTTTGGAGGGAAACATTTGTTCTCATGTTCTTGCCAATCTGCACTCTCCCATAAATTTTAACCTTTTACCCAGTGAACACAATATTAAAATTTATTTCAACTTTTTAAAAAATGAAAGTGTCAATGACACTGTAGCTCAACTTGTTAAGACATCTACATGTATAGTATGTGACACAGCAATGACAAACATCAAGGTAATGACCTGATAACAAAGGTACATATGACCGTTGCCTGTAACTAATGTATAGGTAAAGTATTATAAAGGTGGGTGACAGTCAGATGCTAAACTAGAAAAGAAATCTTTGAGTCCCAGAGTGGGTCTTACTGAACCCCAAAATATTTGTTCTCATAGCACAGTGATAACAAAGGCACCCCAAAACACACTCGTTCCTGTCCCAAGGTGAAAACAAAGGTCCCCAAGAAGTTTCATGAAGATCAGTTCATAAATACAAGCCATATAGAAGTTGTGATAAAAAAGTGATTGGACCTAATTTCGGTACAAAATGGCCACTGGCAGCCATCTTGAATTTTGGACCGCACCCAGAAACACTCGTTCTCGTCCCAAACAAAGGTACTAGAGATGAGACGATTAATCGGTGTAACATCGGCACTTGGCCAATAAGCACCCATCGGTTCACCATCGGCACTCATGATTCAACATCGGCCCTCGCCGATTGTCTGAAACTCAGTGAAAGTGAAAGTGTTATGGATGAACTTTCTTCCACTTCATGGGACAACCAGTGGCAAGCGATCGGTACGTAACTCGTCTGTTACTGATACCATGTAAATGATGGTTCGTGAAAGAAAAGGCAGAATATTATATTAAAGATTCTGATTGTGTAACTGTGTACTGAGTTGTTTTTTATCTATCATGTGAATACGGACTCTCTTTACTGCCCAAACTGTACTTCATTCTGCAAAATGTTGCAATATTTCTTTCAACCACGCTCATCGTCTCATTAAATATATATTGGACAGATAATTCCTCCATATTAGTAATCCATGTTAATTGTGAAAGGTTTGGGTGCAAAAAGTTTAATATCGGGCCATTCGGGGTGGGATTTATCAACACGAAGCCACTGAATTTTTCTCATGTTGAATTGTGTGGAGCACATGATAAAAATAGATAATGCAGTGCAACGTCATAACTCGTGTGACACAATCCCATATATGGGTTTACCGAAAAGAAACTCCCACTTTAAAACGTGTGGTTCCAACAACGGCTTTTGATTTTCACTAAACATTTTCTTCCAAATAACTGATAGTCGACTTCAAAGCCTGTGTAGGGGGGCGATTCGGCAAAGACCCGACTTTGAAATGAATTGTTTCCATTGTTGATGTGAACCGCATCAAAGGCTCAGAACACAATTTACCGTGACGATGCACGTGATGAGTTCTCGACTCAGTTGTTAGCTGTTTATTTTAAATCGTAAATATTCTGCACTGATGGTGCTTCATTGACATAAAATTACCCCTTTGATGTCTGTTATTTAATTTATTTAAGTGAGTATTACCGTACTGACTCGTGTCGAAGCCCAGGGGGTGCTTGCAGTGGATAAATAGCAAAGTGGTAAGTGGTGGTGTTGGGGGGGGGGGGGGGGGTGGGCTGGCTTAGTGCTTGCAAGTCGCGTTGGGATGCGTCGGAAATTGTCGAAATAAGACAAGTAAGTATCCACTGGGTATGTTACGTTTCTTTGGAAACCACCTACCAATTTTATAGAATTTGCTTTAAAAATTCTCATAATTATCTTGTACATGCAGTTCAGATTTCGGGTTTTAATCCTGAATTTAATGAATAAAACAAGCAGAAAACCATGTGGTGTTTTAATTTTTTTTTTTTTGTACAGGTTACTCTCGAAGCCAGAAATGGACGTAAGTTGACAATCAACACTGCAAACCACCCCCTTGAAAACAGGCAAACATAGTCTGTTTAAAAATAGCTGTTTTTTTTAATATGTACATTTTATTATGAATAAAACAAAATAAAGCTTCACACAAAATCAATAAAAAAATTCTTCATATGAAGACCAGATAAAATTTACACAGCGGAATATGAATAACAAAATAGTTGCCTCCCTTGGCAAATTCGAAAATTTGATTTTACACTGAAAGTCATAACTTCACATGTTGCAGAGCATGATGAAATGATAAATGAGCATGATTTATTGAACCAATATGTCATAAATCATATTCCTGGTTATATTGTTAAAAAATTCTCAAATACCAGAGTTGTAATTATTTTTTATTTTTATTTACCACTTTCTCATTAATTTCTGAATACCTGTTTTTCACAATAAGATGTGCAGGCTCGAAAGTGGCAGTGTTCTTTTACAATGAGTTGTGCCCCGCTTGAAAGTGGCAGTGTTCAATCAGTATCTTTCTGATGATATTCGACCACTGTGAAAACTGTGAAAACTATATGTTGTGGGCGTGTTTCAGACAATTATTGACAGCAGCCTGCACTCTCATTTGAAACAAGTGACAGCTTCCAAAAACGAGGTCGACAAAAAAATAAACAAGTCAATTTTGCTTGGGATAATATTTTAATAAAGACTTATTACACTGAACACAGACATAATGTATTACACAAAAGACGAATTTAACAACACAAAAATCTCAACTCCAAAAAATATTCATATACAGTATTGCAGTTCTATTTGGTAAGTACAGTGTTGCAACAAGTCAGCTATTTTTCCATTTGATGCCTGTAAATTTCACGTCTTGTCTCAAACAACTTTCGTCCAATTTGAAACTTGGGGGGTGGGCTTTGACTCGAGTAGGACACCCTGGTTCACAAATCTGAAAAAGCAGGGGGTGGGCTTCGACACGAGTATGGGCTTCGACACGAGTCAGTATGGTAAAAGTGTGTTATCTTCCGGGTTGATGGGGATTCTGATTAAGGTAAATCAACCAGTTTCTGCAGTCAGCTTGAATAATAAAGAAACCATCTGACATCGGCATTCGGTATCGGCCGATTGTTGTCTAAAATAATCGGCATTTGTCTTATGGGGCATTTTACTAATCGGCTCATCTCTAAAAGGTACCCAAGAAGTTTCGTGAAGATCGGTTCATAAATACAGCCTCTAGCCCAAGCTGTATTGACATGTGCACTTACTGTGTACAAGTAGCACTGAATAAATCAAAGTTCATCTAATTTGCATAATTTTTGCACGAGAAAAAAACCCTGTATTATATGTGATGTATTTCATGTTACTAAAAATTCATACAAAAATTTATTCAAATCAGAACTTTCATACAGAAGTTCTGTACAAAAAACTGATTGCACTAATTTTGGTACAAAATGGCTGCTGGTGGCCATCTTGAATTTTGGATCACAACCAGTTAAAAGATTGTTTAAGAATAAAGTAGGAATATCTTGACAGGCTTTGATAGGTTGTTATGAAATGTGAAGAAAAGCAACCAATATCTGTATTAATGATGTCTGAACTGTATTTGACTGTATAGTGAGATATCTATACACTGTGGAGGCACATGCAGTTAATGTTCAGAAATTTGGCAGATTGTGTCTTAAATATTGAGAGAGAGAAGAGGGAACTTGTATTCTGTTTGTAGAATTCTGAGTTTCTTACCAGAACAGTGAAAAGTTAAGCATGGTAGTTGTATAATTGAGACATTTCAAATAATTAAATCATAATGTCTGATTTTGTGTATCAAATATTTTTCAATGTCTTGAATTACTCAGCAAATTAATTCATGGTGACTGTTATGACTTGCTCTTTGTGGAATTCATCTGGTTACTTAAATTAGCTGCATAAGAGTTAACTGCAGAATTTATTCAAAGATGAGAATGGAGAAATCATGATTCATTTGAACTGCACTGCTGGCATTTGGCAATACACTATCCATAATATTTTATCATCTCATATTACACCATATGATTAAATTAGTATAGGGGAAATGTATCTACTCTTAAATACCTTATCTGATTAGGAAGCTGTAAGCAGTGTGGTCTCCACTGCTAGACACACCTGTTCTTAATAAAGTCTTATACCTGTATTAACTCTTCACACACACTCTGCACTTATTCATAGTAGCAAGTTGAAGCTGTTTCACTGCAGCTGTGATTTCATTTATTTGATTTGAAAATTGAAGAAAAGCGAGTTGAAAAATTATTGAAATGTGAAGAAATGTTTATTGAGATGCATTGATGTTGTACCTCTACATTTGTTCCCATTGGACCCCCAAGAAGTGGATCATTGCAGAGGAACTCTGTTAATTGACTAGCAACTTTACAAGTGAAAATTATGCTTTAACAGGAGTATTCAGTAAACAGGGATTTGAACAACTTCCTGTATTTTAGAGATAAACTGAGCATTTGTTCTATTGTATTTTGTTTGACAGAGCTCATGGAACTCTGTCAAACTAGATGTAATAGATTAAATGATGTATAGGATGTACTGAGGTAAAATAGGGCAATAATAAACTAAGGAAATTCAGTTATTATCACGGTGATTTCCCCAATAAATTACAATTTATTTTTTTTTCAACTAACAGGAGTTTACTTTATAGGCCATAAAATTTGAGAGGAATGATTTTATCGTTCCTCTTGTGGTTATCGAAATGAAAAAAAAACAGATAACTGAAAAGTTGTTCGTCTGGAACTACAAACAGTTCGTCAAAAAGTTGTGTCTTATCACCTTATCTGATAGTACTGTTTTAAAATGTTCCTGTGGGAAGACCCCTCTCTTCAATGCTCAAACTCTCTAGACAGCTGATGCCCCATGTGCTTGCCGCAGCTGTTTTCGAAATCTGTGAACTGTCATCGTGGACGGGTCAAAATCCAGAGGTGGTCATTTTTTAGCTCAACTTTGGCGAAGCCAAATTTGAGCTTATGCCATGGCCCATCGTCCGTCTGGCCGTCTGTCCATCAACAATTGGATACGGCTCAGGCTAGAGGCCGTATTTATGAACCGATCTTTACGAAACTTCTTGGGTACCTTTGTTATGACTGTGGGACGAGAACGAGTGTTTTTGGGTGCAGTTCAAAATTTAAGATGGCTGCCAGCTGCCATTTTGTACCGACGATGCAGAAATCTGTTTTTTGTACAGAACTTCCATATGAAAGCTCTGACTTGAATAATTTTTTGTATGAATGTTTAGTACCATGGGATACATCACATATAATACAGGTTTTTTTCTTGTGCCTAAATTATGCAAATTAGACTAACTTTGATGTTTTTTGGTGTTACTTTCAGCACTATAAGTGCAATGCCAATACGGCTCGGGCTAGAGGCCGTATTTATGAACCGATCTTTACGAAACTTCTTGGGTACCTTTGTTATCACCGTGGGACGAGAACGAGTGTTTTGGGGTCCGGTCCGAAATTCAAGATGGCCGATGGCAGCCATTTTGTACAAAATTTGGTGTAATCAGATTTTTGCACAGAACTTCCATATGAAAGAGCTGATTTGAATAATTTTTTGTGTGAATGTTTAGTACCATGGGATACATCACATATAATACGGGTTTTTTTCTCGTGCAGAAATTATGCAAATTAGATTAATTTTGATTTATTCAGTGCTACTTATACACAGTAAGTACACATGTCAATACGGCTCGGGCTAGAGTCTGTATTTATGAACTGATCTTCACGAAACGTCTTGGATACCTTTGTTATCACCTTGGGACGAGAACGAGTGTTTCTGGGTGTGGTCCAAAATTCAAGATGGCTGCCAGTGGCCATTTTGTACCGAAATTAGGTCCAATCAGTTTTTTGTCACAACTTCTACACAGCTCATATTTGTGAACTGATCTTCACGAAACTTCTTGGGTACCTTTGTTTTCACCTTGGGACAGGAATGAGTGTGTTTTGGGGTGCCTTTGTTATCACTGTGCTATGAGAACAAATATTTTGGGGTTCAGTCAGACCCACTCTGGGACTCAAAGATTTTTTTCTAGTTTAGCATCTGACTGTCACCCACCTTTACAATACTTTACCTATACATTTGTTACAGGCAACGGTCAGTATTTATGTTCAGACCATTACAATAATTTATATGTACCTTTGTTATCAGGTCATTACCTAGATGTTTGCCATTGCTGTGTCACATACTATACATGTACATGTCTTTGCCTTGACAAGTTGAGCTACAGTGTCATTGACACTTTCATTTTTCCATGCATATAATTACCCTGTTGCTTCATTGGTGGAAATTTTGCTAAGTGTCGTAGCAGATCATCTCTGAATTATATGCGTGGGAAAATGCCCACCCAAAGATTTTGATCCATCCACGATGGCTGTACTGTAATCAGTCCTCTTTATTATATCCAGATGAAAAGTAAATAAGTTATCTCAAAATTCAAGATTTTATTCTCTTTTACCTATATGCAATTAACTGGTCAAATTCGTACTGAAGCTATGGTAAATGTTTTGGTGTTTTAAAATTATACTCAATTAACAAGGTTTTTCAATTAAGAAATATCTAGTGAAATGGGCTCCACTGCACTTGTTTGGTGAGGTGGATAAGTTGTGCTTTACTGATGTAATAGGACCTGTAACTAATGGCTCAGGTGAGAGTTCTCAAAAAGTGGCAACAGAATCTTCATAGGCAGAACTAAATGTTTCAGTTAGATTAACTGAAGTCAAGGTAAGCTGTTGCCATGGTGCATGCCAATGTCTGTTAGTCTGTCTGTCCGTATTTCCACAATTCATTTGGTGTGGACTACATACAGGCTGCAGTTTTATTTCGATCATGACCAAATTTCATATGCATATTCGGATTCATTTTTAGATGAGAACATTGTTTTATAGTAATGATCCTCCCACTCCCCTTCAGTGTCCACCCTAGCAGCCATCTTTGTCTTCTTCAGCACAGGTTACAGGTCGCATTTATTTATCAATTTTCTTGAAATTTGGCAGGGTGATTTAGCATGATGAGTAGATGAAAATGTTCTATTTTGTTAATGGTTGGCCACTCAAAATGACCACCACCTTTGATTTCTCCAGAACACTGTCATAAAATTGTTCAGTGCAGACTACACTCTGCAGTTCTTTTCTGATCATCACCAATTTTCATTTGGTTCAACCTTGTCAAGCTCATGGGATCATAAACTATGTTTTTAAGGTAAAAAAACAAAAACTTTTACTTGTTCAGGAATTTGCTTAGCCTATGTTGTTTTAAGTCCTTTTAGATAAAGAATTAGCCAGATATCACAAAATCACCAAACAGAATTTCTTCAGCATAAATACACAAAAGAATTGTCATTCCAGAAAACATCACAACACTGAAAAAAATCCTTTGGTAAGAATGGTGTATAACTGCAGAAGTCTCTATACATTCATCGAAACCCTAAACCAAGCTTGTTATAATTGCATTAGGGGTGCTGTGATGCCATGGTTAGCCTATCAAACTTCTGATTTTGAGTTGTGATCTTGAACTTGGCCAGGGTTACTTGTGTTGTGTCTTGAGATGTGCAATATACCTAAAAACCAAACCAATACCGATATCATGGGGATACCGATAAACCAAACCATACCAATCACTGAGCACCAAAACCATCTGAATTTTCAAATTTTTCTACATTCGCAATTTAGAAGGCGTTGTTAAGCTGAATTAACAGGCAACCAAGACTTGACTAGAAATCACTGCCCAGGTGATTTGTTATTGTTACCAGGACCTCCTGAAGATGACATGGTCAAGGCACATGCTCTGAGATTGCAAATGCCTCAATTAGGCCTTTAAAAGTTAAGGTGTGTTTAGAAGAAGTCACAAAATTACTATAGATATGATTTGTGTTTGTAAAAGAATGCCACTGTTGAACTCATTGGCAGTGGCATTTATTGTGCTGTGGTAGAATGATACAAGAACAACTTATTCTGTATTTTGTTGATATGAAGTACCCGTTGGTACTATCAGAAAAATCTCAGTCAAGTCAGATACCAAATACCAAACCAATATCAAGGTATACCCCCTTAAAAATACCAAAACCGATATCAAACTCCTTGTTCACGAAACTAAAGCCTCACTTGCTGATGTGGGAGCATGGTGGTACAGTGGACTTGAGCATACAGCACACTTACAGTACACAAAAGCCTTCAGTCACTGCAAATCAAGATTGTTATCAGTTCTTTACCCAACACACAAGATATCAGAATTTATTATTTTAATTATTGTTATTTTTTATTTTTCAAAAAATCTCAACAAAACCATATAATGTGCCCCCCTCATTGGAGAGCTTGTTCCAATCGGGGGGTCACATAATCTGTTTTGTTGAAATTTTCTGAAAACTCTTGTTCTTTTCAACAGCTCCCTTTGTGAATTCCGTTGCTGATGTGTTCGGTAAAGGGTTAAATTAGATATTTACAGCTACTTTCCATTACTTGCTAGTTCTTTCTGGGTATTGGGCCAACTGTGAAACTGTCTAGCATGAATGGCCATTGATGCACTAAACTTTTCTCCATCCCTATGTTGTGGTCATAAGATAGCTAAAGGTGCTGAAAGTGACCTTGAACACCAGTGAATAATTAAATAAATCAGGAAATCTGTATGTAAGTAAAATATGAAAATTTTTCAGTCAGTTTTTTTTTACAATTGAAAGTGTCTTTAGTGGTGTTAGGTTTCGATGGTGCACTTGTCTTCAGCTAATGCTAACCCTGCTTGTGTGGAGTTAGTATGTTGGGAAGGCTGTCTGACAGTTGCTTGCCATTGCTTGGTGGTTCTCCAGGGTACTCCAGCTTCTTCCGCCCATAAAACTGTCCGACACGAGGTGACCCTGACTGTTGAAAGTGTCAATAAACCCCAAATAAATAAATGGATGATGGTGTTAGGAAAAGAATTAAGTTAGATAAAAGATTAGGCCTAAAAAAGTTATAAATCTGTTTCACGGCTCCCCCCACATGGTCTTTTTGGCTGCTGCATGCTCTCTTTTTATATCCAATACAAACTTAAAAAAAAATAGGAATTAAATAGTTTATGTCTGATATTTTACCCAAGGTAATAAAATTGATAAATATGCCCCTTGAGTGCAAGAAGACTTTGTAATGATTTAGCATTGCAAAGCCTTCTTGCACTAAAGGGACGAAATACACCACCACCCATGCTATTCTCTTGATTATGAGGCCTAAAACATTAAAACTAACCAAGAACATGAACTTTTGATGGCAGAGAAACAATTACAAAAATAAGAAATAAATTTAAAAACCACCCGCCAACATGCAATTGTACAAAAAATGGCCCCAGACGGAAGATCTACTTTGTGGGGCCTTTGGGTCCTTAGATATAGCATTTCCAGTTTCTCATCTGTGATATATGAATCACATAACTAACAGCCATTAGCATTACATGGGTCATTAACAAAGCCAACTTGTTTACATCATTGTTGCAGTATTTTATTTTTCTGATTGATCATCTGTGTGATGTAAATACTGCTATTACACATCAATTATGAAGTACCTATTACAGCTGACAAACCAGCCTACAAATATCTGAAAAGTAATATTTACTGGGAAGTTTTCACCATGATTTATTATGACTCTCAGCCATTCTGTGAATCATACTACCACTGGTAATTATCTAATTGTCTGTAAGAATGAAGCTTTTCTGAATATGTTACATAGAAATATATTGCACTGCATACATCAGGTTGAACAGCAGTTTGAATAGATGGAAATGAGTTATGAAAATTATTCTTCCAAAAATTAGTTGAACTGCTCCAAATTTTAAATTGAAGCCTGTCATTGCTGTATGACTACCTTAATACTGGAAGCTGTAAACAGGCCTCAATTAGGAAGTATTCAAAACTACAAACAGGGCGCAATTAAAAAGTACTGGAAGCCATAAATGGCTCAGGCAGGAAGAACTTGAAGACACAGATATGGCTCAATTAGGGAGTAGAGGAAGCCTCAACAGGGCTCAGAACTGGAACCCACAAACAGGGCTCTGAAAGTACTGGACGCCATGAAAAAAGGAGAAGGTATTGGAAACAACAACCGTTTCTCAGTAAGAAAGTACTTGAAGCCACAAATAGAACTCTGGAAGCCACAACCAAAGCTCTTTAAGTATTTGGAGCCATGAATCGGGATTTGACAAAATTTTATTTCCCTATGAGAGGCCCGAAAGTAGAGCCCTTCTTGTTGACTGTGTTGGACAAGCTCTTCTTCACTGCTTGAATGGAATCCCAGAAATGAAATGCTGAGTTTGACAGTCTTGATCAGAAAGGGCTTATAAGCTGTGTTACGTGAAAAAAGTTGAAAATAAAAAGTGTCCGAGTTTGGATGCACTTGCATGGAAGTTTCCTGTGTGAAGCATTCTACCTCAAAACATTGAAAAGGAATGTAGATTGCTGAACAAAGACATTGTCTAATCTCATCTGAGGTTGAACTCTTGTTTATTGAGGCATTACCTTTGTTACATTGTGGAATTTTGATTTAATATGCAGTGGGTACAAGTATCTTCAAGTGTTTTTACACTGTATATATTGTCAGGTGGTTCATTTTTGTTAGCTCAACTTTGACATAGACGAATTTGAGATTTTGTCATAGCCTGTCGTCTGTCTGTCTGCCTGTCCATCAACATTTCAATACGGCTCGGGCTAGAGGCCGTAGTTATGAACCGATCTTCACGAAACTTCTTGGGTACCTTTGTTCTCACCTTAGGACGAGAACGAGTGTTTTTGTGTGCGGTCCGAGATTCAAGATGGCTGCCGGCAGCCATTTTATACCGAAATGAGGTGCAATCAGTTTTTTGTGCAGAACTTCTATATGAAGGTTCTGATTTGAATAAATTTTTGTATGTATGTTTAGTAACATGGAATACATCGCATATAATACAGGTTTTTTTCTTGTGCATAAATTATGCAAATTAGATGAAATTTGATTTATTCAGTGCTACTTATGCACAGTTCGTACACATGTCAATACAACTCGGGCTAGAGGCTGTATTTATGAAATGATCTTCACGAAACTTCTTGGGTACCTTTGTTATCACCTTGGGACGAGAACGAGTGTTTTTGGGTGCGGTCCGAAATTTGAAGATGGCCGCCAGCGGCCAAATAGACAAACTTTGATTTCTTCAGTGCTACTTATACACAGTAAGTGTACATTTCAATACAGCTTTTATGAAGTGATCTTCACAAAACGTACCTTTGTTGTCACCGTGGGACAAGAACAAGTGTTTTTGGGTTCGGTCCAAAATCCAAGATGGCTACCATTATCCATTTTGTGCCAAAATTAGGTGCAATCAGGTTTTTTTTGTACAGAACTTCTATATTTATTGACGATTTTTCCTTTGAAAGGAGTTGATGAGTTTATTTTTAGCTCAACTTTGACTAATTTGAGGTTTTGTCATGGCCTGTCGTCAGTCTGTCTATCTGTCCAACTGTCAACACAGCTCTTGTTACAGGCCGTATTTATCAACTGATCTTTATGAAACTTCTTGGGTACCTTTGTTATCACTGTGAGACGAAAACGCGTGGTTTTGGGTACGGTCCGAAATTCAAGATGGCCACCAGTGGTCATTTTGTACCAAAATTATTTTAGAGTGCCAGCAGGTGCTCTCCAATAATTTGTAATAAAACAAATTTTGAATAACAAATTCAGACCATCACAATTAATCTAGCTCTCAACCAGTTTAAAGGATAAATGCTTGAGCAGTCCAAGTGTCCTTTAAATAAATAAACGGCACAATTTGCATGATGTGTGATTTGAAACAATAGAAGATTTAGTTAAATCTTCTATCATATCAACTTCAATGCGCAAACTTTATCCAGTGAAAACCTGCCCACCACTACTTAAATCTTTTATCATATCAACTTCAATGCGAAACCTTTATCCAGTGAAAACCTGCCCACCACTACTTGAAAACTGAACAATATTTTTCAATAAGATTTGCACTTGTCAAACTTTCTCCAACAATACTGAGAATAAATAAAACAGCATGTATCTTCCCCTTGATGATTTTTCCTGTTTTAGCAATAGACGAAGTTACATTTTTGGCATCTCTCATCTCCTTAAACTGACTGAGTTAGTACTAAATTCAAATCTATAACCCATTCTTATCAAAGGGTTGGAAGGTCCCTTAAAGGGGGGTAGGAGGTAAATATAGCTCTAATGTTTTTCCAGTCCTAACCATGATCAGTGTTTAACCCATTTTGCAGTGAAATCACTGGGTACTCAGCCTGCTTTAATTGTCATATTTATCTATGTTTCAACCATTTTTGAACAAAAAAAGAAATGAACTGTTTCCCAGTTTAGAAAACCCAAACTGAGTTGTATACCTATGCCAAATTTTAAATGAATCGTACTGTGTACCCTCCCACTTCCCCTCCCCTAGTTGAAATGCTTCCTATGCCCTTGAGAAAAAGCAGATTGGGGGCCTTAACCCTTTACCATTTACCCAACATACATTATTTCAAAATTTACAATTTTAATGTTTTGTTTTTTTCAAATTTTTCAAAAAATGTCAACAAAACCATATCATGTGATCCCTCATTGAAACAAGCTCAGTATGCTCGTTCCAATGAGGGATGACATGATATGGTTTTGCTGAAATTTTTTGAAATTTTTTTAAGTGGGCAGATACGACCGATTCCATAGGTAAAATGGTTAATTGTGAAATTTACTCAGATCTGTTCCACTGTTTATTTCACTTCTCATAATTATTGCAGACAAGAAAAATGTCAGAGGAAAAGCATATATTTTAACATATATTCACACAAGATTTTTTTGATTTTAAGAAATCGAGAGATTCACCTATTTACGTACACCTGAATGTTTTTTTGCACTTGCAAAACCAGCCTACAGTGTCTTTCATGTCATTCTGGTCAAAACTGATAGAAAATGATCTCATAACTTTTCTGACAGTACTGTTGTAGCATCATGTGTGTACAATGGTGTGGGGTTTAGTCTGAGTCAAGAGTACTTAAGAAATGGTACTGCAGAAATTTATTGTCAGTGCTTCAAGCTATTTTGCTTCTGCCGGATAGAAATCAGTAAACAAATTCAAGGAATTTTTTTAAAATTGCATTTTTCAGCCAGAACTTGCTTTCAAGCAGTTAAAGCTGGGACGTAGGAAAATGGGGGAATGTGGACACTTCTCCCACCCCAACTTTATCCAGAGAGAGAGATTAGGCTAAACTTATCTCCAATATATTTTTACACCATAATATTGTCACTGCATCAGGGTGAGTATTATTTGTGTGAGGGATTTATATACTACTCAAAGTTTGCTAAGCAGCAAGTATATCCAACTACCTGTTTTACGTTTTAGTTGAAATATTGTAATGAAAAGTGTATATATTTTTTATTTAATTATATCTTTAATGATTTAAGTACAGAAATGAAGATTTTATTTGTGTTTGACATTATTTTTTAGCTTTTGAATACGATACCATGGAAAATGGATATTATTGGTAAAAGAGGAAATTTTTCAAATTTGCCCAAAAGTTGACAGAGTGAACTGGTATGGGTTCAATATCGAGTATGAGACCCATTACTGTTAATTACAGCTTGACAATGCCTTCTCATGCTCCCAATCAGGTTCCTGGTGGTCCTTTGTGGGATGTTGTTCCATTCTTGGACCATTCTTCTGGACACTTCTTGGCTGGACTGGATGGGCTGAAATTGCAAGCTGCAATTCATTCCAGACATGTTCGATTGGATTGAGGTCAAGGGGTATTGCTGGCCAGTCCATACGCTCAATCCCCTCCCTCTGTCGGTACTCCGCGACAGCATGGGCAACATGAGGATGGGCATTATCGTCCATCAGAATGAATCGATCACCCACTGCACCTGCATACAATCTGATGTGGACATCCAGGATCTCATCAATATACCGTTGTGCAGTCAATGTACCACGTTCAAGGACACAGAGCTCTGTACGTCCATCCCAACTGATGCTGCCCCAGACAATGTTTGACCCTCCACTATAGCGGTCATGCTCAGCAATGTTGGCTGCATGGAATCACTCTCCTGGTCTTTTCCATATCCTAGAACGCCTATCTGTGTCGTCTAGGCAGTACCTTGACTCATCTGTAAAAAGGTCAGGTCGCCAATCTTCTCTGATCCTTCCAACGTGGTCCATGGCCCATTCATATCGTGCCTGGCAGTGGTTCTGGGACAGAGGAATGCGAATAACGATCGGAGACCACCTTCGTGCAACCTTACCCAAGAGCTTCACAAACCTGACAATGGGTAGCCCCTTGCTCCACCATCCCTACAGCCCGCCACATTTCTGCTTCAGACAAATGTCTTCTTACATTTGCATTTGCCATATTCAATCATTAAATCACAAGGGTTTGTGTTGAAATGAAGATTGAATACCCTACACATGTCATGTACATGTAGACTACACAAAAACATCAAGAAAATCAAGGGGTACATGCTTTCCATTTCTGTCACGAAAAGTCTGCCGGTCAAGAGAGCTAATGTAAACACTGGGGACCATCTCAATACATTCCTCAATCATATTCACCAACAATATCGCAAATATTTTCACAAGCAAATTTTACAATGATGTGTCAAATATTTGGTGCTGAGCAAACTTTTAGTAATATATTTATTTTTCTCCTTTGAGCTGGGGTGATTGCAATCATTATTGGTAATTAACAGCAAGAGGGGGAGTGCGGTGGGTCAGTAGGTAGAGGTGCAGGCAGCAAGCCGAGAGGGCCTCGGTTCGAACCCCACCTGCGGCAACTGCGTTGTATCCTTGGGCAAGACACTTCATCTCCATTGCCCGCATGAGGGCACGATGATGCCGTGTACTAAGGCATACTGCACATCGATGGTACGCATGTCTTCAACCAATCTAACCCTGTCTGTGCTGCAGTGCGGAGTTACGATGTTGGGGAGCTGGCAGCTGCTCGTCGTTGCTCAGTGGTTCTCTCCGGGTACTCCGGCTTCCTCCACCCGTAAAACTGTCACGGTCATGATTAGCCATTGTGTATAAATATGTGACCTTAAAACATCAATAAATACATAAATAACAGCAAGAGGTGCACAGACTCCTTACTCTCAAGATATGACCGATGAGTCTCTAGTTTGATTTTGATTTGTCTCTTCTGCAGCCTTTAAAGTCAAGAAAAATGCATATTTTTTGCTTCATATTAAACAGAAACTTCAAGTATCCTTCTTTTTAGATGATATACAACACAATGTTGGCAAGAGCTCTCTCTCGAATCGTTCAAATAGTGTGTCACATTACTGCATTTCTTCAGCTTAACCCTCCATATAATGTAACAAGCCATATCCATCTGCATTATTCACAAAAATTGCCTTTCTTATTATTATTTTAAAATGTTCATGTCCAAATTATATCTTGTGACCCTTCATTGGAATGGGCTATTTGAGGTTCTTCTATTGAATGACTGTAAGCTATGTTTTGGAGACAAAAATGAAAATTTTTATAACTCTTTCCCCGTGGAAACCCCGGGAAGTGAAACAATGCTTGTTTACTGTGGTAAACAGGCTCTGTTTTACTGTTAAAATAGGATTCAGTCACCAATGCTTGGGGTGGATGTCCACTAAAATAGGCAACATGGGTATAAAGAATTGTCTGGACTTGACTTTATATCCATGTTGTGGTCACAATTCGCCATTGTACAGAAATATGTGACCTTAAATGCCAATAAATAAAAAATAAATACTTAACTCTTACGTGCAGAGTATTTTTTTGAATTTCTCATAAAATTAAGTTTTGTCTGCTGTAAAGCAGCCATGTCTTAAGTTAATGAAAATTCGATGGGAGTCTGAAATCCAGGAAAGGACTGCTCTTATTTGAAGGGTATATTTATATTATAAGTGCCCTAATTATATTTTTACCAGTTAGCAGGGTATTTGTCGGAAACTGGGGCTTTGTCGATGCTGGAAGAAATAGATTCACGCCACGCGTGAACATATGCCCGCCCGTTTCACTTTTGTCGCGGTGGTTCTTATCCTGAAGAGGTTAATAACTTTTCCTCGAAAAGCATAAATCAACAGGGGTTCACTGAAAACAACAATTTTAATACATATATATAAAAATAAATATGATAATTTGTGACTTACATGGAGTCCAAAAGAATGAGAAAACAAAACGTCAATCACCCCCCACTCACACAGTTTTTTAGTCACTTGCGGGCCCGCATTCTCGGTTGTCACTGGTTTTTCCTCCTTTTCGCTGGTATTTCTTCCTTGGTCGCCTCTTCACTTCACTCTTTCACTGCCGTCGCACAGCCACTAAAGTATTGCCACTTTATCAGGATGCCTTTCCTCCAACGAGTGACGGGATGTCACTCTACCACTGCCGTCACACAGCCACTAGCTTATTGTCACTTTACTTGACTCTTTTCACAAGCAGTCGCCACCAATGGGTTAACTTCTCCCTTACGTTTGTCTCAGGATAATAATGTTCATACAGGCAAAGCCTACTCTGCCTATGTATGGCTTTCCTTCTAAAACAGGTAATACCATTTTCGTAAATACAAATTAGCTCCCTGAGCTCGTACTTTTTGTTTCTGATCCTATTCCCATATATGGCCACCAACTTGGCCCTCGACTGCTCCTATTCTAAATATGAGCTCTGTGGCTTCCCTACGTCACAACGTGCCTATACTTCTGCACCGATGCGGCACCTCCTCTAACCTATAGCATGGGACATCCCCATCTACATGCAAACCCCCTGATATTTATTTCCATAGCCAGAACATTAATTCTCAGTTTAATCGCTCCTCTTGAACTCAGCCGCTTAGATCTATCTTAATTTAATACTCGCTTTAAAGTTCCTTTGAAAGACTCGAATTTTGGTATCACCATGACATTCGGTGACAGGATAGATACGTAATATGGGTGTGTGTCCAGAACATATGCGATGTGCCGTTTACACCATAATTACCTCTTAACTGGCCATAATTACGTAGATAATGATTGCAGGAAAGAACTCCTTTGATCAGTTGTCGGATAGCCCATGTGGCATTCAACAAATTTGCCATAATGGACATTAAATTTCATACTTTTCATTTTACAGCTCTTGAATTATTGCTGGTCTGACAAATCGGTTTTTGAGGTCCGTTATATAAACGCACATTCTTATACCTTGGCCCGAACAAGAAAAATTATCAAAGATATATACACTTTTATACAACAAAATCGCAACTTTTAGCTATTACCTTGACAGTATTTTTGTTCTGTGCAGGAAAATCTGCCTGCTGCAGGCACAGAGTTAATCAAGAAACTTTTGGAAATATATAGCCATCAAGTCGAGTTGGGGAAAGGGTTAATGAAAAAATTACCAGGAATGAGCTGGAGTATACTTTTCAGCTTGGATAAGTCTTGACACTAAACACTTATAAACACAAAGGTTTTATTTGTTTATTCCATCATCTCTACTTGATCCTTTTGGGAACCCTTGGAATGAGAGCATTGTTTTTTTACTGTGTTAGAAAATTTATGTCTTATTGGAATGAAAGGAACCAGTGACTTGTGTGAGAATTGTATAATTGGGTAACTTTTATAGTGTACCATCCCTGAGAGAACTATTTTACTCAATCACTTCATACCAGATTCTCTTATTTCTCAGAGAAATCAACCTCTTTAATAAGTTTGAGTTGTTTTTTTTTTGTTTGTTTTTTTTTGTTTTGTTTTTTTTATTAGGGTTTAACGACATTAACAGCCAGGGTCATATCATGTCGGCGACAGTTTTACGGGTGGAGGAAGCCGGAGTACCCGGAGAGAACCACCGAGCAACGACAAGCAGCTGTCAGCTCTCGAACATCGTAACTTTGAATTCTGCACCGCGGCACAGGCAGGGTTACATTGGTTGAAGACATGCGCACCATCGACGTGCAGTACGCCTTAGAACACAGCGTCATCGTGCCCCCATGTAGGCAATCGGGGTGAAGTGCCTTTGAGTTGTTTTTAATATTTTCTCTATATCTCATATTTCAAAAAGTTTTCTTATTGAGTTGATTACACAGTATTTGTTCAGCGTTTGGTATCATTTTTAGCTCAACTTTGACGTAGTCAAATTTGTGGTTTTGTTGTGGCCTGTTGTCCGTCTGTCCATCTGGATGTCTGTTCGTCCATCAACAATTCAATACATCTCGGGCTAGAGGCCATAATTATGAACCGATCTTTACGAAACTTCTTGGGTACTTTTGTTATCACCATGGCACGAAAACGAGAGTTTTGGGGTGTGGTACAAAATGCAAAATGGCCACCAGAAGCCATTTTGTACTGAAATTAGTACAATCAGTTTTTTGTGCAGAACTTGTGTACAAAAGTTCTGATTTGAATAAATTTTTGTATGAATGTTTAGTAACATGGAATACATCACATATAATACAGGCTTTTGTCTCGTGCAGAAGTTATGCAAATTAGATGAACTTTGATTTATTCAGAGCAACTTATACACAGTAAGTACACATGTCAATACGGCTTGGGCTAGGGGCTGTATTTCTGAAGCGATCTTCACGAAACTCCTTGGGTACCTTTGTTGTCACCTTGGGACGAGAACGAGTGTTTTTGGGTGCGGTCTGAAATTCAAGATAGCTGCCGGCAGCTATTTTGTACCAAAATTAGGTGCAATCAGTTTATTGTACAGAACTTCTAGGACTACGTTTGTTATCATCATGGGATGATAACGAGTGCTTTTGGGCTCGGCCCAAAATTCAAAATGACTGTCGGCAGTCATATTTACAGGAATTGTGTGTATTACATTTTTTGTACAGAACCTGTAAAGAAGATTTTTTATGTCAGTAATGTTTGCTATAAATTTATTGGGTGCCTTTGTTATCACTGTGGTATGAGAAATATTTTTGGGTTCAGTCAGATCCACTTGGGGACTCAAAAAGGGAGATTATTAAAAATCCTTTCCAAAAACACGAGACAAATTAATGTTTCTTGAATTCAGCATCCCTAGGATATGTATATTCAAATGTGTTGAAGCCAAGTTCCTGTGTTAATATTTGGTGTTGTTTGGGGAGGGTAAACATTATTAGCACAACCTGATTTTCTATTTCCAATGAGAAAAGTAAAACCTCCTCACCCGTGGGAACCCTATGAGCTAAAGATAACAAATTCAAATACCTTTATTTTAAGAAGGAATGGACAAATATTTATTAATTAGTATGAATCAAACTTAGAAAGGTTTGAATCAAACAGGCCAAAACAATTGCTAATATTTGGCTTATGGTTCACCATACTAGTGATGAACCGATAATCAGAATCGGCAATTGTAACCGTCCGGTTATGGGGCATCGGCCGATTATGACAACCAGCAGTTTGCGGTTATTCTATTTTTAACACTGACTATTAAAAATCCCTTTGATATCTGGCCATTTCAATAAAGTTTCCCCATTAAAAACGTCTGTAGTGCATAGCAGAAAATTTAAAGATTTGCAGAGCAGAGATATTACGGAATTTACCAACTGCAATCGGTACGAGATCACCACCATTTCCCGTAGATTGTTGAGTTCATAAAAACATTGGAGAAACACATCAAGGGAGGTAACAAGTTGAAAAAAGGACATTAAATAATACATTCTGACATACGTGTAAACCATTCGTCATATGACTTCACAGCACACATTAACATCAAAATTATTATTCATTTAAGACCACAAAGTATGTGTGCTCAGTACATTCCTGGTTACTACAGCCAAGTGTATTGTTTCCTTACACAAAACCGTATTAACACTATTTACAGGAATAAAACACAATCTTCACGAGAAAGGTATCGTGTGATTGTATCTTTAATAACAATCTTTTCCCCACACCCCATCCAAAATGCAAATATTATTTTGGCTAATATTGCCCAGCACTAAATATGCATACTCTGAGAACTTATCTGGTATTAAGCTTTCGAAATTGATGATTTATCAACGAAATTCTGTAGTATAACAGGCACCAACAGATTTTCTTCTGTGTCCTATTTCAACCATCCAAATCGGCATAATCGGCAGAGATAATCGGTAATCGGTTGATAGCAAGTTTTGATAATCGGTTCATCACTACACCATACAAGGATCCCCAATGTAACATTAACCCCAAAGATTTCTTTTCTAGTTTAGCATCTAACTGTCACCCACCTTTACAATACTTTACCTGTACATTTGTTACAGGCTACGGTCAATATTTATGTACAGACCTTTACAATACTTTACATGTACCTTTGTTATCAGGTCATTACTTAGATGTGTGTAATCGGTGTGTCACATACTATACATGTACATGTCTTACACAAGTTGAGCTACAGTGTCATTGACACTTTCATTTACTACTGTCCACGCTATATATTTCATTGTCACAACCATGTACATTTTTCATGTGTTTCTCATATATTTTACCTTTTGAAACAACCATTTTATACACCAATTTTTAT
This sequence comes from Pictodentalium vernedei, assembly GCA_031216915.1. NCBI lineage: Eukaryota > Metazoa > Mollusca > Scaphopoda > Dentaliida > Dentaliidae > Pictodentalium > Pictodentalium vernedei. The sequence goes on along the minus strand of CM062296.1, from coordinate 513,440,418 downwards.
TGCCATGATATAGCCTTGGTTGTTGATGTGGCACTAAGCAGCAGTAAATAAATAAATTGGGTTGCTTAAATATCATTGGCCAAACTTGAAGGAACATTTGTGTTGCATGTAGTAAACAATGCCTGGAGTGGAAAACTTCTAAAGTGGGCAGCATAAGTATAAACAATCGCCTAAACCTGATTCCATACTTGTGTTGCTGTCATGATATAGCCATAGATGCTGGATATGACTTTAAACACCTATAAATAAATAGAGGATATCTATGCTGTTTTAGTGAATATCCAGAATTATCTCATGAGTGTGGATCTGAAAGTTTTATTTTTCGTGAGCTCTTGCGCGAGTGAAAAATAATACTTTCAGGTCCACACGAATGAGATAATTCCCGATATTCACTAAAACGGTATAGATTTTCTATTTATTATTTGCTACGTGACATTTTACTGCGCAATATTCAACCCCATTCGACTGCAAACAGTTTCAAGAGAATAACAAAGATCTGCCGATCACTCCTTCAAGGCAACGTCATGTGCCGAAGTGTAATGTCATTCATCGTGTGAACTTGAAAGTATTATTTTTCACTTGTGCTAGCGCTCGTGAAAAAATAAACTTTCAGGTCCACACTCATGAGATAATTCCCGATACTAACTAAAATAAAGTAGATTTTCTTTTTTATCATATGCTACTAGACATTTTATTGCACAATATTCAGCCCATTTCGATCTCAAATGTGTACATTTCAAAACAATAGCAAAGATCAGCTGATTGTTCCTTCAAGGCGACATGACGTGGCATAGCGTGAAGTCATTTATGAAGCTACTGAGGAATATTCCTCAGTATCCATCGAGTCAATGGATATCAAGAAATACCTTTTTAGATAATTTGTGATAATTCACAGGCTACCCTATAATAAATACTGATATTGCTGAACCTCAGAAAGTGGTGCACTATAGTAAATAAGTTTTGTTGTATTGGTAAAATAAGACCCGGCAACCAATGCCTGGGGTGGAAATCTTCTGAAGTTGGTAGCATCATTGTACTTGGCTTCATTCTTATGTTTGTGGTCATAATATCGCCTTAGATGCTGAAAGTGGCCTTGAAAACTGAAAAATAAATAATTTGTATTGCGATTATGATAGAGGCATCAATGTCAAAAGTGAACATAAACACCATGAAACAAACAGTATCTTTCCTCAAAAGAAAAGCTGATGGTATGGCACTGTGCAATCTTTACAACACAGAACATCTCAGCCTTCTTGTTTCATGTTCTCTAAACATATGTTGTGATCTGTCATAAACTCACTTCATACCAGCAAACGTCTCAGAATATGTTCAGTCAGTAGTGCCATCTCTGTCTAGAGGGTTGTAAAGCTGCATTTTGCTCAACATTGACATGTTTTATCAACCTGAAGCCTTGAGTATTGTCTGTCTCTGTTCACTTGAACTCGTGTATCTGGAGGTATTAAAACTGTGACAAGCGATTTAGAATGCCAACAATTAAGGGCTATTCTTTTTTCCAATTGTATTTCCCACTTTGTATATTATCTTTATTTATTCTGGACTTGTTAAGTTCTTCATTGCTATTTTTCTCTTAAAATAAAATGAATGGTATTGGTATGCCATTCTTTATATATGAGTCTTGTCATGTATCCGAGAATGAGGTAGTTTTCCGTCATTATAATGCAGAAAGGAAGTTATCGGAGTAGTTGATGATAAATCAATATATTCCTATTGAAATCAGTAATTCAATTTTGATGGATCAAATTAAATAGTTTGTGCAACAAAACAGTCAATAATGAGAAGACGCAATGCATGTTATTGAGTTTCAACTTGTTGATCATTCTCATCACTGAAACAAGTTGAAGCCATGGAATTGGTCTCACCCATAATCTAGTCTGTCTCTTCTACTTCGCCTGATGAGCTTGTATATTTTTGTGTTTATAATATTTGAAAGGTTTGTTCGCTGACAATGACTTTCAGTCAGGTTAGCTGTTGCAATCATTTTTTTTTTCATATATCTGTCATCTGCCTGTCCGTCTATCATTCTGAAGCCTTTGCATATTTGTCTTCTTCAGCATCATTGGCCAAAATCCAACCAATCTTTACACAAATTAACTTGGGGGAAACTTTCTAGTTTGTTGAGTTGAAGTTGCTAACCCGGATGGGCAAGGGTTATTGCCTAAGAAGCAAAAAAAATCTTCTCAGACACCAGTCACAATGCTTTGCAATGTGGTATGCAACTTCCTTCAGTGATGAAGATCAGGTTTTTAGCTTAACTTGACATAGTCAAGATAAGCTATTGCCATCACGCGTGCGGAAGTCTGTTAGTCTGTGAGTCTGTTCACATTTTCCTTTAGCACGGGCTACACCCCGCAGTTCTTGTCTGATCGTCACGAAATTTCATATGCAGGTTTAGGGTCATGTCTAGATGAGAACGTCCCCTTTTGGTCGCGATCGGGCAACCGGTATGGCTGCCCGAGCCCAAAACCCGAAAACCATTAGCACAGTCTACAGGTCGTATTTATGAAGGGATTTCATTGTAACTTGGTAGGATGCCTCTGTATAAAGCCTAGATGAGAACGTCCCCTTTTGGGCATGATCTCTCAACCGTGATGGCTGCCCAAGCCCGAAACCCAAAAACTTTTAGCACAGTCTGCAGGTCATGTTTAATGTGGAGGGATTTCATTGTAACTTGGTAGGATGACTCCTTATGATGTCTAGATGAGAATTTCCCCATTTGGGCGTGATCTGCCAACCGTGACGACTGCCCGAGCCCAAAACCCGAAAACCTTTACCACAGTCTACAGGTCATATTTATTGAGGAATTTCATTGTAACTTGGTGGGTTGACTTCATACAATATCTAGATGAGAAAGTCCCCTTTTGGGCATGATTGGGCAACTGTTACGGCTACAGGAGCCCAAAGCCCGAAAACCTTTAGCACAGTCTGGAGGTCATATTTATGAAGGGATTTCATTGTAACTTGGTAGGATGACTCCAAATAATGTCTAGATGAGAACGTCCCATTTTGATCGCGATCATGCAACCTTGATGGGTGCCCGAGCCCAAAAACCTTTAGCATAGGCAAAAGGTCATATTTATGGAAGGATTTCATTGTAACCTGTTAGGTTGACTTCATGTAATGCCTAGATGATGACATCCCCTTTTCGTCGTGATTGGTCAGTTGTGATGGCTACTAGTGCCCGAAGCCCGAAAACCTTGAGCACAGTCTACAGGTCATATTTATGAAGGGATTTCATTGTAACTTTGCAGGATCACTCCAGATGATGCCCAGATGAGATTGTCCCCTATGGTTGCGATCATTCAGCCATGATGGCTGCCCGAGCCCGAAGCCCGAAAACCTTTAGCACAGTCTACAGGTCATATTTATGAAGGGATTTCATTGTAACTTTGCAGGATCACTCCAGATGATGCCCAGATGAGATTGTCCCCTTTGGTTGCGATCATTCAACCATGATGGCTGCCCGAGCCCGAAGCCCGAAAACTTTAGCACAGTCTACAGGTCATATTTATGAAGGGATTTCATTGTAACTTGGTAGGTTGACTTCATATAATGTCTAGATGAGAACGTCCCCTTTTGGACACGATTGGGCAACTGTGATGGCTTCAGGGGCCCAAAGCCCGAAAACCTTTAGAACAGTCTACAGGTCATAATTATGAAGGGATTTCATTGTAACTTGGTAGGATGACTCCAAATAGTGTCCAGATGAGAATGTCCCCTTTTGGTTGCGATCATTCAACCATGATGGCTGCCAGAGCCCAAAGCCCAAAAACCTTTAGCACAGTCTACAGGTCATATTTATTAAGGGATTTCATTGTAACTTGGTAGATTGACTTCATATAATGTCTAGATGAGAACGTTCCCTTTGAACACAATTGGGAAACTGACGGCTACAGGGGCCTGAAGCCTGAAAACCTTTAGCACAGTCTACAGGCCATATTTATGAAGGGATTTTAATGTAACTTGATAGGATGACCCGTTTTGGAATAATTTCACTGTAACTTGGTAACTTTTGTTGATATACGTTAACTGTGAGGGCCACATACATTAACTGTGAGGTCATATTAACCCACCCCTCAGCTCTTTAGTACAGTGTACACCTCATATTATTTTTATCAAAAACATCGCATACAGGGACCAGAAATGAACATATTCCCAATTATCACAATTCTTGTCTTATTTCATAATCCTTTCATAAACATTGAACATTATCTTTTTCATCAAATACAACACACAAGTTAAGCTACAGTGTCATTGACACTTTCATTCTAATGAGCTTTTAGCAGTAATAAATCTTAAAAATTTTTAGCATGTCCAGTTGAAAGCACCATCTCTTTTCCACATTATAGTAAAAAAAAACTGTGAGTGTAATATTTGTTGGTAGTTTGTAGTTCTGGATCAGCCACAAAATTGATGAATGCATTACTGTTAGTGCATAAATAGTGAACATTCTGATTCTTACAAGTCTATTATTTTGTGCCACCTGCCCATTTTTCACAAAGTTTAGATATTTTTAGTGCATCTTTTTGACCAGCAGTGTAACCTCTGGATTGGGATGATGTAAGTGAGGGTGGCTCAATAAGTTATCATGTCGTGGTGGACAGTGAAATTGTGTTCATGATCCAGATGAGTATATGAAGTTGATTTTGTGGTCACCAAACCCATCAGATACTTCAATGATTCCTATCCATGGAAATTCATCATATATGCAGCATACAAAGCTGTGAAACTTTGTTTGGATTCGGACAAGGATCCAAAGGATTAAAAGCCAACAAATTAAACTCCAAGATAAATCAAGGCCCCTGTCATAAAGAAATAGCCACTCCATGGAGAGTGAAGGAGTTACTTTCTGCATTTTGACTGGTAAACCATTGATCAGACAAATTATGTACTCTGACAGTGTTCCCACTGAAATGAAAAATCCTTGGAATTTTTACTCCTTGAATAGTTTTTGAATGTTGTGTTGCATGGTATTGCAATAAATAAATACCTCAGCATTCAGAAAATGATACTGCAATATACCGATTATTTTTGACTGTGATGTATCAAACCACGTATAGGGACAAAATGTCTGCTTGCAACTTCACCCAAAATGTCTGCCGGAAAGACCAAAATGGCCACTAATTATTTGACTTAAAATGGCAGTTAATTAGTGGATGCTTTATTCACGATTGCTACGGACATTTCGGGTGTAATTCTGCAACTTCAGAATGAAACAGACTCGGAGGAGTCTTCATAATATTATCTTCAGCAGTCCTCAGATTCTAAAGTGCATGTTCTCTCTTCTCACTTTATCAGGAGAAGTGTTAAAATTAGCACACCTCAGCACTTAAAATAAATTGCCTTTTAAGAGATTGTGGTAATCGACTGGTAAGTATCATTGTATTTGTTTCAGCAAAGGAAGTACAAATGACTTGCTTTATTTTATTTAAAGTACAAGTGTAAACCTGCAGGGAATCCCTTGGAATTTCACAAGGAAAATTCCAGGTTTTATACAGCAGAAATGCCATTGATCGAAATGTCCAATGTGACTGTCAATGCAGTACGCATGCTTATTGTGATACAGTACATGCGTGTCTTCTCACCTCAACTTTCTTCAAATTCGAGATAATCAAATATTCAATCGCTTTCATAATAATGGTGACTGCTGAGACAAACCACTTGAACAGTTAGGAAAGAAAAGTAATAAAGAAATGTTCCATGTTCTCCAAGGGCAGACAGGGTGGTAAAAAGGGAAAATGCCCAAATCTAAACCAACAATAATTTGCACCATCGAAGTAAAATCACTTCTTGTAAACCATGACGAGCAGGCTGAAATTTGCATACCGGGATAAAACCGACCTTATGGTATATCGATTATGACACGGTATTGAAAATTGTACCAATTATAATTGGTATACTGAAAAACCACCCAGCAATACTTGAATTTGTTTCTATCTTTGAAAGGTACTTTAATTCAGTTTACCTATAACCCCAGTGACCAGAAGTCCCATAATAACCCACCCACCATACATGCAATGTCTGGAACCACATCTCTTTGTTTTCTACATTGTTCCTTGAGTGGAGCAAGGAGCCATCTGCAATGCTTATGCATTGCATATGGCACCTTGTTGCACTCAAAGCCGATATAAATGTAGCTAGTTTGCCTTTCGAGATCCTCAAGGCTGAAATTCTTTGGGTTCATGATGTTATAAATTCATCTATAAATTATAATAGTCCTTAAAAGTTGTGGTCAGAGTCCTTGGAAAGTGCTTAAATATTACTTGAATTTTTTTCTCAGATATTTGTGGGAATCCTGGTTGATGCTTTGGGTGGAAGAAACTTAATAGCAGACTTGTCGGAATGGAGTTAAATTACTTAATGCTACTGAAGTGCTGCATATAAAAGTTTGCAGTTGATGTTAGTCCAGTGGTAGAGTTCCTAGCAGGCGATTAGAATCCAGCATTTCAAATTTTATCGTAAACATATCTGAGTCATTCAAAATATAAAAACAGGCTCATGCAAGGCTTCATCTGAGGTAAACCACAGCACATTTTGTTGTTCTGTAGCCAGTGCATTTCACACTTTCATGTTCTGTTGTAGGGTATTGTGAATCTAGTAATCATGAGCACTTCAGCTAAATACTAAATTTGAGCCATCGTTTTTGACAGTTTATTGGTATAGTGGTTTGGGTTGCTGTGGGTTCAGTTCCTGAGCACCCCTGTGTTGACTGGTGAAAAAGTTCTGCTTTACTGATAAAATATAACCTGCTAATCAATGCTTGAGATGGACGTCATCTAAAGTGGGCAACATAGATATAAACAAGTGGCTAAACTTGACTTCATACCCATATTGTGGCCATACTGAAGCCGTAGATGATGAAAGTGACTTTAAATACCAATGAATAAATGAAAAAATAGTTCCTGGAAGGGGATCAGAAACCCACATTCTAAATCAAATAATATGAAAATGACTCTAGAATGAGAGAGAACAGAAATCCCATATGTGCTTTGTTTTGGATATCCTAACTGTTTTGTCTGCTTTTAGACTTCGTCAGATCTTAATTTGTCCAACATTCTAAATTCCTCTAAAACATGCCTGTGCCCTTCCCAATTTAACACTTCATTGATATTTTTTTTATTTTTAACCAAAAAAAGTTTATTTTGGCACCTTTCAAATTTTGATTGACAACTTATTGTCCCATTTCGTCCCCTGAGTTCCAATGTGTTCTATGTGCCTACTGGCACAAAGAACACATTGGAATTCGGGGGACGATTTATGTATTGTGTTCACCCCAGATTAGTGAATCTATCCGTCTTTCATTTGCATATTGAAAGGCCACTTTGAATTTTGTTGGTAAGTGGTTTTCACCAGTTTATTATTTTATTTTTCAGTTGCAGCAGCTGCACCATGAGTGATTATAAGTGTATGTGGTGTATCAAGAGTCACAGCTGTACTCATGACAGTGAAAACTGTGCTAATGATGATGACATCATCACTGGCAACAAGGTACATAGACAGGTGGCATGTTTTTTCTGAAAAGGCTCTAGATATATTACAACTGTTTCTTTTTGAAGCATGGCTGTTGTAAAAAATAGTTGTTTTAACCTATTTCTAACAAATTGGCTAAATGTACACAGTATTTTATCTATTGACAAGCATGCATTCTTAAATATTTGAGATTGGTTAGTAGCTATGTGATACAGAGCCATTTCATGATACAAAGTTCAGAAATTTCATCATATCACATAGGCATAGTCATTCAGGAAAGACCCACCTACATATGCATTTATTTTCTATTTCCAAAAATTAAATTCCCGGTCATTGCCTCACTCTGTATGCAGAAGTGTTGCACAGACAAGAAAATGTCTTCAACAACAATTACTGTGAAGAAATTTGTGCAGTTTTCTGATGATGAAATTGTAGTGAAAAAGATATTTCAGTTGATAAAATTGTTACCTGTGTCTGTTACCATAGTACAGGTTTTTACCGACCCTAAGTCAGCTGAAGGACTCATGGGATATGGCTGGCTTGTGAAGGTAAAAACTTGTATTATGTAAACTGACATGGGGTAATTAATAGTATATATACAAAAATCTCAAGACAGTCTATTTTATGTTTGTACCTTTTTTCCTACTTGATAGATGAATACTTTTATTGACAAGGTCAATTTGATTGATCCGAAATATCCCAGACTATTTCTGATGTTTTATACACAACATTCAAAAACTTTTCAAGGAGTAAAAATTCCAAGAATTTTTCATTTCAGTGGGAACACTGTCAGAGTACATAATTTGTCTGATCAATGGTTTACCAGTCAAAATGCAGAAAGTAACTCCTTCACTCTCCATGGAGTGGCTTTACCCGATGAATCGGCCACATCCGCCCGCGTAATATGCAAATTCATCAGTTGAAAAAATATTATTTTTCAAAAATTTTCAACAAAACCATATTATGTGACCCCTCGTTGGAACGAGCTCGTTCCAGTGAGGAGTCACATGATATGGTTTTGTTGAACTTTTTTGAAAAATTTCAAAAAATGATATTTAAAATAATAAATTTTGATATCGTCTGCATTGGGTAAAGGGTAAATGATGATATTCTCTGAGAACCCATTCCAACAGTATTTCACATAACATCCTTTGATCAGCAAAGTTATCAATACACAATGCAGTTGATATCATTCCAAAATGGGGCCCTGATGATATTATGTTCCTTTTGTATTAACTGTTTTATATTGTACTTCCTGGGCCTTTTAAACACAAAAACATTTATGCCTCCAAGGAGAGGGTACATCTTAAATTCAGGTTGTCCATTTCTCCATCCATACTTCTTTCATTCCAAATTTTATCTGTTCATCCAGAAAATTATGTCTTAGTCATAACTTGATGGCTTGTTGGATTTTGACAAAACACAGGGAAAGTATGTTGTGCAGAGGTCAAGATCACACTGTTATGGAAATGTGAATCTTTAGAACAATTTTGTCTCAACCATCATTTTATGGGCTTGCGGGCATTAGTGCTGGGCAGTCAGAGTTTGTCGTTATTGGTTAAAGAAACTGTTTTTCTCCAAGTGTTCATTCAGGCATATGTAGCTTTGGGAGTGCACTAAATGGCCTGACTTGAACTTTTCCAATTGAAATGATTATAGTAGTCAGGTAATATTCATGTCATCTCATTTAACAAGCATGACAGGCATTTCAGAGTTTTTCTTCCCAAGTTCAGAATATCAGAAAATTCCAAGAGGTGGACAGTGTAATGTCAGGCTGTTTGTGGGCTTTTTATATGTAAATGATTGTCTGCAATCCATTCATCACGAAAGGCAAGTGGAGAATTGCAGGGTTTACTGTGTTAAATGAGTTCTGTTTTTCCTGGTAACCAATTCTTGGGGGTGGTTGTATTCTGAAATGGTCAGCATTGGTGTACACAATTCACTAAACTTGATTTAATACTTGTGTTGCTGTCATGACATAACTGCCTAAACACCAATAAATAAATCAAAAACTGTTGACAAAACATTTGAAGATCGAATGTCAAAGCTACCCTAAACACCAATAAATAAATCAAAAACTGTTGACAAAACATTTGAAGATCGAATGTCAAATCCTCACAAATTTCTGTACAAATCAAGTCATGATGATAACTGTGAAATCACAGAATTAAGCTTCCCACACTTGCTCCCTTAACTGACAGTAGAAAAGTTCTTAACAACTATGGAGTCAGTTCATTTCTGTTATCCCAGGTCTTGAGTGTATTCCAGTAAAGTGTCTTAACAGGCAAGGTTAAATGTGAAGGTTTAACTTGTAGAGTGCTGAATTACTCTTGGCTGTCAAAATTTGTTCACATGTTCAGGCACTCTCCCATGAATTGTACCAGGGCAAACATCATGCAGACTGAATAATTTCTCTTCAAAGATGATATGTAGCATAGCCTCAGAAAATGAAGCCTTTCAGTTACTGCATGTGCACTTAAGAATGAAGCTCAAATATGGGCTTCCAGTGCTCTACTAGTTAACTTGATCCTAGGATTAAGATCATGTATCCAGATTAAATCATAAAATTTTACAGTTCACGTTTTGTATTTCCAATAACTCTTAAAAATTTTATCAGCCTTCTCCCCAAATGAATAAGATATTGGAAAGGCATGTAGTATAAGTGGGTCCAGAGTACTTGATTGATGCCCAAATCTTTTTTTTTCGTAGCCCCGTGGGTACCCCACGGGCTCAAAATAGAAAAAAATTCAAATGCCCATATTTCCCAGACTACACGGAACAGAGAATTGTTATTTGATATGAAGAATCCTTTTGGATTAAAAAAGAAAAATGGCCATCGGGAGTGTCAGGATGTTCTGTAGGGGGGGCATTTGAAAAAATGCTAAGTCAGCATATTTGCAAAAATTGAGAGAGAAAAATTTCTTCAGAACCGCTATCAGAATCATTTGATATTCGGTATACAGCACCCATAGGATGGTCAAATACAAGTGTGTTCAAATCGGGCCCCTCGGTTCATATTTGGGCTCAACACAGGAGCCCAAATAATTAACTTAGGGCACTATGGAGAATAAGCTTTAAAAATCTTCTTCTTCAGATCAAACAGTCAGATTCTTTTGATACTTGGTATACAACATCTCTACAGGGGTCAGATTGAAGTTTGTTCAAATTGAGTCCCTGGGTTAATATTTGGGCTTCCTATGGGAGCCTGAATTTTAACTTGGTGTAATGTGGAGGATATTCTTTAAAAATCTTCTTCTTCAGATCCACCAGTCAGGTTCTTTTGAGATTTGGTATACAGCATCTTTAGGGGGGTTAGATTCAAGTTTGTTCAAATGCGATCCCTGGATGAATATTTCGGCTCTTTATTGGAGCCCAAATTTTAACTTAGCTCAATATGAGAAAATTTCTTAAAAAATCTTTTTCAGACCCACTAGTGAAAATCCTTTCATATTTAGTATGTGACATCTCTAGAGGTGTAAGATTCGAATTTGTTCAAATTGAGTTACTGGGTTAATATTTGGGTTCCCCAAGGGAGCCCAAATATTTACTTAGTGCAATATGGGGAATTATCATTTAAAATCATCTCCTTCAGATCCAGCAGTTACATTCTTTTGATATTTGGTATACAACACCTCTGGGGGGGGGGGGGGGGGGGGGGGGGGGGGTTAGATTGAAGGTTGTTCAAATCAGGTCCCTGGTTTACTATTTGAGCTTTTTATTGAAGCCCAAAGTTATGTAATATCTCTATGGGTGTCAAATTTAAATTTGTTCAAATCGAGTCGCTTGTTTTTTCTTGGGTTTTTTTGGGGGGGGGGGGGTTGGGGGTGAGGGGAGGTGGTGGGGGCTAGAGAGAAGTAGTAGTTGAAAACAAAACAAAAACTTCGTTTGGTTGTTGTTTTTTAATAATTCACAGAACAGAGCTCGCTAGGAAGCTTTCCCAGGACCAGCAGAAATGAATGGCCAAAAAAATTGCCTTTGGTTGTGTCACAGCAAATAAAAAAATTGCTCTTGCTGCTGATCACTTACTGATGCACTCTCTTTTGACAATTTGAGCCAGGTGAGCATTTTTGGCTCCCTGGGGCGTCTGGTTTTTAAAAGTTTTTTTTTATGCTCCCCCCCCAAAAAGATTTTGCGGTGCATATAGTCACTTTTTAGCTCATCTTGACAAAGTCAAGCTGAGCTAATCTAATCGCTTCCCGTCCGTCGTCCGTCAACACCATGTTTTGGTCTTCTCCTCCAAAGCCACTGGGCCAATTCAAGTGAAAGTTTGTGTGAGTGATGGTCCCAAAGGGGCATTTCATTTTTGTTCAACTCAGTATGCCCGGCCCCATAGGGAGGGAGTGGGGGAAAATGCTCCAAAATATTTTTAAAATCTTCTTCTCAAGAACCAGTGTGTGCAGTGACTTGATATTTGCTATGGAGCTTCCATATGAGGTGTAGAATCAAGTTTGTTCAAATGAAGTTCGTAAAGTAATATTTGGCTTTGTAATAGGAGGGGTAAGATTTTTGGCCCCGCCCAAAATTTCTATTTTCTGAACCGATGGTCCGGTATGAACCAAATTTGGTTTGTGGTAGTATTGGGTCATAAGTACTTGACCCATGCAAAAAAAAAAAATTCCCACATCCCCATGGGAACCCAGGGAGCTAAAAATAGAAATATTTTCAAACGCCCATATTTCCCAAACCCCACGGAATAGAGAGCTTTTATTGGGTATGAAGTATCCTTATGACCAGTAGAATTGAATGGTAAAAAAAAATTGCCATCGGTTGTGTTAGGGTGTTCTGTAATGGGCATCGAAAAAATGCTGAGTCGGCATATTTGCAAAAATTTTAAAAAATCTTTTCTCCAGAACCAATCATCAGAATCTTTTGATATTTGGTATACAGCATTCATAGGGGGGTCAGATAAAAGTTTGTTCAAATAAAGCTCATTGGTTCATATTTGGGCTCTCTACAGGAGCCCGAAGTTTTAACATAGGGTAATATGGGGAATATTCTTTAAAAATCTTCTTCTTCAGAACCACCAGTCAGAATCTTTTAATATTTGGTATACATCATTGTTATGAGGGTCAGATTCTAGATTGTTCAAACCAAGTCCCTAGGTTAATATTTGGGCTTCCTACGGAAGCCCAATTTTTATCTTTGTTCAATATGGAGGGTAATTTAAAAAAATCTTCTTCTTCAGATCCATCAGTCAGAATGCTTTGATATTTGGTATGCAATATCTCTATGGGGGTCAGATTCAAGTTTGTTCAAATCAAATCCCTAGGTATATATTTGGGCTCACTATGGTAGCCCAAATTTTTACTAAGTGCAATATGAGAAAATTTCTTTAAAAATCTTCTTCTTCAGATCCACCAGTCGGAATGCTTTTATATTTGGTATACAACATCTCTAGGGGGGTCAGATTCCAGTTTGTTCAATTCGAGTGCCTAGGTTAATATTTGGGCTCCATATGGGAACATGAAATTTAACTTAGTACAATATGAGGGAATTTCTTCAAAAATCTTCTTCTTCAGATTCACTTGTCAGAATGCTTTCACATTTGGTATACAACATCTCTAGGGGGGTCAGATTCAAGTTTGTTCAAATCGGATCCATAGGTCAATATTGGGGCTCGCTTTGGTAGCCCAAATTTGAACTTAGTGCAATTCGAAGAAATTTCTTTACAATTTCTCTTCTTCAGATCCAACAGTCAGAATGCTTTCATATTCGGTACACAACATCTCTAGGGAAGTGAGATTTAACTGTGTTCAAATCAAGAGCCTGGGTTAATATTTGGGCTCTCTATTTGAGCCGGAATTGGCCATTTTGCTGAAGAATTAAAAACTTTGTATTCAGTACCCTCTAGAGGTACTAAGATTAATCCACATAGGTTGTATCAAGGGGCTTCATAGGGGAGCTCTGCATTTTACTTATGATCAACTGAAGAAAAGGCATGATGCTCAGATTATTTTTGTCACTCCTGAGGGACTCAAGGATTGACAGTGTAGCCTATGGAGATGGCTTGCTTAATGTAGACTCATTCTTGGACTCTGTTTAAATTGTGTTCTGTACAAGATGAGCGCTTCAGGCCCCGTGGGGCCTCTTGTTTGTCCATCCATTCATCTATCTGTCTGTCCCTCCCTCCATCCATCCATTCGTGTGTGCGGCCGCAGTGATATCTCAGCAGTGAGTGTATGGATTTCAATGAAATTTGCTATGAGGAATCCCTTGTGACAAGTCGCTCCTTTCTCATGATTTTTTTTTCCATCTGCAGCAATATCTCAGCAGTGAGAGGATGGAAATCAATGAAATTTGGTACAAGGGATCCCTGTGACAAGCCACTCCTGCACATGTTATAAAAAAAGCTGCTTTGTCTGTCTATCCATCCATCTGTCCATTTGTACACAGCGATAACTCATCAGCGAATGGATGGATTTCAATGAAATTTGTTATGAGAGATCCTTGTGACAAGCCATTCCTGCAAATGTTATAAAAAAGTTTCCCCCATATTTTTCACCAGAGTAAAGATCCTTGCATTTCAAAAACATGCACCAAATTATTTCTCTATTGGGGACCACAGTTTTACGAATCTGCTTGTTAACTAAGCCAACTGTCGGGGAGCATCCACCAGTTTTACTGATTTTCTTGTTTATATCTATACCCAGACCAATTTCACAATATTTGAATGATGAGCAAGCAAATCAAAAAGGAAAACATGGATGAGCAATAAGTTGTAAACAAATATTTTCTTTGATCTACTTTTCTGAAGATGTACTCTTTATGAGAATAGGGAAGTTATGTATTGTTCACTTTGAAATAGTTTAAAATAGAAAAAAAAGTTCTGCATAAAATTTGAAATAATATGTATTTTTTATGGGTAAATGACTGTGTTTATTCTTTTTGTGTTATTGGATTTTTGTAGGATATCAGGCCAAGTGATTCTCGGGGACCAAGTTACTGCCCTCAGATCAAATCTGACACCACTAAAATTCTTGTTCCTTCCGGTACAAGCAAGAAGATATCAGTGAAGTATGAAAGTCTCAGAGTAAGTGTTTCACGAAATATTTGGTCAGGTGTTTTAATTTTATATTAATTTCATAGTTTTTGACTATCAGGTCACAAAAGTTTGTAAGTTTATGCAAGTTTATTGTATCTTAAGTTGTATCATTATGTGTTTATATCATAATGCTTAGGGGTGATCTTTTTATTTAATTTTTGTTTCGCCTTGCAGAGTGGGAATGGAACAAAGGGATATGTTTCATCCATCCTGATAACTTCTTTCATTTATCTGTGAAGTATTCTGTCCAAGCGAATAAAAAAAGGCTGTTTAACTGATTGAGCACTGGAATCCCAGATTTGGGCTTTATTCTTCAGTGAAGGTATTACAACTTAAATGCTTCATATTTGGTGGATATGCTTCACATTATCTTCGAATCAAAATTATTTTGTTTGAACGGATTTGTCTTGTTACAATTTATGGGAGAGTGCTTGTGGGCACTCTACCATAAATTGTAACAAGGCAAAGATATGTGACCAAATTCTGATGACGAAAAATAATTTAGCACTATGCCAGTTAATTCCTAGAGCTTGAACTTCAAATTTATTAACTTTTTTAGATTCACAGTATGTTAGCACGATGGCTCATTAGTTTGTGCGTTCGACTTCAGTTCAAAAAAGGTCATAGGTTCAGTCCTGACATACATCATATGCGTCATGTTTTGGTGCTAGACGGATAGTCTTGATTACTCCAGTGGGTGAATGGTGGCACAGTTTTCTGAAGTATACATGTATCATTTATGGTACACTTCTCTTTCACCCATTAAGGTCCTCTTCTCTTTCACCCATTAAGGTCCTAATTCCGATTTTGGTTATTTTTGACTGCATTGATTACTTTTGACTGCAACAGAACAGGTGCCCCAACATGCAGTCTCTGGGTTAACACACAAATTGCATTCTTAGTACCTTAGCAGCTGTCAGAAGGCAATTCTTGGCTGCCTATATAGGCAGCCAAGATTTGCCTAGAAACCACTGCTAGGCCACAGGATGTAGTAGACTGTCATGTAGCAAAAATGTACAAATATCTTCATGCCCTTAATGGTCATTAACATTCGATTGACCGTCATTCATGTATCTGGTCTCACAATCGCATTTATCAGAAGGGAAAGACATATGCCATAATATTGTGTATGTCCCCAGTTCACGTCTATTATTGCTTGACGCCTATGCCACATGTATCAAATTAGATGTTGAATCCTGATTTTATATATCGTCTCCCATTTTGTAGCAAGTATTTCTCTCGACTATTGATGACTGTGCAAGTTATCTGCTGTTCTGTGTACACTCCGATACAGTTGGAGCCATGGGTGATGAAGGCAGGTCAGACCCCTTGAAAAATATTGCCAGAGTGACATATTAATTCTGCTCTTCTGTAGAACCTTACATGTTAATCTTACAGAATGAGATGGAGGCGCGGTGGCTCAGTAGGTAGAGGTGCAGGCTGCAAGCCGAGAGGTCCTCGGTTCGAATCCCACCTGCGGCAGCCGCGTTGTGTCCTTGGGCAAGACACTTCACCCCCATTGCCCATGTGGGGGCACGATGACACCGTGTACTAAGGCGTACTGCATGTCGATGGTACGCATGTCTTCAACCATTCTAACCCTGCCTGTGCTGCAGTGCGGAGTTACGATGTTGGGGAGCTGGCAGCTGCTCGTTGTTGCTCGGTGGTTCTCTCCGGCTTCCTCCACCCGTAAAACTGTCACGGTCATGATTAGCCATTGTGCATTAGTATGTGACCTTAAACATCAATAAATAAATACAGAATGAGATCTGACATTGTCTTGCTGGTACAGAATGACATCTACCTGGTCATGGACAATCGGTTAAGTGACTGGCTGGCACATCTCATTTATATTACAGCTAAGAGTCAGACACACTTCTATAATCATAAGTTGCTTTTAGTGCCTCTCAGAAATGCTTTCCCACATCATTACACTTCCACCACTCCAGTGTTTGGCCTCCCTTTATCTAGTCTTGGCAACCCTTGCCTTTTGTGTATTAAGTCGATTTCAGGTAGAAATTTAGCCATACAGAAAGGGTCAAATCATGTCTTTGGGTATCAAATTGATTAAAAGTTAAAATTTATCATTACAGGAAGTGCCTTAATGTGCTGTATTTATAACAAGAAGACTGAGTAACCACAATGAAAGCATTAATCTTTCTTTATTATTTTTATTATTTTAGGACTACCAGACAGATTTGAAGTGTTTCTTTCGGCACAATCAAGGATTAACTGCCCCAGCCATCAAATTATCTGATCGAGTGATAGAATGTGGTCTTGTGGAGGTAATACAGTAATGCTGTTATCAAATTTTTCTTGTATTTTCTCATTTTTTGTGCCATTGTTTTGAGTGAGTCGATAATGCACAAGTCTAGGATATTGATAGTATCATAAAATTTAATGTTTTATCACAGCCAGCATCACGTCATTTTTAGCTCATCAACTTTAGTTGTGTGAGCTTATGGCATGGCTCGATCGGTCGGCGTCAGCGTATGTGTCCAATAATGTTAAAGCTTATGTTTAGGTCACTTACTCGCCCTATTTCCATATCATGACCTTTATAATGCTGCTATGTGATGATTATTATCATTCTACCATGATTTAACCCCTCATACCCTGCATTTTAAACATTTTTCTTAACATTTTTAGTTGCGTTTAATTTTCTGTTTAGCTCAGAATTTCATGTTTAACTAAGTGTTTAGGTCAGCTGCTGTGCTCCTTCTCTTCTTATATTCATCATACATGTTCCTCAGTATCAGTGTTTCATGATTAACCCCTCATACCCTGCATTTTAAACATTTTTCTTAACATTTTTACTTGCGTTTAGTTTTCTGTTTAGCTCGGAATTTCATGTTTAACTTATTGTTTAGGTCAGCTGCATTGCTCCTTCTCTTCCCATGGCACTTATATTCATCATACATGTTCCTCGGTATCATTGTTCCATGATTAACCCTTCATACTCTGCATTTTAATCATAATTCTTGACATTTTTAGTTGCGTTTAGTTTTCTGTTTAGCTCAGAA
The DNA here is from genome assembly GCA_031216915.1 of Pictodentalium vernedei. Taxonomy (NCBI): domain Eukaryota; kingdom Metazoa; phylum Mollusca; class Scaphopoda; order Dentaliida; family Dentaliidae; genus Pictodentalium; species Pictodentalium vernedei. Next base: position 513,422,865 of record CM062296.1, on the reverse strand, counting down.
TTTCATGTTTAACTTAGTGTTTATGTCAGTTGCTGTGTTTTACTTTTTAAGAGGTTGTGTTTAGGTAAGCTTTGTCGCATGTTATGAGCCTGTTTGATACAGTTCTTGTGTTGCCAAAGTTACTATCAAAGAGGAATGTTGGTGAGCTATAGGGCGTTGGCATCCTTCTTGTTAAGTTATTCATGTAAAATGATCATTCAGAACATGCTAATTTTTCCCTGTTTATTACATGCCCACACAATGATTTTTTTCTTATATTTTCTTCATAAAGATTATTTCTCCCATTTTATTAGTCCAAAAGGCATTCTGCAATAAGTTATGAAGATAAATTTTTTAAATGAAGGTTGCATTCAAGACAAATTCAGACTTTCAGCATTTTTAGTCAAGTTGCGAAAACTCATCTTGCAGCTTGATGAAGTTTGGTTGGATAAAGTTTGGTTGATGAGTGTCTATTTGACTAGTGATTGAAGTGTAGGTGAATGTATGCATATGTGTCAGAGCTAATGTCTCAAAAAGTATTAATAGGGATGAGAGAGTTCAGTTAATTATCTGATTTTCGATATAATTGTCCCCCGTCCGTCTGTCTGTCTGTCTGTGTCGTCCGTCCCACTTGGTGTCCCCATGATAACTCCAGTTTTGATCATTTTATTTGAACCAATTTTGGTATGTGACCTTCTTAGCTCAAACCACAAGTCAAGTTCGAATATGGGTTCGGCCAGATTATTTTTATTAGAGTTATACCCCTTTTTCGACTTAGAAATTTCAAGATTTGCGGTGTCCGGATGATAACTCCAGTTAGGATTATTTGATCGGAAAGAATTTTGGTATGTGACTTTCTGGGGTAATAATACAGGTCAAGTTCAAATATGGGTTCGGACCGATCATTTTTACTAGAGTTATGCCCCTTTTTTGACTTGTTTTTTCGGGGGACATGTGGCTGAGCGGCCTTTTATTTATTACCAAATTGTTGAATTTTTTGTTTTCTCTAAACCAGCATGAAAATGTTCTTCAAAATCATTTTCATGTAGATTTTTGAAGTGAAATGTCATTCAATTTATACCTTAACTATATACCATTATCAAAACATTTTCACAAACTTTTAAGCATAAACCACCCCATCATGCTCCTCTCCTCGTCACGTGGATTGGATGGGTGGAAATTTTTTTTTTTTTTTTGTCTCCAAAATGTCTTAAGATCCTTCAAAACTCATTTAGATGCACTAAAATTCACACAAATGCCCTCTCCTCCCCCACCCCCCCCCCCCCCCCCCCCCGACCTTACACCAATTTTCTGTTAAAAATATGACATCCTGTCAGTCGGGATTTGAACTCGGGTACCCTGGAAAATAGAGATTTAGAATTCCAGGTCTTGGAAAAGCAGCTCGTTTTTAGAGTTATTATTAGCTCACCAACTTTAGTTGTGTGAGCTTATGGCATGACTCGATCGGTCAGCGTCGGCGTACGTGTCCAATAATGTTAATGTTTCTGTTTAGGTCACTTACTCGCCCTATTTCCATATCATGGCCTTTATAATGCTGCTTTTTGATGATTATTATCATTCTACCATGATTTAACCCCTCATACTCTGCATTTTAAACATTTTTCTTGACATTTTTAGTTGCGTTTAGTTTTCTGTTCAGCTTGCGTTTAGTTTTCTGTTCAGCTCACAATTTGATGTTCAGCTTAGTGTTTAGGTCATTTGCTGTGTTCCTTCTCTTCCTACGGCACTTATATTCCTCATACATATTCCTCATTATATTGCTTCTATATGGTGCTTATTATCATTCTATCATTATTTAACCCTCGCCCAGTGCATTCTAAACTTTTTCTAAACTTTTTCTTACTATTTTCAGCTACGTTTACTTTTCTGTTTCGCTCAGATTTTAGGTTTAACTTTGTTTTCAGGTCAGCTGCTGTGTTCCTTCTCTTCTCATGGTACTTGTATTCCTCATACATGTTCCTCATTATCATACTAGCATCATTTAACCCTGGTCCACTGAAGTTCTTCAAATTGTTCATCAAATTTTTAACGCTCACATTAACACACTTTCAGTGTGTTAAAATTTCTGTTTAGGTCAGTTGCCGACGCCATTTTCATCCCATGGCCTTTATATTGCTTCTATGTGGTGCTTATTATCATTCTACCCTTATTTCAACCTCACCCAGTGTGTTTTAAACCTTTTTCTTAACATTTTCTAGTTGTGTTTACTTTTCTGTTTAGCTCAGAATTTCATGTTTCACTTAGTGTTTAGCTCACCTGCTGTGTTCCTTCTCTTCCCATGGTGCTCATATTCATCATACATCTTCTTCATTATCGTTCTACCATGGTTTAACCCTTGTCCAGTGAATTTCTTAAAAAAAAATTCCAATTTGGAACATTTAGTTTTCTGTTTAGCTCACACTTCGACATTTTCAGTGGGTTAAATTTTTAGCTTAACTTGACACAGTCAAGATAAGCTATTGCCATCACGCGTGCAGAGTCTGTTACCCTGCAGTTCTTGTCTGATCGTCGCAAAATTTCATATGCAGGTTTGAGGTCATGTCTAGATGAGAACGTCCCCTTTTGTCTGATCGTCGCAAAATTTCATATGCAGGTTTGAGGTCATGTCTAGATGAGAACGTCCCCTTTTGGTCGCGATTGGGCAACCGGTATGGCTGCCCGAGCCCAAAACCCAAAAACCATTAGTACAGTCTACAGGTCGTATTTATGAAGGGATTTCATTGTAACTTGGTAGGATGCCTCTGTATAATGCCTTGATGAGAACGTCCCCTTTTGGGCATGATCTATCAACCGTGATGGCTGCCCAAGCCCGAAACCCAAAAACTTTTAGCACAGTCTGCAGGTCATGTTTAATGTGGAGGGATTTCATTGTAACTTGGTAGGATGACTCCTTATGATGTCTAGATGAGAATTTCCCCATTTGGGCATGATCTGCCAACCGTGACGACTGCCCGAGCCCAAAACCCGAAAACTTTTAGCACAGTCTACAGGTCATATTTATTGAGGAATTTCATTGTAACTTGGTGGGTTGACTTCATACAATGTCTAGATGAGAAAGTCCCCTTTTGGACGTGATTGGGCAACTTTGACGGCTAAAGTTGCCTGAAGCCTGAAAACCTTTAGCACAGTCTAGAGGTCATATCTATGAAGGGATTTCAATGTAACTTGGTAGGATGACTCCAAATAATGTCTAGATGAGAATGTCCCATTTTGATCGCGATCATGCAGCCTTGATGGGTGCCCGAGCCCAAAAACCTTTAGCATAGGCAAAAGGTCATATTTATGGAAGGATTTCATTGTAACCTGTTAGGTTGACTCCATATAATGCCTAGATGATGACATCCCCTTTTGGTCATGATTGGTCAGTTGTGATGGCTACAAATGCCCGAAGCCCGAAAACCTTGAGCACAGTATACAGGTTATATTTTTGAAGGGATTTCATTGTAACTTCGCAGGATCACTCCAGATGATGCCCAGATGACATTGTCCCCTTTGGTTGCGATCATTCAACCATGATGGCTGCCCGAGCCCGAAGCCTTCATTTCATTGTAACTTGTTAGGTTGACTCCATATAATACCTAGATGATGACATCCCCTTTTTGTTGTGGTTGGTCAACTGTGATGGCTACAGGTGCCTGAAGCCCGAAAATCTTGAGCACAGTCTACAGGTCATATTTATGAAGGGATTTCATTGTAACTTCATAGGATCACTCCAGATGATGTCAAGATGAGAATGTCCCCTTTTGGTTGTGATCATTCAACCATGATGGCTGCCCAAGCCTAAAGCCCGAAAACCTTTAGTACAGTCTTCAGATCATATTAATGAAGGGATTTCATTGTAACTTGGTAGGTTGACTTCATGTAATGTCTAGATGAGAACAGCCTCTTTGGGACACCATTAGGCAACTGTGTTGGCTACAGGGGCCCAATGCCCGAAAATCTTTAGCACAGTCTACAGGTGATATTTATGAAGGGATTTCATTGTACCTTGGTAGGATGACTCTAAATAATGTCTAGATGAGAACGTCCCCTTTTGGTCGCGATCATTCAGCCTTGATGGCTGCTCGAACCCAAAACCCCAAAACCTTTAGCATAGTCTATTGGTCATATTTATGGAAGGACTTCATTGTAACCCATAAGTTTGACTCCATATAATGCCTAGATGATGACATCCCCTTTTGGTCGTGATTGGTCAACTGTGACGGCTTCAGGGGCCCGAAGCCCAAAAACCTTGAGCACAGTCTACAGGTCATATTTACAAAGGGATTTCATTGTAACTTCGTAGGCTCACTCCAGATGATGCCCAGATGAGAATGTCCTCTTTTGGTTGCGATCATTCAACCATGATGGCTGCCAAAGCCCAAAAACCTTTAGCACAGTCTGCAGGTCATATTTATTAAGGGATTTCATTGTAACTTGGTAGGTTGACTTCATATAATGTCTAGATGAGAACGTCCCCTTTGGACGCAATTGGGAAACTGACGGCTACAGGGGCCCGAAGCCCGAAAACCTTTAGCACAGTCTACAGGCCATATTTATGAAGGGATTTTAATGTAGCTTGATAGGATGACTCGTTTTGGTATAATTTCACTGTAACTTGGTAACTTTTGTTGATATACGTTAATTGTGAGGGCCACATACATTAACTGTGAGGTCATATTAACCCACCCCTCAGCTCTTTAGTACAGTGTACACCTCATATTATTTTTATCATAAACATAGCATACAGGGAACAGAAATGAACATATTCCCAATTATCACAATTCTTGTCTTATTTCATAATCCTTTCATAAACATTGAACATTATCCTTTTCATCAAACACAACACACAAGTTAAGCTACAGTGTCATTGACACTTTCATTTGTTTACATCGACTGCTGACACCCTTTTCATCCCATGGCCTTTATAATGCTTCCAATCCCATGGCCTTTATAATGCTTCCATATGGTGCTTTAACTAAGTGTTTAGGTCAGCTGCTGTGCTCCTTGTCTTCCCATGGCACTTATATTCATCATACATGTTTCTCAGTATCATTGTTCCATGATTTAACCCTTCTCCAGTGAATTTCTTTAAATTTTTCATCAAATTTCGAACGTTAACTCTTCTTTTTACCTAACACTTACACATTTTCAGTGTGTTGCAGTTTCTGTTTAGGTCAGCTGTCGACACCCTTTTCATCCCATGGCCTTTATATTGCTTCTATATTGTGCTTATTATCATTCTACCATTATTTAACCCTCGTCCATTGTGGTTTAACCCTTTTTCTTACCATTTTTAGTTACGTTTACTTTTCTGTTTACCTCAGAATTTCATGTTTCAGTTTGTGTTCAGGTCAGCTGCTGTTTTCCTTCTCTTCCCATGGTGCTTATATTCCATCATACATGTTCCTCATTATCATTCTAGCATCCTTTAACCCTTGTCCAGTGAATTTCTTCAAATTTTTCATCCCATTTTTAGCTCAACTTGACAAAGTCAAGATAAGCTATTGCCATCATGCGTGCGGAAATCTGTGAATCTGTTCACATTTTCCTTTAGCACAGGCTACCCCGTAGTTCTTGTCTGATTATCACGAAATTTTATATGCAGGTTTGGGGTCATGTCTTGATGAGAACGTCCTATTTTGGTGGTGATCGGTCAACTGGTATGGCTGCCCGAGCCCAAAACCCAAAAACCATTAGCACAGTCTACAGGTCGTATTTATGAAGGGATTTCATTGTAACTTGTTAGGATGCCTCTGTATAATGCCTAGATGAGAACGTCCCCTTTTGGTCATGATCTGTCAACCGTGGTGGCTGCCCAAGCCTGAAACCCCAAAACTTTTAGCACAGTCTGCAGGTCATATTTAATATGGAGGGATTTCATTGTAACTTGGTAGGATGACTCTGTATGATGTCTAGATGAGAACTTCTCCATTTGGTCGCAATCTGTCAACCGTGATGACTGCCCGAGCCCAAAACACGAAAACCTTTAGCACAGTCTACAGGTCATATTTATGGAGGGATTTCATTGTAACTTGGTAGGTTGACTTCATATAATGTCTAGATGAGAACGTCCCCTTTTGGGCGTGATTGGGCAACTGTGACTGCTGCAGGGGTCCAAAGCCCGAAAACCTTTAGCGCAGTCTGCAGGTCATATTTATGAAGGGATTTCATTGTAACTTGGTAGGATGACTCCAAATAATGTCTAGATGAGAACGTCCCCTTTTGGTCGCGATCATTCAACCATGATCGCTGCCCGAGCCCAAAAACCTTTAGCAAAGTCTGTAGGTTGTATTTATGGAAGGATTTCATTGTAACTTGTTAGGTTGACTCCATATAATGCCTAGATGATGACATCCCCTTTTGGACGTGATTGGGCAACTGTGACTGCTACAGGGGCATGATGAAGCCCAAAAACCTTGAGCACAGTCTACAGGTCATATTTATGAAGGGGTTTCATTGTAACTTCGTAGGATCACTCCAGATGAGAATGTCCCCTTTTGGTTGCGATCATTCAACCATGATGGCTGCCCGAAGCCCGAAAACCCTTAGCACAGTCCACAGGTCATATTTATGAAGGGATTTCATTGTAACTTGGTAGGTTGGCTTCATATAATGTCTAGATGAGAACGTCCCCTTTTGGACACGATTGGGCAACCGTGACGGCTACAGGGGCCCGAAGCCCAAAAACCTTTAGCACAGTCTACAGGTCATATTTATGAAGGGATTTCATTGTAACTTGGTAGGATGACACCAAATAATGTCTAGATGAGAACATCCCCTTTTGGTTGCAATCATTCAGCCTTGATGGCTGCCCGAGCCCAGAACCCCAAAACCTCTAGCATAGTCTATAGGTTGTATTTAGGGAATTATTTCATTGTAATTTGTTAGGTTGACTCCATATAATGCCTAGATGATGATATCCCCTTTTGGTCATGATTGGTCAACTGTGACGGCTTCAGGGGCCCCAAGCCCGAAAACTTGAGCACAGTCTACACGTCATATTTATGAAGGGATTTCATTGTAACTTCATAGGATCACTCCAGATGATACCCAGATGACAACGTCCCTATTGGTCGCGATCATTCAACCATGATGGCTTCCCGAGCCCAAAACCCGAAAAACTTTAGTAAGTACTACGTATTTGTTAAGAGATTTCATTGTAACTTAGTAGAATGACTCAGTGTAATGTCGAGATGAGGACGTGCCCTTCTAGTTGCAGTCGGTCAACCATCATGGTTTCACAGGCCTGAAGCCCGAAAGCCTTTAGCAGAGTCTACAGGCCATGTTTATGAATGGATTTCAATGTAACTTGATAGGATGACTCGTTTTGGAATAATTTCACTGTAAATTGGTAACTTTCGTTGACATACGTTAACTGTGAGGGCCACATACATTAACTGTGAGGTCCACATTAACCCACCCCTCAGCTCTTTAGTACAGTGTACACCTCATATAATTTATATTAAAAACATAGCATACAGGGAACAGAAATGAACATATTCCCAATTATCACAATTCTTGTCTTATTTCATAATCCTTTCATAAACATTGAACATTATCCTTTTCATCAAACACAACACACAGACACGTTAAGCTACAGTGTCATTGACACTTTCATTAATGTTAAGTTTCCTGTTTACCTCACACTTTTCAGTGTGTTAAGTTTTTGTTTAGGTCAGCTGCCTATACCCTTTTCATCCCATGGCCTTTATATTGCTTCCATATATAAAATTAAAATTATTATTTTTTCAGTTTTACTTTTATGAGGTTGTGTTTAGGTCAGATTTGTCACATGTTATGAGCCTGTTTGATACAGTTCTTGTGTTTGCCAAAGTTACTATCAAAGAGGAATGTTGGTGAGATATAGGGCATTGGCATCCTTCTTATTAATGTTAAGTTTCCTATTTACCTCACACTTAGACATTTTCAGTGTGTTAAAGTATTTGTTTAGGTCAGCTGCCGAAACCCTTTTCATCCCATGGCCTTTATATTGCTTCCATATGGTGCTTATTAGCATTCTACCATTATTTCATTCTCACCCAGTGCATTTTAAACCTTTTTCTTAACATTTTTTTAGTTACAATTAATTTTCTGTTTAGCTCAGAATTTCATGTTTAACTTAGTGTTTAGGTCACCTGCTGTGTTCTATCTCTTCCCATGGTGCTTATATTCCTCATATATGTTCTTCATTATCATTGTACCATGGTTTCACCCTTGTCCACTGAATTTCAATTCAAATTTCTCTTCAACTTTTGAACGCTGAGTTTTCTGTTTAGCTCACAATTAGACATTTTCAGTGTGTTAACGTTTCTATTCAGGGCAGCTGCCAACACCCTTTTCATTCCATGGCCTTTATATTGCTTCTATATGGTGCTTATTATCATTTTACCACTATTTAACCCTCACCCTATGTGTTTTAAACCGTTCTCTTAACTTTTTTATTTATTTACTTACGTTTAGTTTTCTGTTTAGCTCAGAATTTCATGTTTAACTTAGTGTTTATGTCAGTTTCTGTGTTCCTTCTCTTCCCATGGCCTTTATATAAATCATACATGTTCCTCATTATCATTCTACCATGATATTACCATATATTACCCTCATCCAGTCAATATTTTTCAAATTTATTTCCACATTTTTAACGTTAAGTCTCTGTTTAGCTCACACCTAGACATTTTCAGTGTGCTAAAGTTTCTGTTAAGGTCTGGCAACACCATTTGTAAAACATCATTTCCGAGGTTCCTCATATGATCAACAATTAATAATCTAATTGTGCCATGTTGATTTTCTTCACCAGTAATTACAAATGATAGTGCACGGAAAAGGCAGTTTCCATCACCACATATTTTTAGCTGCGACTAGCAGCTCTATAAGTGGCAATGTCTGTCTGTCTGTCTGTCTGTCTGTCGTCAGTCTGTCTGTCTGTGACCAACGAGTTTCTAAACTCAATAACTTTTGAAATACTTGATGGAATGACTTTATATTTGGCATATAAGTGTATCTTATTGATGTCTAGCCACTGTTCAATGCATGTGTTGTTCCAAATATTTTTCTTGGAGTTATGGCCCTTGATGAACTTAGAATTTTGTGAAATTGCACCACCCATCGCAGCTACAGCGTCAATGTCGCGATTTTTTTTAAAACAGAGGGTTCTTCCATTTCTCTGTACAGTGTTCTATCAGATAAGTCACAGCTTTTTTAAAGTTTAAATCAAACATAGTACACTGAAGCATCTGCCAATGAAGACTGGTTGGGTCAAAGTAATACTTCTCACTTGATAATGTGGCCATTAACCCTTCTGCTGTCAAAGTTATTATTTTTTCAATTTTACTTTTAAGAGGTTGTGTTTAGGTCAGCGTTGTCGCATGTTATGAGCCTATTTGATACAGTTCTTGTGTTTGCCAAAGTTACTATCAAAGAGGAATGTTGGTGAGCTATAGGGCATTGTCGTCCTTCTTGTTAAAAGTCTGAGCATTTAAATCAACTGACATAGACAACAGAGATATAAAAAATTACATGACTTCATTCCTTTGTTGTGTTAACTGACCATTGATGCTGAATGTTACGTGACCTTAAGAGCTTCTTTAAACAGCTTTCTATTCTCAGGTCAGTGATTAAGGCCACTTGGGGCCTCTTATTTTATGTTTTGATGTATATTTGGGAAGATGAAATGACTGTTTGTTTGATATTTCTGTGTTTTTTTTCTTCCAGTTTTCATATGTAGGTGACACTAAGTACAGAAATGTGCCATTCTTCATTAACTGGGGAGGCAACAAACCATTGGATAATCCAGCAAATATTCAAGGTAAAGTAATAATAATTATTATACCTTATTTTAAAGGCCTATAGTAAATTGCCATTCAATTTGATTTGCTATTCTGCAATATTCCCTTCGCGGGGAATATTCCCATGTGACATTTTCAGCAGTGTCTCCTGCTCGGGCTGAGGTTCCCCAAAAATGATCGGAAATCACCGAAGAAGAAGCTTTTGTGTTGCATTATCACAGATTGATGATATTGAATTTAACCATTCAAATTAATAAAATTTGAACCATTCAAATTAAATTATTGGTAAAGCTGAAGAATAGGGGACTTTTCCTTTTATGTAAAAACAACGCATTTTTCTCACCTTTTTTCTACATTTTCCTATTACTAGTCATGTTTTCGATAAAATAAATGAAAGATATTCACTTTTGACTGAGATTAGAGATAATTTAAACCCTTTTAATGTTACAGTGCCAGAGATTCTTCTGCATTCTCGCCATTTTGAAGTGTGCGTTTACATAAATTTCGTTTTCTCTTTGGCTGGCGATTGTAGGTCTAGGGTCAGTGTAGTGAGGGTTAGGGTTAGCTTACCGGTAAGCTAACCCTAGCCCTCACTACACTGACCCTAGACCATGTCGGGAACAGAACAAACAAGCATACCAAAAACAACCAATACACAGAGCAGACTCCCCGTGGGAACCCCGGGAAGTAAGCAGCACTTGTTTACTGTGGTAAACCAGTTCCGCTTTACTAGTAAAATAGGACTCAGTCACCAATGCTTGGGGTGAAAGTCCTCTAAAATGGGCAACATGTTGATCAATGATTGACTAAACTTGACTTCATCTCCATGTTGTGTCACGATTAGCCATGGTGCATAAATATGTGACGTTAACCATCAACAACAAACAAACACAGAGCAGACGCCGAAAAACACAAAAAACATGGAGGAAAGATGAATGTAAATGTCACAAATCGCACAGGTAAAAGCAATTATTGAGCAGTTATAATTGCCAGTAAAAGTGAATATCTTTCGGTCATTTTATCGAAAACATGACTAGTAATAGGAAAATACAGAAAAAAGGTGAGAAAAATGCATTGTTTTTACGTAAATGGAAAAGTCCCCTATTCTTCAGCTTTACCAAATTATCCAAGGTTCCTTCGTTCAATATTGTCTCCTGGCTTCTTGAAACTATTGAGTTGAACATTAAATCAAGTGCTCAAGAACTATAATAGAGTTGATAGATATTTGTTTTTCAAATTCATCTGACTGAGTGTGGGGGGTGGGGGGGGGGGGGGGGGGGGGGGGGGGCGGGGGTATAAAACCATTTGGTATAATAAAAAATAATAATGATCTGGCTTAAAGGTAACATTACAGATTGCCTCCCCTTGGAACCAATGTCTCCTTCGGCTCACGGCCCAGGGAGACAATCTGCAGTGTTACCCTCAAGCCAGGTCATTATTTTTATATTTCTGTGTCAAAAATTTGTAGCTGTAATGGACGCAGGGACTTGTCAAAACATTTTGTGTGTTTTAGCTTGCCTGATATATTTTTATTTCCTGGCTACAGTTATCCCTGCAGGAAAGAGATATAGTAATGAGTTCTGTCTGTATATTCTAAATGACTTGGAGTTAGACAACATTATGCAGTAAAGTAAACAGGGTTAGTTTATTTACCAGATTAGGTTGGATTCGAGGTACTTGCACTTTTATGTTTTTTGTAATCGGATCTTTGTATTCATCTTTACAGTTCAGATGTATAAATGCAATGCGATGGCCAGTACGTGTGGTGAGTGCTTGACACAGGACAGAAAATATAACTGTGGTTGGTGTGAGAGTACTGAATCTTGTAGCATACAGAGACAGTGCCCATTGACAAACTCATGGCTTCCATACTCTTCAGTTTGTAGAGATCCAAGAATCACTTCGGTAATTTATTAGAATTATATGAACACTTCCTCAATCCAGATTTTCAAGAGCACATATTCTTTTTCTCTCCATATCGATGTTTATAAGGAGGACTGGAATGAGCAGGCCCAGTTTGACTTAAGACAAAACATTGGTACGTCAGCTTAGGTATCTCCAGCCAATGTTTACTGACTGAAACAAGATACTGATCATCTTTTTATCATGGGTGCAAATACAGCTTCTGCATTCCCTCACTCCAAATACACAATATACAAAAAAATTACAGGCTCATTGGAACATTTTTAGGCACTTTATCTTGGTAGGTATACATGAATTAAAATGGAGTGACAAAATGGCTAGTAGTATCCAGTGGCAATCGAGGAGAATGCATCTTTTACAATAAATTCCATGTTTTGGTGAGGATATGCCCTCTCTTAATATGGGGTTGAAGACATGAAGTTTCTAACATAAATTAACAATACAAGTCGAAACCATGTGCCTGTCTGTTTAAAAAAAATCAGTACAAATTGGCTAAATAATGTGACTACTAAAATAAGTTGCAAGATAATCATGAAAGTATTTCGGTCCTGGTTTTTGTTCTTTGATACAAACATTCTCTAGAAGAGATTCTTGACATGATGCCTGAATGTGGTATAGGAATGTGTTATGTGGATAAAATATGGTGGAGTTGGCAGCAGCTGGAGACATAGCTTTTCTGGTTGTTGGGCAAGGTCATAGAATTTCCAGCATAAATTAGCAAGGTACTCCGAAGGGACACAAAGGGCATGTGATTTCACCCTGCATTGTCAATTTATGTCAAAAATTTCATGAAGTTCAAACCCAATTAAGAGAGAGTTTGTTCTCACTTAACCTGAATTCTATTTCTATGATGGATGTCTAAGCAGTGTAGTCTCCTTGGTTGTCACTGGAAAGTGGCCATTTTGTTGGTTTGAATCAATTTTTACCTACCAAGACTAAAGAGGCATGAACAATTTTCCAGGTTTGCAAAGTTTTTGACATATTTTTTTTTTAGAGGGAGTGGCATCAGTAGCCCATCCAGAACTATCTTATGCCCTCATGAAAATATTATCATTATCGTGTTACATTCAAAGTCAATAAATCTCTTGTTTCATCTGGTACTGCATAAGCTGTATTTATGGTAACATTAACCCTTTGCAACTGTGGTACGTAATTTTACGTACAAAAATTCCCATGCACTGTGACTATGGTACGTAATATTATGTACGCCGACTTTTAATGATTGTGTTTGACATCTTAAAAGCCTGATTCTATGTGACGTTAAAAGTCACGATAACCATAGTCAGAAAGGGTTAAATCTAGGAGCAAACATCATCTGAAATATTAAGCGTTCTCTTGTTTCTGAAATTTTCCCACTCATGCCAGAAATCATACTGGCTTCACAAATGGCTGTATAGATGAATAGTGGTCTGGTAGCATATAGTGATTTCAGTGTGCATGCAAGCCTGGAAGTAAGGAGACTGTTGTCTGCAGAATGAGGTCCCTAGAGGGTGAATTTGGTGATGCGACCTGGCACAGTAGGGTAGCAGCACTAAATTTAACCTTTGTGAATCTCAATCTGAATCAAGGTAAAAGAGAAAGAGGTACTCGGAGAATAAATTGGCCCACTGTATGGGATAAAATCAGCAAATTCACCCTTTGGGAACCTCATTCTGCAAATGACCAATTGCTTATTTCTAGCCTTGTGTGCATGTATGCATATGGGTGTAACTTGAAGGACACAGTCGTGTTTTAGAGGTATTGAGAATGTTGGTTTCAGATCCCCCACGAATCAAACCCTCAGCAGAATGACTGTCAATCAGAAATCCCACGCCTAAACCACAAGACCATTGCATGCCATGTAAAATGATGGCTGGAATGTAGCATTTTAGGTTCACTTATGAAAGTGTGAAACATGCTGGCTGCAATACGATGAAAGTACTGTAGTTGGCCACAGACGAAGACTGACATGGGCCTGGGTGTGTGATTTGAAGGACACAATCATGTTTTGGAGGAACTTGGAATGTTGGTACCATGGCATGGCAACTTCCTTAGGTACAGACCATTAAATTTGGTTCAAAGAAACTTTCTTGTGCAATATTTCGGCTCATAATAAGAATAAGGTTTGTTCAGTCCCTGTGTTCATATGTGGGCTCTCTATGGGTCCCTGAATTATAATTTAGTTCAATATTAGGAATCTTCTTCAAAACTCTTCAAATCCATCTGGCAGAATCTTTTGATATTTGGTGTACAGCATCCTAATGGGGGTCAGATTTAGGTTTGTTCAAATCATGTCCCTGAGTTCATAATTGGATTTCCTATTGGAACCCAAATTTTAACTTAGTCCAGTATGAGAAATATTGTTCCAAGATCTTCATATCCACCAGGCTGGATCTTTGGTAAGAGAACAGTTTTCTTGAACACAAATTTTCTGTTTTCATTAATGATTTCATCTGGTCGTGAGTGTGTAAGAACACAAAACCAGAAAGCCTTCTGCAGTTAAAAAAAAAACAAAAGAAAAGAAAAACAAACTCAGTCATGTCATTGACTGTCATTTCTTTCCATTTCTTCACACGACTGATTTTTTCCAGGAGCACTGAATATTTCACCCAAATTATAACCAGCCTAGAAGGTATCTCATTGAGCTCTGTCAAACAAGATATAATTTGTTAAATTTTTCATGCAGCATGGGCAATATGGAGTCAATGACAAAAATTTTGAAATACTATCAGAGTACTAGGAGTTAACACAAAGTCTTATTTCTTTCTTGCTTTCTCCTTCTAACTCACTTTAATTTCCTTTTAGACAACATTATCCATGTGAACCTTTTAGGCTCATTTGAGCATCTGGTTTTTATAAATGCCAGATTGTGGAAATGCCCAAACCAAGGTAAAATTGAGCTTTGTTTCTTTTTATAATCTTTCATCCTTCCAGGTCCTATTTGTTGATCAACTAGCTGAATGCAAAATTCATTCACAATAATCCTTTGAAACTCATATTTTTTCCCGTATGTGTTTGTTAAAAAAAAATTGTTTTTACGAGTTTATTGTAGAGTGCAGTGGGCACTCTTGGAACAAGAGGTAAAAATACCATTTTTTTCTGACAGAAACATAGCCAAGTAAACTTCATGTAAGTGAATGACATTTTGCTTATCTCTTTCACATCCCAAAACTTTTAGGTTGATATTTATGACAAGAGCGATAGTGTGTTGTGAAACTTGAGAAATCTGCTGTTCACCTGTATTATTATCCCCTGCCCAAACAAAATATATGGGTCCCATCCGTGCATACATCTCTCATGTCTGCATCTATTTGTCCATCCATTCATCGATTGTCCATTTGACCATTTTGTGATTGTGATAATTTGAACAAATGTAATCAGATTTTCCCGAATAGCATACCTAGCTAGCATGCATATCTAGAAGATATTGATCTGATTCAGTATTCACCAGATTTTGTTGTTTTTAACTCTGCTGACTGAAAGTGAGGGGGAGCTTCAGTGATCACTTTCTGTACATTGTCCATCTGTCAAGCATGAACTTTACATTATCAACTTCTCATAAATCACTGGGCTGAATTGAACCAAATTTAATGTGCATGTTCCTTTTCATATGTCAATTCAAGTTTGTTCAGATAAAATTGCCACACCCACAGGGGGGCACTTTATTGGGCCTAACTCTGACAGCACCCATCAATTGTTTTTCAATATTAAAAAAATCTCCAGAACCATCAATTAGAACCTTCTTATATTTTGTATATAACATCTCTAGGGGGGTCAGCGTCAAGTTTGTTCAAATGGAGTTTCTGTGTTAATATTTGGGCTCTCTATTGGGGCCCAAATTTTAACTTGGTGCAATATGAGGAAATTTCCTTAAAAAAAATTTCAGATCTACCAGTCTGAATGCTTTTATATTTGGTATACAATATCTCTCGGGGGGTCAGATTCAAGTTCGTTCAAATCGAATCCCTGGGTTAATATTTGGCCTCCCTATGGGAACCTGAATTTTAACTTAGTGCAATATGAGGAAATTTCTTTAAAAATCTTCTTCTCCAGCACCATCTATTAGAATCTTTTGATATTTGGTATCCAACATCCCAGATTCAAGTTTGTTCAAATTGAGTCCCTGGGTTAATATTTGGGCTCTCTATTGGGGGGGGGGGGGGGGGGGAGTGTTACAGTGACATAACAACCGTTGGAAGTTTGGCAGTGCTAGTCTATAGCTGATGGACACTAGAGTTATGAATAATTTCATGACTTCATTCCTCTGTAGTGTTGATGAACCATGGCTAACTGAATGTGACCCAAAATACTTCTTTGAACCACTTTGTCAGGTGAGTGATTAAGTCCCCTTGGGGCGTCTTGTTTGTAGGAGTTATGCCTCTCTTTGTTGGAAATTTGGAGTTTGTCTGATAATCACTTTGTGAACACGATAACTTGAAGAAATGTAGTCGGATTTTCTTGAAACTTGCTATTGGCACACATCTCGCTCAAGTTCAATATTCGCCAAATTTTGTTGTCTTTAGTGGGAGTTATAGTTTGTCCTTTTTGTTAGAAATATGTTATTTGACTGATAATGACATTGTGAACGAGATAACTTGAACAAATGTTATCAGATTTACACATAAATTGCTATAGGCATACATTGAGAGACAATCTTGGTCAAGTTCGATATTTTTGTTAAAAATTCTATGTTTGTCTGATTATGACTTGATTATTCAGTTAACTGGGAATGGAACGGTTGTGGGTGTATTCCGGTAAGAATTTTTGTAACCAGTTAACCGCTTAAACAATGTAACGACGTCACAGATGTGGCGCAAACTTTCCCGTGGATTTTGGACAGCAGATAATTGAACATCAAACAATAAACTGTCCTTAATATTACTTTTTGTTATGTTTTATCTTTTATCCCACAACTGTTTCTATTACATGTAGATGTAGCTTTGGTGATTGACCACAAAGTGACGAAAGTGTTAATTTCATTTCGTAAGCAGAAGGGTAGAAATTTGTTACTGTTGGCTGCCTTTCTCTTTTGATGTTCTGTTGTTTGTTGCATGATTTTTTTTTTTGTATGGTGAAATCACTCAGCAAGTCGGTTTTAGCACGATACTCTCCAGTTGTGAACCCACACCTAGTTTGACTGCCATAATAATCACTAAATTCGGAGCAGTGCGAGAATCAGAATTTTTAAAGCAAAATGACATCTAAACCAAAATGATCAGAAGCCTGGAAATTTTTCAAGCTGAAAGAAGCAGATGGGGGACAAATTTACTGTATGCAACTTGTGTAAGTCGTGCATTAAGTACAGTGGCGCAACATCTGGCATGAAAATCCATTTACACTACAAACATCCAGTTGTGAAGTGTGAAGCAAGTTCAGCAACACAAGCAACCTTGTTGATCATATGCCCCCTCCCCCCCCCCCCCCCCCCCCCCCCCCCACCTTTCCCCACAAGGTGCCTTTTTAATAAAACTAACCCTTGCCTTTGGATTGTTCAGACGCTCATGGCTTGAATATGTCATTGAAGTCTTTTATGAAGTGATTCCAGTATAAACTAGCTAGGGCAAGTAAATAAATAAATAATTAAATAAATAAATAGAACCATCTCCTCATTCTCCTGTGACCTGAAATATTTTGGAATTTTGTTTGTAACTTCGTACTTGAAGTACGTCTATCATAGCCTATCTTATTAAAAATAGAATCATTTCATTCATGTCTGACGTTATGACACAAACAGATTTATTTCATTGGTGAAAAACGAAGCAGAAAGTAGTTTGGAGGAATCCCTCGGAAGTTGACATAAAACAGTCAATGCAATAATGGCGGGGCTTCTGTTCTTACAAAATTACGACTGAATGATCACTTTATTAACTGAACTATGATCAGCTATCCAACGTGAATTAAAATATTTCAAGAGGGAAATGTAAAGGAATGTTCGACTGACGACCAATGCAGAGTGCTCTGACGGTGACAGTTATGGCACAATCCAGGATTATTCCAAGTATTTTTTTTTTTTTTTTCATCAGTGCAATCAGTCCACCAGACCTTACAGCTCTGGATGACTACATACCACTCTACACTGTGTACTAAAACTACCATTGGAATTTTTATGCATCTGTCTAGCTCACATCCATTGCTTATGAACATTCATTGAAATGAGCTCTATGAACATATTCATAAACCAAAGTAGGAGGAAAAGAATTTTTGAGCTATTTTGAGAGAAATATTGTTGCAGATGTTCTCTAAAAGTTAATCACTGATTCCAAAACTAACATTATTAATATGGTGACGGTAGACCCTTTTGAATGAATGAAAAAAAATCATAGATATGTTATTTGGTACTACTTATTTTTAGCTCTCCTGACTTTCCGTCAGGAGAGCTATTGTGATCACTCACCGTCCATCGTCCGTGAACATGGTGTTTGCGTCTTCTCCTCCCAAACCGCTGAACCAATTTAATTGACATTTGAGATAATAGTTTGTTATGACATCGCAATTTGATTTTGTTCAAATCAAGTTGCCTCGCCCATTGGTAGGGCCACACCCAAAAAGTGTGCTGAAATCTTAAAAAATCTTCTCATGAACCAGCAGTAGCAGAGACTTGATATTTGGTGTGCAGCTTCCTTTTGAGGTGTAGACTCAGATTTGTTCAAGAGAAGTTTGTGGGGGCTATATTTGGCATCGTAATGGGAGGGGCAAGAATTTGTCAAACAGAGAGACAAATTTCTATTTTCCAAACGGAGAGGCAAATTTGGACCAAATTTGATATGAGGGCTTATTGGGTCATAAGTACTTAATTTATGCAAAAAATATTTTTCCCATCGCCCCATGCGAACCCACAGGAGCTAAAAATAGAAAAAAATTAAAGCGCCCATATCTCCAAAACTACACAGCACTGAGAATTCTTATTTGTTGTGAAGCTTCCTTAGGACCAACAGAATGGAATGGTCAAAAAAAATTGCTATCGGTTTTATCATGGGGTACTTTTTGGGGACTTTGAAAAAAGTGCTGAGTCAGCATTTTTTAACACTGTGGGTAATGGGAAAAGCATATAAGACTACTTTTCTCCCAAACCACTGCTCCAAAAGCTTTCAAATTTCACATATAACATCTTTGGAAGATTGTTTCATACGTTTATTGAAATGAATTCCCTGGGTCGATATTTGGTCTCTCTATGGGAGCCCAAATGTTTCAATTAGTGCTGTATGAGGAATATTTTTTAAAAATCTTCTTCTTCAGATCTACCAATAAGAATCTTTTGATATTTGGTATGCAGCATCCTTAGGGGGGTGAGATTCAAGTTTGTTCAAGCCAAGTCCCTGGGTTCATATTTAGGCTGAAAATTTGGTGTCCCGTTGCGGACTAAGAAATTTTGGACCAAAATCCAGAATTTTTTTTGTTTTTTTTATGTGTTTCGGTCAATTTTAAGACAAAAAAAAATTTTTTTTTTTACATTGAAAATTTGGGGTCCGGGTGGGACTTCGAAAATTTTGGACCAAAATCCAGAAATTTTCTTTTGTTTTTTAAGCTTTTCGGTAAACTTTAAGAAAAAAAAAAAATTTTTTTTTACACTGAAAATTTGGGGTCCGGGTGCGACTTAGAAAATTTGGGACCAAAAAAATCTGTTTTTTATGCATTTATCTCAATTTTGGGACGTAAAAGTGCAGGAACTGAAAATAGAAGGAAAATCCTGTGTATTGTGTGGGCACAATCGCTTCATCTAGTTGGTATATGCTTTTCTTAGGAGGGGCATATGCAGCTTATTCAAGTCAAGTCCCTGGTTTGATATTTAGACAACCATGTCAGGTGAGCGCCCTCAGGCCCCCCTGGGACCTCATGTTTGTGTTTTAATGTTTTGAGACATGGAAAATTTGTTTTATTTATTACAGTTTTATCCAGAGAAAGGCCCACTTGCTGGAGGAACCAACCTGACCATCCAGGGTCTTAATTTAGGAAAAGAATTCAAAGAGATTAAAAATGGAATCTATGTTGTTGGTGTGAAATGCGAACCATATGAAGAGCTATATCGCCCACCCAGCCAGTAAGTAATCATTTCAATAACATAAGTCCATTTTACAGATCTTCTGTTTTCTAACTATTATTTGGATAAAGACAAATAAGAAATGACAATAAATTTGTAATGAGCTTTGTATTTATTGTGAGGACAGGTTTGCATATTTGTGTATATATTGTGCTGGAAGGTTAGTATACTTTTAGTTATAGAGTGTTTCCTTGTTAGATATTATTGGGCACACAGATTGTTAGTGACCTTATAATGTGTATACAGTTGTTAGCGAGCTTATAATGTGTATACAGTTAAATTCCATTTTGGGGGAGAGCAAAGTTCGCGCCTAATATGGAATTTTACTGACATCATGTGTATATATTTATATATCATATATAATTAAATAAATAAATAAATAAATAAATAGAACTATCTCCTCAGTCAAAAAAAGAACAGACACATACAACTATCTCAATTTCAACTCCTGTCATCCAAAACACTTAAAGCTAAACATTCCATTCAACCTTGCTTCTAGAATCATAACTATAGTAAGAGACTCTGCAACTCTGGAGAGGCATATTGTTGAATTACAAGATAATCTTAGAAAACGGGGCTACTCCTTGGAAATTATCCGTAATGGAATTCAGAGAGCAAAGGCAAAAGGATCCATACAATCAACTGAACAAAAAACTGGACCATCAACAGCTAATGTGTTACCATTTGTCACAAAGCACAATCCATCCAATATGAACATGTTTCCAACAGTAAAATTTTGTGAACAGTTGATGAATAAAAGTGAAAGAATGAAAAAGGTTCTTCAGAAAAAGAAAATCATAAACAGCAAAAGACAGCCTAAAAATTTGAAAAGAATTCTCACACAATCAAAATTTGACTTTGCTGACACAAACATCAGTGTCAAAAAGTGTGGGATGAAGAGACATGTAAGATATGCTTGAACATTATTGAAGGCCAAGACATAATTTAAAAACGGTAAAAACCTTCAAGATAAAGCAAGGAATTACTTGCACTACAAAAATGTCACATATGTCATTTGTGACAAATGGCCAAACTAAAATCGAATTGCAAAAATGCATGACTTTGCATCAACAGCAAACTAATAAAGAGGAGTATAGAATTCTTAAGGTCAAGAAACATTTACATCAGTGTTCAGGGGGGAATTTCAAAGTGTTCCCTCTATATAAATTATTCACCCATAATGAAATATTGCGTGATGAGAAGGAAGTATTTGTGAAGCAGTACCTGTTCACTGCGGTAAACAGGCTCTGTTTTACTGGTAAAATAGGACCCAGTCACCAATACTTGGGAGGTGCAAATCCTCTCTAAAATGGGCAACATGGCTTATTAGCACTCACCCCTGGTCTTTTGAGTTGATACTCATGTTGTGGTCATGATTAGCCATTGTGCAAAAATTGTGTGTGATGTTTATCAATGTGGCTAGGTCGTGGTTCGTCTTTGCCGTTGATTTACAGTCTTCAATACTTCATGCAGTGGCCAATCTAATGCTTCTGACCAGTGCTACTGCTTTCCAAACGTATTGTACTGGCGGTAGTTGAAAGTATTAGATTGGTGATAATTGTGGTTCTGGGGGAGGGGGGTCCCTAGCTGTATATTCCTTTAGTTTACATTCAACTTCATACCCGTAAGGCGCTACAATGAAACACGACTTGATTATTATTTTCTTATAACTAACCCCTTTTAAGTCATTGGGGATGGTTCCCTCAATACTAGTAATTACTAATTACATTCGGAAAGCTTGCCAGTGTTCACTTGGGTGGGGGGAGGATAAGGGGGGTGGATTTTCCTTTTTCACAATGTTGCTCTAAATATGCATGGGCATCGATTGGACCTCAGTATTTTGCCAATCATAATAAGTCTTCAGATGGGCTTTTGAGGGTTAAGGCCTTTTTACATCTATATTCCAACGTTACTGAATTCTTTTACTCCCAATATATTTTACAGAGGTACCCTGTACCTTAACATTTTCTAGCTAATAAGAATATTTGCTATCGTCTACAAATATGGCAGATCCGAAGTTGGTGGAACAAATATTTTTAAACTGGTTTACGTTCATACTTCAGGCTTAGTATGAGCTATAGACATGGGACCTACACCGAAGGAGTTGAAACATGCTGGAGGTTCAAAATGTGGTCCACCTCAATGCGGTTAACAGAGGTCATTAAGTGCATATTTTTCAGAACTATTAGGAATTGCATTTTATAGCAACTGATGCAATTCTGAAGATTACCCATGTATCTCATCATTCAATTAAGTGGCAGAGCTAGTAATGTCAATTTCTGATTCCTTGATCGAATCCTTTAAATGGTGTGCACATATATGCCTTTTCTGGTTTCTCATTAAAATTGTTCTGATTCCTGTATGAATATCTGTCTTCAACCACTGCTAACCCTGCTTGTGTGGAGTTGGTATTTGGGGAGCTGACAGTTGCTCGCCATTGCTCGGGGGTTCTCTCCAGGTACTCCGGCTTCCTCCACCCGTAAAACTGTCACAGTCATGGTTAGCCATTGTGTGCAGAAATATGTGACCTTAAACACCAATAAATAAATAGTATGAATATCTGTAATACTGTTAACGAAAATCCATTTCGGACTTGTTTAAAAAATATTTTACTCCCGAAAATAAGCCTCCATAAATTCTGTTTCTATATAGTTTCTTCCTGATACCTTAACCCTTTTTTTCAAACAGACTTGAATTTACTGGATGCAGTAAATTCTGTTTCTCTAGTTAGTCTGTGTGAAACACACAGACTATTGTTTTTGTACGGTTTCTTTTTTTAGCTCACCTTGACAAAGTCAAACTGAGCTAATCTAATCGCTCTCCATCCATTGTCCGGCGTCTGCCAGCACCATGTTTTGGTCTTCTCCAAAACCAATGTGCCAATTCAAGTGAAAGTTTGTGTGAGTGATGGTCCCGAAGGGGCATTGCATTTTTGTTCAACTCAACATGCCCAGTCCCATAGGGAGGGGGTGGGGGAAAATGCTCCAAAATATTTTTAAAATCTTCTCATGAACCAGTGGGTACAATGACTTGATATTTGTTATGGAGCTTCCTTTTGAGCTGTAGAATCAAGTTTGTTCAAACGAAGTTCGTGATGCAATAGTTGGCTTTGTAATGGGAGGGGTAAGATTTTTGGACCCGCCCAGAATTTCTATTTTCTGAACCAATGGTCTGATTTGAACCAAATTTGGTATGTGGTATTATTGGGTCATAAGTACTTGACTCGTGGAAAAGAACCCCATGAGCTAAAAATAGAAATATTTTCAAACACCCATATTTCCCAAACCTCACAGAACTGAGAGCTGTTATTTGGTATGAAGCATCCTTAGAACCAGTAGAATGGAATGGTAAAAAAAATTGCCATCGGTTATTGTTAGGGTGTTGTGTAGAGGGCCAGTCAGTTTGTAGGAGTCAGTTTGTTCAAATTGGGTCCCTAGGTATATATTTAGGCTTGCTATGGTAGCCCAAATTTTAACTTAGTGCAATATGAGGAAATTTCTTTAAAAATCTTCTTCTTGAGATCTGCCAGTCGGAATGCTTTCATTTTGGTATACAACATATCTAGGGGGGGGCAGATTCAAGTTTGTTCAATTTGAGTGCCTGGGTAAATATTTGGGTTTAGTACAGTTTGAGGGAATTTCTTCAAAAATCTTCTTCAGATTCACCTGTCTGAATCCTTTCATATTTGGTTTACAACATCTCCAGGGGAGTCAGATTCAATTTTGTTCAAATTGGTTCCCTGCCTTAATATTTGGACTCCCTATAGTAGCCCTTATTTTAACTTTGTGCAATATGAGGAAATTTTTTTAAAAATCTTCTTCAGATCCACTAGTCAGAATGCTTTCATATTTGGTACACAACATCTCCAGGGGGGTCAGATTCAATTTTGTTCAAATTCCGGTCGATAGGTTAATATTTGAGTTTGCTATGGTAGCCCAAATATTAACTTGGTGCAATATGAAGGAATTTATTTGAAATTTTTCTTCTTCAGATCCAATAGTCAGAATGCTTTCATATTTGGTATACAACATCTCTAGGGAGGTCAGATTCAACTTTGTTCAAATCGAGAGACTGGGTTAATACTTGGGCTCCTTATGGGAGCCAGAATTGGCCATGTAGCTGAAGAATTAGAAATATTTTCTATTCAGTACCCTCTAGAGGTGTGTAACTAAGATTAATTCACATAGGTTGTATCAAGGGGCTTCATAGGGGAACTCCACATTTTACATTATGATCAACTGAAGAAAAGGCATGATGCAAGGATTATTTTTGTCACTCCTGAGGGGCTCAAGGATTGACATTGTATCCTAAGGAGATGGATTGCTTAATGTAGACTCATTCTTGGACTCTGTTTATATCGTGTTCTGTTCAAGGTGAGCACTTCAGGGGCCTTTTGTTTTCTTTTTCTTCTTCTTCCCGCTTCTTTTTCTTATTCTCCTGACTTCTGTGCACTTCCTTGTCCACACGATAAATCGAAAAGTTGCCCTATCTCGCGGATTTTTGGCATACTGATAGACAGTCACAAGTTCTCGGCCACCTATGTTTCTCAGATTCCTGTGGCATCAGGGGTGTTTTGAAAGTGGGTCACACCCATATCTCAGGCATTGTATGATGTATGGACCTGGGACCAACTCCAAATGAGTCTACACTCGATAGAGATTCAAAATATGGGTCGAAGTCACCCAGGGGTCAATGAGTGCATTTTTCAGGATTGCTGGAAATCATATTTTTAGCTCACTTGGCTGCAAGTCAGTGGGAGCTATTGCCATCACTTTTGTCTGTCGTCCGTTAACTTTTTGCAAACTTGACATCTTCACAACCACTAGGCCAAATTCAAACATATGTTGCATAGACCATCTATGGAGTATACCCTTTCTATTTTGTTTAAATGAAGCAGCTGCCATTTTCAGGCTCTGGTTTATGCCCCAAAAGCATAAAAACCATTAAAAAATCTTCTCGGAACCACCAGAGGGAATGCCTTGATATTTGGTATGGAACATGCTTTGGTGTAATAGATTAAAGTTTGTTCAAGGGAAGTTGATAGGTCAATATCTGGGCTCTCTGTGGGGGCATATCTATTTTGGGCTCTGCCCAAAATTTCTGTTTCAAGAACCAGTGGGCCAATTTGAACCAAATTTGGCATGTGGTATAAGTGGGTCCTAAGTAAATGATCGATCCCCCCAGAAATTTTTCCACAGCCCTGTTGCAGCCCCAGGGGCTAAAAACAGAAAAGAATTCAAAAGCCCATATATCCCAAACCACAAGGAACAGAGAACTGTTATTTGGTATGAAGCATCCTTAGGACCAGAAGAAGGGATTGGTTAAAGAAAATTGCCACCCGTTCAATCAGGGTGCCCGGTAGAGGGTATTGAAAAAAATGATGAGTCTGCATTTTTGCAGTAGTTTATCCTGGAGGAAAATGTTCATTCACTGAGAAGCTTGATTGACATATTGTTCTTAAATCAATACAATTTCTGCTAGAATACATTCTTGTTATTTTAATCTGAAAATTTTGTGGAGTTTGTTTTGCAAAGATTTTATTTCATCTTGAATGAACCCTTTCAATGCTGGAAACATCTGATTCCTGTATGCATGTCTTTAATTCAACCCTCTCAAGAGTCAAGACTCCAATGTGGGTTCCAAAGATTTTATTGATGCCATGAACAAACAAACCCTTTCACTGCTGTATATGTATTTTTCTGGTTCCTTGGAAAAAAATTGATCTGATTCCTGTATGAATATTCTTAAGTTAGCCTTCTCATGACTTCAGTGTGTTTTTCCAAAGATTTTATTTCTTGATGAACTCTCACTGCTGTGTATATATGTTTTTTTTCTGGTTTCTTGGAAACATTTATCTGATTCCTGTATGCATATCTTTAATTTAACTCTCTCAAGACGGCAATGTGGGTTCCAAAAATTTGTTTGATGCCATGATCAATCACTTTCAGTTCTGCGCACATACTGGGTTTTTTGCTGGTTCCTTGGAAAAAAATTGATCTGTTTTCTGTATGAATATGTTTAATTTAACTCTCTCAAGACTTTGTGTGTTTTCCAAAGATTTTATTTTATGTTGAACTCTTTCAATTCTGTGCACATATATGTTTTTTCTGTTTTTAGCTGCAACTAGCAGCTCTATAAGTGGCAAAGTCGGTCGGTCTGTCTGTCGGTCTGTCTGTCTGACCAACGAGTTTCAAAACTCAATTACTTTTGAAATACTTGATGGAATGACTTTATATTTGGCATGTAAGTGTATCTTATTGATGTCTAGCCACTGTTCAATGCATGTGTTGTTCCAAATATTTTTCTTGGAGTTATGGCCCTTGATGACCTTGAACATTTTTTTTTTTTTTTTTTTTATTTCACTATTATCTGCAGATTGCTTCTGAGAATCATTTTTTCACCCGCAGATTGCACCACCCGTCGCAGCTACAGCATCGATGTCGCGATTTCTTTTGGAAACATTTATCTGATTCCTGTATGAATATTTCTAATTTAACCCTCGCAAGACTTCAATGTGCGTTCCAAAGATTTTATTGATGGCTTGATCAAACCCTTTCAATGCTGTGCGCATATTTGTTTTTCTGGTTTCTTGGGAAAAAAATTGATCTGATTCCTGTATGAATATCTTTAATTTAACCCTCTCATGACTTCAATGTGTTTTCAAAGATTGTATTTCATGTTGAACCCTTTCAATGCTGTGCACATATATGAGTTTTTTTCTGGTTTCTTGGAAACATTTATCTGATTCCTGTATGCATATCTTTAATTTAACCCTTTCAAGACTGCAATGTGGGTTCCAAAGATTTTATTGATGCCATTATCAAACCCTTTCAGTGCTGTGCACATATATTTTTTGGGGGGGTTTCTTTGAAAAAATTTATCTGATTCCTGCATGAATATCTTTAATTTAACCTTTTCAAGACTTCATTGTGGTTCCAAAGGTTTTATTTTTTCTGATTTCTTTAAAAATATTTTACTCCCCAAAATAAGCCTCCATAAATTCTCTTTCTGTTTTGCTTATTTTTGATGCTTTAACCATTTTCACACAGACTTGAATTTAGTAGGCAGTAAAATTCTGCTTCTCTAGTTTGAAATTTTTTTTATTCTTTAAAACCACTGGGCCAAATTCATTCATATATGGCATAGACCATCTTTGGAGCAAACCTTTTCTCCTTTGTTCAAATGAAGCTGCTGCCATCTTTAGGATGGTGGAATTTACTCTTCTGATTTTTTCCCCCAAATTACTATCTCCCTTGCGGTGAGCTTAATGCTCAATAAGCCTAAAATGCTTTTAAAATCCTCTTTTTATAGGCTACTTGCAATAATGCTTAGATTTCTTGTTTGGAACTTACTCTAGTGATGCAGATTCACTTTTTTTTTCAAAGAAACTCAGTAAGTCAAAACGTGGGCTCCCAAATTTGGGCAACACACAAAATTTCAAAATTTTGTTCAGTGGCATAGCAAATCAAAAAAATTGATCTCACTGCTGATCACTTACTGATAGACTTATCTCTTTTGAAAACTTGAGCCAGGTGAGCGTTTTAGGCTCACTTGAGCCTCTGGTTTGATTTTTTGTAATTATTTCTTTGCCATTGAAAGTTCATGTTCTTGGTTTGTTTTATGTTTTAGGCCTTATAATCTACAGAATAGCATGGGCGGTTGTGTATTCTGTTCCTTGAGTGCTAAAGCATTGCAAAGCCTTGTTACACTCAGGGGACAAATTTATCAATTTTATTATACCCCCAGCAACGAGTTGTGGGGGGAATATACTGGAATCACCTTGTCTGGCCATCCTTCTTTCCATCCATCCATTCGTCCATCCATCCATAAACAATTTTGTCTGGAGATTTTCTCAAACGTTTATGGACCAATTTGCTCAAAACTTTGTTTGAATGTTCACCACCATGGGAACCTGTGCACCTGCAGTTATAGTTCCAGTCGGATTATATTTGCCAGAATTAAGTCCCTTTTTGACTTGAAAAATCAGGCTTAGAATTTTGTCCGGTGATTTTTTCAGATGTTTATGTGTTGATTCCTTTGAAACTTAGTACGAAAGTTTACTACCATGGGAGCCTCTGCACCTGTGATTATAGTTTTGATCGGAATTTGTTTGCAAGAGTTATGCCCCTTTTCATCTTAGAATGTCTGAATTATCTAGAATTTTGTCCGGTGCTTTTCTCAGGTAATTATGGGTTGCTTTCGTTGAAACTTGGTAAGGTTGTTCACTACCATAGGAACCTGTGCACCTGTGATTAGAGTTCTGATTGACATTTCTTGCCAGAGTTATGCCCATTTTCTTAGAATGTCTGAATTTTGTCCAGAGATTTTCTCAGATGTTTATGCAGCGATTCCTTTGAAACTTTTTTTTTTACCAGAGTTGTGCCACTTTTCGTCTTAGATTAATCATAGTGGTGGGGGGTATGGACAGGCCACCTGGGACAGTCACACCTCTGGTTAACTTGGGTAAAATATCAAACATAAAGCATTTAATTTTTATTTTTTATACGCCCGTTTGAAAAATGGTTGTATTATGTAATCAGTCTGTCCATCTGTCCATCCATTCATCTGTTAACATTTTGGGTTTCCAACCGATAACTCCAGTTTGGATTATTTGATTTCAACCAAAGTTGGTATGTGTATTACCCAGTTAGTAATGCAGGCCAAGTTCGAATATGGGTTCCTGCCAGTTACTTTTACATGAGTTACAACCCCTTTTTTGACTTCCCAATTTGTTTTAGCTCCACAAAATACTAAAAAAAATTTCTTGAACTTTGGATGTATGGTAAAGTATTTTGACGTTTTGCATCACTAAAAGTTTGGGCTTGACTGTTGAGAATTTCCCTGGACAGCACTACATTTTTAGAGATCACTTTTTTTTTAGAGAATGGGAGCTCGATACATGAGTTGATAATAAAAGATAATGTAAAAGTTAATAATGTATTGATGTAAATTGGGAGTTGCTTTGGATAAAGGTTGAAAAGTAACAAACAAAATAACAATTGTTTCAACTAGAAGCAATTTCCAAGAGGTGGGCCAATTTTCTTGATTGCGGATGATGGACATGTGCCCTAAAAACCACTGAAATAAAAAGCTTTACAATTGCTATAAGTCATTTCAACTTCATGGTGTGACTTAATAATTAAGCAAGATTGGCATAACTTTTTTGTTTCTTCCAAACATAATCAATAAGAACTTGTTCAACTTTCAGTTATAGATCATCAGCAATGTTTATTGGAGAGAAAATAGCGTTTTTAGGTTAATAACGTATTCATGTTGATTTGAGAATAAGTCAGAGGCTATAGTTTTTTTGAAAAAATGGAATTTTCAAGTTATTTTGAAACTCTATTAAATGAATAGCCACTTTCCCAGTAAACAACATTCAATTTTTACCTGCGTCACCAGTGGCAGAGCAGGTCTAGTAACCGCTCGACTCCGTCTGTCAGTCCATCAGTCCCTCCGAAACACTTTTTCCGTCAAAGTTTTCTTGGCTTCTATGAAAGGGAATGATTTTATATTTGGTCTGCTGCTTCATAATGATGAGTTGTATTGTGTAAGCAATTTTCAGATCTGCCGTGCAGCC
The DNA here is from genome assembly GCA_031216915.1 of Pictodentalium vernedei. Classification (NCBI taxonomy): domain Eukaryota; kingdom Metazoa; phylum Mollusca; class Scaphopoda; order Dentaliida; family Dentaliidae; genus Pictodentalium; species Pictodentalium vernedei. Next base: position 513,393,581 of record CM062296.1, on the reverse strand, counting down.
ACTTAATGTTTGCCGATACTTTGAAATTTTACTGTACCCACTGAACATTGAAATTTTCCGTCAAGGTTTTCTCGTCTTTAACTGGTAAAGTGCTGAGTTTTTTCTGACAACAAATCAAAGCTCAACATATACTGCTCTATTACATTTAATTGGATAGTGCCTTATAGGCATTATCCAATTAAATGTCAGAGAGCAAGGTATTGTATAAAAAATCTGATTCATATCAGGGACAATAAATGCTTCCTCAGGCAGAATGTAGCTACAGACAGTTATTGCCTGTCACTTTTAGTAAAGCCCAAAATAGGGCTTCCAGCGCTCTACCAGTTAATGCAAGGGATTGATTTTATATTTGGTCTATTGCTTCATAGTGATGAGTTGCATCGTGTAAGCAATTTTCAGATCTGCCATGCAGCCACTTCCTGTTTGCCGGTACTTTGAAATTTTACTGTACCCGCTGAACATTGAAATTTTTCGTCAAACTTTTCTCGTCTTCTATGCAAAGGATTGATTTTATATTTCATCTGGAGCCTGATAATGATCAGTTGTATCGTGTATGCAATTTTCAGATCTGCCATGCAGTCACTTCCTGTTTACCGATTCAGTTGCATACAGCAACGCAGGTCCAGACCGGGTATTGGTCTTGGCTTGTTATTTTTTTAAATTTGTATTGGTTATGAAAAGAGAGCATGCAGGCGGCCAGAAGGACCATGCAGGAGGGCCTGAGAAACAGATTCTTAACTTTTTCAGCGTTAACATTGTTTTGGATTTGATTGAAAATCACGGTGATCTGTAGAATAGATGGAATGTTAGTGCCATTTGTGAATTCTATTATACTTTAATTTTTGATGTTTGTGTGTCAAATTGAAAAATAATCATAAGATTGCAATAACTTTTTCCATTCTGCTTCAGGTTAACATTGTCTTGGACAGGATTGACAACCATGTTGATTTGTTGAAAATTGATGGTGTTATTGCCCTTTATTTTCATTTTATTGGTACTTTTAATGATTAATAAAAACTTGAACACTGAGTATCAGGTTTCAGTAATGTTTAGTTCCTACACTTTTGCTTATGTCATAGTTCATAAGGGACATTGGGGATTTACTTTGCAATCCGATGTTTTTTTCTTGTTCATTTTATCAGATATTTACTCTATAACCCAGAGGCACATAATATTTATTGACTGAGGTTTAATAACACTTTTAACAGCTAACATCATATCATTTCAAACAGTTTCATGGGTGTTTATGGGTGGAGGAAGCAGCAGTTCCTAGATAGAACCACCTAGAAATGGCAAGTAACTTAGACTCTGTAACTCAGTAACCTGGCACAAATAAGGGTTTGCATCATATGTACTTTCAGCATGCAGTGCCCCTTACCACACTATGACACTATTCTCCTACTTGAGTCAGTGGAATGAGCCACAGTGCAACATGCACATACTGTGTCAATTTTGTACAAAAGGTATGGTAAATTATTTATTGTTTGGAAGGTATAGTCTATCACCATAATGCAACTAGGAATTTAACCAATTCAGTCTTGATTGACAGAGCCCATTGAGCTCTGTCAAAAAAGTTTGATTGGTTAAATTCCTAGTTGCATTGTGGGAAAAAATTTGCTGCTTGACTTTTCAGTATTTTGACATTGGTGTTAACTGGTAGAGTGCTGGAAGCCCATATTTGGGCTTTACTCTGATGTACAGGGACTGTAATATAAGGGCCTCATACTCCGTGGATATGCTTCATATTATCTTCGAAGTGGAATTATTTAGTCTGTGTAGATTTGCCTTGTTACAATTTATGGGGGAGTGCCTACAGGCACTCTCCCATAAATTGTAACAAGGCAAAGACATGTGAACAAATTTTGATGGTCAAAAATAATGTAGCACTCTACCAGTTAAGAGGGTTAAGAAATATCCAGTACAGTAAGCTCCTCTGTATTATTATTTCAGCATTTTTGTTTTGGGGCAAAGAGTTGAAGGTAATAGAAAAAATGATCTGTTAGGCCACACAAAGTAGATCTTCTGTTTCTCAGGCCATTATTTGTGAAATTGCATGCGTGCGAGCAGTTTTTTATTTATTTTTTATTTCAGTAATTACTTCTTTGCCATCAAAAGTTCATGTTCTTGGTCAAGTTTTAGGCCTCATAATCTACAGAATAGCATGGGTGGTTGTGTATTTCATCCCTTGAGTGCAAGAAGGCTTTGCAATGTTACAGCATTGCAAAGCCTTCTTGCACTCAAGGGACAAATTCATAATTTTTTTTAACTTGGGTAAAATATCAGACATAAACCATTTAATTTTTATTTTTTTAAAGTTTTAATTGGTTATAAAAAGAGAGCATGCGGCATCCAAAAGCACCATGCAGGAGGGCCTGAGAAACAGATTTTTTATTTTTTTAGGCCTTACATAATATCAGTTTCAATGCTGAGATAGTTTACGCAATGGAAAAAGGCTAAACCTTTTCATTACGAAAAATCACATCTGTTCTCAAGTCAATTGTAAATGCAGAGGGACTAGAATTTTGTTCCCCAAAAAGTATCATGTGGCCCTCATTGTTGAATTTAGTTCAGTTGTCCAAGTAATTGAAGGTTAGCAAGCTTCACTTCAGGAAGAAAATAGTAAATTTCAAAAGTTTTCTGACATAGATCACACACATTTTGGGGAAGATTAGTTAGCTAAGATGTAAGGAGATAAAACAGAGACTTGCTATATATTAACTCAATATATATATATATTATTTTCCAGGATTGTGTGCAGAATTGGTCCTAGTCCCAACCCTAAATCAGGAGACATAAATATATCTGTTTTGGATAGATACGTTGCTGTTTCTGATAAACAGTTTCAGTATAAGGTGAGTTGATTATGATCAAGCCTTCTGCTCTGCTATTTTGCTTCTACCTAATAAAAAAAAACACCTCTCTGTATCATATGCAGAGTAAGTCAGTGCATTCACAATAATTAGAATTTTGAATTCCATTGCTTCAGAAACAGGGGCAATTTTAAGTTTCAGCAATGCATGTCTGCCCCTTCATCTCAGTTAAGTATTTGGTTTATCTGTCCATCATAGTTTTATGTTTCTTATCAACCTACTCACAATTGTTTGCTTCAGGCTTGCACTACAGTGGAAGTCCCTAACTCGGATAAAATACTCTCTATTTTTGTCTTTCCCAAGCAATTTGGGAAAGAAAAGTGGTGCAAAAGCACCAATAAAAAATAAGCCAAAACTGGGTCGAGTGCAACCGGCGCAGACCCAGTACGGGACGCTCTCTCCCAAGTACAACTCCACGACTTCCGTTGCCAGTGCGCATATACCGTCTCTAAAGACTCATTCTTTTTATAATCCGCTTCGTGTCGAGATGTTTTTGCACGCTTATCAGTGTTTCTCCAGCTCGATGTTTGATGATTCCTGATTCATTGTGCATCAGTGTATCCTTTGTATTCTCAGGAACAGTGTTTTTTATATTCTCTTTTATATTATATATCCATAATGTATATTTAATTGTTCTCTCGAGAGTCGCGCGTGAATTTCGTGTGGCATGCGGTTCGGACTTATAATATTTCACAATTATTGTTAATGCTTTATTTGCTAAATTTTCTAATTGTGTGAGAGTTAGGTGTCAGTGGGGTACCTCTCCTACAGTTTTTCTTCTTTCTTTTGAGAGTAGTCATCCTGTTGTGTGGTTCCCGGTCGACCATCTGGGGTCTTTGTTTCTGTCACCTTTCTCTCTTCTTTGGGGGTGTTCTTCTGTTTTCTGATTTCACCTTCTCTGCTCCTCTCACCTCTATCATGCCCAGGACAATTCCTTGTGGGCAATTTCAGCTGCCAAAGCATGTGGACGATTTACATTCGTCTTGTTCCTCCTGTAATGGGTGTTCGGCCGAGCGGCCATGTGGTGTCTGTGGATCATGGTCATCCACTTTCTGGACGTCGGTTAACCGTGTCGTTCGTTCTTGTGGCCGTGCCCCCCGCTCCCACGGGAAAGGAGAACATGGTCGTTCGGGGGCTCCCGAGCCGACCTTGTCTGGTGAGAGTTATTCCTCCTCCGTGGGGTATGTGCAGTCTTTTCCTGTAGTGGATACTGCGGGAGCCGTAGAGTGTTCTGGTGAAGAGGTGCCTGGTTCCGGGACTACGGTCCCCCTCAAGTCGACAGCTGAGGCTGTCACTAGGGTTGTGACTCCTCCTTCGGAGCCGAGCAGGTGTGCTCTCTCCACTATTTCACCAGCCTCAACGACTCCTGACATATCTACTACTACTGCTGGTCCGTCTGCTTCGTCGTCAGTTTCAGCCGGCCTCGGCTTTTCTCTGCAGGGGACTGCAGGAATGTCCGGTACTGTAGAAGTGGGATATCGGCCTCAGCCTTCCCTGACTTCAACTCTGCGAAGTCGGAAGGGGCTGCCGGCCGAACCCTTCTCTTTGGTCTCTTCGCTGTCGAGCACCACAGTTGTGTCTTTGGATTCGGATGTTCTCAGTGGAGACACTATGAACTCCGTGGCGTTTCCGTCTACTCATTCTGGCCTCACGACCAGTTTTGGGGGACCAACGCCTTTTGTGCAGCCTGGACCTTCTGCCCTGCAGAGGTCCGCAGTGACTCTCATGAGTTCTCGCCATATTGATCCTCGGGGTGCCTCGTACCCCTATTCACCCCTATTCAAATGTTTCGGCTGCCGCCTGTCGTCCCGCGTCAGGTGTTGGAGGATCGTGACCCTTCACTGGTTAAGAGGGTCAGAGGTGAAGCCACTTTGCCAGTTCGCTCCCCTGTTGAACCGGTCAGTACGGGCAGTGAGCTTAGGGAGGCCCTCTTCTTACTCACTCAGGTTCTTTCTAAGAGCCTTCCTGTTGCTTCCAGCGAGGCAATGAGTGGTTTCCAGGCGCCTCCTATGGTGCCACCTCCCGGGATTGGAAACAGGCCGGTTTCTGATTCCCCTGGTGTCCCGACACCATGGGAGGCGTCGGCTGGTTTGCCCACGATGGGCTATGTGTCTTCCAACTCTGGGGAGGAGTCCGACATGCTTGATGTCAAGGGCCAGCAGTCTTCGGACTTGGGGGCAGCTCTTGACTTTGTGTTTGGATTTCTGCCTGATCTCAAACCTGCTAACCAGCCGACAGTGTCAGCCTGGCCGCGATCATCGGTCGCGCGCCAACAGCCTATGGAGCAACCTGTTTCTGGGCACCTTCGACCGTGCCAGTCGGTACAGGTTGTTGAAGCTTTTTCAGCATTGGACTCCAAGCTGAATTCCAAGGCTCTGAAGACTTCGTTCTTCACCAGGGTTGACACCTTTTTGCCTCCTGTGCGTTATCGTTCCTACGATTCCACCAATCCGTCGGTCTGCCAGACTTTGACGGTTCTGGATCAGGACTCCACTTCCCTCGGGCTTTCCAAGCCCAAGTCTGCCGTCATTCCAATGACTACTCTGGGGTCCACGTTGGGCTTATCTAGAGAGATGCTTGGCATGCTTTCTCTCTCAGATCACGTCGTCTCAGCTTTGGCTGCTTATCTGCCTCCAGATAAGTTTGACGAGGTACAGGCTCCTTTGCGTGTGCTGTCCAAGGCGCTTATGTATCTTACTCACACGCATGCCTGTAACACGGCTAATCTGGAATTAGTTCGAAGGGACGCTGTGCTGGACACAGGACGATCCCTTCCCGAGGAGCAGCGTGCTGCTCTTCGATCTGCTTCTTTGGCAGGTCCGCAACTTTTCCATGGCCCCTTGTCGACGGTCTGGGATGACGTCCTACGTCATTCCAAAGATCAGCTGCTGTTTCGTCAGCTTGATCAGCCTTCTAGGGGAGGCAAGGGCCGTTCCAAGCCTAACAAGTACCCTTCTGCTTCCTCTGTGAAGCAAAAGACTGGTCCTTCTGCCGCCGCCGCTACTTCTTACTCAAGGGGTAAGGGTAAGGGTCGGCAGAATCGAGGGAAGTCTCAGGATTCTTCATTTAGTAGAGGAGGTGGTTTCTCCTCTCGCGGGCCCCGTCAGGGCTCGAAATGAAGGTCCTCACCTCGACTCATCCCAGGTTGGAGGAAGGATAGCAGAGTTCGCAGACCATTGGGCCACCATCACATCCGATCCGTGGGTGTTAGATGTTGTCTGGTCCGGGCTGCGAATATCCTTCCGATGGCACCCCACTCTGTCAAGGGTGCCTCTTCCAACCACAGTTCCTTTCAGACGTTTTACGTCGGGAACTTTTGTCCACGGAGATTGGCAATCTCCTGGCAAAGGGGGCGATCGAGGTCTTCAAGAACATTAAGTCATTGGGTTTCTATTCCCGCCTGTTCTTGGTGCCGAAGAAGGACGGCCGACTCCGACCGGTTATCGATCTGAGTATCCTGAACCAGTCTATCATTGCTCCCAAGTTCAGCATGGAGACTTTCAGGTCGGTCCGCCAATCTATTCACCAGGGAGATTTCGCAGCCAGCATCGACCTGCGAGACGCTTACTTCCACGTTCCGATGCATCGGGCGTCACGGAAGTATCTCAGGTTCACTTTTCTGGGGCGAGTTTACCAGTTCAAGGCCATGCCTTTCGGCCTCAACCTGGCTCCTTGGGCGTTCACCAGACTGATGTCGCATGTGATAGCGTTCCATCGCACACAGTCCAGGGTGACTACTTCGGCATATCTGGACGATATCCTCCAGAGGCATTCCAATGCTGCCTTACTGGAGTCTGATGTCGCCACTCTGTTGAGCTTGCTCACGTCGCTAGGATTCAGAGTCAACAAGGAGAAGTCGGACCTGGTCCCTTCTCAGTCGTTTTGTCATCTGGGGATGTCTTTCCAAACCCAATTCAATTTGGTAGCGGTTCCCCAGGCCAAGGCAGTGATTCTCTCAGCTTTTGCTCTGACTCTGACCCAGTCCACGTCTGCGACCGCTCGGAGTTTTCTCCGGCTGATCGGTCTCTGCGGTTCGGTGACGGATCTCATTCCTCTAGGTTGGCTGCGTGTCAGACCTCTCCAACACTTTCTGCTCAGTCGTTGGAGGCCGAATGTAGATTCTCTGGATCAGGTGCGTCCGTTTCCGGAATCTCTGTATCCTCACCTTCTTCCCTGGACAGATGTTCAGTGGATTGCGCAGGGTGTTCCATTGGACTTACCCATGTCCGATCGCATTCTGATGGCAGATGCCAGCGATCTCGGATGGGGTGCGACGTTGGATCCTCTCGGTCTTTCCTTCCCTACACGGGATGTGGGACCAGGATCAAGCAGCTCTACACATCAACCAGAAGGAGCTTCTTGCTCTTCTTCTGAGTTTCAGGCAGTGGATCCCTCACCTGTCGAATCGCCAGGTCCTTCGGCTATCCGACAATTCGACAGTGATTGCTTACATTCGGAACCAGGGCGGCACGCACTCTGTTCCGATGTACTAATTAGCTCGGGATCTTCTACTGCTCGCTCAGGATGTTCATGCCGGAGTGGTTGTTCGTCACATTCCCGGTCGTCTGAACATCCTAGCCGACTCCCTGTCCCGACAGGGCAGGGTTATTTCCACCGAGTGGATGCTTCACAGGGCAGTGTTCCAGTCGCTTTGCGATCTCTGGGGACGTCCCCACATCGACCTCTTTGCGACTCGTTGGAACCATCAGGTGGACACTTTCGTGTCCCCATGTCCAGATCCTCTGGCTTTTGCCGTGGATGCTCTGTCACTCGATTGGAACGGTCTAGTTGGCTACGCCTTCCCGCCGGTTCCGATTCTTCCTCAGGTTCTCACCAAAATTCGAACCTGCAGTTGTCCAATCATTCTGATCGCTCCCCTGTCGCCTCAGCGGGTGTGGATCAATCAGCTCTGCTCGCTGATAGCGGCGGTTCCAGCACGTCTCCCGCTACGTCGCGACCTTCTTTGTCAAGGTCGCTCGAGGAGGTTTCACGTCGACCCGACTTCGTTGCGCCTTCATGCATATCTTTTGTCAGGTCCTGTCTCCTCCGTAGAGGTTTTTCGAGACGAGCAGTGGAGTGCATTTCTTCTTCAAGGAGGCACTCCACTGGTTCATCTTATGCAGCTAAATGGAAGGTCTTCTGTCGATGGTGTGCTGATCACTCTGTTGATTATGCCAATCCTTCGATTTCACAGATTGCGGAGTTTCTGGTATATTTGATTCTCGGGGTCTCCAGCCTGTTACCATCAAGGGTTACAGGTCCATGCTTTCAGAGACTTTTTCTTATGTGGGGAAGCATCGTATCGGCACTAATCCTTACCTCTCCAAGCTTGTTCGGCACTTTTCTTTGAAAAGGCCTCGGACTTTGCAGCTTACTCCACGATGGAATCTTTCATGGGTGCTGCTTTGCTTGGGGGGAGGGGGGGGGGGCGCCGTTCGAACCTTTATCCCAAGTGGATATGCATTTTCTCACATATAAGACGGCTTTTCTGATAGCATTTGCTTCGGCCAGACGGGTTAGTGAGCTTCACGCCCTCTCGGTTGACCCAGCCTTTTTTAGGAGCTCTCACAACAGTGTTACTTTTACCACTGATTGCTCCTTTTTGGCCAAGAATCAGTTACCAGATACTTGGGGGGAGGGGGGGGGGGGCGCCGTTCGAACCTTTATCCCAAGTGGATATGCATTTTCTCACATATAAGACGGCTTTTCTGATAGCATTTGCTTCGGCCAGACGGGTTAGTGAGCTTCACGCCCTCTCGGTTGACCCAGCCTTTTTTAGGAGCTCTCACAACAGTGTTACTTTTACCACTGATTGCTCCTTTTTGGCCAAGAATCAGTTACCAGATACTACTCCTCCTCCTATCTGTATCAGGGCTCTTCCTTCTGTTGAGGGTAATCGCCCTTTGCTCTGTCCGGTCCGTGCTATTCGCATTTATGTCGATCGGACACGCTTCATACGGAAAGGCAGGAAACGTTTTTTTTCTGTCTCTTGTTCCGGGTCGACAGAAGATCTCTTCTCAATCCATTTTTTGATGGATTTGTCTTGCTATTCGTATGGCTTATGGTCGTTTAGCAGCTGGCGATTGTATTACCAATCGTATTTCTGCCCACGAGGTGCGGGCACTATCCACCTCTTGGGCTTATTCTAATTCTGTCAAGTTGTCGGATGTTATGCAGGCAGCGTACTGGAGAAATGCTTCTACTTTCTCCACCTTTTATCTGCGCCAGTTTCAGAAGCAGTCAGAGGACCTTTTTGCCCTGGGTCCTCTTTCTTCTGCTCAGGCTGTTGTCTGCCATAGCCATTAGGCTTCTTGAAGGTCAGTTTTCAGCCTTGTGCTGTTACTGCCCTTTTTCTGTCTATGTGTCACACAGGCCCATATGTCTCCTTTCATTGTCTTTTATCAATGATTGCGACATTATGGTTGTTAAGCCTCGGGACCTCTTCCTTCTGCTTCACAGTTCCAGTGCACTGGGGTTATGTGTGGGTTGGTTATGCGATTCCCTCCAGCCTTTTGTCTATTCAGCCTGAAGTAAACAATTGTGAGTAGGTTGATAAGAAATCTAAATTTTATAGTAAATTTCCTTTCTTATTATATCTACCACAATTGTTTACATGGAGGCCCTCCCGTCTTCTTTACAGGTAAAGAATCTTTCCTCCCCGACATAACTCTAACATTGACGGATTCAAAAAGAATGAGTCTTTAGAGATGGTATATGCGCATTGGCAACGGAAGTCGTGGAGTTGTACTTGGGAGAGAGCGTCCCGTACTGGGTCTGTGCCGGTTGCACTCGACCCTGTTTTGGCTTATTTTTAGCTCATCTTGACAAAGTCAAGCTGAGCTAATCTCATCGCTTCCCATCCGTCGTCCGTCAACACCATGTTTTGGTCTTCTCCTCCAAAGCCACTGAGCCAATTCAAGTGAAAGTTTGTGTGAGTGATGCTCCCAAAGGGGCATTTCATTTTTGTTCAACTCAGCATGCCCAGCCCCATAGGGAGGGAGTGGGGGAAAATGCTCCAAAATATTTTAAAAATCTTCTTCTCAAGAACCAGTGTGTACAATGACTTGATATTTGCTATGGAGCTTCCATATGAGGTGTAGAGTCAAGTTTGTTCAAACGAAGTTCGTGAAGTAATATTTGGCTTTGTAATAGGAGGGGTAAGATTTTTGGCCCCGCCCAAAATTTCTATTTTCTGAACAGATGGTCCGGTATGAACCAAATTTGGTTTGTGGTAGTATTGGGTCATAAGTACTTGACCCATGCAAAAAAAAAAAATTCCCGCATCCCCATGGGAACCCTGAGAGCTAAAAATAGAAATATTTTCAAACGCCCATATTTCCCAAACCCCACGGAACAGAGAGCTTTTATTTGGTATGAAGTATCCTTATGACCAGTAGAATTGAATGGTAAAAAAAAATTGCCATCGGTTATGTTAGGGTGTTCTGTAATGGACATCGAAAAAATGCTGAGTCAGCATAATGGCAAAAATTTTTAAAAATCTTTTCTCCAGAACCAATCATCAGAATCTTTTGATATTTGGTATACAGCATTCATAGGGGAGTCAGATAAAAGTTTGTTGAAATAAAGCTCATTGGTTCATATTTGGGCTCTCTACAGGAGCCCGAAGTTTTAACATAGGGAAATATGGGGAATATTCTTTAAAAATTTTCTTCTTCAGAACCACCAGTCAGAATCTTTTAATATTTGGTATACATCATTGTTATGAGGGTCAGATTCTAGATTGTTCAAACCAAGTCCCTAGGTTAATATTTGGGCTTCCTATGGAAGCCCAAATTTTATCTTTGTTCAATATGGAGGGTAATTTAAAAAAATCTTCTTCTTCAGATCCATCAGTCAGAATGCTTTGATATTTGGTATGCAACATCTCTATGGGGGTCAGATTCAAGTTTGTTCAAATCAGATCCCTAGGTATATATTTGGGCTCACTATGGTAGCCCAAATTTTTACTTAGTGCAATATGAGAAAATTTCTTTAAAAACTTCTTCTTCAAATCCACCAGTCGGAATGCTTTTATATTTGGTATACAACATCTCTAGGGGGGGTCAGATTCCAGGTTGTTCAATTCGAGTGCCTAGATTAATATTTGGGCTCCATATGGGAACAGGAAATTTAACTTAGTACAATATGAGGGAATTTCTTCAAAAATCTTCTTCTTCAGATTCACTTGTCAGAATGCTTTCACATTTGGTATACAACATCTCTAGTGGGGTCAGATTCAAGTTTGTTCAAATCGGATCCATAGGTAAATATTTGGGCTCGCTATGGTAGCCCAAATTTGAACTTAGTGCAGTTCGAAGAAATTTCTTTACAATTTCTCTTCTTCAGATCGAACAGTCAGAATGCTTTCATATTCGGTACACAACATCTCTAGGGAAGTCAGATTTAACTGTGGTCAAATCAAGAGCCTGGGTTAATATTTGGGCTCTCTATGGGAGCTGGAATTGGCCATTTTGCTGAAGAATTAAAAATTTTGTATTCAGTACCCTCTAGAGGTACTAAGATTAATCCACATAGGTTATATCAAGGGGCTTCATAGGGGAGCTCTACATTTTACTTATGATCAACTGAAGAAAAGGCATGATGCCCGGATTATTTTTGTCACTCCTGAGGGACTCAAGGATTGACAGTGTAGCCTATGGAGATGGCTTGCTTAATGTAGACTCATTCTTGGACTCTGTTTAAATTGTGTTCTGTACAAGATGAGCGCTTCAGGCCCCGTGGGGCCTCTTGTTTATTGGTGCTTTTGCGGCACTTTTCTTTCCCAAATTGCTTGGGAAAGACAAAAATAAAGTATTTTATCCGAGTTAGGGACTTCCACTGTAGTGCAAGCCTGAAGTAAACAATTGTGGTAGGTATAATAAGAAAGGAAATTTACTATAAAATTTAGATTTTTACCTTCTCCAAAACCACATGACAGTTTAAAGTGTGTATAATTATTTATGAACCAAATAAAATTGTTGAAGTATAGAATAAATAGGTACTATGGTCGGTAATCAGATTTAAATACAAGTAGGATAAGGGTTTAAAAAACCTTATTCTACAAGTGGTTTAAATCTGATTACCGGCCATAGTGCCTACTTGTTAGCTCATCTTGACAAAGTCAAGCTAAGCTAATCAGTCAGAATGCTTTGATATTTGGTATGCAACATCTCTATGGGGGTCAGATTCAGGCTTGTTCAAATCAGATCCCTAGGTATATATTTGGGCTCACTATGGTAGCCCAAATCTTTACTTAGTGCAATATGCGGAAATTTCTTTAAAAATCTTCTTCTTCAGATCCATCAGTCAGAATGCTTTTATATTTGGTATACAACATCTCTAGGGGGGTCAGATTTCAGGTTGTTCAATTCGAGTGCCTAGGTTAATATTTGGGCTCCATATGGGAACAGGAAATTTAACTTAGTACAATATGAGGGAATTTCTTCAAAAATTTCTTCTTCAGATTCACTTGTCAGAATGCTTTCACATTTGGTATACAACATCTCTAGGGGAGTCAGATTCAAGTTTGTTCAAATCGGATCCATAGGTTAATATTTGGGCTCGCTATGGTAGCCCAAATTTGAACTTAGTGCAATTCGAAGAAATTTCTTTACAATTTCTCTTCTTCAGATCCAACGGTCAGAATGCTTTCATATTAGGTACACAACATCTCTAGGGATGTCAGATCTAACTGTGTTCAAATCAAGAGCCTGGGTTAATATTTGTGCTCTCTATGGGAGCCAGAATTGGCCATTTTGCTGAAGAATTAAAAATTTTGTATTCAGTACCCTATAGAGGTACTAAGATTAATCCACATAGGTTTTATCAAGGGGCTTCATAGGGGAGCTCTACATTTTACTTATGATCAACTGAAGAAAAGGCATGATGCCCAGATTATTTTTGTCACTCCTGAGGGACTCAAGGATTGACAGTGTAGCCTATGGAGATGGCTTGCTTAATGTAGACTCATTCTTGGACTCTGTTTAAATTGTGTTCTGTACAAGATGAGCGCTTCAAGCCCCGTGGGGCCTCTTGTTTTATTTATACAATGGTCTTAATAAATAATTGACTTTGTCACTTAAAATGGAGAAAAAAAAAAAAATTTTCAGTCGCAAACACACAGGTTGTGTTTTGTTTACACTGGCTGCATGTAAATGCTTGATTGACAGCTAGACACATCGTTAAAGTTGGTTGAATTTACCTTGCTTTTTCAGTCAATTTATTATACCCCCACAAAACTTAAGTTTAAAAGTGGGGGGGGGGGGGGGGGGGGGGGGGGTGGGTCTGTAGGAGTCAACTTGCCCACCAGTTGGTCGGTCGGTTTGTCGTCGTCGGCCCGTTGCTCTTGTAAACTTGTGGAGTGAACTACTTCCACAACCTTAGCTGCATTTTCATGAAACTTCACAAAAATTATCAACATGATGAGGGGAAGTGCTTGACATAATTTTTTTCCCGCTCTCTTTCAAGATGGCCGACTGGTGGCCATATTGGATTTTTTTTTTCACTTAGAAAAATTGAATGCCCCTTTTCAGTCACCCACACTAGGCGGTATGCCACAGTGGGGGAAAACCGGGCGACAGACCATCTCTATTTATTAACAATTCTTATTTTTTATTTTAAATATTCAATTGCAGGTATTTTAAAATTAATAAGTCATTGCACATAGTAGATAGTACTGCAAAATGTATATTTGAATGAAGCGTCGCGAAGTCTGAATGTATCAAAGTTAGCAAATTGCATCATTTCAAAGGTCAAGTTAAAATTTTAACCACAGTAGACGCTTTACTCTGGTAGTGGGGTTAAAAGCTCAAATTTAACATACAGTCTTTCACAGGTAGTAATAAAGGTGAGCATGGTATAAAGATATATTCTGTGAGTCTTAACTTGTAGAGTGCTGAATTTTTTTCAGATGTGATTTGAAACAGTAATTTTTTAACTCAACTCGACAATGTAAATTCTGGGCTATTGGAATGGGTTGGGATCCGTCGTCCATCTGTATGTCAGTACATCCCTCTGTCCTTCCACAATTCCTTCAGCACACCCTACAGTCTGCATCTCTCACCCGATCAGTTTCAAATTTCATATGTGGCTTTCGGGTAATATCTAGATGGTAGCCATCAAAATTTTTCCAAATTTGCCTCAAAAACATGGCCACCAGAAGCCATCTTGAATTTGGCATATAAATTGTCAATACCATTAGCATACCTTACAGGTCTCATCTCGCCCAATCTTTTTATGCCCCAGCGACGAATAATCAGGGGCATATTGTTTTACCCGAGTCTGTCCATCTGTCTGCTGTCCATCCGCATCTAGGGTACATTGTTTGTCCAGCTAACTCCTCTCACAGTTTTCAAGTTAGAAATTTTTTATTTCACATGATGTTTGTACACATACCAAAGGTGAGCATGTTGTCGGGATTTTGATTTGCTTCAGTATTTCACAAAATCACAGGTTGTTAAACTGGTCTATTTTTAGTAGAATTTTACACATTGTGGGGGCATAATATGTGTTACACACACGGCTCCTGTACGAGTAACAAATCACAGTTTGCTCTTCAACCTCCTGTGTCCATGTGCTGTGCTGTGGTATGCTTCAGTCTAGTTTACATTGCTTATGTAGCATTTGTGTAATGTCCAGATGGGAGTTATCAGATTTTTTGGAATTTTGTTGAAAATATGGCCACCAGTGGCCATCTTAGATTTGGCATATACATTGTCAACAATTCCATTAGCACACCCTACAGGCCACACCTCTCACCCGATCTTTTTAAAATTTTACATGTAGTTTTGGTGTGATGTCTTGATGGGAGCTATCAGATTTTTCTGAATTTTGTTGAAAAACATGGCACCAGTGGCCATCTTGGATTTGACATATAAATTGTCAACACAATTCCATTAACAAACCCTACAGACCACATCCCTCACCCGATCTTTTTCACGTTTCATATGTAGCTTTGGTGTGATGTCTTTTCTGTAGAAACTTGAGTGAATGAGTTGGCATTACTGGAATTTTCTATTTAGTTCAGTCCCTTCTTGGTCAAGTAGATCTGCAGTGTCATTGTCACTTTCATTTAAAGATACCGTTCTACCAGCAAGGGCAACCTTAATATAGCACAACTTTGATCCTAAATAATTGTTTTGTTGCAATTTTACAGATATTTTTTTTCTACTGCAGCAAAGACAACAAGCTGATGCATTCAGTGTGAAGTTACTAAAATGGCTTCCAGCATTTTTCACTAGAGTCATAATTGTGGCTTTTAGCACTCAAACCAGTTAAATTTCAAGTTCCTTCTTAGATCATAATGTTTCCAAGAAAACCTTAGCAAACACCCTTAATTATTTATGTATCTGATTGTGTTGTAATGTCTTAAAATATGTTTCTTTATAATTTTGTAGCAACCAACCGTGCTAGGTATTCATCCTGTGAGAGGTCCACAGTCTGGTGGCACAAGAATTATAATTGAAGGAGAACACTTGGATGCGGGAACAGGATTAAAGGCCTTTATAGGCAATATTTCTTGTACAAATACAAGGAGGTAAACTATATTGGGTTATCTTCTGTGTTATTAGTTGCAATACATGTACTTAGTTTTAGGTTATGTATAAATGAGGTCAGCCATGTGTATATATTTTGCATACTACAGACGTTTTCACATTTTTATAAACTATTTGAGGGTTCAGACACCTAATTTGCTCCATCGCAGGTGATTCATTACTTAATTCAGTTAAGAATTCAACTGAACTCGAGAGTCACATTTTCAAGTATTATTCCTTTCCAGTGGATAGATATTAAATTAATGAAAATGAAAGGAAAAGCTCCTGAGAAATTACTTTGCATTATTATTATCATAACTTGACAAAGTCAAGATAAGCTATTGCCATCAAGTGTGCGAAAGTCTGTTAGTCTGTGAATCTGTTCACATTTTCCTTTAGCACAGGCTACACCCCGTAGTTCTTGTCTGATCGTCACAAAATTTCATATGCAGGTTTGAGGTCATGTCTAGATGAGAACTTCCCCTTTTGGTCATGATCAGTCAACCGTTATGACTGCCCGAGCCCAAAACCTTTAGCACAGTCTATAGGTCGTATTTATGAAGGGATTTCATTGTAACTTGGTAGAATGACTCTGTATAATGTCTAGATGAGAACGTCCCCTTTTGGTTATGATCTGTCAACCGTGACGGCGGCCCAAGCCCAAAACTCAAAAACTTTTAGCACAGTCTACAGGTCATATTTAATATGGAGGGATTTCATTGTAACTTGATAGGGTGACTCCATTTGATGTCTAGATGAGAACTTCCCCATTTGGTCACGATCTGTCAACCGTGACGGCTGCCCTAGCCCAAAACCCAAAAACCTTTTGCACAGTCTACAGATAGTATTTATGGAGGGATTTCATTGTAACTTGGTAGGATGACTCAATATAATGTCTAGATGAGAACATCCCCTTTTGGTCGGGATTGGTCAACTGTGACAGCTACAGGGGCACAAAGCCCGAAAACCTTTAGCACAGTCTACAGTTCGTATTTATGAAGGATTTCATTGTAACTTGGTAGGATGACTCCAGATAATGTCTAGATGAGAACGTCCCCTTTTGGTAGCTATCATTCAACTGTGATGGCTGCCCGAGCCCAAAACTCTAATACCTTTAGCACAGACTATGGGTCGTATTTATGAAGGGATTTCATTGTAATTTGGTAGGATGACTCAGTATAATGTGCAGATGAGGACGTCCCCTTTTGGTTACAATCGGTCAACCATGATGGCTACACAGGCCCGAAGCCCAAAAACCGTTAGCACAGTCTATAGGCTGTATTTATGAAGGGATTTCATTGTAACTTGGTAGGATGACTCATTTTGGAATAATTTCACTGTAACCTGGTAACTTTGGTTGACATACATTAATTGTGAAGGCCAGAATTAAACCACCCCTCAGTTCTTCAGTACAGTCTACACCTCAAATTATTTTTATTGAAAACATAACATACAGGGAACAGACATTAACATATTCTCAATTATCACAATTCTTGTCTTATTTCATAATCCTTTCATAAACATTGAACATTATCCTTTTCATCAAACACAACACATAGTAAGCTACAGTGTCGTTGACCCTTTCATTTTTCTTTTTCTCTCCTAACCAGTAACAGTTGTCATACACTGGGAACACTCTACTCAATATCAAATCCCACTCATGGACCTCAGAGATTGAGTACCTATATCATGATTTCAGCTGTTTCAAGGATAGTTCTCATTTGAATTCTATCCTAAGCCTGGAAATAAGCAGATTGTCATCTGCGGAAAGGCACAGCAGGGTAGCATAACTAAATTTACCCTCTGTGAACTACAATCTGAATCAAGGTCTTAAGACTAAAGCCCACTGTATGGGATAGCATCGGCAAATTCACTCTCTGTGACCTCATTCTGCAGATGACAGATTGATTATTTCCAGGCTTGAATCTATTCATAATGCAAATCATCCCCACCTTCTCTTAAAAAGTTTTGAGTCATTTGGAATTGCCCCCACAGCACCAACAGCAACTAGCATAACCCATGTCTTCACACTGTGTAATTTTTTTTTCAACCTTGTGTGTGAGGTCCTGATACTTCTTAACTTTTTATCTTCTTTCTCAACAGCCCTCTGGTCATCATGTGTTGCAATGTCTGTGAACTGCTATTTCCCCTTTGCCTAATCTATCACCACAATATTTGGATTGTGAGTGCTCCACGTAATGGTCTCTCTGGAGCACCACATCCCAAAGAAGGTTAACATTGTCCTTTTAAATGACACTGAGGGGAATGCTTGTACCATTTACCACTAAATGGGATTGCGAAACACCCAAAATGCCTCCCACTGAACCTGCAAGACCACAGTGTCATGCCTGTGTTTATAATTGCAAGCTTTCCCCATCGGAAACCTGGGAAGTGAAGTAGTGCAGGTAACAAGCTCTTTGTTACTGGTAAAATAGGACTCGGTAACCAATGCCAGGGGGAGCGCGGTGGCTCAGTGGTAGACTGTTGGACTTCTATGCCAGAGGTCCCGAGTTCGATCCCCGTCCGGGACGACCCTCGTTGTGTCCTCGGGCAAGGCACTTCATCCTGGTTGCCTACATGGGGGCACGATGACGCCGTGCACTAAGGTGTACTGCACGTCGATGGTGCACATGTCTCCAACTGCTGTAACCCTGCTTGAGCGGAGCTTGAACAGAGTTAGAATGTTGAGAAGCTGACAGTTGCTTGTCGATGCTCGGTGGTTTTCTCCGGGTACTCTGGCTTCCTCCACCCATAAAACTGTCACGGTCACGATTAGCCATTGTGCATAAATATGTGACCTTAAACACCAGTAAATACGTAAATAAACCAATGCCAGGGGTGGATGGCCTCTGAAATGGGTAACATGGGTTTAAAAGATTGGTCAGATTTGACTCCATATCCATGTTGTCACGACTAGCCATTATACAGAAATATGTGACATTCAACTCCAATAAATAAATAATTGCGAGGTAACTTGATGCAGGGTTTGTATGCGAGTCTAGAAGTCTGGAAAAAGTATGGAATTTTTAAAAACATCTTTCAGGCCTGGAAAAGGTATGGAAAATTACGTTTTCATATAAATTGTATGGAAAAAGTATGGAAATTTAATGAAATATATTCAGAATCACTTTCGCTGGTCATGAAATTAAAATTTCTTACTAAATTTCTTTTTAATTTAGTTTTTATGTTGTTTTGAATCAAATTTAGGCTTTTGTAACCACAAAACTGAAATAACTTGATATGACACGAACATTAACAATCATTGATCTGTATATTTCCATGATCAAAATGGCTGTGACCAGTGATAACGTGTTTATGTTGTTTACGTCAAGAAAAACAACACTCAAACTTGAATGTTTGTTCTGCTAAGTTGAGGCATTGTGTAATACTGTCAACAAAGTGAAGGAAATGGAGAAATCTTTGTTTTCAGAAACGTGGTTGAAAAATCTCGAAATACGCACACTAGATTAGCAGGAACACGAAATTCAAAACAAAGTACTCAGAGGCAAACAGTCTCGTCTGTGACAAGTCTATTGACGTCTCAGATATAGGGGAGGTGGTATTAACAAGTCATATTGCATCCAGAAAACAAACTATTTTGGATAAAAAACATTCAAAAAAACTCATCACAGCCAACAGTTGTTGACTTGATACTAAAGAATTTTAATAGTTTTGGTTTATTTGTTGTGATCATTGGTGCTAAAAGTAAAACTCAGAGAACTGGCAATGGAGTTAACCCTTTACCTAACATGAAACGCAGACGACACTTGCAAAATAAATTCTTGAATAACTCATTTTTTGTCTCAAAAACATAGTTCCAACGAGGAGTCATAACCTATGTTTTTGAGACAAAAAATGAAAAAATAATGAAAATTAATTGCCGATTTTTTAGAATAGCACTCTCCGGTTTGGGCCGTTACTTTGGGTAAAGGGTTAAACTCCGAGTCTCCAACAGATTGCATGACATACACATGTAAGTGTTTTGTGAGAAATATTTTTGATTTATCTGATCACCCTAGAGATTAACAAAAAAAACACTCTACAATGGCTGCGAAGGGTTTGGAAAAAAAGAAAACGGTCTGAAAAAGTCTGGAATTTTTTTTCTTGGTAGGTGTGGAAATCCTGTTGATGCATTCACTAACAATACGTTCTGTTGTCTCACCTTTATCACAGTCATAATCTACTAATTCCAAAATTGTAAAGTTGTGACAATTTTTCAACTGAATTTTGTTCCCCATGAAAATCCTGGGAAGTGGAGCAGTGCTTGATTTTGTGTCACTGGTAAAATAGTACCTTGTAATTATCACTTGAGGAACAAGTCCTGTAATGTGGGCAGCATAGGTATTAAGGCCAAACAAAATTACATAATTGATTCTCAGGCATTTTTTTTTTTAAACGGATGAGGGAGGGCGTTTTTTATTTTTATTTTTTATTCCTGATGGAATGGTCGGCGATGCCAAAAATCCAATTGTGGAAGCCTAAAATTAAATACTAGATCTTCCATGTTGATTTTGCTGATAGTTTTTTTGTTTGTTTTGTAACAGCGATCACACAACACAAACTCAATATAGAACAACTAAAATGGATGTCAAAAATAATAAGTTTTCTAACTGATTGAGTGCTAGAAGCCACAATCGGGCCTTTCAACCAAACAAAATGAGGGTATCGGTGCAAAAGCCAATGTTTTCGTTATCCATGTATCGTATTCGGTTAATGGTAAATAATAGTTTGTTTATACAAATTTATTCTATTGCAAATTATTGGAGAGTGCCTATTGGCACTCTTCAATAATTTGTAATAGAACAATTTTTGATGAACAAATTCACTAAAAAATAATCTAGTCCTCAACCAGTTAAATATTTATATTGTAGGAGAATCGTATCGCATTTTGCGAAGAGAATCAGAATACTGTATCAGTGTTTATGGCATAATGCATTGCAATGTGATACCGCTAAAATCACATGGTAGTTTGGTACATTTTGAATTTTGCCTCCAAAATAAAAATGACGAACGCAGGTCAAAAAAACGAATATGCCGGTTCCTGAGAATCAAAATATTAATTTTCTTTAGTCTAACCATTGACTTAACTTGACTGACTTGACTTTATACTTTTTCAGACTTTCTCCCACAGAAGTCAGTTGTAAAACATCTGAAGCCTCAAGTTTATTTACTGGTTATATCACATTCCATATTGATGATGATATTATTAAAGCCTTTAATGTTAATTATGAGTATGTGGAAGATCCAACAATTGAAGGCGTGGACCCATCAAAAGTAATCAGAGGGTGAGTTAAAAAACTATTTTGGTACTACTTGAGAGTTGTCCTACTAGAAAGAAATATTTGAGCGCAGACTTTACCATATTAAAGCAAAAAACAATATTTTGGGGGAACTTTATATACACTACAAATCAAAATAAGTTGTAGCATAACTGCAATAAACTAAGTATACTGCTGCTCCTGCTCTGATAAGATCAGAATCTGACATCCTTTTTTTTTTGATGTCAGCTTCTGGTCTTATCACTGTGGGAGGAGAAAAATACATAGTTTATACTGGTTATCATATGACTTATTTAGACTTGTATGGTATTAATATGCAGCCTGGTTATCTCTGGCTGAGAACCTGATGATTTGGTAGTTAATTCAATAGTTATGGCTCTCTGGTTTCCATGCGCGTTTAGTACTTAACCCTTTTCCAAACATAATTGCAATGTCAGTCCTGTGTATTAGCTGGTAGAGTATTGGAAGCCAATATGTGGGCTTAATTTTGAAGTACAAATACTGCAATGTAATGGTTTCACAGGGCCAAGGCCTAAAATTCATGCAGCGAGAATCAGGATCGATTCTTGTAAATGAGTCTCAAATGGAAAATTTTGATTCTTGCAAAATGTTTCCTCTGATTCTTGATATTGATTTAAAAAATGGCCTTAAAAGCTTGGCAAATTTTACTGATTGTTTGCTCTCTCTTAATAAAGTAAAACTAACTTAGCAGTGGTATTTAGTGAAATCTTGGATGCCTCTACAGGAAGCCCTGACTTCACTAGTCACTCGATACCACTGCCAGGGTATTGTTACTTTCATCAGCAAGACCACCTAAAGCCGACTTGTTGAAATGTTTTCCACATAATTATAAATGTAAGACAAGAGACAAATTTGAAGTAGGCCCTTAAGGGTTGAACTCTAGTAAATATACAAAATGCTAGGTTTCGTTTTTACTCTGGAATACAGCATTGGTTGTACTCACGTGGACAGGGGTATGACAGTACACCCAAATTCTAAATTATTTAACTGGTAGAGTGCTGGAAGCCCATATTTGGGCTTTATTCTGAAGCGCAGGTGCCACAACTTGAAGGCTCATATTCAGTGGATATGCTTTGTATTATCTTTCAAGTGATATTACATAGTCTGTAAGGGTTTGCCTTGTTACAATTTATGGGAGAGTGCCCATTGGCACTCTCCCATAAATTGTAACAAGGCAACGACATGTGTACAAGATTTGATGGCCAAAAATAATTTAGCACTCTACCAGTTAAGAACCAAAATTTGATTCAAAGTGCAAGAGTTGGCGAGAATCAAAATTGAGGGCAAACTTTAAAGCCTGCTTCATACTCTGTGGATGTGCTTCATATTATCTTGGAAGTGATATTATTTGCTCTGTAAAGATTTGCCTTGTTACAATTTATGGGAGAGTGTGTGTGTGTGTCTGCACTCTCCAATAAATTGCATCAAGGCAAAGACGTGAACAAATTTTGTTGACCAAAAATAATTTAGCACTCTTCCAGTTAATGAAAATCACCATTCAAACTTAATTAATTTTTTTCGATAATTGCCTCCAGACCAGTTTGTGAGTCATACTTAGAACAGTTAAGTGCATCCCAGTGCAGCATCATAATCTTTGTTTTTGAGGTGAAAAACAGAAAAATGTTTACCAAATAGAATAGACTTTCAACTTGTTTTTAAAAATATTGCTTCAGCCCTTCTAATTAGTGCAATATACCACTCAGAAGTCATTTTTAACCTTCAGTCGATATTTATTTGAATGAAATTTGAAACATACCACCAACAGTTTAAAGCATAGTCTTGTGTGTTTAGAATAACTCCAGTCACATAAATTATGTTAAATAGAAGTATTGCTATTCAACAATAGCATTTCAAAGTTCTATTCAATAGAAACTGAAGCACGAGATTAGGGGATATTGTTGTCAAGAAAAGATGATTGTCCACCATTGTAATTTTGATTGCGTGTGAGCATTTTTTCTCTGTTGGTATTTTGTTTTGGATTAAAAAAGGGAAACTGTGAAGAGATTAATTCTTTATTGAAATTATGAATTATACATGAACATGGTTAAGTAAGTATATAAGTAAAATTTGATGGTTAATAACAAATACCACAACATTCCACTTATGAATAAAGTGAAATGTGACCATTCATCAACTGAGTCGCAATGTTCCTATTTTGACCAACATGGCCTCACCACATTAACTGGTAGAGTGCTGGAAGCCAATATTTGGGCTTTATTCTTTACTGCCGGTACCGCAATTTAAAGGCTTCATATTCTGCGGACGTGCTTCATATTATCTTTGAAGTGATATTATTTTATCTGCTAGGAGTTGCCTTGTTAAAATTTATGGGAGAGTGCCTACTGGCACTCTCCCATAAATTATATATATATATTGATCTTTAAGGTCACATATTTATGCACAATGGCTAATCATGACCGTGACAGTTTTACGGGTGGAGAAAGCCGGAGCACCCGGAGAGAACCCCCGAGCAACGACGAGCAGCTGCCAGCTCCCCAACATCGTAACTCCGCACTGCAGCACAGGCAGGGTTCTCCCATAAATTGTAATAAGGTAAAGATGCACAAAGAAATTTTAAGGACGAAAAATAATTTAGCACTCTACCAGTTAAGGAAATGATCATCCATTACAGGTAAAAATAGCCACTTCGGTTTCAAAAGCCTGGTCGCATTTGGCATATAGAGTAAAAGTTCATCTGTGCATTAAAAATGCAGATGTTGCTCAATATAGGTTCTACTTTATCTTGTGCTTTATCAATATGCAAATACCAAGAACATTGACAAGGCCAGTCTCATTTTATAGGGTCTTGTTGCCTGCAACTCATTGTACTATTTTATGAGGTTTTTGCATGTATTTGATAAACTTTGAATGTGGTCTGTATGCAAGCTAAGAGAAAATAGCTTATTCTTGAATGAAACATGAAAAAATGGTATATTTTGGCCTATTGAAATAAATATATTGTTTCAATTTTATGAGGGGGGGAGGGAGAACTTTTTTTTATTTATTATTATTTTTTTATTCCATAAAAGAGTCCCGAAAATAGTTGTAATTATTTATTTAACTCCTAACTTACACTATTCTGTGGAAAAAAATATTTCACTAGTTAAAATTTTGCATACTACAGTTTCAAATTTCACCAAGTATATCTTGTTTGACAGAGCTCAGTGTCCTACATGTTGTAGTTGTTTAAATTTTAGTCTAACAAGTGCAAAATAGTATCAGTGAAGAGAATTGCATGTGAGAAGGGAGATTTTCCGTGATGAGGGACGTGTTTGAGAAACAAGTATTTTTTCAATAGCTTTATTTAATTTTTATTTTAAATTTTTCTCATATTTTCAGAGGTGGTATTCGAATAAGCGTTTATGGTAAAGGTTTTTCAGTCATTCAAGAACCCAAAATGATTCTTTGGTATGGTGATCAATCTTTTGAAGGTGTAAGTGATTGTTATAAATATTAATACAATTCTTCAAGGTATATTTATTATGAGTCTTGATGTTGAGTTCTTTACTTAGTCTCTGTGTTTCCCCGCAAGATTTTAAATTGGTAAGAGGCACTCATTGAGTACCTTGATGGAACCGTTGTTATGAGAACCTATTTCAGGCTTGTTTTCCCATGTAAATCTGATTCCTGTAATATTCCTATAAACCTAAAGAACAAGAATTATATTTCCATCCACCCCAGTGATCAAAATCTAGAAATATAAATATGTGTTTTCAAATATGAACTGGCAGCATGCTTGTGGTTATGTTGGTATCACATATGCTAAAAAAAAAATTACTTTCTCTTGTACAAACTTGTTTTTTTTCTCATTTTTTTTTATTGGATTTTTAGCTTAACTTGACAAAGTCAAGATAAGCTATTGCCATCACGCATGTGGAAGTGTCTGTTCACATTTTCCTTTAGCACAGGCTACACCCCGGAGTTCTTGTCCGATCATCACAAAATTTCATATGCAGGTTTGGTGTCATGTCTAGATGAGAGCATCCCCTTTTGGTTGCGATTGGCCAACCGTGATGGCTGTCCGAGCCCAAAACCCAAAAACATTTAGCACAGTCTGCAGGTCATATTTATGAAGGGATTTCATTGTAACTTGGTAGGATGCCTCTCTATTCTAGATAACGTCCCTTTTTGGTCATGATCTGTCAACTGTGATGGCTGCCCAAACCTGAAACCCAAAAACTTTTAGCACAGTCTGCAGGTCATATTTAATATGGAGGGATTTCATTGTAACTTGGTAGGATGACTCTAGTGTTGAAACGATTAGTGATTTTCAGGAATCGACTAGTCGCCAGCAGTAATCGATTACTAATCGACTAGTCGAAGCCCCCATGTTATTGTTATCAAACACGTGTACCGCCGTTCTTCCCTGGTTAAAACTAACAGTAATACTTGGAATGAAACAATGGCAAGTGAAGCTTTCAAAGTCCTCAAAACCTCTTTCAGTTTCGAGAGAGAATTAATGTTGGTAGCTTCTGTTTAAAATAATTTTTTCTCAATATAGTCACTGATATTTTAATAAAATAAATCATTAATCAGGTTTTTTTTATATTATTCGTTCCATCCCATTGAATGTTAACAAAAGGAAGTGCTCTTTACGTATGCGTGACGTACATCCCCTGTCGAAAATTAAGCACAGTTAACGCCCACAGCAGTCATCAGCCTGTCAACAATTGTACACCGAACACTCCCACACAACTTCTCGTATTATGACTTAACCTCTTATCTGTCCATAATTATGCATACATCGAACACGCCTACTAATTTCCATATTGTCTGCTTTGAAAATCATCACCTGACCTGATTGGGTTTCCTCTTAACTCAGTTGCAGTTCGAGGAAAAGCTAGTTTCACTTTCAATTTCCCGGAAACTCGCAGATTTCCAGGACTTCGTCCGCATGTATTTACAAAATGAAAATAAAAAGCAGATGGATTTTGTAATTGGTTCTTTAGTGATAACAAATTGTTTCAAATACGAACTGGTATGTGTTCTTCCATAATTTCTCTTTGAAGTTTCTGTAAGACATTTTGAACTTACCAGTACCTGGTGAACAAATTGATGTCCGTAGGTGGCCTAATTTCATGTCAACTTTGGGTCCTAATTTTCCTGCAGGCTGCTCCCTCGACAATAAGCTCACCCATATATTTTTAGCTCAACTTTGGCAAAGCCAAATTTGAGCTTTTGTCATGGCCCGTTGTCCCTCTGTCCGTACGTCAACAATTGGATATGGCTCGGGCTAGAGGCCGTATTTATGAACCGATCTTTACGAAACTTCTTGGTTACCTTTGTTAGGACCATGGGACGAGAACGAGTGTTTTGGGGTCCGGTCCGAAATTCAAGATGGCTGCCAGCCGCCATTTTGTACCGACGATGCAGAAATCTGTTTTTTGTACAGAACTTCCATATGAAAGCTTTGATTTGAATAATTTTTTGTATGAATGTTTAGTACCATGGGATACAAATCATATAATACGGGTTTTTTTCTCGTGCGTAAATTAGACTAATTTTGATGTTTTTTGGTGTTACTTTCAGCACTGTAAGTGCAAATGCCAATACGGCTCGGGCTAGAGGCCGTATTTATGAACTGATCTTTACGAAACTTCTTGGGTACCTTTGGTATCACCGTGGGACGAGAACGAGTGTTTTTGGGTCCGGTCCAAAATTCAAGATGGCCGATGGTAGGCATTTTGTACAAAATTAGGTGCAATCAGATTTTTGCACAGAACTTCCATATGAAAGCGCTGATTTGAATAATTTTTTGTGTGAATGTTTAGTACCATGGGATACATCACATATAATACGGGTTTTTTTCTCGTGCAGAAATTATGCAAATTAGATGAACTTTGATTTTTTCAGTGCGACTTACACACAGTAAGTACACATGTCAATACGGCTCAGACTAGAGTCTGTATTTATGAACTGATCTTCACGAAATGTCTTGGGTACCTTTGTTATCACTATGGGATGAGAACGAGTGTTTCTGGGTGCGGTCTAAAATTCAAGATGGCTGCCAGTGACCATTTTGTACCGAAATTAGGTCTAATCAGTTTTTTGTACACAACTTCTATACAGCTCAGACTAGAGGCCATATTTATGAACCAATCTTTACAAAACTTCTTGGGTACCTTTGTTATCACCGTGGGATGAGAGCGAATGTTTTTGGGTATGGTCCGAAATTCAAGATGGCCACCAGCAGCCATTTTGTACCAAAATTAGTGCAATCAGTCTTTTGTACAGAACTTCTGTATGAAAGTTCTGATTTGAATAAATTTTTGTATGAATGTTTAGTAACATGGAATACATCACATATTGTAAGGGTTTTTTTTTCGTGCAGAAATTATGCAAATTAGATGAACTTTGATTTATTCAGTGCTACTTACACAATGTAAGCACACATGTCAATACGGCTCAGGGTAGAGGCTGTATTTATGAACCGATCTTCAGAAAACTTCTTGGGTATGTTTGTTATCACCTTGGGACGAGAATGAGTGTTTCTGGGTACGGTCCAAAATTCAAGATGGCTGCCAGTGGCCATTTTGTACCGAAATTAGGTCCAATCAGTTTTTTGTCACAAGTTCTATAGAGCTCGTATTTATGAACTGATTTTCACAAAACTTCTTGGGTACCTTTGTTTTCACCTTGGGACAGGAACGAGTGTGTTTTGGGGTGCCTTTGTTATCACTGTGTTATGAGAACAAATATTTTGGGGTTCAGTCAGACCCACTCTGGGACTCAAAGATTTCTTTTCTAGTTTAGCATCTGACTGTCACCCACCTTTACAATACTTTACCTATACATTTGTTACAGACAACAGTAAGTATTTATGTACAGACCGTTACAATACTTTATATGTACCTTTGTTATCAGGTCATTACCTAGATGTTAGTCATTGCTGTATCACATACTATACATGTACATGTCTTTGTCTTGACAAGTTGAGCTACAGTGTCATTGACACTTTCATTCCCTGTTTACTTCACGCACCCCTGGTCTTATTCATTCTCTGGTCAGTTGGCCAACTAGGGTTGTTATTCATGCAGTCGGAAACATCAAACGCATTATTTCTGTGTGTTGTTTTTTGATTTCGGGAGTTTACTTGTGACGTTCGCAACAATGTTGGGTGAATTTAAGGGGATGGTGTATGGTTGGGGCAGATGTTCCGACTAATCGACTAGCAGATTTAGGGATCGACTAATTTAATAATCGCGTCGACATCGATTAGTCGGCTAATCGTTTCAACACTAGATGACTCTGTATGGTGTCTGGATGAGAACTTCCCCATTTGGTTGCGGTCTATTAACCGTGACGACTAGGCGAGCCCAAAAACCTTTTATCACAATCTTCAGGTGTATTTATGGAGGGATTTTATTGTAACTTGGTAGGTTGACTTCATATAATGTCAAGATGAGAACGTCCCCTTTTGGTCGCGATTGGTCAGCTGTAATAACGACAGGGGCCCAAAGTTCGAAAACCTTCAGCACAGTCTACAGGTCATATTTATGAATGGATTTCATAGTAACTTGGTAGGATAACTCCAGATAATGTCTAGATGAGAACATCCCCTTTTGGTAGTGATCATTCAGCTGTGATGGCTGCCCAAGCCCAAAACCCGAAAACCTTTATCACAGACTATAGGTTGTATTTATGGAGGGATTTCATTGTAACTTGGTAGGTTGACTCCATATAATGTCTAGATGATAACGTCCCCTTTTGGTCGTGATTGGTCAACTGTGACAGCTTCAGGGGCCCAACCAAAGCCCCAAAACCTTGAGCACAGTCTACAGGTCATATTTATGAAGGGATTTCATTGTAACTTGGTAGGATGACTCCAGATAATGCCCAGATGAGAATGTCACGTTTTGGTTGCAATCATTCAACCATGACTGTTCCCCAAGCCCAAAAACCGTAGAACTTTAGCACAGTCTACAGGGCGTATTTATGAAGGGACTTCATTGTAACTTTATAGGATGACTCAGTATAATGTCTCGATGAGGACATCCCCTTTTGGTTGCAATTCGTCAACCATGATGGCTTCAGGCCCGAAGCCCGAAAACCTTTAGCACAGTCTACTCAGGCCATATTTATGAAGGAATTTCATTGTAACTTGATAGGATGACTCATTTTGGAATAATTTCACTGTAACTTGGTAACTTTCGTTCACATACATTAACTGTGAGGGCCACATTAACCCACCCCCTCATTTCTTTAGTACAGTTTACACCTCATATTATTTTTATTGAAAACATAGCATACAGGGAACAGAAATGAACATATTCTCAATTTTCACAATTCTTGTCTTATTTCATAATCCTTTCATAAACATTGAACATTATCCTTTTTTTGCTGTTAAATCAGTGGAAACTTCTTTGCACATATGTGTTATGTGCACATTGTGCTTGTACAGAATCTTTTGTCGCGTTGAGACTCCTGTTTGGGGACGTATATGTATGTGTTATGTGCACATTGTGCTTGTACAGAATCTTTTGTTGCGTTGAGACTCCTGTTTGGGGACGTATAGCTACGAGTCACGCTTGCGCAAGGTGTAGCTACACATCCCCAAAAACGAGTCAAGTCAAAATAAAAGATTGCATATGAGCACATAACACATTTATCTACCCTTCAGTCCAAAAAAAACCCCGATAGCCACGAGTTCTCAAAAATAAGATAAATTAACAAATGAAAAGCCACATTCAACTGATTAAAATAATAGATTTCCATTTCTAATTCTCTCGACCCAACCGCAACTGAAGAAATTCCTTCAGCATGAATGAAATTGTACATTGTGAAAAAAAATTTAAACTCAGCCCAAGTATGCTTTTTCCGTCGAACAATGACATTTCTAACCACATTCAATTCATTTCATGAGGTCATCCAAGGCACAGATGGCTGGTTTGCAAAAAGAACTAGGGAATTATATTTTTAGCTCAACTTGACAAAGTCAAGCTGAGCTATTGCCATCACTTCTCGTCTGTCGGCGTACATACGTAACGTACGTACGTCTACAATTTCCTGTAGCACACCTCACAGGTCGCAGTTATGATCAGATTGCTTTGAAACTTGGTATGCTTGTTTGGGGTGACCTCTAGATGGGGGGCTATCGATTTTCTTCAATTTCTGTCAAAAAAAGTTGCCGCCGGAAAATGATCTTAGAACTTAGTTTAGTCAGACCTCAATATTTTCCTTTGGCACACCCTACAGGGCACATTTATGATTGGATTGCTTTGAATCATAGCATGCTTATTTAGGGTGACCTCTAGATGGGAGCTATCGATTTTCTTCCATTTCCGTCGAAAAATGTTGCCGCAGCCAACATTCTTAGAACTTAGTTTAGTCAGAAGACCTCAATATTTCTGTTTGGCACACCCTACGAGGCACATTTATGCTCGGATTGCTTTGAAACCTGGCTTGCTTGTTTTGGGTTACCTCTAGATGGGAGCTATCGATTTTCTTCCATTTCCATCAAAAAATGTTGCCACGGCCAACGTACTTAGAACTTGGTTTAGTCAGACCTCAATATTTCCCTTTGGCACACCCTACAGGGCACATTTATGATCGGATTGCTTTGAAACCTGATATGATTGTTTGGGGAGACCTGTAGATGGGAGCTATCGATTTTCTTCCATTTCCGTCGAAAAATCTTGCCGCGGCCAACGTTCTTAGAACTTAGTTTAGTCAGTCCTCAATATTTCCCTTTGGCACACCCTACAGAGCACATTTATGATTGGATTGCTTTGTAACCTGGCATTCTTGTTTAGGGTGATCTCTAGATGGGAGCTATCGATTTTCTTCCATTTCCGTTGAAAAATCTTGCTGCGGCCAACATTCTTAGAACTTAGTTTGGTCAGGCCTCAATATTTCCCTTTGGCACACTCTACAGGGCACAATTGTGATTGGATTGCTTTGAAACCTGGTATGCTTGTTTGAGGTGACTTCTATATGGGAGCTATCTATTTTTTTTCCCTTTCCGTCAAAAAATGTTGCCACGGCCTACGTTCTTAGAACTTAGTTTAGTCAGAAGACCTCAATATTTCCATTTGTCACACCCTACAGGGCACATTTATGATCGGAGTGCTTTGAAACCTGGCATGCTTGTTTGGGGTGACCTCTAGATGGGAGTTATCAATTTTCTTCCAATTCCATCTGTCAAAAAATGTTGCCGCTGGCAACGATCTTTGAATTTAGTTTAGTCAGGCATCAATATATTCCTTTGGCATGCCCTACAGGGCACATTTATAATCAGATCGGTTTGAAACTTTGTATGCTTGTTTGGGGTTACCTCTAGATGGGAGCTACTGATTTTCTTCGATTTCCGTCAAAAAATGTTGCCACTGGCGATGACCTTCGATGAACTTAGTAAAAACTTAGTGCAGTTAAGCATCAATATTTCCATTTGACACACCTGTAGGGCACATTTAAGATTGGATCACTTGCAAACATGGTGTGCTCGTGTGGAGTGACATCTATATGGGAGCTGTCGATTTTCTTCCATTTCTGTCAAAAAATGTTGCCGCTGACCTTTGAACTCAGTTTAGTCAGACCTCAATATTTCCCTTTAACCCTTCAGGGCACATTTATGATCGGATCACTTTAACACCTGGTATGTGTGTTTGGGGTGACCTCTAGATGTGAGCTATTGCTTTTTTCATTTCATTAAAAAATTATTGTCGTTAAAACCAGCCTTTGCACTTACTGCATTTGTGCATCAACTTATCCCTTTTGCTTTCTCTGCAGGGTATATTTATGAATTTCCATAAAAAAACAAACAAGAAAACCATTGCCACAAGGCAATGACCTTCTACTTAGTGCATTTGTGCATTAACATCTTCCTTTGGCATGCCTCAGAGGGCACCTTCATTATCAGGTTGTTTTGAAACTTTGTATGCTTATGCAGGGTGACAAAGATAGGAGCTATTGATTTTCTTTTCATTTCCATCAAAAACTGTTGCTGTTAGCAACAATCCTTGAATTTATTGCATTTGTGTATCAACATTCTTTGACATGGCCTACAGGCCACATTTATCACAGGATTGTTTTTGAACTTGGTGTGCTCATAAGTCAAGAACTCTAGATAAGAGCTGTTGATTAGCATTCATTTCTGTGAAAAAAGTTGCCATTTACAATAACCTCTGAACATACTGCATTTGTGTATCAACATTCCTCCTTTAGCCAGTCTTACAGTTTACATTTAAAAATGCATGGATTACTCGGACGTTGTGCATACACAATGGTGTTATGTTGAAATTTCATCAAATAACGTTGGTACCAATGATCCGCAATTTCATTTATAACTTACCAAGTTCAAGTTTGTCAAGTTGAGCTACAGTGTTATTGACACTTTCATTTTGTAGTGCACAAGAATTGCGTTAAATACATGACGTCACTTCATTCATAATTTTTAGAAGTGATCAAATCACAATGAGATTGACGTTACAGCTCAGAATTTTCTCGCTGTAACTTTCAATTTTTGTGATTCACCTCCATCATTTTTGTTTTGATATTTTGCATGGTGGATTGTTTGTGTAATGGCTCTTGCAATTCCCTGCAGTGTGGAATGTATGTTGAGACAAACTTGATACATCATACATTACAGCATTATAAGTTTTTAAAGGAAATGACTTGTTATTGATTGCCAGTACCACTGAATAGTCCGTCAGGCGTACATGCGTTCTTTTCTCACGACTTTTATCGCTACTGCAATAGCGATACAAGATCTTTTATCACTTCTGATATTGCGATTGCATTTTTAGCTAAACTTGACAAAGTCAGGCTGAGCTAATCTGATCACTCTCTTCTATTTTCTGAACTGATGGTCCGATTTGAACGAAATTCGGGTATGTGGTATTATTGGGTCGTAAGAACTTGACTCATGCAAAAAAAAAATCCTGCTTCCCCATGGGAATTCCAAAATCTAAAAATAGAAATATTTTCAAACGCCCATATTTCCCAAACTACACGAAACAGGGAACTGTTATTTGGTATGAAGCATCCTTAGGACCAGTAGAATTGAATGGTAAAAAATGTTGCGTTAAGGTGTTCTGTAGAGGGCATGGAAAAAAATGCCGAGTCAGCATATTTGCAAAAATCTTAAATCTATTCTCCAGAACCAATGGTCAGAATCATTTGATATTCGGTATACAGCATTCATAGGGGGGTCAGATACAAGTTTGTTAAAATAAAGCCCATTGGGTCATATTGGGCTCAATACATGAGCCCGAATTTTTAACTTATGGCATTATGGGGAATATTTTTTAAAACTCTTCTTCTTCAGGACCACCAGTCAGAATCTTTTAATGTTTGGTATACATAATTTTTATGAGCCTATGGAAGCCCAAATTTTAACTTGGTGCAATATGGGGTATAATTTTTAAAAATCATCATCTTTAGATCCACCAGTCAGAATACTTTCATATTTGGTATACTACATCTCTAGGGGTGGGGGTGGGAGGGGGGGGGGTGGGGGGTGAGATTCAAGTTTGTTCAAATCGGGTCCCTATGTATATATTTGGGCTCGCTATGGTAACTCAAATTTTAACTTGGGGCAATATGAGGAAATGTCTTTAAAAATCTTCTTCAGATCCACCAGTCGGAATGCTTTCATATTTGGTATACAACATCTCTAAGGGGGGGGGAGGGGGGGGGGAGGAGGCAGATTCAAGTTTGTTCAATTCGAGGGCCTGGGTTAATATTTGGGTTCCATATGGGAATCCGAAATATAACTTAGTGCAATATGAGGAAATTTCTTTAAAAATTTTCTTCAAATCCACCAGTCAGAATGCTTTTATATTTGGTATACTACATCTCTAGGTGTGTGTGTGTGGGGGGGGGGGGGGGGGGGGGGGGGGGGATTCAAGTTTGTTCAAATCAGTTCTGTAGGTTAATATATGGGCTCGCTATGGTATCCAAAATTTTGACTTGGTGCAATATGAGGAAATTTCTTTACAAATTTTCCACATTTCACCTTATGATCAACTGAAGAAATGGCATGATGCTTGGACTGTTTTTGTCACTCCTGAGGAGCACAAGGATTGACAATGTATCCTATGGAGATGGATTGCTAAATGTAGATTCATTCTTGGACTCAGTTAATATCGTGTTCAAGGTGAGTGCTTCAGGCCCAGTGAGGCCTCTTGTTTGGTAAACGGTAGATAAATAGCTTTATATTCCAATTCTCTTATACTCTTACTTTCATACTTACTTGCATTCATCTGAACCCTTTATCAGCTGATAACTATTTGCATTCCATCAATTAACTAAAGTTCTACCAACCAGATCTTTATCAAACTGTCTATTTATTTTGACCATGATGTTCCAAAGGTCAAGGTCACAGTGACCTCCAATGTAAAATACACTTGAAATTGGTTTCCGCTGTATAACTGAAGTTCTGCAAGACTGATCTTGATATTACTCAGTATGGAGATAAGGCATGCTGTGATGTAGAACCCTATTCATTTTGATGTTGATGTGCCAAAGGACAAGGTCACTGTGACATTCAACATTATATGTACTTGAAACAGGTTTCTGCTGCATTCCGTCAATTAACTAAAGTTAAGCCAAAGGACAAGGTCACTGTGACCTTCAACATTATATGTACTTGAAACAGGTATCTGCTGCATTCCGTCAATTAACTAAAGTTCGACCAGCTGGACCTTTACCAAACTTCATATGTGGGTTAGGTATGATGAGTGGAAGAAGCCTATTTTTTTCTTTGTTCCAAAATGCAATTTGAAGGATTTAAAAGTTGTTAATCCTATCCCGTTAGACATTTTTTTTCTTTGGTCCAAAATACAATTTGAAGGAATTCTCTTTGCTGAGAAATGCTTTTTTTATTTTAGCCCAAGATGGGTTTGGCCGGATTCTCCTCCCCACCACGTTCGGTCAGTTAGGCCTCAAAATATTTTTTTTTATGCTCCAAGATCCAAGATGGGTTTGGCGGGATTTAGAGTGATTTTATGTGGGGAAAAATCCCATCTATGCTCCCCCAATGGGGGGGGGGGGGGGGGGGGGGGGGGGGGGGGGGGGGGGAGATTAGTAGCACTTGACGTTGCAGGCCTCTTGTTGGTGTCTAGAGGAAGCTTCCTTTTGATTTTGGTTATGCTCCCAAGAAACTTACCTACCCTTTTATGACACCGCCGCGGGCTCTTGTCTTGATATGTCTTGTCTGTTTGTACATTTCAACTAAACCTTCAGTAAAAGATACTGCTAAATGTTATTTTTGTTCTGGAATTATGAAGTTGAAGTTTACTGAACTTTCTTATGTCTTCTTTTTTTCAGAACTGTACGGCACACACAGATGATAAGATGTATTGTAGTGCACCAAATGTTAGCGCAGTCATACCACAGAAGCCAGATCCTGTCCCATTGAGCTTTGGCTTTATTCTTGATGATGTTGAACACACCAGAAATCTCACAGAGAATTCTGAAAAATTCAATAGCTTTTTGGTTTATCCAAATCCAGAATTTGATGGTTTTGATAATACTGATAATGTCAACCGAGGTGTCACAAAATCACATCAGCAGAAAAATGAATATCTGACTATAAATGTAAGTTTTGTTTCAAATGTTTTCTTAGTTTTATGCCCCCGATAGAGGAGTATATAGGAATTGGCTTTGTTCATGTGCATCACGATGCATCACATCATGTCACATGGCATGTATACCGCCTATTGTTATATACTTTACTACTGTTCCATATTTTACCAAAGTTGGGACATAAGTTCCCAATAACCTAAGATTTCAAAGAGGCAGTTGACTAAAGTAACCCAAACAAATCTTCAGAACCACTATACAGAAAGTTTTGATTTTTGGGAAGCAGCATTGTTCAGTCATATACATTCATAGTTTGTTCAAGTCAGGTTTCTGTGTCCATCTTTGGGCTCCAAAATGCAAAAGTTTCAATTTTGGGGGAAATTTGTTTTTCTTGTTTTGATGTAACTTGGTTAACATTGCACCAAATGTTAGTGCACCAAGTATGTGTGTCATGCCCTACTTCGAGCTCCAAAGAGATAACTTGCAAAAAAAACTTATTTTTTTGTTGAAATTCATACAATTCATTCCTTTTGTAAAACAAGGGGATCCAATTTAACCAAATGTGGGAAGTATTATGTAGCTCAAGTTAATCCTAAAAATTGATTTTTTGTGTTTAACGGGTCGAGTGCTACATTATTTTTGGTCATCAAAATTTGTTCACATAACGTTGCCTTGTTTCAATTCATAAGAGAGTGCCTTTAAATTGTAACCAAGAAAATCCTTGCAGATGAAATAATTTCACTTCAAAGATAATAGGAAGCACATCCATAGAACATTGAGTGGTTAAGCTACAGTACATGTAATTCTAAATAGAGTCCAAATATGGGCTTCCAGCACACTAATTGGCAAAATTTTGTTTGACAGGTCATCTTCCCTTGAATCTTGCATGCACTGCTTCTTTGAGGAGTTTAAATCGAGACACCGTCAGTAGCACTGTGGCTTTGAGCAAAACACACAATACCACTTGTTCCTTTGAGAACACACAGAATTAATTCCAGAATAGTGTTGAAAGCTATCCTTTACATAATAATAACAGTGAAACTTTATGCAATAATAAAGGAGTACATAATAGTATTCAATTCATATTTGTCTTGAGAGAGACTTTTCTCTGTAGAAAAAGATTTTCTCAGGACAGGTTTTATTGTATTAGATTCAGTAGATATTTAACTGCTTGTTTTAAATTTTTCCAGAACATTTTTGTCTATAAATGAGCTAAACAATCAGAATCTGAGTTTTGTTTCATTATTTTCTTTTCTTCAGGGAAAGTATTTGAATCCTCCAATTAAAGTGTCTGATGTTATTGTATGGATAGGTAATGGTATTTGTAATGTAACATCTGTAGCAGCGACACAGCTAACATGCATTCCACCTAAGAGACAGCCAAAATCAAGAGAAGGAGGACCTTATCCTGAAGTTATAGTATGTTCCTAATAAATTAGTTTAAAAAGTAAATCATTAGGCTTAAAAAAAAGTAAAAAATCTGTTTCTTAAGTCCTAACGCATTGTCCTTTTGGCTGCCACATGTTCTTTTTAGCTCATCTGGACAAAGTCAGGCTGAGCTAATCTCATCGCTCTCTGTCCATCGTCTGTCCACCCATTGTCCATCAACACCATGTTTTGGTCTTCTCCAATCAAAATCACTGGGCCAATTCAAGTGAAAGCTTGTGTGAGTGATGGTCCCGAAAGGGCATTGCATTTTTTGTGTCACCTGCCCCATGAAGTGGGGAGCGACATATAGGGATTACTTTTGTCGTCTTGCGTCATCTGAGTCGTCGTCCGCGTCACACTTTCTCTTATCCGCCACTCCTCTTTAACCTTTGAATGGATTTTGATGAAACTTTCAGTGATTCTTTATCACATAATGGCAATGTGCACCTCCTATTTTATTTTTTGATCCGCTGTATTTTTTCCAGAGTTATGCCCCTTTTCCACTTAGAATTCTGTCTGAAATATTAAAATATAGTGCAGGCGACACACGTCTTCCATGGAAGACTCACATCTAAGTGTTCAATTCATCATGCCCAGCCAAATAGGGAGGTAGTGGGGGAAAATGCTCCAAAATATTTTTAAAATCTTCTCATGAACCAGTGTGTACAATTACTTGATATTTGTTATGGAGCTTTCTTTTGAGGTGTAGAATCAAGTTTGTTCAAACGATGTTCGTGAAGCAATATTTGGCTTTGTAATGGAAGAAGATTTTTGGCCCCACCCAAAATTTCTATTTTCTGAACCGATGGTCCGGTTTGAACCAAATTTGGTATGTGGTATTATTGGGTCATAAGTACTTGACTCCTGCAAAAAACAAAATTCCTGCATCCCCATGGGAACCCTGGGAGCTAAAAATAGAAGTATTTTCAAATGCCCATATTTCCCAAACCACATGAAACAGAGAGCTGTTATTTGGTATGAAGAATCCATAGGACCAGTAGAATTGAATGGTAAAAAAAAAATGCCATCGGTTATGTTAGGGTGTTCTGTAATGGGCATAAATGCTGAGACAGCATATTTGCCCAAATTTTTTAAAATCTTTTCTCCAGAACCAGTCATCAGAATCTTTTGATATTCGGTATACAGCATTCATAGGGGAGTGGGTGGGTGGGGTTGTTAGAGGGGGGTGTTGGGGGGGGGGGGGGGGTCAGATACAAGTTTGTTAAAATAAAGCCCATTGATTCATATTTGGGCTCAATACAGGAGCCTGAATTTTTAATTAAGGAATATATCGGGAATGTTCTTTAAAAATCTTCTTCTTCAGAACCACCAGTCAGAATCTTTTAATGTTTGGTATACATCATTGTTATGAGGGTCAGATTCAAGACTGTTCAAACCAAGTCCCTAGTTTAATATTTGGCCTTCCTGCGGAAGCCCAAATTTTAACTTTGTTCAATAGGGGGATAATTTTTTTTTAAAAATCTTTTTCAGATCCACCAGTCAGAATGCTTTCATATTTAGTATGCAACATCTCTAAGGGAGGGGGGGCGGGGGGGGGGGGGGGGGGGGCAGATTCAAATTTGTTCAAATCAGATCCCTAGGTATATATTTGGGCTCGCTATGGTAGCCCAAATTTTTACTTGGTATGATACAAGGAAATTTCTTTAAAAATCTTCTTCTTCAGATCCACCAGTCGGAATGTTTTCATAATTATACAACATCTCTAGGGGGGGGTCAGATTCAAGTTTGTTCAATTCGAGTGTGTGGGTTAATATTTGGGCTCCATGTGGGAACCTGAAATTTAACTTGGTACAAAATGAGGAAATTTCTTCAAAAATCTTCTTCAGACCCACTAGTATACAACATATCTTTGGGGGGGGGGGGGGGGGGGGGGGGGGGGGGGGGGGGTGTCAGATTCAAGTTTGTTCAAATCGGATCCGTAGGTTAATAGTTGGGCTCGCTATGGTAGCCCAAATTTTAACTTAGTGCAATATGAAGAAATTTCTTTAAAATTTCTCTTCTTCAGATCGAGCAGTCAGAATACTTTCATATTTGGTACACAACATCTCTAGGGAAGTCAGATTCAACTTTGTTCAAATCAAGAGCCTGGGTTATTATTTGGGCTCCCTATGGGAGCTGGAATTGGCCATGTTGCTGAAGAATTAAAAATTTTGTATTCAGTACCCTCTTGAGGTGTGTAACTAAGATTAATCCACATAGGTTGTATCAAGGGGCTTCATAGGGGAGCTCTACTTTTTACATTATGATCAACTGAAGAAAAGGCATGCTGCACGAATTATTTTTGTCACTCATGAGGAACTCGAGGATTGACAGTGTATCCTATGGAGATGGATTGCTTAATGTAGACTCATTCTTGGACTCTGTTTATATTGTGTTCTGTTCAAGATGAGCGCTTCAGGCGCTGTGGGGCCTCTTGTTTTATAACCAATGGAAACTTAAAAGAAGAAAAAAATAGTAATTAAATGGTTTGTGTCTGATATTTTACCCAAGTTAATAAAATTGATAAATTTGTCACTTGTGTGCAACAAGGCTTTGCAATGCTTTATTTTTATATGCCCGTCATTTTTTGACGGACGTATTATGTTATGGCGTTGTCTGTCTGTCTGTAAACAATTTTTGTGTTGCCTACTCCTCCAAGAGTTTACATGCTATATTGTTCAAGCTTTACAAACAGTTTGATCAGTAATCGCCGTTTTGCATGTGACAAGAGCAGGTAACTTCATTTTGTATTTCCAGAGTTATGCCCCTGTTAGTACTTGAACATTACAGTATTGTGTCTCCTACTCCTTCAACTTTTTACGTGCTATATTGTTCAAACTTTGCCACACATGTTGATCACCAATTGCTGTTGTGCATGTGACAAGAGCAGGTAACTCTGTTTTGTATTTCCAGAGTTATGTCCCCCCTTTTAGTACTTAAAACATACAGTATTGTGTCGCCTACACCTTCAACATTTACATGCTATATTGTTCAAATTTTGCACACATGCTGACCACTAGTTGTCGTTGTGCATGTGACAAGAGCAGGTAACTGTATTTTGTATTTCCAGAGTTATGCCCCTTTTAGTACTTAAAACATACAGTATTGTGTTGCCTTCTCCTCCAAGAGTTTACATGCTATATTGTTCAAACCTTACAAACATTTTGATCAGTAATTGCCATTTTGCATGTGTCAGGAGCAGGTAACTCCATTTTGTATTTCCAGAGTTATGCCCCTTTTAGTACTTCAAACATTACACTATTGGTCTCGTAACAGTTATTCAGGTGAAAATGTCGGCTTTTCAAGAAATGTTCAACACGGCCGAGGATATTTCGCATTTAAATTACCTCCCCTATTCACAATACTCACATTCTATATAGTTTCTGGAAGCTCTGAATATGGCCCTTTCTGGAGACAACTGTACACAACAGAAATCTTACAATATCACACAAATACACGCAGCCGAATGACACAGTTGATGGTTAAAAAAATGGCTCAAAATGGTCAAAATTTTCTCATTTTGGGGACAAATCTCCAATTTTCGTGCATCGATAGTGATAAAACTGTGTTATAGGAATTCCTCATTTCTCCACTGAGGATTTTACAGCATAACCTGATCATTCTGACAAATAAAAAACATGGGTTTTCTTATTCATTTTTTCAGAAGGCTTTCTCAAAGCAAATTTACACAAAAATTGTCCCATTTGTAAACTGCAAATTGCCAGGTCCCAAACAGGTCTGGGTTAGTCATTTAACACTTCCATGTGACCTTGACCCCCCCCCCCCCCCCCCCCCCAATTGAAATGCACTTGACAATACACAGTTTGAATCAAGACCATCAACAGATTATTTTGGCCATATCACCATTAATGAGAATTATTTACTAAATCCACACCACCATAAACTAAAACTATAGCTCAAAATAGCCATTTGACTGAGGATATCCAATAACCTCAGAAATGACCTTCTAATAGGAAATGAGACCATTGTGTCGCCTCCTTCTTCAACATTTTACTTGCTTTATTGTTCAAACTGTGCACCCATGTTGATCATCAATTGTCATTGTGCATGTGACAGGAGCAGACAACTCCATTTTATTTTAAAACGACAAGAATCCTTGCCGTTTACAGCTGTTATGATCCTCAAAATGTCCTTTTCCTTGGCGCCACCTATCGTCAATTGTTATGAAGTTAACCTGTCAATGAATGGATGCTACCATTGTAAATGGCAAGGAGAATCTTCTACACCTAAAAATTGTTTGCATTTCATTCTGCATACTAAAATTTCACAAAAACAAGCATAAATTTGAAACCCTTTACCCCATACAGGGCAGGGGAATGGGGAGTGATTGGATTGGAGAGGGGGGGGGGGGGGGTTGTTAGACATAGTCAAGACAACAAAAATTTCAAACTTTACCCCAGAGAAACTTGTGCATGTTCCTATTTTGATGTACGTATGTTGCCCTGCTAGGCGGTGCTCTTGTTTATTGATAACACACTTCTGAAAATAGTTGGAATCGGAAATTTAACAATTTACACTAATATATAGCAAACCAATGCTTTCAGTAGTGAAAATTTTCCATAATGTAGTCGAAAATTTAACCAACTACATAGGGGTGCGGTGGCTTTGCGGTAACCGGTTCTCGTCAGATCACCGAAGTTAAGCAACATTGAGCCCGGGTAATCCTCGGATGGATGACCGTCTGATCAATTCGGACTCCCGCGTTGTGTCTTTGGGCAAGGCACTTAACCCCAATTGCCCACATGGGAGCGTGTACTAAGGCATACTGCACGTCGTTGGTGCGCGTGTCTTCAACCAATCTAACCCTGCCTGTGCTGCAGTGCGGAGTTACGATTTTGGGGAGCTGGCAGCTGCTTGTCGTTGCTCTGTGGTCCTCTCCGGGTACTCCAGCTTTCTCCACCCGTAAAACTGTCACGGTCAATTATTAGCCATTGTGCATAAGTATGTGACCTTAAACATCAATAAATAAATAAATAAATAAATAAATAAATAAATAAATAACCAACTACATCTTGTTTGACAGACTCTGTCAAACAAGGTGTTGTTGTTTAAACATTTGTCCTACAAGTGCAAAATAGTGTCATTAAAGAGATTTCCAGGTGAAAAAATAGGTGAGGAGGCAGATTTTCTATGACGCGGGAGGTGCCTGAGAAACAAGAAATTTTTTTTTTAATAGCCCTATTTGGCATTTTTTATACACAGATCATGGCATTTTCTCCGGGTAAAAGGATAATTATTCTGTGTTAAGTGTTGAGTTGTGGTGGTCATAATGTATTGAAGGACCTTCTTTTATTTTCTATTTTTTTTGTTTTTTTTGTTTAAACCTGCCGTATCTGTGATCTTAACATCCAAACTCTTGTAATGTTTGATCAACATGAACTGAGATCACAGTCAGTGTTACTCCCCAGAGCATTTATCATCCTATTTCATTAAGGTGAAACACAATTAAAGACAACCTGCAGAACTGAAAATGTTATTGTAGGTTTGAAGACATCTTCTAAATTTCCATACAGATTATTTATAATATATTCCAATTCTTTAAAGATACATTCAGTCAAATACAAAGTCAAACTACAGTTGGATTGTGAACAGAAATTTTATATTTTTTATGGCTTAATTTTTAATGTATATATGTATTGACTTGTATATTTATGTTACGCAAAGGTTTTAATCCTCTGCTCATTGATGTCGAAATATCAAAATTTGAAGCTGCCAAGTTTTCCCACAATGAAACCTGGAATTCAACCAATTTAGTCTTATTTGACAGAGCAGCTCATTGAATAGCATTCTGGGAAAAATCTATCTGCTGCTTGAAATATCATTATTTTGGCATAAGCCTGCATATGTTTTAAAGTAGCAAATGTGAATGTAATTGTCGGAGATTGACAGTCGCATATGTTAAGTCTTACTATTTCAGAAGGAGCCTCACTATTTTTTCAGAGTACATTTTCATAAAATGAGCCTGAAAATTAGAAGCCATATCATGTGACACCTCATTGGAATGATATCATCGATCTCATTCCAGTGAAGTGCCACAGCATATGGTTTTGTTGAAATGTTTTGAAAACTTATTTTTCAGCTGCAGAAGTTCTTGTATTACGCGAGCAGATGTAGCTGATTTGTTATTGAAAGAGTTAAGCCCAAAATTTCTGAAA
Organism: Pictodentalium vernedei; assembly: GCA_031216915.1. Taxonomy (NCBI): domain Eukaryota; kingdom Metazoa; phylum Mollusca; class Scaphopoda; order Dentaliida; family Dentaliidae; genus Pictodentalium; species Pictodentalium vernedei. The sequence goes on along the minus strand of CM062296.1, from coordinate 513,350,751 downwards.
ATCAAAATTTGTATATTATGATTAGCAGTTATCCATCAATAAATTTTAAATTATTACCAAGAATATTGATTTACGTTTTTTCCAGTTTCAATTGTGCATACTTGTTTTTCAACAGGTTCGCGTTGGATTTATTGACTATAGGATTGGTTTTCTTAAGTATGAAGAACCTGAGGTTTTGTCTCTTCCCGCCATCATTGGTATTGCAGTTGGAGGTGGAATTTTGATTTTGATTGTTGTTGCCGTATTTATTGCATATCGCTTCAAATCAAGAGAGAATGATAATTTGATGAAGAAGATGCAAGGTCAGATGGATTTGCTTGAAGCTAAAGTAGCAAAGGAGTGCAAAGAAGGTAACTATAGACATAGTTATTCATGTAAAGCAGCCATGACTTTAGTAAACCCCTACAGGGGAGTATATGGTAATCACCCCATCGTGCGCATCATGTCATGTTACATTAAGTCATATCACTTCTCAGGCTTAATACTTCCCTACTAGGCCAAATGTTATCATAGATGGGACAATTTGAAAGAGTGTGACAGTCGCACAAGTTAAGTTCCCAGTAGCCTAACAATTGAAATTTGCTCAAATTGATCTGTCCCACTCCTTTAGGGGCCCCAGAAGTGGAGATAACTAAATAAAGCTTTCTCAGAGACACTGTATAGAACGTATTGAGTTTTGGCATGCAGCATTTTCGGATACATTAAATTTTATTCAAGCCATGTTTATGAATTCTTATTTGGGCTCATTTGGGAGCTCAAAAGTTGCCATTTGGCTCCAAAATGCCTGGCTCCCAAAGGTGCGATGACATGCAAAAACTTTTTTGCGAGATGACATATCATTTGTTTCAAGTGGATCAAATTTAACAAGTTGTGGTAGGTAAGTTTGTTCAGATCAGTATTATTATTATTATTATTATTATACAGTTTTTGCTAATTCCTCCAAGCCCCTGTTCAGATGTCTGGTACTCTGTCTTGGGTCCAACACTGCATCAGGCATATGATTTGCACTCTGCAATAGCTCTAGTTTTAGGAAATATTCATCCGAATCTGGCATCAAGATATCATTGATAAACCACTTTTCAAATTTATAGGGTATTTTTTTTGTTAAAATGAGACAGGAATATACCTGTGCTAAGTAACAGAATGTTTGTATTGGGCAGAAAAATTCTCCCTGAGCAGGCTAAGACCACCCCTCCCCTACTCTTTCAACCATGTAACTCAAGTAAGCGAAGACTTTTCACACATAATTATCTGATAACCATGACATGTATACTATTTATTGTTGACCCTTAAGGGCCTAATTCCGACTGATAACTTTGTAATGCAAAAGAACAGGTGCTTCAACATGCATTGTTTGGGTAAACTCAAAACTGGTTTTCTATGTACCTTGTCAGTTGTTTCTTGGCAAGACTTGACTAGAAACAACTGCAAAGCCACAGGAGGTGGACATTAGAAGTATAGCAAATTTGTATAAAAATCTCGAGGCCTTTAAGGGTTAAACTCAAAGAGATAGAGATAGATACTTGATTCAGCAGCATGCATGCACTCAAATCTGATGAACTATGAAGTTGTGTATATAGTTGACCATGTACAGGCAGCCAAAAATGATGTAAAAACACTTGTCAAGATAAATGCATCCTTTCAGTTGAGTTCACAAAGAAGAATACACTTGGGATAATTTGTTTTGGAGCAAGAACAAAAGGGGCTGTTTGTGCCTGTATGGAGACTTGAGGGGTAAATGCAGCCAGTTTATTGTAATGATTCTTCTGAAAAGTACTGGCATCTTTATAAATAATTTCATATTGTTAGGCATGATTCATTGTCATTTAAAAGCAAACCATGTTACATGTGGTTGAGGAAAATTATTTTCAACAGTATTTTCCAAAATATAGCTTGCAGTGTTTGTCTTCTGTAAGTATTAATGATGAATATATTATTTTGATGTTCAAATAAATTTTGTACTTTTACAGCCTTCACTGAACTACAGACAGACATGACAGAATTAACAAGTGATACATATGGACAAATTGTAATACCATTCTGGGATTACAGATCTTATTGTATGAGAGTCTTGTTTCCTGGTGAGGATGATCATCCAGTTATAAGAGATTTGGAGGTCGGTATTATTGATTTTCTCTTATCTGTTTTACTGCTAATGCCACGCTGATAGACCTAGAATTACTGAAGTTTCTGTTTTATTGATATGACCAGAAATACTCCCTGTGTAGGAATAATAGGAATATAATATTGAAAAAGAGAACAAGTTTAACATATCAGTTTTTGTTGCAAAATAAAAAGAACATCCAAAATAACACACTCCCAAAATTTGTCAATAAAATCAGCTATAAAAAATATTCACGAGGAGGAAAGAAAGTTGTGGGTTTTTTTTCTTTCATATTCACTTAGGCAATAAAAAACTTCTTTGTTTCACAGACACTAACCACCAGAAGCAGGCAGGTGTTTTTTATTTTTTCTTGGGCCATTAAAAAAAAGGTCTCTGTTCTCGGGCACCGCCCAAGTCATTAAATTTCCGCCACATAAAAACTTTTTAATACTCAGTAAAAAAAATTAAAATTCTGCACGGTCAAAAAAAATGTACCCAGTTAGTATTTTTGGATCATAATTTTGAGCACCGGTACACTTTTCCCCATAGCATTTCAACTTCCTGTTTGTGTTTTCCTCCGTATTTTGCTTTGGATTTCTCCATTCTCTGATTTATGGTTTCTCTGTTGGAATATGTAAGAATTTCGGTAGAAAATGCCCCTTTTATCATTTCAAATAAGTACTGGACTGCACATAAGCCTGCAATGGAGCGTCTTTGGCATGACGTCAACAGCCAAGTTGATTGAAGCATTTCGCAATATATGCAATAAGATAACACAAGTTCGGAGTTTATAAAAGATTTCTTCATGAAATGTGAATATATTTTTTTAGGGTATCTATTTCAGATTTCAGAATAAAAAATAAAATGCCTCCCGCCCTCATCAGAAATTTGAGGCACAATTGCCCGAGAACATAGACAATTTTTTTAATGACCTTATTTCCAGATGTTTTTTCATGGATATTTTACCCCCCAAGATTAAAAAACCACTACTCTTTCAGAAGTTGAAAAAACTATTTGGCACACACTTTTTAGAGCATGCAGCTGTGTCTGAAACCAAGTAAAATATTTTCAGCCTAAGATATTGTATCGCTAATACCAGTAAACAATTTATAGCTTGAAAATCATGTCCCAGGCAGATAGGGTTATATTATATTTGTAACAAATTTATATGAAGTGATCTGCAAAATTGAATTATCCACTGTTTATTCTCCTGGCTTCACTCAATGCCCAGTTTTATTTGTTTTTAGGCTTGATTTTTGGTTAAAATTATAATGAATAGACACTTGAAACTTGATACCACCTTTTTCTCATTTCCAGGTTGACTACAAGAAGAGAGAATATGTGGAAAAAGGACTGAAGAATTTTGCAACATTATTGAATAACAAGACATTTTTACTGACATTTGTGAGAACCCTTGAAGGCCATAAGAATTTCTCCCTTCGAGATCGAGTTCGAGTAGCTTCTTTGATATCGGTAGCTTTACAAACAAAAATGGAATATGCTACAGAGTATGTTAATTGAACTTGTACAAAAAATTGTTTTTCTTTTTGGCTCAACTTGACAATGTCAAGTATGAGCTATTGGGATGGGTTTGCAAACTGTCGTACGTCCATATGTTCCTCAGTGCATCAACAATTCCGTTAACACACCCTACAGGCCGCAGCTCTCATTCGATCAGTTCCAAATTTCATACGTGGCCTTGGGGCAGTGTCTAGATGAATTTTTCTGTCGTGTCCACCAATGGCCATCTTGGATTTGGCATATAAATTGTCAACAATTTGACTGGCACACCCTACAGGCCACATCTCTCACCCGATCTTTTTCAGATTTCATATGTAGCTTTACTGTGATGTCTAGATGAGCTATCAGATTTTCCTGATTTTGTTAAAAAGCATGGCTGCCAGTGGCAAGCTTGGATTTGGCATATAAATTGTCAACAATTCCATTAGCACACCCAATAGGCCGATGATTTAACCAATGCCAGATGAAATTTTGACGAAGTTGGGGGATGCTTTGATCAATGTTGGACATTTTGACCAATGGCGATGGGGCATTTTGGCCAATTTTGTTCAGGGGACGGTTTTGTTTCTGGATGTCTTGATCAGCATGTAAGATTAAACTTTTTACCATTCAACAACTTTTCAAATGCTCCAGCATGTAGCCCATCTTGTTCCCCTATTTTTAGCTCACCTGGCCCGAAGGACCATGTGAGCTATTGTCATCACTTGGCGTGCAGAAATCTGCATCTGTTCACACTTTCTTTAGCACAGGCTGACCTCATAGATCGTGTCCAATCATCACAGAATTTCATATGCAGGTTCGAGGTCATGTCTAGATGAGAACATCCCCTTTTGGTCGCGATCGGTCAATTGTGATGGGTGCCTGAGCCTGAAACCCCAAAACCTTTAGCACAGGCTATAGGTCATATTTATGAAGGGATTTCATTGTAACTTGGTAGGATGACACCGTATAATGTCTAGATGAGAATGCCCCCATTTGGTTGCGATCGGTCAACCGTGATGACAACGCAGACCAAAAAAAAACCTTTAGCACAGTCAACAGGTCATATTTATGAAGGGATTTCATTGCAAATTTGTAAGATGACTCGGTATAATATCAATATAATGTTTAGATGAGAATGTCCTATTTTGGCCGTGATCGGTCAACTATGATAGCCGCACAACCACGTGACCTAGATTTGTTTAGCACAGTCTACAGTTCATACTTCTGAACCGATTTCATTGTTAATTGGAAGGATAACTCGGTGTGATGTCTAGATGAGACTGTCCTATTTTGGTCACGATCGGTCAACCGTGCTGAGCCATCATGTGACCTACATTCCATTAGGAAAGTCTATGAATTATATTTATGAAGGGATTTTATTGTAACTTGGTAGGATTGCTCATTTTGGAATAATTTTACTGTAACTTGGTAACTTTGGTTGACATGCATTAACTTTGAGGGCCACATTAACCCAGGCCTCAATTCTTTAGTACAGTCTACCCCTCAAATTATTCTTATTGAAAACATAGCATGCAGGAAACAGAAATTGACATATTCTCAATTACCACAATTCTTGTCATATTTCATAATCCTTTCATAAACATTGAACATTATCTTTTTCATCAAACACTACACACATTCGAGTTAAGCTATAGTATCATTGACACTTTCATTCTCTCTGAACTGCTGAGCCGATGTGAACCAAACTTGGCAGGAATGGTCTATGGAAGGTCCTCTACGAACGATCCTCATTTTGTTCCCGTTTGATTCTGATTTGTGGATTTTCAAAAATCTTCTCCTCTGAAACTACAATCCAAATGTTTTGAAACTTCACATGATTGATGACTGAACACTCTCTACCAACATTCCTCATTTAATGTTGATCGGGTTGCAAACATGGCAGTAATTGTGGCTTATAGTTACCATAAAAACCCTTTTGGAAATCATATTTTCATCTTCTTTGGAACTACTAAGCTGATGTGAACCAAACTTGTCAGGAATGGTCTATGGGAGGTTCTCTTCAAACGATCCTCATTTTGTTCCTGTTGAATGAAAAACATAGCCACCAGAAGCATTCTTTGATGCTGATTGGTGGATTTTGAAAAATCTCTTCTGAAGCCACAAGGCTAAATATTTTGAAACTTCACGATCGATGACTGGGACACCCTGCAATGATCCTCATGTAATGTTGATAGGGTTGCAAACCTGACTGCAACAGCTTATAATTACCATAGAAACCCTATGGGAAATCAAATTTTCATCTTCTTTTCTGCCAGGTGAGTGATTACAAGCTCTTTAGAGCCTCTTGTTAGCTTACCTGACTGAAAGTCAGGGTGAGCTATTCTGATCACTTTTTGTCCATCATGCGCGTGAAGGTGGTGCTTGGGTCTTTTTCTCCCAAACCACTGGCCACATTTTAAAGAAATTTCACATGAGTAGTGGTTATATAGGGGCATTTGGGTTTTTCTTCAAATGCCCCAATGTTTGTAAAAATCTCATGAACCTGCTGTAGCAGAGACTTGATATTTGGTATACAGCTTCCTTTTGAGGTGTAGGCTCAAGTTTGTTCAAGAGAAGTTTGAGGGGCAATATTTGTCATTACAGGAGGGGCAAGGATTTTTGCCCCACCCAAAATTTCTATTTTCCAAACTGAGAGGCCGATTTGAACCAAATTTGATTTGAAATATTATGACCCAATGGGTCATAAGTTCTTGATTTATGCCAAAAAATCTTTTCAAAATGACCCATGGGAACCACAGGAGCTAAAAATAGAAAAAATTTCAAATGCCCATATTTCCAAAACTACACTGCACTAAGAATTCTTGTTTGGTGTGAAGCTTCCTTAGGACCAAAAGAATGGAGTGGTCCAAAAAAATTTCTATCGGTGGTATCATAGGGTATCTTTCGGAACTTTAAAAAAATGCTGAGTCAGCATTTTTAGCTCACCTGACTTTCAGTCAGGAGAGCTATAGTGATCACTCACCATCCGTCGTCCTGCATCCGTCGTCCGTCCGTCGTCCGTGAACATGGTGTTTGCGCCTTCTCCTCCCAAACTGCTGAACCAATTTAATTGATATTTGAGATAATAGTTTGTTATGACATCGCAATTTGATTTTGTTCAAATCAAGTTGCCTCGCCCTTGGGTAGGGCAACACCCAAAAAGTGTGCTGAAATCTTAAAAAATCTTCTTCTCATGAACCAGCAGTAGCAGAGACTTGATATTTGGTGTGCAGCTTCCTTTTGAGGTGTAGACTCAGATTTGTTCAAGAGAAGTTTGTGGGGCTATACTTGGCGTCGTTATGGGAGGGGCAAAATTTTTTGCCCCGCCCAAAATTTCTATTTTCCAAACCGAGAGGCTGATTTGAACCAAATTTTATGTGAGGACTTATTGGGTCATAAGTACCTCTTTTATGCTGATTTTTTTTTTCCCGTAGCCCCATGGGAACCGCAGGAGCTAAAAATAGAAAAAAAATTAAAACGCCCATATCTCCAAAACTGCACGACACCGAGAATTTTTATTTGGTGTGAAGCTTCCTTAGGACCAACAGAAAGAATTGGTAAAAAAAAATTGCCATCGGTTTTATCATAGGGTACAGTTTCGGGACTTTGAAAAAGTGCTGAGTCAGCACTTTTTAACACTGTAGGCAATGGGAAAAACATTAAAAAATCTTCTTCTCCAGATCCAGCAGGCAGAATCTTTTGATATTTGGTATGCAACATTGTAGGGTGGATCTGATTCAAGTTTGTTCAAATCGGCCCCCTGGGTTCATATTTGGGCTCAGTACAGAAGCCCGATTTCGAACTTAGTGCATTTCAGACAAATTTCTTAAAAAATCTTCTTCTCCGGATCCAGCAGGCAGAATCTTTTGATATTTGGGATGCAACATTGTGGCATGGATCTGATTCAAGTTTGTTCAAATCGGCCCCCTGGGTTTATATTTGGGCTCAGTATAGGAGCCCAAATTTGAACTTACTGCATTTCAGGCAAATTTCTTTGAAAATCTTCTTCTCCACATCCAGCAGGCAGAATCTTTTGATATTTGGTATGCAACATTGTGGGGTGGATCTGATTCAAGTTTGTTCAAATCGGCCCCTTGGGTTTATATTTGGGCTCAGTATAGGAGCCCAAATTTGAACTTAGTGCATTTCAGGCAAATTTCTTTGAAAATCTTCTTCTTCAGATCCAGCAGGCAGAATCTTTTGATATTTGGTATGCAACATTGTGGGGTGGATCTGATTCTATTTTGTTCAAATCGGCTCCCTAGATTCATATTTGGGCTCACTATAGAAGCTCGAATTCGAACTTTGTGCATTTCAGGCAAATTTCTTAAAAAATATTCTTCTCCAGATCCTGCAAGCAGAATCTTTTGATATTTGGTATGCAACATTGTAGGGTGGATCTGATTCCAATTTGTTCAAATCGCCCACCTGGATTCATATTTGGGCTCACTATAGAAGCCCAAATTCAAACTTAGTGCATTTCAGGCAAATTTCTTCAAAAATCTTCTCCAGATCCAGCAGGCAGAATCTTGTGATATTTGGTATGCAACATTGTGGGGTGATTCTGATTCAAGTTTGTTCAAATCGGCCCCCTGGGTTTATATTTGGGCTCAGTATAGGAGCCCAAATTTGAACTTAGTGCATTTCAGGCAAATTTCTTTGAAAATCTTCTTCTCAAGATCCAGCAGGCAGAATCTTGTGATATTTGGTATGCAGCATCCTTAGGGGGGTGAGATGCAAGTTTGTTCAAGCCATGTCCCTAGGTCCATATTTGGGCTCACTGTGGGAGCTTGAATTGTAACTTTGTTCAAAATGAGGAATTTTCTTGAAAAATCTACTTCAGATCCAGCAGTCGGAATGGTTTGATATGTGGTGAGTAGCATCCTAGGGGGGGGGGGGGGGGGGGGGGGAGATTCAAGTGTGTTTAAGCCAAGTCCATGGGTCTATATTTGGGCTCCCTGTGGGAGCCCAAATTATAACGTAGTCAATATGAGGAATTTTTCTTTAAAAATCTTCTTCTTCAGATTCAGCAGTTGGAATGTTTTGATATTTGGCATGGAGCAACCTTAGGGGGCTGAGATTCAAGTTTGTTCAAGCCAAGTCCCTTGGTTCATATTTGGGCTCAGTATGGGAGCCTGAATGACAACTTAGTTCAAAATGAGGAGTTTTCTTTAAAAATCTTCAGATCCAGCAGATGAATGCTTTTGATATTTTTTATGCAGCATCCTTAGGGGGGTAAGATTCAAGTTTGTTCAAGCCATGTCCCTAGGTCCATATTTGGGCTGATTGTGGGAGCTCGAATTGTAACTTGGTTCAAAATGAGGAATTTTCTTTAAAAATCTTCTTCAGATCCAGCAGTCGGAATGTTTTGATAATTGGTGTGCAGAATCCTTAGGGATGTGAGTTGTAGGTTTGTTAAAGCCAAGTCCCTGGGTTCATATATGGGCTCCCTGTGGGAGCCCGAATTATGACTTAGTTCAATATGAGGAATATTCTTTAAAAATCTTTTTTTAGATCCACTGGTCAGAATATTTGGATATTTGGTTTCAGCTTTTATTAGGAGGAGCAGATGCAACTTGTGGAAATCAATTCTCTGGGTTGATATTTAGGCTACCATGTCAGGTGAGCACCCTCAGGCCCCCTGGGGCCTCTTGTTAACACTTGTGTTTAAATGTTTAAATTAGTGGAGTATGAGGAGTATTCTTTAAAAATCTTCTTCAGATCCCCCAATCAGAATCTTTTGATATTTGGTATGCAGCATCCTTTGACGGGTGAGATTCAAGTTAGTTCGAGCCAAGTATCTGGGTTCATATTTGGGCTCCCTAAGGGAGCACGAATTATAACTTAGTTCAATATGAGGAATTTTCTTTAAAAATCTTCTTGTTCAGATCCAACAGTCGGAATGTTTTGATATTTGGTATACAGCAACCTTAGGGAGGTGTGATCCAAGTTTGTTCAAGCCAAGTCTTGAGTCCATATTTGGGCTCCCTCTGGGTGACCGAATTGTAACTTAGATCAATATGAGGAACAGGCTTTAAAAATCTTTTTCTTCACATACACTATTAAGAATCTTTCGATATTTGGTGTACTGTATCGCTAGGGAGGTGAGATTCAAATTTATTAATGCCAAGTCCCTGGGTTCATATTTGTGCTCCCTGTGGGAGCCCAAATTATAACTTAGTTCAACATGAGGAATATTTTTTTTTCATATTTTTCTTCAGATCCAGTAGTCAGAATCTTTTGATATTTGGAATACTGCATCCTTAGGGAGGTGAGATTCAAGTTTGTTCAAGCCAGGTCCCTGGGTTCATATTTGGGCTCCCTATGGCAGCACGAATTATATCTTAGTTCAATATGAGGAATATTTTTTTATTTTTTTTATATTGTTAAAGTTTCTTCAAGTCAAGTCTCTGGGTTCATATTTGGCCAAATTATATGTTAGTTCAATATGAGGAATTTTCTTTAAAAATCTTCTTGTTCATATCCAGCAGTCAGAATGTTTTAATATTTGGTGCACAGCATCCTTAGGAAGGAGTGATTCAAGATTGTTCAAGCCACGTCTCTTAGTCCATATTTGGGCTCTCTGTGGGAGTCTGAATTATAACTTAGTTCAATATGAGGAACATTCTTTAAAAATCTTCTTCTTCACATCCACTAGTAAGAATCTTTTGATATTTGGTATACTGTATCGTTAGGGAGGTGAGATTCAAATTTGTTAAAGCCAAAATCCCTGGGTTCATATTTGAGCCCAAATTATAACTTAGTTCAACATGAGGAATATTTTTTAAAATTTTTTTATTCAGCTTCAAGTTTGTTCAAGCCAAGTCTCTGGGTTCATATTTGGGCTCCCTGTGGGAGTCTGAATTATAACTTAGTTCAATATGAGGAATATTTTTTTTTTTATTTCTTCCGATCTACCGGTCAAAATGTTTTGATATTTGGTATATGGTTTTCTTAATGGGGCAGATGCAAGTTCAAATAAGGACCCTCAGTTGATAGTTGTCAAGTGTCAGGTGAGCACTCTCAACCCCCTTGTGGCCTCTTGTTTTTAGTTCACCGAAGGGAGCTCAACTTACCACTTGCCATCCATCGTCGTCCGGCGTCGTGAACATTTTTCAAACGACTTCTCTAAAACCACTGGTCCGATTTTCATGAAACTTCATGTGGATGTTCATTACTATATGGCAATTCATGTTTGTTCAAATGAAATGGCCACGCCCCTTGGGGGCTCTGTATGGAGCATAACTCTGATAGCACCATATGAATTATAGAAAAATTCTTAAAAAATCTTCTTCTCCAGAACCAGTGGGCAGAATCTTTTGATACTTGGTATGCAGCATCTTGGTATGGGTCTGATTCAAGTTTGTTCAAATCGGCCCCCTGGATTCATATTTGGGCTCACTATAGTAGCCTGAATTCGAACTTAGTGCATTTCAGGCAAATTTCTTAAAAAATCTTCTCCAGATCCAGCAGGCAGAATCTTTTGATATTTGGTATGCAACATTGTGGAGTGGATCTGATTCAAGTTTGTTCAAATCGGCTCCCTTGGATTCATATTTGGGCTCACTATAGAAGCTCGAATTCGAACTTAGTGCATTTCAGGCAAATTTCTTAAAAAATCTTCTTCTCAAGATCCAACAGGAAGAATCTTTTGATATTTGGTATGCAACATTGTGGGGTGGATCTGATTCAAGTTTGTTCAAATCAGCCACTGGATTCATATTTGGGCTCACTATAAAAGCTCGAATTCGAACTTAGTGCATTTCAGGCAAATTTCTTAAAAAATCTTCTTCTCCAGATCCAGCAAGCAGAATCTTTTGATATTTGGTATGCAACATTGTGGGGTGGATCTGATTCAAGTTGGTTCAAATCGGCCCCCTGGGTTTATATTTGGGCCCAGTATAGGAGCTCAATTTGAACTTAGTGCATTTCAGGCAAATTTTTTTAAAATCTTCTTCTCAAGATCCAGCAGGCAGAATCTTTTGATATTGGGTATGTAGCATGCTTAGAGGGTGAGATTCAAGTTTGTTCAAGCCAAGTCCCTGGGTTCATATTTGGGCTCACTGTGGTACCCCGAATTATAACTTAGTTCAAAATGAGGAATTTTCTATAAAAATCTTCTTCGGATCCAGCAATCGGAATGTTTGGATATTTGGTATGCAGCATCCTTAGGGGGGTGAGATTCAAGTTTGTTCAAGCCATGTCCCTAGGTCCATATTTGGGCTCACTGTGGGAGCTTGAATTGTAACTTAGTTCGAAATGAGGAATTTTCTTAAAAAATCTTCTTCAGATCCAGCTGTCAGAATGTTTTGATATGTGGTGTGTAGCATCCTTAGGGGGTGAGATTCAAGTTTGTTAAAGCCAAGTCTCTGGGTCCATATTTGGGCTCCCTGTGGGAGCGCGAATGATAACTTAGTTCAAAATGAGGAATTTTCTTTAAAAACCTTCTTCTTCAGATCAAGCAGATGAATGCTTTTGATATTTGGTATGCAGCATCCTTAGGGGGGTAAGATTCAAGTTTGTTCAAGCCATGGCCCTAGTTCCATAAAATCTGTCTCTCATGTCTTCATTCCTTTGTAGTGTTGATGAACCATGTCTAACTGAATGTGACCCCCAAATACTTCTTTACTTCTTTGAACCACTTTGGCCGGTGAGTGATTAAGGCTCCTTGGGGCCTCTTGTTTAGCTCACCTGACTGCAAGTCAGTGTGAGGCATTGCCATCACTTGGCATCCGTCATCCGTTAACTTTTGCAAACCTGACTTCTTCTCCACAGCCATTCAGCCAAATTCAAACATATATTGCACAAACCATCCCTGGGGTATACCCTTTCTATTTTGTTCAAATGGAGCGGCTGCCTTCTTCGGGCTCTGGTCAATGATGCCAAAGCCTAAAAATCTTCTCATGAACCACCAGAGAGATTGCCTGGATATATGGTATGTAACACTCTTTGGTGTTGAAGATTAAAGTTTGTTCAAGAGAAGTTGGTAGATCAATATTTGGGCTCTCTGTGGGCACATATCCATTTTGGGCTCCGCCCAAAATTTCTGTTTCAAGAACCGATGGGCCGATTTGAACCAAATTTGGCATGTAGCATAAGTGGATCCAAAGTACTTGATTGATGCCCCAATTTATTTTTTTCGTTGCCCCGTGAGTACCCCAGGGGCTAAAAATAGAAATAAATTTGAATGCCTGTATTTTCCAAACTACATGGAACAGAGAACTGTTATTTGGTATGAAGCATCCTTTTGACCAGTAGAATGGATTAAAAAAAATGGCCAGCTTTTGTGTTAGGGTGTTCTGTAGGGGTGTTTGAAAAAATGCTGAGTCTGCATATTTGCAAAAAATGAAAAAACATTTTTCTTCACAACCGCTGATCAGAATCTTTTGATATTTGGTATACAGCATCCATAGGATGGTCAAATACAAGTGTGTTCAAATCGACCCCCTCAGTTCATATTTGGGCTCAACAAAGGAGCCCAAATAATTAACTTGGGGCGCTATGGGGAATAAGCTTTAAAAATCTTCTTCTTCAGATCATACAGTCAGATTCTTTTGATACTTGGTATACAGCATCTCTACAGGGGTCAGATTGAAGTTTGTTCAAATTGAGTCCCTGGGTTAAAATTGGGCTTCCGATGGAAGACCGAATATTAACTTGGTGCAATATGGGGAATAATCTTTAAAAATCTGCTTCTTCAGATCCACCAGTCAGATTCTTTTGATATTTGGTATGCAGCATCTTTAGGGGGGTTAGAATCAAGTTTGTTCAAATGGGATCCCTGGGTGAATATTTGAGCTCTTTATTGGAGCTAAAATTTTTAATTTGGTGCAATATGAGAAAATTTCTTAAAAAATCTTCTTTTTCAGACCCGCTAGTGAGAATCCTTTCATATTTGGTATGTGACATCTCTAGAGGTGTAAGATTTGAATTTGTTCAAATTGACTCCCTGAGTTAATATTTAGGCTTCAGATGGGAGCCTGATTATTAACTTGGTGGAATGGGGGGGATATTCTTTAAAAATGTTCTTCAAATCCACCAGTCAGATTCTTTTGATATTTGGTATGCAGCATCTTTAGGGGGGTTAGATTCAAGTTTGTTCAAATGGGATCCCTGGATGAATATTAGGGCTCTTTATTGGAGCCCAAATTTTAACTAAGTGTAGTATGAGAAAATGTCTTTAAAAATCTTCTTTTTCAGATCTGCTATTGAGAATCCTTTCATATTTGGTATGTGACATCTCTAGAGGTGTAAGATTCGAATTTGTTCAAATCGAGTCCCTGGGTTAATATTTGGGCTTCTGGTGGGAGCCTGAATATTAACTTTGTGCAGTATGGGTAATAATCTTTAAAAATCTTCTTCTCCAGATCCACAAGTCAGATTCTTTTGATATTTGGTATGCAGCATCTCAAGGGGAGTTAGATTCAAGTTTGTTCAAATGGGATCCCTGGATGAATATTTGGGCTCTTTATTGGAGGCCAAATTTTAGTGCAATATGAGAAAATTTCTTTAAAAATCTTCTTTTTCAGACCCACAATTGAGAATTCTTTCATATTTAGCATGTGACATCTCTAGAGGTGTAAGGTTCAAATTTGTTTCAATCAAGTTCCCAAATCCCCAAGGGAGCCCAAAAATTTACTTAGTGCAATATGTGGAATTATCATTTAAAATCATCTCCTTCAGATCCAGCAGTCAGATTCTTTTGATATTTGGTGTACAACACCTCTGGGAGGGTTAGGTTAAAGGTTGTTCAAATCAGGTCCCTGGCTTAATATTTGGGCTTTTTATTGAAGCCCAAAGTTTAACTTAGAGCAATATGAGAAAATGTCTTCTTCTTCAGATACACCAGTGAGAATCCTTTCATATTTGGTATGTAACATCTCTAGGGGTTTCGAATTCAAGTTTGTTCAAATCGATTCGCTTGTTTTGTTTTTTTTTCAATTTTTTTTTTTGGGGGGGAGGGGTGCTAGAGAGAACACAGTAGTTTAAAACAAAACAAAAAATTCTTTCGGTTTTTTAATACTTCACAGAACAGAGCTTGCTAGGAAGCTTTTCTAGGACAGGCAGAAATGAATGTCTAAAAAAGTTGCCTTTGGTTGTGTCATAGCAAATCAAAATAATTGCTCTTGCTGCTGATGACATGCTGATACACTCATCTGTTTTGACAATTTAAGCCAGGTGAGCATTTTAGGCTCACTTGAGCCTCTGGTTTTATTCATACTTCAGGTCTCTTTCTTATATCTAGTTGATCATGGGAGTGTATGCTCTGGGATATAGATTTTATCTAACAGGTGGCCGCATCAGTTTTATATTTCCAAAACGCTGATTATCTCAGGTGAACAAAGATATGTACTTCAATATTGCATGGAAAGATTTTGATGAATATGTTGGCAGTGTTATTAAAACATGTTATTACCTATTTCAGCATACTGAAGACATTATTAGCTGAATTGATAGAGAAATCCATGGAGATTAAAAATCAGCCCAAACTCCTATTCAGAAGGTAACTGAATATTAATTTTATTCCCAAGTTTGACAGTAAATATAACAATAAGTGTACTTAAGGCCTAAAAAGGTTAAAAATCTGTTTCTCAAGCCCTACAACATGGTCCTTTTGGCTGCAGCATGCTTCCTTTTTATAACCAATGCAAACTTGAAAAACTAATAATTAAATGGTTTATGTCCGATATTTTTTATCCAAGTTAATAAAATTGATATGTTTGTCCCTCGAGTGCACTCAAGGGACAAAATACACCACCACCAGACTATTCTGTAGATTATGGGGACTAAAACATAAAATAAACCAAGAACATGAACTTTTGATGACAAAGAAATAATTACAAAAATAAAATAAAAAACCTCCTACCAACATACAATTTTACAAAAAATAGTCTGAGAAACAGAAGATCTACTTTGTGGGGCCTAATCATGGCACCAGCGTGTTCTTCACTAGAAACGAGCACATCAGACAACAAATTGTGTAAGCAATAATAGTGAGTTGAGTTGGTAACAAATTAATAACAAATGATAAAAAAAAAGTGCTTGTAAGAAGTTGTTTGGGAAGAGTTTACATCACTTCATCATTATCAATACATTTATATTCTGACACCTTTAAACACCCATAAAATTGATCAAAACACAAAAAAGTAGTCCCATCGGGTCCTCCATACATCTTGGCTACTGCGCATGCTCATAACCAAGGAAGTGCCTCGATACTTCCCGCCAAACGTCAATCTTTTGTTTGGCCCTGGTGAAGTCAACACCTGTTTATCCTGACTCTTCACATTTTCAATTTTTGAGGCAGACATGGAATCAAAGGAAGGATTCGTGGGATAGATACAATCTACAATGCTACGAGTGGAAAATCGAAAAGTTGTCATTCAGGGATGTGGAAAAAAAAAAATTTGTTAAAAATTATGTCACCCGTTTTAGGGTTATTCCATGAGTGACCACCATTCTACACTATTTTACAGTGTTTGCTCAATGTTTCCTTTCCTTCCTAAACCCCCATTGTCATTATTTGTGGTTGATTTTCTTTTTTTAGAGTTTTTTTTAAAAAAAAACTTGCATAAATAACGACACATAAATCAAGGACACCGGTCTTTGTGTGCGCCCATTATTCTGCCCTGCCTTGGTGGGGTTTCAGTTCAGGTATTAATTGTGTTTTGTCAAATTAAATTAATTGTGTTTGGGGTGCCACCTTCATTCCAGAGAATCTAAATTGTCAGGGTCTTCGGGATCCTCTTCAGTTACAACTTCATATCAATCAAAAAGAAATAATTGCAATTCAATTAGCCTTGATTCACAGGGCAACAAAGCTGTCAAGCTCTCATGTTCAGATTCTTTCTGTTGACTGAACAGTCATTGCTTATCTTCGGAATCAGGGTGGCACCCACTCTCTGTCTCTTTACAGTCTTACGAAAGAGATTTTGTTGTGGACATAAAACGGAATATTATCCTTTCTATCTGTCATATTCCGGGCCATCTGAATGTTCTCGTGGACTCTCTGTTGAGACATGGGAGCCTTCTTCCAACAAAGTGAACCTTAAACAAATCAGTATTTCAAACGCTGTGTCAGCATTGGGAACATCCCATGATAGATTTATTTGTCACCAGATGGAACAATCAACTACCAACGTTTGTTACTCTATGTCCAGATCCACAAGCCTTTGCAGTGGACGTTATGTCAATTTCTCCAATTTAGCAAGTAATTCAAAACATTCACAAAACTCAATGCAAAGTTCTGTTAATTGCTCTGCTGTTTCCTCTGAAACCTTGGATCAATCTCATCAGACCGCTACTGTTCGACGTTCCGTTGAGTCTGCCAATAAGAAAGGACCTCCTGTCCCAGGGGGAAAGACATCATTTCCACCGGAACCCAGGATCTCTCAGCCTTCACGTCTTTCCATTGTGCAGTCCTTTCTCAGAAGAAAAGGTTTTTCCAGACGAGCAATGTCAGCAATTTCTTCAGCTAGGAGGCAATCTACTTCTTTAAATTAATTATGCGAGTAAATGGAAAATATTTACTCCATGGTGGCTGGATAAATCAGTGGATGTTTTTCAGCCTCCTATTCCAAATATTGCAGATTTTCTCGTATTCCTTTTTGATGTTAAAAAACTTCAAACTGTCACAATTAAAGGATACCGATCCATGCTTTCAGATACCTATACGCATGAAGGCCGTATTGACATTGGTTCTAATAATTCATTATCAAAATTTATAAAAAAATTCTCAATCATCAGACCTAGATCACTTTCTCTCATTCCTAAATGGAATTTGGCTTGGGTTCTGCTTAAGTTACAAGAACCCCTCCTTTGAACCATTAAATACAATAGACTTTAAATATCTTACATACAAAACTGTTTTCTTATTAGCCTTTGCTTCAGCTAGAAGAGTTTGTGAAATTCATGCTTTATATCTGAAAATCATTATAGGAGTGTTGGAAGGAAACACCATCACTCTTACCTCTCAGGTTGGATTGTTAGCTAAAAATCAGGTACTATATAGGCTGCCAAATCCTATTATTCTTCATTCACTACCTGCTGTAAATAATGTTAGACCATCATTATGTCCTGTTATGGCTATTAGAACCTATGTTAAAAGGTCATCCTTTGTTAGAAAGGGAAGGAAAAGTCTGTTTCTTTCCCCTATTCCTAATAGAATAGATATTTCGGTTCATTCTATCTCAAGATGGATTCAGTCCACTATCTGTTTAGCTTATCAACAGCTGGCTGATTCGGATGGTGGAGTGAATAGAATTTCATCTCCTGAAGTTAGAGTTTTATCTTCATCTTGGGCATATCAAAATAGCATGTCCCTATCAGATATAATGAAAGCAGCTTAACCATTCGAAGCCCAGAAGGGTATGCGTGGTCTTTAAAGAGATATGTCATTACTTATAAGGATTCGTTTTCCTTATCTGGTGCTACATCCATCAAAGATAGTTATTATCTTTACTGGATGTGTATAATTCCAAGGTTATCCCTACAATGTTCTGCTAGGGATCTCTCTAAAATATTTCGTAATGACAGCCTGCTTATAGATATAGTCCTCTACTGGCCCTCCTCTTATTATTTAGGACCAGTGGTAAAGGTGTCAAAATATTATAAATTTATTGTAATTTTTATATTTTGCACACTTACCACTGGCCCAGACACGAAGTCCCTCCCATGTGTATTATACTCACATCCCCCATTCCCCCACCCCTCCCCTGCTGAACTTTATAACATTTAGCAGGCACAAACAAAAGAATGGCATGAATGACATTTGGCAGGAAGTTTTGAGGCACTTCCCTGGTTATGCGCAGTAGCCAAGATGTATGGAGGACCAGATGGGACTTCTTTTTTTGTGTTTTGATCAATTTTATGGGTGTTTGGGGGTTAAAATGGATGTTTGACTCTACAATCTTTGAAAATAAGAGTAAGCCAGTCTGGGCCAGTGGTAAGTATGCAAAATATAAAAATTACTATAAATTTATAATTTTCTGAAAAGAATTGTAATCGGCCAGGACATTAATACTGAAAGGTGAAAAGAGCCCCTGCAATTTACCCCCAGAGAATGAGGTAGCTCTTTGGTTAGATAGAGCATTGGACCTTAAACCAAAAAGTCAACAGTTTGTTCCTGATCATGACATCACCACCGAGTCTGGTTAATGGGAATGGTGGCACTGTGTTCTAAGATGTACTGCACATTGATGATACACTTGTCTTCAACTGCTGCTACTCTGCTTGTGCTGTGTTAGTTAGTTGAAGAGTAGGACAGTTGTTTGGTGATTCTCTCTAGGTACTTTGGTTTCCTCCACTTGTAAAACTGTATGACACTGTCCGTTGAAAATCTCAGTCACCCTTAAAGGCTTGCACAATTGTCCTGAACTCACACCAGACCACAGCCAGTACACATACAGTGTCTTAATGCTCAGTGATTTCATTGTTCACCTGATGGAGTCCTGGGCAGTGAAACAGTGCTTGTTTACAGTGGTAAACAAGCTCTGTTTTACTGATAAAATAGGACCTAGTAACCAATGCTTGGGATAGAAGTCCTCTAAAATGGACAACATGGATATAAACGACAGACTGTACTAGACTTAATATCCACATTGCTCTTATGATTAGCTGTTCTACACAAAACACCAATAATTAAATAATAAATATATGGCATTTAAATTCAATCTTCAGTTTTGCTTTAGCCTGATATTATACTGGCGATGATAGTACATTTCAATAAATATTAAAAATTCAGAAAATTAAACCCAGTCTGTACTTCCAATATTTTATTTTGACATGAGAAAAATCTGTAACCAAAATATGCTCATCAGATTCATTCCAGCTGATTTATAGTAATTTTGATCATTTTATTTTTTCTTACAGAAATGAGTCTGTTGCAGAGAAAATGCTCACAAACTGGTTTACATTCCTTTTGTACAAATTTTTGAGAGTGAGTATGAAAAAGTTCAGTGAAATATTTGTTATCAGATTGTATATGATACTAAAAAGTGATCCAGTTAAAATTTGTTTACAGTTAAAGTTACTTGATTATGTCATTTTTAGCATCCGTAATTTATTGGATTCATCATCAATAATAATAATATAACAGAAGATAACACAGATACTTCAGGATATTTTTGTGGATCCTGCTGTCGAGTCTTCCTGTAAACAAAAACCTTGAAAGTATAAATAGCCATTGTTTATTATGCCCCCGACCTCCGAAGGAGGATTCAGGGGTATCTAGTGAAGCCCTCCGTCTGTCCATCCATCTGTCTGTCCATCCATCCATCCACCCATCCATCTGTCCATACAAACATTTTGCATTGTAATTTCAAAACCATTTGTTAGATTTGGATCTCCTGTGATATGTTGATAGACCTGCATGGGGGAATGAATATGCACAAGGAATGGATTCTGTCCAATAATTTTTCCCAGAGTTATGGCCCTTTTTTCACTTTTTTGATTTTGTTAATTTTCTTGTCTCACAGTACAGTACAAGACAAAATAAGATCAGAATCTGACATCATTTTCTGAAAAGCTCTCAGTGATGAAAGCTTCTGGTCTTAGCAGTGTAGGAAGAAAAAGATACATAGTTTACAGTGGTTATCCTACAATTTATTTTGACATGTACTGTACCTTTAAGGCTACTTCAAACATGCCTATGGATCTGGTGCAGTGGCCCATGCTTTGCCTTGCCCTTGCTACAACATTCATTGGCATTACCCAGTTTTCCTGACTAATTCCATCTTTAATGTAGTCTGCCTTTCTACAGTGCTGTTTGTTTAAGTTCCTAACAGCAATTATATATTATTTCGTGACTTCATTTCTCTGTAGTGTTAACTGGCCATTGATACTATGAGTGACCCCAAATCCTTTTTGAAGCAACTTCCTCTTGTTTTTAACATATTTGTATGAATGATACACAGGTGTGTTCAAGTTTGACTTGCAGTTGTTATGGTGATTTAAAAAACTTATACCTGAAAATTCGATCATGTTTTGTCAGGTGGGGGCTTCAGGCCCCTTGGTGTCTCTTTAAAATAACTCCCTGCCCTGATTTTCTTGATAAATTAGGTAAAATTCTTCTATTAAGTTATATGCTGTTTAAATGACAGTCTTTTTTCACTTTATGGAAGAAAAAACTGAGATAGAAAGTTAGTTTAGTTTAAACAATATTTATTTCCAAAGTTCAGAGCAAGTTACAGAAAGCAAGTGCAATAATGATACAAGATCTAAAGTTGTCTTACTTTTTTCTTCCATTTCAGGAATGTGCTGGTGAACCTTTGTTTATGTTGTTCCAAGCAACAAAACAACAGGTCTCCAAAGGCCCAGTAGATGCTGTAACAGGGGAAGCCAGATATTCTCTTAGTGAAGATAAATTGTTAAGACAGCGTGTTGATTGCAGTCATCTTGTGAGTACAAATTAGTGACAGTAATCCATAAGTTGAAAGTAGCTGAATGTTTTTAGAAAAACGTGCATCTGTTAGTAGAGTAATAGTTTTGTCATTCGTGCTATCTAGTCTGTTCTATTAGTTCTGCACCAGCTTTATCAGGTAGGGTTGTGCATATTTCTTGGTATTTTCTTTATACTTTTTTACACTGACTATATCGAGGATTGGTAAATTTTTCAAACTGTAATTTGTAGGGTTTATTCCCAAGAAGGTGAATCCCTATAAGACAAATGTCGAAAATGGTCATCCCAACAGGCAATTCCCAACAAGACAAATTCATTTAAAATGACTATATAAGTCCCCACAAAAGTAGATCTATTTCTCAGGCCATTTTTAGCTCAACTCAACAAAGTCAAGATAAGCTATTGCCATCACGCGTGCGGACATCTGTTCACATTTTCCTTTAGCACAGGCTACACCCCGTAGTTCTTGTCTGATCATCACAAAATTTCATTTGCAGGTTTGGTGTACGTGCCCGAAAACCATTAGCACAGTCTACAGGTTGTATTTATGAAGGGATTTCATTGTAATTTGGTAGAATGCCTCTGTATAATGTCTGGATGAGAACATCCCCTTTTGGCCATGATCTGTCAACCGTGATGGCTGCCCAAGCCCGAAACCCAAAAACTTTTAGCACAGTCTGCAGGTCATATTTAATATGGAGGGATTTCAATGTAACTTGGTAGGATGGCTCCGTATGATGTCTAGATGAGAACTTCCCCATTTGGTCGCGATCTGTCAACCATGACGACTGCCCGAGCCCAAAATCTGAAAACATTTAGCACAGTCTTCAGGTCATATTTATACAGGGATTTCATTGTAACTTGGTAGGTTGACTTCATATAATGTCTAGATGAGAACGTCCCCTTTTGGATGCGATTGGTCAACTGTGACGGCTACAGGGGCCCAAAGCCCGAAAACCTTTAGCACAGTCTACAGGTCATATTTATGAAGGGATTTCATTGTAACTTGGTAGGATGACCCCAAATAATGTCTAGATAAGAACGTCCCCTTTTGGTCACGATCATTCAGCCGTGATGGCTGCCCGAGCCCCATACCCGAAAACCTTTAGCATAGTCTGTAGGTCGTATTTATGGAAGGATTTCATTGTAACTTGTTATGTTGACTCCATATAATGCCTAGATGATGACATCCCCTTTTGGTCGTGATTGGTCAACTGTGACGGCTACAGGGGCCCGAAGCCCGAAAACCTTTAGCACAGTTTACAGGTCATATTGATGAAGGGATTTCATTGTAACTTCGTAGAATCACTCCAGATGAGAACGTCCCCTTTTGGTCGCCATCATTCAACCATGATGGCTGCCCGAGCCCAAAACCCGAAAAACTTTAGTACAGACTACAGGTCGTATTTGTGAAGGGATTTCATTGTAACTTGGTAGAATGACTCAGTATAATGTCGAGATGATGACGTCCCCTTTAGTTGCAATCGGTCAACCATGATGGCTACACAGGCCTGAAGGCCGAAAACCTTTAGCACAGTCTACAGGTCATATTTATGAAGGGATTTCAATTGTACAGGGAACAGAAATTAACATATTCCCAATTATCACAATTCTTGTCTTATTTCATAATCCTTTCATAAACATTGAACATTATCCTTTTCATCAAACACAACATACAGACAAGTTAATCTACAGTGTCATTGACTCTTTCATTTATTTTTGTAATTATTTCTTTGCCATTATAAGCTAATGTTGGTTTGTTTTAATTTTTTGGCCTCATAATCTACAGAATAGCATGGGTGGTGGTGTATTTCGTACCTTGAGTGCAAGAAAGATTTGCAATGCTGAAGCATTGCAAAGCCTGTTTTGCACTCTAGGGACAAATTTATCACTTTTAGCTTGGGTACAATATCAGACATAAACCATTTAATTTTTTTTTTTTCAAGTTTGCACTGGTTATATATTATTAAAGAGATCATGTGGTAGCCGAAGGGACCATACGGGAGGGCCTGAGAAACAAATTTTCAATTTTTTTTAATCCTAACCTGTTTATTTTGAGGTTTTGTGTTAAAATGTGTATGAGAAGGGTGTTTTGAAGTGGAATATTTTTTTTATAACAACCAATGGCCCCAACTTAGCTAGTGCAAACTCAATAATATCAAGGGCCAAACACAAATTTTGAACCCCCCAATCCCCAATATTTGCATACAATACCGAAAATTAAAAGTCCTATCTGGCCCTCCATACTTTTGGTACTTGCGCATGCGCAGTACCCAGGAAGAGACCGGAATTGACACCAATGTCATTGTTTGTTTGGCCCTTAGTCAGTAAACATTTCAACTGACATCTGTGCTTTAACTCTCTCTTTTTCTGGATGCCAGACACAAATCGGTGAAGTATATGTTGGATTCAAGGCAGTAAATGGATGATGGAAGTGAACAACGGTGGTTTGAGATGTTCAGGGCTGTAACTTTTAAATAATATGAAAATTATTTCATGTTACCCAATTTCGGGATATACGCCTTGACGTTATTATACCCCCACTTTCGAAGAAAATGGGGTATACTGGATTACATGTGTCCATGCATCCATGTGTGAGTCTGTCCGAAAGTATTCATAACTTAAGTAAATTATTATTTTTTATAATATTTGTTGGTCATAGGTGCCCACACTAGTTATTTATTTTTTTTTATTAATTGTTAACTTAGAAATTGTGTCCGTCCGAGCCCAATTTTGTCTGTTCAGCCTGTATCTCGGGTATCGAATGTTCTATTGCAATGAAATTTGCCATGAACACTGCCTATGGTATAGGCTTTAAAAAGAGGATTCAACGGTTTTTCTTACATTCTCCTTTTTAGAGTTATCCCCCTTTTTTGACTTAGAAATTGTAGGAAATAGACATTATTTGTCTG
This sequence comes from Pictodentalium vernedei, assembly GCA_031216915.1. NCBI lineage: Eukaryota > Metazoa > Mollusca > Scaphopoda > Dentaliida > Dentaliidae > Pictodentalium > Pictodentalium vernedei. The sequence continues at coordinate 513,326,837 of CM062296.1, read as the reverse complement.
TTCAGCCTGTATCTCAGGTATGGGTTATCAGATTTTGGTGAAATATGGTATGCAGTTTGCCTATGACAAAGGCTTCTGCCTCATTGCATAAAACTTCCAAACACCAAACAATTTACCATACCTTTTGACTTAGAAATTGTTGGAAATTGTTGAAAACTTTCGAAGAAAATGGGAGGGGGGGGGGGGTGCATACTTAATTGGGGTTATCGGATTTCAGTGAAATATGGCATGCAGTTTGCCTATGACAAAGGCTTCTGCCTCATTGCATAAAACTTCCAAACACCAAACAATTTACCATACCTTTTGACTTAGAAATTGTTGAAAATGGAAGGGGGGGGGGTATTCTGGATTGTGTCCGTCCATCTGTGCATCTGTCCGTCAGTCCATACGATAATATTCATAAATGATATTTGTTGGTCATAGGTATGCCCACACTAGACGGTACACCATGTGAGGGTATGCACCGGCCGAAAGTCCAGCTCTTAATAGTTTTTTATTAAATTTCTTGGGAGTTTAGCATGTTATCCATCTGGTTGCTAGTGATTTGAGGCTTGATTCGTCGAGACATTCAGTGAAGAGATCGGCGGCCAGATCTCCGTCCCAGGAGCAATATGCGGTGGAGAATATAAGCCACTGCTCCACAAGCCTCTGCAATGGACTTGCTGTCGCAATTTGCACAGCTTATTGCAGCTTAATAAACCCATTAAGGGGCACCCGTCAGCAGTAGACTTTAGTGAACCGTTGGACGGTGCTGGGTCGGTCCGGTCATCTGTGCATGTAGAAGAAGCCAGAAGTTTCTCTACAGGATGCTCGGCTAGATCTGGGGTCAGCTCGTCAATTGGAGAACCCTCTCCATCCCGTTAACAGTCGGGATCGACCGCGTCCGTTGTGAGAAACTATAATGAGTCGGAACACGCATCAGAATATTCCTTCCACACTGCAGCCGGGGCCGGCGGCAGTTATGGCTTCTTCTTTCATGGAAGCGCACAAAAGGGGATTAGCCTAGAAGTTTCTGAGAGGGATACTTGGCAAGATCTGGAGACAGCTCGTGAGTGCAGAGCATTCTCCTTCCTGTTAACAGTCGGGGACGACTGTTTTGTGTTGTAAGAAACTTCAATGAGTAGGAGCATCCGTCCAAAATGTGACGTGTTTCGATGCTTCTTCCGCACTTCAGTCGGGGTCAGCTGTTACTGCTTCCTCTTCTTCCATGGATATGCATGCTAAGGGATAGATGCCTACAAGTTTTTAACGGAATGCTCGGCGAGGTATGGAGCAGACTGCGAGCTGGAGAACCCTCTCCTTTCCGTCAGCAGTCGGAGTCGACTGTTTTTGAATCAAAAAACTTTAGTGAGTTGGAACGCCCATTCACGCTTGCGGTTCAGAACGCTCCTTCCACACTGCAGCCAGGTCCGGTTGCAGCTATGGCGCCTTCCCCTGCTTCATTGATGAAGCATGTTGACTGCAGACTAGCAATCCGACTTCGCATGTTCAGGTTGATAGCTGGTCGTTCGAGGCATTTTTATATGGGACATGTGTCAATGATCTTGGGTCAGATCTCCATCCCTTGAGCAGCTTATGGTAACAAGCGGATTATCGCTGGTCTGCTAGCCTCGTTTACAGACCGGCTGCCGCAGATTGCTCTGCGTATCGCAGCATCCCAGTAACTGGTACTACTGTCAACAGGCTCTGGTGGTGAGCTGTCAGACGGTGCTGCGTTGGTCCAGTCATCCATTCAGTCGGATGGTGTTGACCATATTTTCAAATGGAATATTTGGATGGTGAGAGGGCTACAGAGGGTGAGTCTCCATCCCTCACAGAAGGGCACCTTAAGACTATGGATTTTAGTCATAAGCTCTTAGAATCTTGTTCCATCTGAATATAAGTCTGCATTTGCTAGGCAAAAAACAGCTTAACATACCGGACGATGGAAAGACGAAGATCTTTCCTCCCCGGAACTTTTGGCTCAGGTGTCGAGAGCTTTTGTCCCGATTAACAACGCCTTCCTTGCCTTAGCAATAGTATAAGAAATGCTCTATTCCCTACAAATAGAGGTTCAGTAGAGCATAGATAGGCTGAGACAGCTGTCTTGTTTGGAATAGAGCCATTAGAAGGAATAAGTATGTCTTTTCCTTCTCGGTGTTGCATTCCTTGGAGTCAAGACATTTAATGTTATTGTGGATGCCATAGTAGCCTTATGTACTGTTACAGCTGTCTTTTCTTTTACATTAGCGACTAGTGTTGTAAGTCTCCATTTAGTGAGCTTTTAGAGGCCTCAGGTGACACAGATATGTCTTCACACAGATGAAGACTCATAACTGTGTAGCTACCTTGAGACTACTGTCTATTTGGGAATTACGGCTGTTAGAATAGCGGCTCTTCATTCCCTACCTTCTGCAATGATAATTGTAAGTCTCCATTCAGTGAGCTTTCAAGGTTGCAAGTTACACTGAGATATCTGTCTTCACGGAGATGAAGACTTCTAAGCTGCGTTAGCTAGGCTCAGACCGCTGTCTTTTGGGAATAAAACCGCTAAAGGAAAGAGTGCTTTTCGGTTTGTTTTCCTAGGTGTTTGTTGACACCATAGTAGCCTAGCTAGAATCATGAGTGGTGTTTTTCAGTAATTATACAATAAACATAACTGAAATAACTTATCTCTTGAGACTACTGTCTCTTTGGGAATTACGGCTGTTAAAAATAGCGGCTCTTCATTCCCTATCTTGCACAATGATAGTTGTATTCTCCGTTCAGTGAGTTTTCAAGGTCGCACTTTACACCAAAATATCTGTCTTCACAGAGATGAAGACTTCTAAGCTACAGCTAGCGCTGTAAGTCTCCTTGGTGAGCTTCTGTGGCCGCAGTTATCAGCCTTTTAATTGTCTTGACGAATAGGATGACCTTTAGCTGTGTCAGCTAGGCTGAGTTCACTGTCCTATCGGACACGATACCATTATGTTAGAGGAGGTTATTCTCTTCCTACCGGTATTGTTTGGTGTTAGTTATCTGAGGCGGTAAGCCCTATTAATGATGCCATATGAACCAAGTGTGATTAATGAGCCTGCCTATACTAAACTCCTCAGGAATATATTTCCTGATATCAGATCAAATGTAAGGAGTTCAGCTAGGTTTTTATGATCGGATGTCAGAACATTGTTTTTGTCTCCCTCTTTATTTCTATCCAATCTATTTCTGTAGATTATATTTCAACTCAAGGGATTGGATATTATGTCTATATGGTGTATTATTAACTTAACTTGAGAAAGTCAAGATAAGCTATTGCCATCACGCGTGCAGAAGTCTGTTAGTCTGCGAGTCTGTTCACATTTTCCTTTAGCACGGGCTACACCCCACAGTTCTTGTCTGATCGTCACGAAATTTCATATGCAGGTTTGGAGTCATGTCTAGATGAGAACGTCCCCTTTTGGTCGCGATCGGTCAAACGGTATGACACACCGAGCCCAAAACCATTAGCACAGTCTACAGGTCGTATTTATGAAAGGATTTCATTGTACTTTGGTAGGATGCCTCTGTATAATGCCTAGATATGAACGTCCCCTTTTGGGCATGATCTGTCAACCGTGATGGCTGCCCAAGCCCGAAACTGAAAAACTATTAGCACAGTCTGCAGGTCAAGTTTAATATGAAGGGATTTCATTGTAACTTGGTAGGATGACTCCTTATGATGTCAAGAAGAGAATTTCCCCATTTGGGCGTGATCTGCCAACCGTGACGACTGCTCGAGCCCAAAACCCGAATACCTTTAGCACAGTCTACAGGTCATATTTATTGAGGAATTTCATTGCAACTTGGTGGGTTGACTTCATATAATGTCTAGATGAGAAAGTCCCCTTTTGGACATGATTGGGCAACTGTGACGGCTACAGGGGCCCGAAGCCCGAAAACCTTTAGCACAGTCTACAGGTCATATTTATGAAGGGAATTCATTGTAACTTGGTAGGATGACTCCAAATAATGTCCAGATGAGAACGTCCCATTTTGATCGGGATCATTCAGCCTTGATGGGTGCCCGAACCCAAAAACATTTAGCATAGGCAAAAGGTCATATTTATGGAAGGATTTCATTGTAACCTGTTAGGTTGACTCCATACAATGCCTAGATGATGACATCCCCTTTTGGTCGTGATTGGTCAACTGTGATGGCTACAAGTGCCCGACGCCTGAAAACCTTGAGCACAGTCTACAGGTCATATTTTTGAAAGGATTTCATTGTAACTTCGTAGGATCACTCCAGATGATGCCCAGATGAGATTGTCCCCTTTGGTTGCGATCATTCAACCATGATGGCTGCCTGAGCCCGAAAACCTTTAGCACAGTCTACATGTCATATTTATGAAGGGATTTCATTATAACCTGGTAGGTTGACTTCATATAATGTCTAGATGAGAATGTCCCCTTTTGGGCACGATTGGGCAACTGTGACGGCTACAGGGGCCCCAAAGCCCGAAAACCTTTAGAACAGTCTACAGGTCATAATTATGAAGGGATTTCACTGTAGCTTGGTAGGATGACTCCAAATAATGTCTAGATGAGAACATCCCCTTTTGGTTGCGATCATTCAGCCTTTATGGCTGCCCAAGCCCAAAGACCTTTAGCATAGTCTATAGGTCATATTTATGGAAGCATTTCATTGTAACTTGTTAGGTTGACTCCATATAATGCCTAGATGATGACATCCCCTTTTGGTCGTGGTTGGTCAACTGTGATGGCTACAGGTGCCCAAAGCCCGAAAATCTTGAGCACAGTCTACAGGTCATATTGATGAAGGGATTTCATTGTAACTTCGTAGAATCACTCCAGATGATGCCCAGATGAGAATGCCCCCTTTTGGTTGCGATCATTCAACCATTATGGCTGCCTGAGCCCAAAGCCAGAACACCTTTAACACAGTCTACAGGTCATATTTATGAAGGGAATTCATTGTAACTTGGTAGGATGACTCCAAATAATGTCCAGATGAGAACGTCCCATTTTGATCGGGATCATTCAGCCTTGATGGGTGCCCGAACCCAAAAACATTTAGCATAGGCAAAAGGTCATATTTATGGAAGGATTTCATTGTAACCTGTTAGGTTGACTCCATACAATGCCTAGATGATGACATCCCCTTTTGGTCGTGATTGGTCAACTGTGATGGCTACAAGTGCCCGACGCCTGAAAACCTTGAGCACAGTCTACAGGTCATATTTTTGAAAGGATTTCATTGTAACTTCGTAGGATCACTCCAGATGATGCCCAGATGAGATTGTCCCCTTTGGTTGCGATCATTCAACCATGATGGCTGCCTGAGCCCGAAAACCTTTAGCACAGTCTACATGTCATATTTATGAAGGGATTTCATTATAACCTGGTAGGTTGACTTCATATAATGTCTAGATGAGAATGTCCCCTTTTGGGCACGATTGGGCAACTGTGACGGCTACAGGGGCCCCAAAGCCCGAAAACCTTTAGAACAGTCTACAGGTCATAATTATGAAGGGATTTCACTGTAGCTTGGTAGGATGACTCCAAATAATGTCTAGATGAGAACATCCCCTTTTGGTTGCGATCATTCAGCCTTTATGGCTGCCCAAGCCCAAAGACCTTTAGCATAGTCTATAGGTCATATTTATGGAAGCATTTCATTGTAACTTGTTAGGTTGACTCCATATAATGCCTAGATGATGACATCCCCTTTTGGTCGTGGTTGGTCAACTGTGATGGCTACAGGTGCCCAAAGCCCGAAAATCTTGAGCACAGTCTACAGGTCATATTGATGAAGGGATTTCATTGTAACTTCGTAGAATCACTCCAGATGATGCCCAGATGAGAATGCCCCCTTTTGGTTGCGATCATTCAACCATTATGGCTGCCTGAGCCCAAAGCCAGAACACCTTTAACACAGTCTACAGGTCATATTTATGAAGGGATTTCATTGTAACTCCAGATGATGCCCAGATGAGAATGTCCCCTTTTGGTTGCAATCATTCAACCATGATGGCTGCCCGAGCCCAAAGCCCAAAAACCTTTAGCACAATCTTCAGTTCATATTTATTCAGGGATTTCATTGTAACTTGGTAGGTTGACTTCATATAATGTCTAGATGATAACAGCCCCTTTTGGACACCATTAGGCAACTGTGACGGCTACAGGGGCCTGAAGCCCGAAAACCTTTAGCACAGTCTGCAGGTGATATTTATGAAGGGATTTCATTTACCTTGGTAGGATGACTCCAAATAATGTCTAGATGAGAACGCCCCCTTTTGATCGCGATCATTCAGCCTTGATGGCTGCCTGAGCCCAAAACCTTTAGCATAGTCTATAGGTCATATTTATGGAAGGATTTCATCGTAACCTGTTAGTTTGACTCCATATAATGCCCCTTTTGGTCATGATTGGTCAACTGTGACGGCTTCAGGGGCCCAAAGCCCGAAAACCTTGAGCACAGTCTACAGGTCATATTTATGAAGGGATTTCATTGTAACTTCGTAGGATCACTCCAGATGACGCCCAGATGAGAATGTCCCCTTTTGGTTGCGATCATTCAACCACGATGGCTGCCCGAGCTCAAAGGCCCAAAACCTTTAGCACAGTCTACAGGTCATATTTATGAAGGGATTTCATTGTAACTTGGTAGGTTGACTTCATATAATGTCTAGATGAGAACGTCCCCTTTGGACGCAATTGGGAAACTGACGGCTACAGGGGCCCGAAGCCTGAAAACCTTTAGCACAGTCTACAGGCCATATTTATGAAGGGATTTCAATGTAACTTGATAGGATGACTCATTTTGGAATAATTTCACTGTAACTTGGTAACCTTCGTTGATATACGTTAACTGTGAGGGCCACATACATTAACTGTGAGGTCATATTAACCCACCCCTCAGCTCTTTAGTACAGCGTACACCTCATATTATTTTTATCAAAAACATAGCATACAGGGAACAGAAATGAACATATTCCCAATTATCACAATTCTTGTCTTATTTCATAATCCTTTCATAAACATTGAACATTATCCTTTTCATCAAACACAACACACAAGTTAAGCTGCAGTGTCATTGACACTTTCATTTGGTCATTACGTCCCCCTCCGTCCTTAGTGGCATTATGGAGTCGGTCAGACGTGAGGGAGCCCTGAGGTTCCTATACTATTTTATAACTAACACAACTGTGTTACGAGTCGCACTAAGCTGATTTTTGGTATGTGAGTCTGACATGGTGGCCTACAGATCAGGTTTGCATTTTGTTCCGCTCCACTGATTTTTATCAAAATTATGGCCCTTGGACTCTGAAAAATTCATCAAAATTACAGTTTTCCGGACTTTTTTTCTGCACGCTTCCAGATATTGAGCTGATTTTTGGTATGTTAGTCTGACATGGTGGCCTACAGATCAAGTCTGCATTTTGTTCCGCTCCACTGATTTTTACCAAATTACGGCCCTTGAACTTTGAAAAGTTCATCAAAATTACAGTTTTGCTTGACTTTTTTCCTAACGCTTCCAGATATTGAGCTGATTTTTGGTATGTTAGTCTAACGTGGTGGCCTACAGAACAAGTTTGCTTTTTGTTCCGCTCTACTGATTTTTTACCGAAATTACGGCCCTTGGACTCTGAAAAATGCATCAAAATTACAGTTTTCCGGACTTTTTTTCTACACGCTTCCAGATATTGAGCTGATTTTTGGTATGTTAGTCTGACATGCTGGCCTACAGATCAAGTTCGCATTTTGTTCCGCTCCACTGATTTTTACCAAAATTACGGCCCTTGAACTTTGAGAAGTTCATCAAAATTACAATTTTGCGGACTTTTTTCCTACACGCTTCCAGATATTGAGCAGATTTTTGGTATGTTAGTCTAACATGGTGGCTTACAGAACAAGTTTGGGTTTTGTTTTGCTCCACTGATTTTTACCAAAATTACTGCCCCATAGACTTTGAAAAGTTCATCAAAATTATAGATTTCCGGGCTTTTTCTCTACATGCTTCCAGATATTGAGCGGATTTTTGGTATGTTTGTCTAACATGGTGGCCTACAGATCAAGTTTGCATTTTGTTCTGCTCCACTGATTTTTACCGAAATTACGGCCCTTCGACTTTGAAAAGTTCATCAAAATTACAGTTTTCTGGACTTTTTTTCTACTCGCTTTCAGATATTATCGAAATTACGATAACAAAGATGTGACAAAAGAAATTGAAAGAATGTCTTCTGACCAACCATTGGAACTCCTCCCATTATGGACTCCAGATTCCTCTGCACTAACAATTTCTCACCTGAACATCAATTTCTTGGCAGGCCATATAAAAGATTTGAAGGCTGATTTCATTCTTTTAAAGTCCGACATTATATGCATAACTGAAACATGGCTATCCAATAGACACTCAGATCGCTTTATAAAAATCAAATCTTTCAACAATTTGAGAGTTGATAGAGAACAGTGCTTCGACAGTGATGAAGTAGACAAAACTAAACTTCCTTACGGTGGAGTTTGTTCCTATGTCTCAAGTCGGTGGTCATTACAACCACTACTACATGATGACAACAGACAGAAAGGAAATGAGTATGGACTATTCAAAGCAGAACAGGATTCACAGTCAGTTGTAGTGCTTCATGTGTATAAGCCTCAGTGGATTAATCTTAAAGAATTCACCAAAAACTTAGTTCAAGTTATGGATAAATTAGATACTGTAATTGTTGGTGACTTAAATGTCAATACTTTGAAAGAACCAAGCAACGTATTAGTAAAAACATTGTCTTCAAAGTGTTATAGCCAAGTTATTTGCTCACCGACTTACATTTCTGGTTCCTGTATTGACCATGTGTACATAAAAAAAGACATAGCTTGTGACACAAGAATATTCCCGGTTCCATATTCCCAGCATGCAGTTATTCAAGTCAAGATTAGAATATGAAGCGACTTCGAATTTGTTCATGAAGTAAAACAATAATCTATTTCACTTTTTGTGTATAAACACTGTTATTTGGGATAGCAATTCTAAATCTGACACCTTTTTTTATAAACAAGCATACACTAAAGTAATTTTATCAGCAAAGACCTAGTGTGACCTTACATTATTTACAATGTGTGTTGGAAAGATCAAATTGGATTTAAAAAGGTTGGTATCATTAAATCTTAACATGGTTCCACATTTCAATTAAAATTAATTCTGCTTGAATTCTTTCAATACTGTTGAAACTACAGAACACTGTTTTCTGCGGTATTCCTAGAATCTATGTTCATTTTTAAAAAATGATTAGAGCTTGAAATATCGGGGCGCGTGGGGTATGTGAGCGTGCTCACTAAGGTTCTATATTTATGATTGCTTTGACTATAAGCTTTTAGCTGTATTATTCTTATTGATTCTTATTGAGAATAGCAGCAGCAGTATAGCCTTAATTCTACTGCACCGGCCTTACTTATCTCGTGATTCAAGTAATGTGGGTGAGGCCGGTTCAATAGAAATTATTCGTCCCCCCCCCACCCGCCAATATGTTAAGAGGCGATTACAGGGCACGACGTAGTTTTCTTCCCGTAAGCCATGTATGCATGCATTCAAGTATATGCATGCTTTGATTGGCGGCTGGGTTGTGTTCTAACGGCAACCTCATGAGCACATCCACTATTTAGTTGATTTGTTTCCTGTGGTTGTTCGTTTATAAGTCATATACAAGCATATGATTCTTGAACAATAAATTGCTAGCCTTTGTGTACCTGTGTGGCTGACATGTCGGTTATCTGGGTAACATTCTCCAAATGTGGCAATTAGTCCACTCAGAAGTTTCGCTCAGAGCCATCTGCCCATTTTTTATGACATATGAGTTTATAACTCAGTTTAACTGCATTAACGTTGTATTGTTCATTCCATTTCGTGGTTACATTTGTATCATTCGGTCATACCGTGGATACAGGCTGTATTCAGACGAGTAGATGCGGGATTCTGTTGCTCGCGTTCGTAATATGTATATTTATTAGACAGACGCATTATTGAATAGATTCTATAAATTCTTGCTCTGTTTTATAGAGCTTATGAGAATTTTGGGGCTAGTTGGATCAGTTACAGAATTTCCTATAGGCCGTCTATGCATACGTTCTCAATTTTGTCTTCATTATTCGGAGTAGTATATTCTTTCTCCAAACAGTCATTGGTTGTAACGGACCTAGGGAACAATGAATTATTTGGGAGATGGTTTCATGCTCTAAATCCAGCTTTCTACCAGATGAGGTACACAGGAGAATTCCTATTCTCATATATTCACACGGTTCAATTTGGAGTTTCATTATTGGAATTATTTGTACACCTGAACGGGGTCGCCTGTTGATGGCCTCAGAAGCGTGTTTGCTCTAACAGATACTGTCCATTGGGATTCAATTGGACAAGTGTAAGATTGTACACATTACATCACCAGTTTTCGAACTCTCTACGTATTCTGACTCCAGCATACGTTAGAAGCTTGCTCTTTTAATAACTGGGATCGCCACGATAGCCTTGGCTACTGAGGTGGCATTAAGCACCAATAATTAATTAATAACTGGGTGCCTGTTGAGTGAATATATATAGATTACTTGGTACCGCTTTTCACTGATTCCAGGGTGCTTCCCTCTTTGTTTTGAGGAATATTCCTTCAAAAAAGGTGGGGGGGGGGGGATTTTTAGCTCAACTTTGGCGAAGCCAAATTTGAGCTTATGCCATGGCCAGTCGTCCGTCTGTCTGACTTTGCACACTTTCTGAAGGTTGGTGCGAATCAAACATGGTGTGAATCGACCATTCCCCTTTGTGACTGTTTGTTGTCAGACTGAAAGACACCTTCCTTCTTGCTGTCATTATGACTTACCTTTTACAGAATAAAACACTTTCTGTCGTGAATATTGCTAAAAACCCACCCACTTTATTAAAGTATGATGTATAAAAACAGAGAAACAGAGGTTCTTATTTTTATGGCCTTAGAATGGTCAATTAGAATCTTTTGATATTTGGTATACCGCAACTTTTCTGGGGGTAGATTCAAGCTTTTTCAAATTATCCTGGATGTATACTTTGTCTCCTTAGAACCCAAATTTCATCTTTGTGCAATATGAGGAATATTCTTCAAAAATCCTCTTCAGATCCACCTGGCAGAACCTTTTATTGTTTGGTGTACAGCATCCTTATGGTGTGCGTGGTGGAGGGGAGGGGGTGTCAGATTTAGGTTTGTTCAAATCAGATCTCTGAGTTCATATTTGGACTTTCTATGGGAGATAAAAGTTTAACTTAGTGCAATATGAGGAATATTTTTTTTTTAAATCTTCAGATCCACTTGTCAGAATCTTATCATAACCAAAACCTTAGATTCATGTTTGGACTCCTTATCTTAGAAGAAGCCAAAATTTTAACTTGACACAATATGAAGAAAATGCTTAAAAATCTACCTGGCAGAAAGTTTTCATATTTGGTATGCACCATCTTTGTGGGGGCAGATTGAAGTATTTTCAGATCAATTCTACCTGGCAGAAAACTTTTCATATTTGGGGTGCACCATCTATGTGGGGGCAGATTGAAGTATTTTCAAATCAAGTCAATGTGGAGCTCACATTTTAACTTCAGTGCAGTATGAGGAATATTCTTAGAATATCCTCTTCTGTAGATCCATCAGACAGAATGTTTGGATATGTGGTAAGAAAACAATTTTTATTTCAATTGAATGTTCTATTTTTAGCTCATCTGATTGAAAGTCGGGAAGCTTAAGTGATCACTTTCTGTACGTCATCCATCCATCTGGCGTGAACTTTACATTATTGATTTCTCCTCATAAACTACTGGACCGGATTGTTCCAATTTCATATTTGGTATATAACATCTCTAGGGGGGATCAGATTCACGTCTGTGTTCAATTTCAGTCCCTGGCTTAATATTTGGGCTCTCTTTGAGGTGGGGTGGGGTTGCAGGGAGGGGCAGGTTAAATTGGTGGATGTTCAGATCCATTCCTTAGTGTTTTTTCCATAAAATTTGCCTTTCAGACTGCAGTGACATAACAACCCTTATAAGTTTGGCAGTGCATGTCTAGAGCTGATAGAATTGGAAACCGTCAGGAAGACCTATGATAATAATCATCTGACATTGCCTCTAGAGTTATGAATAATTTCTTGACTTCATTTCTATGTAGTTTTGATGAACCATGACAACAGAATGTGACCCAAAATACTTCTTTGAACCACTTTGTTAGATGAGCGATTAAGGTCCCTTGGGTCCTCTTGTCATTAATTATTATATCCATTGGTGAGTATGTAAGAACACACAGTCAAAAGGCTCTAATTTGTAAAAATTGTGAAAATAAAAAACCTGTGTCAGTCCTGTCCTTGTTGAGTGCCAGTTTACACAATTTCTTCACATCACTGATGTCTTCCAGGACCACTCAGTACTTTTATAATTTCAACCAGCCTAGGTGGTGTTACAGAGGGAAGCTCTTTAGTTACTTTTCAACATAATCTCAGGTCGGACATAAATCTTTTTGGTGACAGTCCTTGGCAGAATGCACACAAGTACAAGGTGACACTTCCTTGTTTGCCTGTATTTCTGATTCCTCAACACTAATATCCTTATTCTTTGTAGACAACTTGATCCAGTTGAGCATTTTGGGCTCACTTAAGCCTCTGGTTGGGAGTGCAGTGGCTCAGTGGTAGACTGTTGGACTGCTATGCTAGAGGTCCTGAGTTTGATCCCCGTCCGGGACGACTCGCGTTGTGTCCTTCGGCAAGGTACTTTATCCCGATTGCCTCCATGGGGGCACGATCACGCTGTGTACTATGACATACTGCACGTCGATTGTGCACATGTCTTCAACCGCTGTAACCCTGCTTGAGCGGAGCTTGAACAGTGTTAGAATGTTGAGGAGCTGATAGTTCCTTGTCGATGCTCTTGATGGTTCTCTCCAGGTATTCAGGCTTCCTTCACCCATAAAACTGTCACAGTCATGATTAGCCATTATTTTGTTACCACGGTTGAAGACATGGTGCACATGTCTTCAACAGCTGTAACCCTGCTTGAGCGGAGCTTGAACAGTGTTAGAATGTTGAAGAGCTGATAGTTCCTTGCCAATGCTCTCGATGGTTCTCTCCGGGTATTCAGGCTTCCTCCACCTGTAAAACTGTCACGGTCACGATTAGCCATTGTGCATAAGTATGTGACCTTAAACACCAATAAATAAATAAATAAGCCTCTGGTTTGCATTCAATTGGCAAGTATTGTTCATACCTCTAGGTAGGTCCTCCCAGTTAGGTAAAATGGTAAAGAAACATACAGAGGAAATTTACATGCTGTAATTGACCGGACGTAATGGTTAACTTTCTTTTCTACTCATTTGCAGACAGTGTATGTTCAAGAACTGGATAACTTCAGTCAACAACCAATTCCTGTTAAAGTATTAGATTGTGATAGCATATCTCAGGTGAAAGAGAAGATATTGGATGCTATATTTAAAAATGCACCCTTCAGTAGTCGACCTGGTAAAGATGATGTTGATTTAGGTAAGTCTTTTAGAAGTAGTGACCTCATAAACAAACACTTTACTTTTGTCAAAATGCCAGAGTGAATGATGACATGGTGTACTAAAACTCATCTTTTAATAAGTTGATGATTTGCTTTGTTGCAAAAGGTTGAGAGGACTCGTACTAGCACATTTTAACCCACTTACGTACAGTGATGCATGTATTCAGATTTTTTTGATTTTTTTAAATCTTTTCCTCTAAAACATAGCTTATGGCCTGTCGGTGGAGTGAGCTTTTTAAGATCTTTCCACTACAGGATCATAAGCTATGTTTTTGAAGCAAAAAATGGAAATTTTTAGTTACTTGGGAAATTGTTTTTGCATGTGTTGTCTTCTAACCATGTTGGGTAAAGGGCTAATTGGAAATTTTTCCGTAGAATAACATTGTTAATTGTATAAAATATTACAAAAAACAAACATTGTAACACAGTAGACTTAGAATGTAACTTATGCATGCATTCATTTGGAGACTTGCGAATACTATATTTCACCCTAATTCAAAGTCATTTTATTTATGGAATTTAGATATGGGGCAACATTTTTGCTATTGAACACATTTTTAATTTGCAGAAAAATGGTCTGTATCATAGTGCACAAAAAATTCAACCTTTACACCTACCCTCTAGTCAAACATTTTGAAAATTCTAAAATTCAGTGATCTTTACAAATTACATTCCCTCCTATTCACGTACAACTGATATAACCATTTGCACACTGATGCTGAAAAGTCAAAATTTCAACCAACAAATTTTTTCCACAATGTAACTTGGAATTTAACACTTTACCCAACGCACAGGATATCAAAATTTATTATTTTAATTATTGTTTTTTAAAAATTTTTAAAAATGTTCAACAAAACCATTTCATGTAATCCCTCATTGGAACGAGCTCTATGAGCTCGTTCCAATGAGGGTTCACATGATATGGTTTTGTTGAAACTTTTTGAAAAATGTATGTTTTTCAACTTCTAAATTTGAAAATTATGCTGGTGGTTGCGCTCGATTCGTTTGGTGAAGGGTTAACCAATTTAGTCTGGTTAAATTCCCAGTTGCTTTATGGGAGAATTTTGCAGCTTGAAATTTTGGGATTTTGATATAAGTGTGTAAAGTATAAACAGCAGTCTTATTTTTTTTCGTGTAAATTTTGTTAATACATTTCAGGTGTACATGAACCCTTCAGACATAAATACAGGACAAATTTCGAAACCTAAAACAGTAACGAATTTCAATGAAAGTAAAGTTAGCCCAAACCCAACAGCCATCTGCTGTCTAGAACTACTGTACTCAGTCTAACATTTGCCAAATGCCAATCTATTTTGTTCACTATTTAGTTATTCAGCAGATAAGAGGAAGCCAATTATTTTGTGAAGACTGTTGTTTATTATCTGAAACTGGAATAGATTTATATTGACATTCAACCCAGAATCCTACAGTATGTTCCAATAAGACTAAAATCCTCCTTCTCTGATTGGACGAGAGCTCGCTTAGTATATTCTATGTTTATGGTTCAAGTGGCAAATGTTACCATCTGACATCACAACGCAAAATATTTGAAATGACGTCGCCCGTTTTGTAACTGCTTCATCAACGAAGTGACTAGCAAGCCGCTTCATTTTTCTGGATGTTTCACGTGTGCAGCAGATGAAATTCTGGATGAAGTGTTGTTTAAAGTACAAACTGATTTACGATTTCAACTGAGAGGGATGAGTTTATCTGGTTTGTTGATTATGTATCCAGTGCCGTCGCAGATACACAAGAGGTTTATTACTAAACCTGTGATCGTTAAAAGTTGCCTTGAATAAGGCAACTTTTAACGATCACAAGTTTAGTAAATAAGCCTCTCGTGTTTCACGATGTAGGTTTCGGGCTATGGGTAGTGTCTTATTGGAACATATACGTTATTGTGATGAATTGACAGTAACATGGTCTGAGGTTTGCGGCTCGGAGTGTATGTTCAACCTTGATGCTTCGCATCTCGGTTGAACATAAGCTCTGAGCCGCAAACCTCAGAACATGTTACCGTCAATTCATCACAATAACTTATAATGTTTATGCTTTATAGCTACAATTCCATGTAAATTACTAGTCCAAATTACTAGTCCAGGAGAGAAACTGGGGTTGCTACACTTTTGCCCTTGAACTTTTGTCAGACTCTTGAAAAGATGTCATAAAAGTTTTGAGCAACTTGTGTAAATCAAATTGGGATAGTTTACATTGTAAGTTTTTGTTGCAATTATTCCATTTCAGTAGTAACAAACTGAAATGCATTATAACATTTCCTGTCATAAATCACATATCGTCATCAGTCATTATTCATCATTAATTATCTATATCACCATTATCATTACCATATTATGCTTAATAACAATCTGTAGAGCACAGCACTGTGTAAATCCTTAACAGAGTAGAATTGAATTGATATTTATATGGGCTATCACATCTGAGCACAAACATACAATGCTCAGAATAATTGTTAAAAAATACATGAAAGGACAGCATCTGCAATTATAAGACTTTTGTTGTTACAAGTGATTAAACAAGTACATTCAATATGTAAAAGTACATTTGAGTTTTCATTTGTTTGGAATCATTTCTTCAATGAAATTAATAGACTTCAGCCCTTTGGGGTTCACTTCTGAATTTGTTCAGTTTTTCTACTTTTGAATAGGTGCCCTAATCTACAACCTCTGTGTAAGCCTTGTTGTTTGAGGTCAGACTACCCTGGCATTGGTTTCTAGTCCTGCCTATATAGGCAGTCCTGACTTTGCTGCTTTTTAGGCAATCAAGGCATGATCACATTTTGCGTGGAGTTAACTTTGTACCTTACAACTGATTGTAAAGATTCCCCTCTTGATACAGGTAATAGAGTGGTGTTATCTTTTTATTATTTGTATCATAATGTGAATGAAAAAGTTTCTTCCTTTAAAATTTGCTTTGGAACATGACCAAACATAATAGTCATAAAAATACTCTTCTGGGAAAAATTAAAACTAGCTTTTGTTTGGAAAAAATTCTCACATTTTTGGAGTGGAATGTTGCAGAAATGGGGGAGTAATGACCCTGAGTAATATCAGTTCTACTTTGATAAGGGCTTTTATCATTAGTTATTCTCTCACAAATGAATAATCACCTTCTGGTAAATATGTAATTTCACTTTTAGATATTCTCTGTTGTACCCTTTGTTCGTAGTGATTTTATTTGGTTTGGGCAGTAAAAGCTCAATCGTTTTATATTGTTTTTGTTTTTGTAGAAGTTAAATTTTTTTTCTCTTTTAAAAAGGAAGGTGAAGTCCACAGTATTTGTAATGAATACGAATAATTTGTCAAAGACAAAATTATTTTGTTTGCCGTAGCATTTTTGTTGTATTTTTATATTGTTCTTGTGCGGAAAAAGCCTACTTTTTTCAGCCATTTATGAACATCTTATTATGTTCATCATGTTCTTTCTTTGACATGAAACATAACAGGTAATTAATGTCCATATCTTTTTACCTTCTCTTTTGGGTAGTGGTTCTAAAGTAGCTTTTTCCAGATTATATACCCTTGTCGAAGTTTCTTCCATAATAAACTGTGATGGGTTTCCATACTTTCATCATCAATATGTATGGCAGTTTACATCACTGTTTTAATTCTAAATTAGTCACCAGCATGGTGGCTAAGTAGGTAGAGATGCAGGCTTCAAGCCGAGAGGTCCTCAGTTTGAATCCCACATACGGCAACCACGTTGTGTCCTTGGGCTAGACACTGATTCCCAATTGCCCACTTGGGGGCTCGGTGGCATTGCGTACTAGGGCATACTGAACGTCGATGGTGCACTTGTCTTCAATCAACCAATGCTAACCCTGCATGTGTGACGTTAGTATGTTGGGAAGTCTGACCGTTTCTCGCCATTGCTTGGTGGTTCTTTCTGGGTACTCCAATTTCCTCCATCCATGAAAGTGTCCGACACGAGGTGACCCTGGCTGTCAAAAGTGTCATTAAACCCCAATAAATAAATAATAAATAGTCACCCCTACTGGCATTACTCTCCTGGGCATATTTTTTTTCCGTAATTTGCTCAGTATCATAACTGAAAAGCATTCATCAGAATGATACTAAAATATTTGGCTTTCAGGCTAAAAAGGTTCATTGTAAATGGCTGGAAGAATTGCTGTTGTTTGTATGCATGTGAATGTAAGAACCTGCAGTGTTGACCCAGTTTTTCTATATATATTTTATTTTTTTTAAATACTGCTTGCATGGATAGTTGTTTTTTCACTTTTTTTGCTTGTAGATTTTTTATGGTGTTTAAAAATCACAAATTGCTGCATTGTCATGAAAATCATGGACTTACTGGATTACTCCATTTTTTTTTTTTTTTTAAACTTTGGTTCATTTTAAATTTTGTTTTTACCCCATTAAACTTTTTCATTTACTTCTGTTTGCGTATATAAACGAGCAGCACTTGATAGAAATACTGGCAAGCCATAAGTTCATTACAGTGTAACACTCTATATATAATGTGCCAGATACTGGGGCTTTGAAAGGAAGCTGAAGAATTGATGAAGAAAACACTTTGACACTTCACAAAATGAAACTTAGTGTATCATGTCATTTTTAAGCCCCACCTTATTGTTATATTTTTACACTGTAAACCAATGGCCCAGACTAGCTGGTGCTTAACTCAAAGTTATTAAGGGCCAAACACAAATTTTGAATCAAAAATTAAAAGTCCTGTCTGACCCACCATACATTTAATCTCCGCGCATGCGCAGACGTCAGGAAGTGACCGGAATTGGTGCCAACATCATCCTTTGTTTGGCCCTAAAAGTCATCAACAATGAAATGACATCTGTGCTTTAAAATCTCCTTTTTTGAGGATACCAGACACAAATCAATGCAAGAATTGGTGGATACAAGGCTGTTATTGGACGAAGGAAGTGTTCAATGGTGGTTTTGGATGTTCAGGGCTGTAACTTGATAATATTTATAAAATTATTTTATGTTTCCCAATTTCGGGACATATGCCTGATGTCATCATTTTTAAAAATGATTATTCCACTGTGTGTTAAGTATTCCTTCCCCATCCTTCCATGAACCCAACCTGTTAAACCCTTAAGCTTTTTGGCTGTTTATTATTTAAATTTTTTATTAAGTTTTTTGGGAGTTTAACATTTATTACAGAATATTATTCTGTTTCTTCCCCTGTATTACGTCCTCACCCAAGCGGTGTTAGGCCGTTTAGTCTTGCATCTTCTATCCAATGTATCATTTTTAGCTCAACTTTGGCGAAGCGAAATTTGAGCTTATGCCATGGCCAGTCATCCGTCTGTCCGTCAACAATTCAATACGGCTCGGGCTAGAGGCCATATTTATGAACCGATCTTTATGAAACTTCTTGGGTACCTTTGTTATGATGGGACGAGAACGAGAGTTTTGCGGTCCGATCCAAAATTCAAGTTGGCCGCTGGTGGCCATTTTGTACAGACTTAGGTGAAATCAGATTTTTGTGCAGAACTTCCATATGAAAGCGCTGATTTGAATAATTTTTTGTATGAATGTTTAGTACCATGGGATACATCACATATAATACAGGTTTTTTTCTCGTACGTAAATTATGCAAATTAGACTAACTTTGATGTATTTAGTGTTACTTTCAGCACTGTAAGTGCAAATGCCAATACGGCTCGGGCTAGAGGCCGTATTTATAAACCGCTTTTTACGAAACTTCTTGGGTACCTTTGGTATCACCGTGGGATGAGAACGAGTGTTTTGGGTGCGGTCCAAAATTCAAGATGGCCGATGGCAGCCATTTTGTACAAAATTAGGTGCAATTAGATTTTTGCACAGAACTTCCATATGAAAGCGCTGATTTGAAAATTTTTTTGTGTGAATGTTTAGTACCGTGGGATACATCACATATAATACAAGTTTTTTTCTCGTGCAGAAATTATGCAAATTAGATGAACTTTGATTTTTTCAGTGCTACTTACACACAGTAAGTACACATGTCAATACGCTCAGGCTAGAGGCTGTATTTATCAACCGATCTTCACGAAACTTCTTGGGTACCTCTGTTGTCACCTTGGGACGAGAACGAGTGTTTCTGAGTGCGGTCCAAAATTCAAGATGGCTGCCAGTGGCCATTTTGTACCGAAATTAGGTCTAATCAGTTTTTTGTACACAACTTCTATACGGCTCAGGCTAGAGGCCTTATTTATGAACCGATCTTTACGAAACTTCTTGGGTACCTTTGTTATCAACGTGGGATGAGAACAGGTGTTTTGGGGTGTGGTCCGAAATTCAAGATGGCCACCAGCAGCCATTTTGTACCAAAATTAGTGCAATCAGTCTTTTGTACAGAACGTCTGTATGAAAGTTCTGATTTAAATAAATTTTTGTATGAATGTAGTAAAATGGAATACATCACATACAGTACAGGTTTTTTTCTCGTGCAGAAATTATGCAAATTAGATGAATTTTGATTTATTTAGTGCTACTTATACACTGTAAGTGCACATGTCAATACGGCTCGGGCTAGAGGCTGTATTTATCAACCGATCTTCACAAAACTTCTTGGGTACCTTTGTTATCACCTTGGGACGAGAATGAGTGTTTCTGAGTGCGGTCCAAAATTCAAGATGGCTGCCAGTGGCCATTTTGTCCTGAAATTAGGTCCAATCAGTTTTTTGTCACAACTTCTATACAGCTCGTATTTATGAACTGATCTTCACGAAACTTCTTGGGTACCTTTGTTTTCACCTTGGGACAGGAATGAGTGTGTTTTGGGGTGTCTTTGTTATCACTGTGCTATGAGAACAAATATTTTGGGGTTCAGTCAGACCCACTCTGGGACTCGAAGATTTCTTTTCTAGTTTAGCATCTGACTGTCACCCACCTTTACAATACTTTACCTATACATTTGTTACAGGCTACGGTCAGTATTTATGTACAGACCGTTACAATACTTTATATGTACCTTTGTTATCAGGTCATTACCTAGATGTTTGTCATTGCTGTGTCACATACTATACATGTACATGTCTTGACAAGTTGAGCTACAGTATCATTGACACTTTCATTTTCTTCGTATGAAGATCTAGCTTTGCATTTGATAGCATTTCAGTTGGTTCTGATTTTGGGACTTTTAGGGTGCCTGATGTCTTGTTCACATTGACGTTGTTTACATTATCAGCATTCTCATATTTAGGTAGTTTCTTATATTCTATTACTGTAATATACTGTAGAATACACGGATTATAATTCCAGTAGTGTAGTTCATACAATTTTGGATTTTGTCCACACTTAGGCTCTATCGGGATGCCCTTGGGCTCTTCATGTTCCCTTTGGGAACTTTGTCGTTTTTCAAAAAAAAATTTTTGTTTAATTTATTTATGATTGTTATTCATGTATCTCAGTTATATATTTGTATTGTTGTGGAGTTTGGAGGACTGATATCGACTTTAGTTGATACACTCCTGCAGACTCTTGTCATTCTTGTGTAGCACTGGGATGTGTGATGTTGGAGTCGGGTGTCACGGTACGTTGTTGGCGGTGAGGTTCTGAGGATCAGAGTCTCTTACCACGTTTTAATTCATTCTGTCAGTTTCTATTTCAGATGAACATGGTGATGATATTCTGACAACCATACAAGTGTTCTACCGTCGTCGTGCTCCATGGAGCATTTGGAGCTAGCTGCAGTGCTCATTATTGCAAGAGTTAGGGCCTTTAGTTTAATCTCTTGTAAACAGCTAGCTCAACCAGTGAAGCTGTACTCCGTCCGTGGGTGCTGGCCAAGTCCATTGCGGTCTAAGAGGTGGATTGGGTAGAGCGAACACTATAAAATAAATAGCTCACCCAGCGACGACGGAAATAGGGAGGAAGTCTGCAAGTTCTGGTACTTGGCGAGGTCTGATAGACTGTGAGCGGGAGAGGCCCCCCCCCCCTCCTCCTCTCTATTATAGCAATGTCTGGGGTCAGATATTGTTTTGAGAAACTTGCACAAGCCGGAGCGTATGTCTGCCCTCCACTCGGGTTGCTCTGTTTAGTCTGCAGCCGGGGTCGGCTTCAGTCAAGGCTTCCTCTGCTACGTTTCACAAGGCCGAAATGAAGTTTTCTGGTTGGAAACTTGCATGAGACGGAGCATATGTCTGCCCGCTACTCGGGACGCTCCGTCTAGTCTGCAGCCGGCGTCGGCTTCAGTCACAGCTTCCTCCGCTATGTTATTTAAGCACACACGAATCAGAATGCTGAAACAAGAGAGAAACCGCTGGCGTCATTAGGCACAGACTTTATCCGGACAAAGGAAAAAGTCCTTTCTTTTCCGGTTCAGTTTATGCAGGTGTCGCAGGCCTTCGGCCATATAGACGATGCCGTATTTATCCTCTTGAGTGCAGGAAGAAGGCTGTATCTTATCTTCATCTTCTGTATATATACCATTTTTTGGACCACGTTCATTTAAAAACGGTCTGGGAAGATGTTCAGAGAGTTCTTCTGCGTTTGGATGAGCAGGTCGGGGATCTAGAGGTATCCTTACCTGTATCATTCACTATTTGCTCAGACGCAATTGAGACGGCAATTTCTTCAAATAGAGCAAATTTGGACGTCATGTCTTATGCAGATCACCTTACAAGAGCTATGGCACAACGTCTCAAAGGAAAGGAATTTTAAGGACGTTCGTACCTCTCTTAAAGTTCTTTCCAGGGAAATTATGTATACCACGTATATTTCCGCCCTAACAGTGGCTAATCTGGAGTTAATCAAACATGATGCTGCCCTTGCATCATCATCACTGATAAGATGATAAGGTGAAAAGCTCTCTCAGAGTTGCTCCGATTTCCGAACATTTTATTTTAGACGACTAGCTTTCATTAGTCTATGACCAGGCTAAAGAAAGTATCTAGTGTTCTGCTATTGAAGTCGGCGTATCAACGACCCGCTTCAGCAGACAAGAGTAAAGGAGGGCGTTCCAGACAAAAATCGTCAAATGAAACTCCTCGCGAGGGTACAAGAAACCCTCTTATTATACCACCCACATGAAAAATGGGAGGTATATAGTGTTCACTTGGTCATTCCGTCCGTGCGTTATGCATTAGGGTGTACACATCTGCTATCTGCAACTCCTCCTAAACCAGTGAAAAGATTTCATTGAAACTCTCAAACATTCTTTTACATACATTGAAGATGTGCACATCCTATTTTGTTTTCAGATATTTTCTTTTTCACAGTTTCCCATATTGAAAAATGAACTTTGTCTAATTCAGTTGACATTCTGTACAGATCTGCTATCTGCAACTCCTCCTAAACCATTGAACAGATTTCATTGAAACTTTCAGGCATTCTTTTACATACATTGCAGATGTACACCTTCTATTTTATTTTCAGATATTTTCATATTTACAGTTCCCCATGTTCAAAAATGGTCTTTGTCAATTCAGGTTTTAGTAGGGAGGGGTATAGATCTGCTATCCGCTGCTGCTCTTAAACCGTTGAACAAACTCCATTGGAACTTCTTTTACATACATTGAAGATGTGCACTTCCTATCTTTCTTTCAGATATTTTCATATTTCAATGTCTGTCTGTCCGTCCATCCGTTACGCTTTAGGGATGTACACATCTGCTATCCGCAACTCCTCTTAAACCATTGAACGGATTCCTTGAAACTCAGAAATTCTTTTACATACATTGAAGATGTGCACCTCCTATTTTCTTTTCAGATATTTTCTTTTTTGCAGTTTCCCATATTGAAAAATGAACTTTGTCAAATTCAATTGACATTCTGTACAGATCTGCTATCCGCAACTCCTCTTAAACCATTGAACAGATTTCATTGAAACTTTCAGACATTCTTTTACATATATTGAAGATGTGCACCTTCTGTTTTGTTTTCAGATATTTTCATTTTTTCAATTCAAGCTTGCATGGAGGGGGGGGGGACATTTTCTATCCACAACCTCTTTTAAACTAGTGAATGGATTTCAATGTAACCTTCAAACATTCTTTTACATACAGTGAAGATGTGTACCTTCTATTTTGTTTTCAGATATTTTCATTTTTACAGTTTCACATATTGAAAAATGGGCTTTGTCAATTCAAGCTTTGAGGTGGAGGTGTGGGGGTGTCAGTGTTTGTGCTCTCTACATTAAACACACTTTTACTGTGGTAAAATGTTTCTTGGTGGGAGTGGGTAGTATCATTTAGTGAGCCGTGCTCACAGTTTTTCTTGTATTACTCTGGAGGTTGTCAGTATAGCAACTCGAAAATGGGGCGTAGGTCTAATCGGGACTATAGGTCAGACGCCCCTAGGCCGAAAAATGGATAACAATCATGGAAGATCAGTGGCTGAGAAGTGTAGTCTCGGACGGCTCACATCTATCATTCCGAATAAAACCCCACTAACAAGTTGTCCGCGTGGGACAAATCTTCCATTGAATTCTTGCATAAGAGAGTTTCTCCTGTCGGAGGTATAAGCTCTCTTATCAAGGAAGCAATGCAGGTCATGGAGAATCAAGATGTTTACAATCACCTGTTCCGCGTACCAAAGCCAGACGGCTCGTTCCGACCGGTAATAGACTTGAGCTGGATAACAAGTTTATCATGACTCTAAAAGTTTATTTATGGAAATCATTCAGTCGGTAAAAGCGAGCGTTCGAGTGATCGACTGTGTGGCAAGCATAGATCTAAGGATCCGTACTTTCATGTCCTGGTACATCCGGCATTCTAAAAGTACCTGCGATCCGCCATACAAGGGAAGGTGTACCAGTTCAGAACAATATGCTTTGCTCTGAATCCGGTCCCCTGGGCATTTCACTCGAATAGTGAACTCGGTAATGTCTTAGTTATGTGTTCATTTGTCTGCGGTAATGTCGGATTACTTGGACGACCTTCTACAGGCACCAGAATTATTCTTCAGAACAGTGTTCAGAGTCTACTTCTATTACTCCGACGTCTCGGTTTCATCGTAAACGAGAAAAAGTCGGATCTAGCTCCATACAGGACTTCTATTCACTTGGGAATGAGCTTTAAGACTCACAACAATCTGGTTTGTCTGCCGTTACCCAGAGCGAAATTAGTCAGTTGTTACACTCGTTTTTGTCTACACTCAGACGCATTAATAGTGAGGGAATTCATGCGATTGTTGGAGTTGTGTGGAGTGGCTGTGGATCTCATTCCGATGGGCAGCCTGCTTGCACATCCCCTCCAGATATTCTTTACTCAGAACTGGAATGTGAAGATGCTTTCGTTTGAACCAGTATTGTTTTAACGGACCTAGAAAAACAAGGATTCAATTGGGCAGATATTCAGTGGTTAACTCAGGGAGTTACACTGCAACTCTATTACGACGGATGTGAGTCTGACGGGTTGGGGCGCGACCCTAAGTCCCACAGTCTTGAGATGTCAGGGTCTTTGGGACCCTCGTTTCCAGGAGAGACACATAAACATCAATGAGATGATGTTAATTAGTTAGCGCTATAACATTGGATTCACATAATTACGGACGTCCATGTTCAATTTCGTCGGACA
Source organism: Pictodentalium vernedei (assembly GCA_031216915.1). Classification (NCBI taxonomy): domain Eukaryota; kingdom Metazoa; phylum Mollusca; class Scaphopoda; order Dentaliida; family Dentaliidae; genus Pictodentalium; species Pictodentalium vernedei. Next base: position 513,301,819 of record CM062296.1, on the reverse strand, counting down.
ACACGACAGTAGTAGCGTAGCGTACCTCGGACACCAGGGCGGCACCCATTCATTTCCGTTATGCCAACTAACAGAGAAGATTTTCCTATACGTCATGCATCATCATGTTCATCTTTCTATCAGTCATATACTGGGTCATCTGAACGTACTAGCAGACTTGCTCTCTCGGAAAGGTTGCCTGTTGCAATTGGAATGGACGCTCAACAAGCGAGTATTGGGACGGTTTTGCTACAGAGGGATCACCCCATGATAGTTCCATTTGGGATGCACCGGAACAATCAGTTACCATCGTTTGTGTCGCCATGCCCAGACCATTGAGTGCATGCAGTAGACGCTCTGCCAATATCATGGGGATGGATGATAGGATACGCGTATCCTCCAATTCATTTGATTCAGTAGATTACGTTTAAGATCAAACAGTCTCATTGTGAATCCTACTAGTAGCACCTCTGTCGTCACAGAAACCTTGGATCAGTCCCTCTCAAGTATCTGTTATGGGACATTCCCCGGAAGCTTCCTCCATGAGAGGACCTTCTTTATCAGGGGAAGTTTTTGTTCTTCATGTCCTTCTCAGCCCATAGTGGCATAATGTAGTCTGTTAGATGTAAGGTAACCATTGCAGTTCATATAGTATTTGATGACAAACACAAGAACAATTAAGTAATGCGGGTGAGGAGGTTTCGATATCCCCCCCCACACACACACACACCGCCAATGTAAGGCGTAGTTTTCTTCCCGCAAGCCTCGTATAAGTTTAAATACATACATGCATTTCTTCACTTTTTGATTGGCGGCTGGGTTGTGTTCTATGGCGACCTCATGGGCACATCCACTTTTTTGTTGGATTGGTTTCCTGTGATTATTCGTCTATATGTCATATATGAGCGCATGTTTCATCATAATTAAATTGCTAGTCTTTGGGTTCCTCAGAGGTTGCATGACCAGTGAATTCAGATGATTACATGCAGGATTTTAATGCTCACGTGCATAATAATTATCAGGCTGATGCTTTATTGTATATTATGGACCTTTGAAATTATGAATTATTTTGGGGGAGTCCATGTCGGAGCCTGTTAATCATACTTACTTCATTTCTAGATCCAGGTTTTTATCGTATATTCCCACACTTATAGTGTTTTAGATATCGGATAGTACACATCGGAGAGTGTTGTTACTGGAATTTATTGTACACCAGAATGGGGTCGCCTGTGGGTTACCTTGGAAGTATGTTTACTCTCCAGAGATCGTTCATTGTGGTTCGATTGGACATGTGTATGTTATATATTATATCAGCGGTTTTCGACATATCTGCGTATGCTGTCTGTGGTGTATGTTATATAGCGGGCAATATTAATTACCGGGATCGTTGCTATAGCCTTAACTTCTGAAACGGTATTAAGTACCATTTATTAATAATAAATTAATACCTGAGTGCCTGTTCGACGAATATTTATATTGTTTTTTAGTTCCGCTTTTACTGATTCCAGAGCACTCTCTTCTTTCTTTTTGAAGATTCCTTCAAAAGAAAAGGGCGGGGGAGGGGGGCATTTTTTTACCTCTCCTCTAGCTTGATAGGAATGTAACTATGCGGGAAGCTGTTTTGTCCGTAATTATATCCTGCATATAGCTGGAGTTTTATTATGCATGGCGTATGTTTGTTGAGGATATTCTCTCATTCTCAAATATGCCATCCTAATTTTTGGGGCTTAGTCTGGGCTAACCTTAAAAATTGGGAACTCGTTACATCCAATTAGCATAGTCTTCATGCTAAGTATTCAGAATTATTTGAACTGGGCTCCTTTTGTATGATATGTCTTCTCTATTACTGTATAGAGAGACATACATGTAATTCCTAATAATTTTATTTTCCTTTCACCTTGGATTACAGGATTGGAACTATGTTGATCTACTAATTCTGAAGTCCAAGGCCCTCCGCCTTTTTACCATTCAGCTAGTCTGGGCCATTGGTTTACAGTGTAAAAATATTATAAATTTACAGTAATTTGTATATTTTTATACTTACCAATGGCCCAGATGGAGATGGCCTTCCCATGAGTGGGCACTCATACCTCCCTGCTGAATTTTTATGTAGTACTCTCTTTTACAAAGAATGATGTTGGCGCCAATTACTTCCTGACGTCTGCTCATGCACAGAGAGTAAATGTATGGAGGGCCAGATAGGACTTTTAATTTTCGGTTTTTCAAGCAAATTTGGGGGATTGGGGGGGGTTCAAAATTTGTGTTTGGCCCTTAATAACTTTGAGTTAAGCATCAGCTAGTCTGGGCCATTGGTAAGTATAAAAATATACAAATTACTGTAAATTTATAATTTTTCTATCATTTAGTTGAAAGCTAAGCATTCATTGTATTATATCTTGTTTGACAGGGCTCAAAGAGAGTAACTCTTCCACAGATTACAAGAATTGTATTCACTTAACAAGGAGCATGGTGGCTCAGGGTATGGGCATTGGACTTCACACTGAAAGGTCCATGGTTTGGTCTTGACCAGCAGTAACTTTGTGTCGTTGAGCAAGGCATTTCATCCCAGTTGCCCATGTTGGGGCATGGTGGTGCTATGTACTGAGGTGTGCTGCCTGTCAATGGTGCACATGTCTTTGACCAATGCTAACCTTGCTTGTGCAGAGTTAGTTTATTGGGGAGCCTGACAGTTGCTTGTTGTTGAATGGTGGTTCTCTCCAGGTACTCCAGCTTTCACCACCTGTAGAACTGTCCGACACGAGGTGACACTGGTTGTTGAAAGTCATTAAAACCCAATAAATAAGTAAATTCAATTGACAGGACTTGGTTTCATCACCTATATGCAATTAACAGATTAAATTTGTACTGAAGGTATGTTAAATGGTTTGGTGTAAATGTAAGTTGTAAATTATATACAATTAACTGGGTTATTCCATTAAAAGGTATCCAAGTAAGTGGTCTTCACTGTGTGACTCCATTTTCACCCATTCCACCCTTTGCCCCTCCTAATGGAAACCCAACCCTCAAATTGTCACTCTTGATTATGTTGAGTAGACATGACGTGCATGATGTTCGAGGACTGAAGGAACAAACACACGCACAAACTTTTTGTATTTTACAGTTTAGATTAAGTGGAGTACTGTTTCTTCAGAATCCTATTTTTCATTGGTTTCTGCAGTGGAACCCTGTTAATTGAATAGCCACTTTGCCAATAAAAATTATTCAGTTAACAGGAGTATTCAATTAACAGGGATTGTATTGCTTGCCTATCTTCTAGAGATAAACTTAGCATTTATTCTATTATATCTTATTTGATAGAGCTCCCTGAGCTCTGTCAAACAAGATACAATAGATTAAATGCTTGTATTTGATGTACTGAGGCCAAATAGGTTTATAAACAAAGGAAGACTTGGGTGAAGTAGGGTAATTTCTTGACATCTTACAATATTTTTTATTCAATTAACATGAGTTTACTCTTTAACCTATCCTGAGTCAAAAACGAAAGTATAATAAACTTCGAGGAGCAATTTTTTTAGTATTATCGACTTTAATCCTAAACAAATTATTGTAAATTCATATATCGAGTCTAGCTGTATGAATTTGCATAATTTCATGTTCTTACTGTTGCCAGCATCACATCAGGACGTCGCAATTCAAACATGGGGTGAAATGAAAAGTTCACACATGCAGTCAATAGCGTGTATGTCCACCGTTTGCCTCTTGGATGGCAAGACATCGACGGCATATGGACCTGACAAGTCTCTGGATGTCACCCTGTGGTATTGTGTTTCACTCCTGCCATAGAACATTACGTAAATCTCCTAACATCTGAAGATCATGAAGTCATACCCAACGGTCCAGTTGAACCCAAAGATGCTCGATTGTGACAAATCTTACGAAAGAGGAGGGGGGGGGGGGGGGAGCAGGGAAGAAGTTTGATGCTCTGCTCCTCAAGAAAGTCACAACAGATACACGCCACGTGGCACCGGGCATTGTCTTGCTGGAATAACTGCAATCCAACGTTGGCATTGAACAATGGGACAACAACAGTATTAAGAATTTCGTCCCAATATCGCTGTCCATTCAGATTACCACTGATGAAGATCAACTGCATTCAATGGTGCGAGGACATTCCTGCCCAAACTATTACACTACCCCCAACGAAACGGTCGCATTCCCGCACGCAAGCATCAGAAAACCGTTCTCCTCGTTGGCAATACACTCTTGCCCTACTATCAGCACGCCATAGACAAAATCGGGATTCATCACTAAAATGAACTGTGCTCCAACGCTGCTGAGTCCAGCGAACAAGTGACGTACCTGTTCCATTGTGACGGTACAATGATGTTGGGTAAGGATTGGTCTGTGGTATGGACGCCTACTTCGGATGTCGTGTTCAGCGAGTCTGTTGTGGACAGTTTGTGCACAGAATTATTGTTAGTTCTGCCAGGAGTAATTGCTGCTGTTCTCGTCGCCAGAATGAAGCGATCCAGCAAGTTAGACGTGATGTGTTGGTCTTGAGCAGGGGTCATAACTCTTGGCCAACCTGAACGCCGTCGGTCGGCAGTAGATCCAGTGGTTCTATACCTTCTAATGAGTTGGTAAATAGTGGCCACAGTGATTCCGAACTCAGCAGCGAGCTCATCTGGAGGTATCCCAACCTCATGCTTACCAATGGCATACAACCTCTGATATTCGGTTAACCTTGGGATTTTTTAAAATGTCGGAAGACAAAAACTAGCATGTTTTCTCAATAACCCAGGCTCTAGCACAACAGAACACAAAGAAAATCTTCGGTCACCTATTCAATTTAACATTCTCGGGTAGCACGTGCTATTTTGAAATCCGTAGCAAAATTGTATATGGTTGGGTGGACATCAACAACATGTCATTAAACTCTTTGCACGACGACTTGTCCACAAACATGCAACATTAGAACTATTATATTTCATTCTATAGGCTATTTTTTCACATTTGTTTCTATTATACTTTCTTTTTTGACTCCGTATATATTCAATTAACAGGTCAAATTTGTACTGGAGGTATGGTAAATGGTTTTGTGTTAGGGAAATTATATTCAATTAACAGGGTTATTCACTTAAGAGATATCCAATTAAGTGGGCTGCACTGTATTATAATGCTCTATTATGCTTTAGTGGTAATAAGCAATAAACTGGTGCTCTTGATATGCTTGTCACACTTTGATTTCCAATGCTTGTTAAAATTACAAACATTCAATATGATTGACTGGTAATAAATCCCAATCTGAATTTTATTTTATTTAATTGCTCAGTTGTATTGGCTAACAGTTTGTCCTATATTTCTTGTCATACTTTTTAACCCTTTACCTAACATGAAAAGCAGACGACACTTGCAAAAAAAATTCTTGAATAACTAATTTTTTTCATTTTTTGTCTCAAAAACATAGGTTATGACCCCTCGTTGGAACGAGCTCGACGAGCTCGTTCCAACGAGGGGTCATAACCTATGTTTTTGAGACAAAAAATGAAAATATTTTGAAAATGAATTGGCGATTTTTGAGAATAGCGCTGGCCGGTTTTGGCCGTTACGTTGGGTAAAGGGTTAATAGAATAAAGAAAAACAACTAATCGCAATCTCATTTTCCCTCTCACCTTCTTTTTTCTAATAGGGTATTAAAATTACATTTTTTTTAGTCCTTCAGATTCCATTGAATAGTTTCAAGTTGGATTCAGCATCTTCTTTGAGTCATCATCTTATCTAACCTGTTGTGTCATGTACTTACAAATCATTGCTTAGTGTGCTAAACCTAAAAACCCTAACAGTATCTGTTACCCTCCAAACCTTGTCCACTTCATGTGCATGTTTTCTTGATCAAACAAGATCGTGTTTTTCTACAACAAACTCAAATTGTTAAATATCTTTGGAAAACGAGGTTGTTGAAAACTCTGGATGGCAATAAAATCACAGGATTATTGTAAAACAAAAAGAGCTGAAAAATTCAAAAGCTGTGGTATAGGATGTTACAATTAAAAAGTATACCTGTACTTCGTTTACTGTCACCAGAAGTTTCTGTAAATTTGTGAAAAGCTTGTGTGATCGAGTCTTGCTTTGACAAATTCTGATGCAGTTTTTGTTGCTTAGCTCTTGTAAACAAAAATCATGTTTTGAAATCAAAACTTTTCTAAGATTTATGAAAAACTCCATCTTTTTAGCAATTTATAAGTATTGAAATGGTTTCAAAAGAGTGATTGCACACAGTGCAGTTGTTCTTAAAAATATTTATAAATGTTCAGAAGTGAAGTGAATGAGAAAAGTTTCCTTGTAGCATGCAAATATTTGTCACATTTTTACCTCACTTGAGTGAAGATCAAGAGGAGCTTCAGCTCTCACTTTCCATCTGTTTGTCTCTCAGGCACAAACTTTACATTATCTATTTTTTAAAAACCACTGGACCAGATTGAATCAAATTTGTTATGATTGTTCCTGATCATGTCAATTCAAGTCAATGTTTCCATGCCCACAAGACCAGAAGGAGCATAACTTTGTTAGTGCCCAGAATTTTTTTTTTCAAAATTAAAAAATTCTCCCAAACTACTAGAATCTTTTGATATTAGGATTACAACATTCTTGGGAGCCTGAAAATAAGCAAACTGTCAGTTGCAAAATGAGGTCCCCAGAGGGTGAATTTGCTGATACTGTGCCATACAGTGTGCCAATTTATCCTCTGGGTACCCCTTTCTATTTAGACTTGAGACCTTGATTCAGAATGAGAGGTAAATTTAGTGATGCTATACTGCTGTGTGCAGTACCATCGCCAAATTCTCCCTCCGGAGTCCTCATTCTGCAGGTGACAGACTGCTTATTTTCAGGCTTTCTTGGGAGGAGGAAGAAGAGGGAAGCATTGGGGGAGGGGATGGCAGATTCTAGTTTGTTTAAATCAAGTCCCTGGGCTTCCAGAAATTCCAGCATGAGGAATAACACTTGTTTACTGCAGTAGACAATTTCTGCTTTATTTGTAAACTGGGACCCACAACCAAAGCCTGGGTGGAATTCCTCTATGTGGGCTGCACATGAAAAACAATTGCCAAGACTTGATTTCATTCCTGTGTTGTGGTCATGAGATAGCCAAAGATGTTGAAGTGACCTTAAACACCAATAAAAAAATCAATAAAATTTTAAATTGCTTCCTCCAGAACCACCAATCAGAATCTTTTCGATATTTTGAATACAGGGGGGGGGGGGGGGGGGGGGGGGGGGGGGGGGAAGGGGGGGGGGGGGGGCAGATTCCAGGCCTTTTAAAACAAATCCCTTCGTTCATAATTGGCCCAGATTTTAATTTGTTGCAATAGGAGGAATATTCTTTAAAAATATTCTCCAGAATCATTTGGTATTTTTTGGTATACAACATTCTTTTGGAGGTGTGGGGGGGGGGGGGGGGGGGGCAGATTCAAGTATATTCACATAAAGTACCTAGGTTCCTGTTTTTGCTCTGAATTTTAACTTCATGCAATATGAGGAAAAACTTGAAAAATCTTCTCCAGGACCACTAACCAGAATCTATTGATGTTTGGTAAATAACACCCTTAGGGGAGACTGATTCAAGTTTGTTCAAAGCAAGTCCCTGGGTTTATATCTGGGCTCCCTGCAGCAGTCCAGATTTCAGCGTAGTGCAATGTGAGGAAAAGTCAATAAATTATTGAATGAATATTTACTAACATGGAATACATCACATATAATACAGGTTATTTTCTCATGCAGAAATTATGAAAATTAGATGAACTTTTGATTCATTCAGTGCTACTTATACAAAGTAAGTGCACATGTCAATACAGCTCGTGCTAGAGTCTGTATTTATGAACTGATCTTAACGAAACTTCTTGGCTACCTTTGTTATCGCCTTGAGATGAGAACGTGTGTTTTTGTGTGTGATCCGAAATTCAAGATGGCTGCATGCAGCCATTTTATACCAAAATTAGGTGTAATCAGTTTTCGTACAGAACTTATATATGAAGGTTCTGAATTGAATAAACTTCTGTATGAAAGTATAGTAACTTGAAATACATCACATATAATACAGGTTTTTTTCCCCGTGCATAAATTATGCAAATTAAATGAACTTTAATTTATTCAGTGCTACTTATACACTTAGGGCACGTCAATAGGATTCAGGCTAAAGGCTGTATTTATGAACCGATCTTCACGAAATTTCTTGATACAGTGAGCAATGTTGTATCCTTAAAATCTAAGAGGCACTGCCCACCAGGGGTCAGCCAAGTGGGCGATTAGGGCAAAGAAATCGCCTTGTCATATTTTCTTATGTTTTATTTCCAAAAAAAACAACGCTTCCGCATTCACAAAAAAGTAAACACGGCTGCTGTTAAAATCCTTCGTACTGCTCTGAAAATAGCCTAAACTAGCCCAATTTTATATTTCTGAAAAGAGTTGTAATGGCGTAGTCGTTCGAACAATACGCCCCAACTGATAGCAACCAGCACAAAATGCTATTTAAAACCAAAAGTGTCAGCAAAAACAACAACTCACACAAGACACGCATCGAGTTTATTAGAATTTATTAAAGTTAACCACCGTTTCAAAACCAAAAAAAATGTACAGGAGACAGTCCATCCATAAAAACATCAAAATTGCTTATGGTTACACTCTGTTCCACTGAAAAATTGGTTGCATTGAAATTCGCCCCGCAATTTGCATTGAAAGTTTTTCTTTGAAAACCTGTGTTGGAAGGAGGTTAAATGTAATAAGGCTACTATAGAAATCACACATATTAGGATGGATAAGCATGGCATGCCTTATGGCACCAATCGCATGTGTCAATGTAAGGTGGATGGCAGAAATTGTCACTTTTCTGAACAGAGTATTATCATCCAGCGCAGCAGGTAAGGGAGACAGCTGAAATATTTTGTCATTTACCTTAGAAATAAATTTACTCAAATTGTTAATGACGCTTAATTTATGAAGGATGTCGAAAACTTTTTTAACTACACTTTTCAATTCAATTAGGACATTCAGAAACCATGAATAACCCAGCTTCTTATGTGAACTTGAAATTTATTTTAAATACTTCAAATATTGTTTTTAAAAGAATATACCTTCTATTACAGAGAAGAACACTCTCACCAAGGGTAATGCTAAATTTCAAATCCACTGCATTGAGGCAAATACAAAATCTACTGCATGGTAACCTTAGTCATCACTGTTAGGGAAAGAGTTAGGGTATTCAGAAACCATGGACGACACAATTTTTTGTAGGGGAGGGAAGAGGGGAGGGAGGAGGAATATTAACCTAAATGACTTAGTTTTGTGTGTGTATGTATGTTTGTATAACTTTTATTTATTTTATTCTCCACAATTGTGTCCTCTGAATACATTTATTTTGTCACGATGTCATATACGTTTTGTTTTTTTCTGACTTCTCCCTCATGTCAACTGACTTCTCCCTCCTGGCCCCTGACTCCTCCCTAAAGTCTCTGGAGGGAGAAGTCACTTCTTCCTAAAATCAGCTGCCAGGCTGACCCCTGCTGCCCACATGAATTACGTTGCTCTGAGTCGAGTTACAAATATGAATGACCTATACATATTGGACTGGGAAGAACACATAATTAAGGTTGATGAAAAAGTATTTACTGAAATGGAAAGGCTTAGAACAGAAAATGAATTACAGCTTTGCTACACACCTGTCTATCTGTTGGGCAAGACAAAATTGAAAATTTTTTGTCATAATGCTCGATCAGGCCATATACATTTCTTTGACATCATCGCTGATGAAAATTTTACAGCAGCTGATGTCATGCGACTTCTGAAAGCAGACTAACAGAACACAGCATAAATGATAATTTTTGTAATGAAGGATATAAATGTTTCAGAAATGATCCAAAACGATGAAGTCGGAGAAAGAGCACCCCATGGTCTGTTGACTCTTTGTAGTGCTAGACAAGTAACACCCACTGATACACATTTCAATGATGAAAATTTAGAATACACAGTAATAAAACTTGAAGATAGTACACAAGTTATTTTTATTTGTAAAAGCCCATTTTGTTCAGTTATAATGTTTGAAGTTTTTATGGACTCTGTGTGTGTAGTCCTTGACGTTACCAAGCCATTCATTATTTTAGGTGATTTCAATTTTGATCTCCACAACCCAAGCAACAAATCATTTCTGGACTTCATGCAGACTGTCTTTGGATGTACTCAGTTAATAAAGCACTGTACATATCAAACATATACTATGTCCATACTTTATTTAATTTTTAGCTTAACTTGACAAAGTCAAGTTAAGCTATTGCCATCACGCGAACGGAAGTCTGTTAGTCTGTGAGTCTGTTCACATTTTCCTTTAGCACAGGCTATACCCTGTAGTTCTTGTCTGCTTGTCACGAAATTTCATATGCAAGTTTGGGGTCATGTCTAGATGAGAATGTCCCCTTTTGGTCACGATCGGTCAACCGGTATGGCTGCCTGAGCCCAAAACCCGAAAACCATTAGCTCCGTCTACAGGTCGTATTTATGAAGGGATTTCATTGTAATTTGGTAGGATGCCTCTGTATAATGTCTAAATGAGAACGTCCCCTTTTGGTTGTGATCTGTCAAATGTGATGGGTTCCCAAGCCCAAAACCCAAAAACCTTTAGCTTACTCTATAGGTCGTATTTATGGAAGGATTTCATTGTAAATTGTTAGGTTGACTCCATACAATGCCTAGATGATGACATCCCTTTTTGGTCATGATTGGTCAACTGTGATGGCTACAGGGACCCGGAAACCTTTAGCACAGACTACAAGTCAAATTTATGAAGGAATTTCATTGTAACTTCGTAGGATCACTCCAGATAATGCCCAGATGAGAATGTCCCCTTTTGGTCGCGATCATTCAACCATGATGGCTGCCCGAGCCCAAAACCTGAAAGTACAAGACTACAGGTCGTATTTGTGAAGGGATTTCATGGTAACTTGGTAGAATGACTCAGTATAATGTCAAGATAATGACATCCCCTTTTAGTTGCAATGAGACATAAACCAGTTAATAGTGTTTCCACTAATTCCGCATATTGGTTCTTTACCGTGACCCATTCCACCAATACCGGTTTCATGTTTTCTGTTACTTCCACTTTCCAACTTATTCAGTTTCTCACTGAAATTTATCAGGGTTTTAAAAAACCAGTTACTATTGGTCCATTTCATTGTGCGGCCAATGAAATGAAGATTTAGAATTTCAGAAATAATCTGTCTTTACAAAGAGAATAATGAAACCGCTTACAATTCACGGATAGACCAACTCCATAAAAGAGATTGACAAAGGCATTAAAAATACATTCAAATGGAACTGACTTCTGAAAACGGATCAAGATATTGTATTGCGGCTTTATGTAAAAGTCAAACAGTCTGGAAATGCATATTGTTTGGTGCATGTCCCTGGTCAAAGCTTATTAAGCTATTCAGAGTTTACAATGGGAAGGTGGCTCAGTAGGTAGAGGTGCAGGCTGCAAGCCGAGAGGTCCTCGGTTCGAATCCCACCTGCGGCAACCGTGTTGTGTCCTTGGGCAAGACACTTCATCTCCATTGCCCGCGTGGGGGCACGATGACGCCGTGTACTAAGGCGTACTGCACGTCGATGGTACGCATGTCTTCAACCAATCTAACCCTGCCTGTGCTGCAGTGCGGAGTTACGATGTTGGGGAGCTGGCAGCTGCTCGTCGTTGCTCGGTGGTTCTCTCCGGGTACTCCGGCTTCCTCCACTCGTAAAACTGTCACGGTCATGGTTAGCCATTGTGCATAAATATGTGACCTTAAACATCAATAAATATAAATAAATAATACAATGGGAAGGAGTCAACTCCTTCCTGGGCAACTTGCTCTCTGGTTATCCATTAATATTTATGTCAATATTTCAAATATTCAATAGCATACAAATAAACTCTACAGTAACAGAATGCATGTAGCATTCCAAACTTCTTTGTAATCTGTTTTTCTGCATCTCGACAGTTGGGTAAACAAGACTTCATACCAATGTTGCAATCATCACATGGCCACAGATGTTGAAAGTGACCTTAAACACTCTTTAATAAATAATTATATTTTTGTTTTATATATTTTGAGGTGGATTGTAAATACACATGATCAGTTTAAAATTCAAGAAAATACCAGTGTGTCATTATATTGCAGCATTTAATATTTTAACCCTGAAGTAAATTGATACTAGCTATTTTATATCAACCAGCACTAAGTAAAGAATTAATATGTTTGTTTTATTGACATGAATGCTAGATGAGGTGGTGGCTGCAAGCAAAAATGTATGACCTTTCCTTGTGTATTGGCTTTAGCTTAGTAGTTGATTGATTACCATGGTTTTATTTTACCTTTATAGCGTCGTTTTATACTTTTTATTGTCTTCTTTATTCTAACTTGGAATGTACTAACTACGGGCTGACACTGCAGTGGTGTGGATGGGTTAAATGGTGTTTTGTTATTTTACACACTTACAGTTTTGTTTGATCACACTCCAGAATGGCAGACTCTTGACTCACAAAAAGGCAAGCTGATTCTTCAAGATGAAGACAGTTCAACAAAATCTGATGGAATGTACAAAAGACTGAATAATCTTTCTCATTACCAGGTATGTTATATCAAAATAAGGCACCTTATCTAAACCAGCAAACATTATATTTATTATATGCTAACTGATGGATTATCGAAAAAATTGCAGAAAGATTGAAATCATATTCCCCACTGTGAAGATATAGAAATTTTCACATTCATGGTATCAATCAAAATGGCGGCTTTCAAAGCATCACTTCAAGGTGAATACGAGTCAAATTATCACTGGAAATGATCAATTTTTTCTAAAAACATATAATGAAATAAAAATCTAGTGTTTCTGAGTGGATACCGATCATTTCCAGCAATAATTCAACACATATTCACCTTGAATTGATGCATGAAACCTGCCAGCTGAATCAGATTGCAGGTATCGATCAAATCACTAACGCATATCAATATGCCGTTTACTTTCATGCATCAGTTTAAGGTTGAAATAAGTGGAATTATCGATAGGAATGATCAGATTCTTATAAAAAGTGTATAATAAAAATGAAAATCTAGTGTTTTGAGTGGATACTGAAAATTATCTCACTCATGACCATGACAGATGGTTATACAACAATAAACATTTGTCTCGGTCACTGGTGGCATAATTTTTGGTATCCACTCAAAAGCACTAGACATTCTCTATGTATTTCCTACAAACTGTTTCAAAACTAAGGTTTGAAAAATTTTCAGGGAATATCTGAACAGATCTTTCTCTTGCCAATTAGGTGTTGAAATTTTATTCATTTATTATGGTTTAACAACACTTTAACAGTTAAGGTCATATTGTGTTGGAGACAGTCTTATGGGTGGAGGAAGCCGGAGTACCCGGAGAAAACCACCGAGCATCGTGACTCAGCACTGCAGCACAGGCAGGGCTAGATTGATTGAAGACATGCTCACCATCGACGTGCAGTACGTCTTAGTACATGGCGTCATCATGCCCCCATGTGGACAATTGGGGTTAAGTGCCTTGCAGCTGTTGAAATAAATAGGAGATACTTTATAACTATTACAAAAATGAATGATCCATAGATTTGTTCAAATTTGAATTGCTGGGTTCATTGTCAGGTGAGCACTTCAGCCCCCAGATGCCTCTTGTTTAAATACGTCATGAATATTTCAGTGCACCAAACTTAAACAATTAAAACATTATAACATGGCAGCTTTAAAGAATTCAACAAACTTCTAACTTCTACTTCTACTTCTAACCATGGCTTATTAGTCCTTATTGGAACAAGCTCATCAAGTTTGTTCCATTAATAGGTCATGAGGTATGTTTTGGAGTAGAGAAATGAAAAAATAAAATTTGAATAGCAAATTTTGTATATCACGAGTGCAGATATGGCACATTCGTAAGGTAAACAATTCACAAAAAATGGCTCTGACTATTTTGTGTCTAGGCATTGTCATTGCTGGGACAGTCGGGCTGCATGCGTGATATCACTCTAGTTATATGTAGTTCCAGGTGAGCGATTACAGGCTCTTTAGAGCCTCTAGTTTTTATACACCCGTCATTTTTTGATGGACGTATTATGTTATGGCGTTGTCCGCCTGTCTTTCTGTCTGTCGGTCTGTCCGTAACAATTTTTGTGTCGCCTACTCCTCCAAAGGTTTACATGCTACATTGTTCAAACTTTGCACACATGTTGATCACCAATTGCCGTTGTGCATGTGACAAGTGCAGTTAACTCTATTTTGTATTTCCAGAGTTATGCCCTCTTTTAGTACTTAAAACATTACAGTATTGTGTCGCTTACTCCTTCAACATTTTACGTGCTATATTGTTCAAACTTTGCACACGTGTTGATAACCAATGGCCATTGTGCATGTGACAAGCAGGTAACGCTGTTTTGTATTTCCAGAGTTATGCTCCCTTTTAGTACTTAAAACATTACAGAATTGTGTCGCCTACTCCTTCAATATTTTACATGCTATATTGTTCAAACTTTGCACACATATTGATCACCAATTGCCGTTGTGCATGTGACAAGAGCAGGTAACTGTATTTTGTATTTCCAAAGTCATGCTCACTTTTAGTACTTGAAACATTACACTATCGTGTTGTCTACTCCTTCAACATTTTTCTTGCTTTATTGTTTGAACTTTGCACCCATGTTGATCATCAATTGTCGTTGTGCATGTGACTGGAGCACATAACACCATTTTATTTTTAAACAACGAGAATCCTCGCCATTTATAGCTGTTTATAGCTGTTATGATCCTCAAAATGACCTTTTCCTTGGCGCCACCTATCGTCAATCATTATCAGTGAAGTTAGCCTGTTAATGAATGGACGCTACTGTTGTAAACAGCGAGGAGAATCTTCTACAGCAGGCTTGCAGCCCTTTAGAAGTTATCTTATGAATAAAATGGAATAAAAAGTCAAGATAAGCTATTGCCATCATGCGTGCGGAAGTCTGTGAATCTGTGAGTCTGTTCACATTTTCCTTTAGCACAGGCTACACCACGTAGTTCTTGTTTGATTCTCACAAAATTTCATATGCAGGTTTTGGGATCATGTCTATATGAGAACATCCCCTTTTGGTCGCGATCGGTCAACCGTTATGGCTGCCTGAGCCCAAAAATCATTAGCACAGTCTATAGGTCATATTTATGAAGGGATTTCATTGTAACTTGGTAGGAGGATGCCTCTGTATTATGCCTAGATGAGAACGTCTCCTTCTGGTCATGATCTGTCAACCGTGATGGCTGCCCAATCCCGAAACCCAAAAACTTTTAGCACAGTCTGCTGGTCATATTTAATATGGAGGGATTTCATTGTAAATTGGTAGGATGACGCCGTATGATGTCTAGTTGAGAACTTCCTCATTTGGTCGAGATCTGTCAACCTTGACAACTGCCCAAGCCCAAAACCCGAAAACCTTTAGCACAGTCTGCAGGTCATATTTATGGAGGGATTTCATTGTAACTTGGTAAGTTGACTTCATATAATGTCTAGATGAGAACGCCCCTTTTGGACATGATTGGTCAACTGTGATGGCTACAGGGGCCCAAAGCCCGAAAACCTTTAGCACAGTCTACAGGTCATATTTATGAAGGGATTTCATTGTAATTTGGTGGGATGACTCCAACTAATGTCTAGATGAGAACATCCCCTTTTGACCGTGATCATTCAGCCTTGATGGCTGCCCAAGCCCTAAAACCTTTAGCATAGTCTGTAGGTTGTATTTGTGGAAGGATTTCATTGTAACTTGTTAGGTTGACTCCATACAATGCCTAGATGATCACCTCCCCTTTTGGTCATGATTGGTCAACTGTCACGGCTACAGGAGCCCAAAGACCGAAAACATTGAACACAGTCTACAGGTCATATTTATGAAGGGATTTCATTGTAACTTCGTAGGATCACTCCAGATGATGCCCAGGTGAGAATGTCTCCTTTTGATCGCGATCATTTGGCCTTGCCCACGTGGGGGCACGATGACACCGTGTACTAAGGCGTACTGCACGTCGATGGTGCGCATGTCTTCAACCAATCTAACCCTGCCTGTGCTGCAGTGCGGAGTTACGATGTTGGGGAGCTGGCAGCTGCTCGTCGTTGCTCGGTGGTTCTCTCCGGGTACTCCGGCTTCCTCCACCCGTAAAACTGTCACGGTCATGATTAGCCATTGTGCATAAATATGTGACCTTAAACACCAATAAATAAATAATAAATAAATTTGGCCTTGATGTCTGACTGAGTCCAAAAACCTTAGCATAGTCTATAGGTTGCATTTGTGGAAGGATTTCATTGTAACTTGTTAGGTTCATTCCATATAATGCCTAGATGATGACATCCCCTTTTGGTCATGGTTGGTCAACTGTGACGGCTACAGGTGCACGAAGACCGAAAACCTTGAGCACAGTTTACAGGTCATATTTATGAAGGGATTTCATTGTAACTTCGTAGGATCACTCCAGATGGTGCCCAGATGAGAATTCCCCTTTTGGTTGCGACCATTCAACCATGATGGCTGCCTGAGCCCAAAGCCCAAAAACCTTTAGCACAGTCTACAGGTCATATTTATGAAGGGATTTCATTGTAACCTGGTAGGTTGACTTCATATAATGTCTAGAAGAGAACGTCCCCTTTTGGATGTGATTGGGCAATTGTGACGGCTACCGGGGTTCGAAGCCCTGAAACCTTTAGCACAGTCTACAGGTCATATTTATGAAGGGATTTCATTGTAACTTGGTAGGATGACTTCAAATAATGTCTAGATGAGAATGTCCCCTTTTGGTCGCGGTCATTCAGCCTTGATGTCTGTCCGAGCCTAAAAACCTTAGCATAGTCTATAGGTCGTATTTATGGAAGGAATTCATTGTAACTTGTTAGGTTGACTCCATATAATGCTTAGATGATGACTTCCCGTTTTGGTCGTGATTGGTCAACTGTGACGGCTGCTGGTGCCCGAAAACCATGAGCACAGTCTACAGGTCATATTTATGAAGGGATTTCATTGTAACTTCGTAGGATCACTCCAGATGATGCCCAGATGAGAATTTCCCTTTTGGTTGCGATCATTCAACCATGATGGCTGCTCAAGCCTGAAGCCCAAAAACCTTTAGCACAGTCTACAGATCATAATTATGAAGGGATTAATTCATTGTAACTTGGTAGGTTGACATCATATAATATCTAGATGAGAACGTCCCCTTTTGGTCGCAATCATTCAGCCTTGATTGCTGCTCAACCCCAAAACCCCAAAACCTTTAGCATAGTCTATAGGTCGTATTTAAGGATTTCATTGTACCTTGTTAGGTTTACTCCATGTATGCCCAGATGACAACATCCCCTTTTGGTCGCGATCATTCAACCATGCTGACTTCCCAAGCCCAAAACCCGAAAAACTTGAGTACAGACTACAGGTCGTAGGATTTCATTGTAACTTAGTAGAATGACTCGTTATAATTTCGAGATAAGGACGTCCCCTCTTAGTAGAAATTGGTCAACCGTCATGGCTACACAGTACTGTAGCCCGACAACATTGAACACAGTCTACAGGCCATATTTATGAAGGGATTTTAATCTAATTTGATAGGATAACTCATTTTGGAATAATTTCACTGGAACTGGGTAACTTTTGTTGACATACGTTATCTGTGAGGGCCGCATACATTAACTGTGAGGTCATATTAACCCACCCCTCAGCTCTTTAGTACAGTGTGCACCTCATATTATTTTTATTAAAAACATAGCATACAGGGAACAGAAATTAACATATTCCAAGTTATCACAATTCTTGTCTTATTTCATAATCCTTTCATGAACATTGAACATTATGCTTTTCATCAAACTCAACACACAGACAAGTTAAGCTACAGTGTCATTGACACTTTCATTTTTATTTTGTGAACACCTCAGATTGCTTAATATGAAAATGTGAAAACAGGTGAATTACCCTTTACTCCAGACAGGGCAGGGGAATGGGCAGTGATTGGAGGGGAGGGGAGAGACATAGTCGAGCCAACAAAAATTTCAAACTTTACCCCAGAGAAACTTGTGCATGTTCCAATTTTGACGGGCATATGTTGTCCCGCTAGGTTGTGCTCTTGTTTAATTATGCATTGTTGGTGTCTAGAGAAAGCTTCTTTTTGATTTTGGTCCAGTCGGCTTAACCAAGATGGCCTCCACAGGCCAATTCATTATGGTGGCCATTTTGAATATGGTTTCCATCCAATAACTGATGAATGCTAACTCAAATCATTTTTATTTTTTAATTATGCATTGTTGATGTCTTGAAGAAGCTTCTTTTAGATTTTGGACCAGCTGGTTTTTGGCCAATAAGTGATGAGTACTGACTCGAATCAATTTTATTTTTACCTGCGTCGCCATCGGCGATGCAGGTCTAGTAACCGCTCTACTCCATCCGTCCATCAGTCCGTCCGTCCGAAACACTTTTTCTGTCAAAGTTTTCTGGGCTTCTATGAAAGGGAATGATTTTATGTTTGGTCGGCTGCTTCATAATGATGAGTTGTGTCGTGTAAGCAATTTTCAGATCTGCTGTGCAGCCACTTCCTGTTTGCCGATACTTTGAAATTTTACTGTACCCACTGAACATTGAAATTTTCCGTCAAGGGTTTCTCGGCTTCTAAGCAAGGGATTGATTTTATATTTGGTCTGCTGCTTCATAATGATGAGTTGTATCGTGTAAGCAATTTTCAGATCTGCCGTGCAGCCACTTTCTGTTTGCCGATACTTTGAAGTTTTACTGTACCCACTGAACATTGAAATTTTTCGTCAAATTTTTCTCGGCTTCTATGCAAGGGATTGATTTTATATTTCATCTGGAGCCTGATAATGATCAATTGTATCGTGTATGCAATTTTCAGATCTGCCGTGCAGCCACTTCCTGTTTGCCGATTCAATTGCATGCAGCGACGCAGGTCCAGACCCGGTATTGGTCTTGGCTTGTTTAGTTATGCAATATTAGTGTCTAGAGGAAGCTTCCTTTCGATTATGGATAAGCTAGCCGATTCAATATGGCCACCATGGCGGCCATATTAAATTTGGTTTCCGTCCAATAACTAATGAAAGCTGACTTGAATGATTTTTATTTCTAAGTTATACATTGTTGGTGTCTAGAGGAAGCTTCCTTTCAATGTTGAACCAGTCAGCTGAACCATGATGGCAGCCAGTAGCCAATTCATTATGACTTCCTTGGCAGCCATCTTGAATTTGATTTCCATCCAATAACTAATGAATGCTGACTCAAATGAAATATATATATATGCACTATAACAAATAAAAACCATTCTGAAGTGGTTGAAATGCGTATGAACTACAGCTTTTATTTAGAGAACAATTTTATAAGTGTTCAGTGCTGATATTTATATTTTTGTGTTAGTGTTGTTATCATCACAATTTAGAAATAATTTCTGCTGCTGCCTGTTTGTATTTTCTTTGATGTTTACATTTTCATCGATGCCACGCCCCCTTCCGCAACCTTTTTTTTCGTCGGAATCCGGTTCTTCATCTGTAGCATGATTATCAGTTGAATCAGCTGAATCAGAGTTTGTATCAACCATATCCGGCTCATTTTTAGAGACAGAATCATTAATTATCTCATTAGTTGCTTGGATAACTGTTAATCATCTCCCTTCTAATCTCCGAGTGCAATTGTTCTGTTTTTTTTCTGCCATTGTTACAAAAATAAGTGTGACAAATAGTTGAGGAAATTAGTAATCAACTCTTGAAAACTACATCAAAATATGCTGTAATTTCTTTTACACATGTGAAGAAACATAGCGTTTAATTCTCCATTTCCTGTCTCTCCAGGAAAGTGAAGGGAACATCTGCATCACAAAGTATATATGAGCCACCTGTTTTGTCAACTTCAGTTGCCCATGGCGGTGTATGTTTAAGTCGACTTTAGTCGCCCACGACAGTGATAGAGTTAATAAGATAGCTATTAGGCAACAGTTGATTCAGGGTGATATTCTGTTTTCGAGACTGCCAGTGAGTTCTTTAATTGTTTTCATAGAATGTAATTTGTTGACCTCAGTTTAGATGGGATCAAACACTAAGATTTAAAGAATTGTTTTGGTTTTGAATCTGACCAGTGTAATTGATGGGATGATAACTATCAAGTAGATTTGAAAGAGTTGTTTTTACTTTATATGAAGTCAGTTTCAGTGTAGTTTTTTTTTTCAAACAATTCTTGTTCAGTTTACTAAGTAAGATCGAGCAGAATTAAATTTTACTTCTAAGAAACTAAATGAATTGCCCCATGAAACCATTTTGCTCAAGATTTCACAAATGCATTTTTCGTGCCGAAGATAACTTTTTGGCATCTAGGTCTTTTTCTTGAATGTATATGTTGATTGGTGTTCAAGTGAACATTTGTGCATCTAGGGAAACATTATGTTTGAAACCTGAACAAACCTCACTGGTATTGTAACAGTTAGGCAATTTATGAGGATCACTCGAGTTCTTTTGGTTAACTTACAGCTCAATTCGCCATCTGCTTTGCATTTGTGTTGTTGCTTACAGTGCTTGTCTTTCTATCTAAATTTAACTAACCAGAAAATAAGCAGACTGTCATCTGCAAAATGAGGTCCCCAGAGGGTGAATTTAGTGATGCTGCTCTGCACAGCAGGGTAGCATCACAAAATTTACCCTTTGTGAACATAAATCTGAATCAGGGTCTCAAAACTAAACAGAAAGAGGTACCCAGAGGATAAATAGGCCATCTGCATGGGATAGCATCATCTAATTCACCATCTGCGACCTCATTCTGCAAATGTCAGACTGCTTATTTTCAGGCCTGCAACCACCATTTACAAAAAATTCCTGGATTCATCTTGGCAGATTACAAGAATTCATTCATGTTTCATTATTGTCTTCATTATCTTGTCTATTTTTTAGGTTCCAGATGGTGCTTATATGGCTTTGGTTGCCAAACAGTCTTCCATGATGAGTTTAACTATGCAGTCAGATAAATCCGGTTCTAACAAATTTGGTAAGTCTTTTTTGAAGTTGGAAATTTTTCTTGCGAAAAAATTCCTCCTTCAATTATGGATGGAGAAGAATGAATATTTACTGTACATGTCACTCAAGGATGCTCATACAAATCGGAACTCTCTCATTGTGTGTCTGGCCCTCTGAAGAGAGTGCAATTTTGAAAAAAATGAGATGCCAGCTGAACTTGCTTATTATCAGTGAGTTGTAGATCATAAACGAAATTCAATATTTTTTGGTAACATTTAACTTGGTGCTTCCTCTTTTTCAACTTCTAGTTTGTGGAATTGCATTTGTCTTAAAGCTTTGACACAAAATATTGTCATGTCATGTCTGCCTCTTTTGACAGCCACTACTAAAGTAATGAAGGTGTCGTTGACACTGTAGCTCAACTTGACAAACTTGAACTTGGTAAGTTATAAGTGAAATGGCAAAATTGAAGATCATTGGTGGCAATGTTATTTGGTGAAATTTCAACATAACAGCATTGTGTGTGCACAACATCAGAGTAATTCATGCATTTTTAAATGTAAACTGTAAGATTGGCTAAAGGAAGAATGTTGATACATAAATGCAGTAAGTTCACAGGTTATTGTAAACGGCAACTTTTTTCACAGAAATGAATGCTAATCAATAACTCTTATCTAGAGGTCTCGCCTTATGAGCACACCAAGTTCAAAAACAATCCTATGATAAATGTGGTCTGTAGGCCATGTCAAAGAAGAATGTTGATGCACAAATGCAATAAATTCAAAGATTGTTGCTAACAGCAACAGTTTTTGATGGAAATGAAAAGAAAATCGATTGCTCCTAGCTATGTCATCCTGCATAAGCATACAAAGTTTCAACACAACCTGATCATGTATGCGCCCTCTGAGGCATGCCAAAGGAAGATGTTAATGCACAAATTCACTAAGTTTGAAGGTCATTGCTTGTGGAAATGGGGTTTTTTTTCTCTCTTTTATGGAAATTCATAAATATACCCTGCAGAGAGTGCAAAAGGGATAAGTTGCTGCACAAATGCAGTAAGTTCGAAGGCTGGTGATAACAACAATAATTTTTTATGGAAATGAAAAAAAATCAATAGCTCACATCTAGAGGTCGCCCTGAACACACATACCAAGTTTCAAAGTGATCCGATCACAAATGTGCCCTGAAGGGTGTGCCAAAGTGAAATATTGAAGTCTGACTAAACTAAGTTCAAAGGTCGTTACCAGCGGCAACATTTTTGACAGAAATGTTAGAAAATCGATAACTCCCATATAGATGTCACCCCACACATGCACACCATGCGGCAACTATGAAATGGAAGGAAATCGATATCTCCCATCTAGAGGTCGCCCCAAACAAGCATACCAGGTTTCAAAGTGATCCGGTCAAAAATGCGTACTGCAGGGTGTGCCAAAGGGAAATACTGATGCATAACTGCACTAAGTTCATCGAAGGTCATTGCCATCGGCAAGATTTTTGACGGAAATCAAAAAAAATCAATAGCTCCCATCTAGAGGTAACCCCAAATAAGCATACCAAGTTCCAAACCGATCTGATCATAAATGTGCCCTGTAGGGCATGCCAAAGGAATATATTGATGCCTGATGCAACTAAGTTCAAAGGTTGTTGCCAATGGCAACATTTTTTGACGGAAATGGAAGAAAATCAATAGCTTCCATCTAGAGGTCACTCCAAACAAGCATGCCAGATTTCAAAGCAATCCGATCATAAATGTGCTTGTAGGGTGTGCCAAAGGGAAATAATGAGGTCTGACTAAACTAAGTTCTAAGAATGTTGCTGCTGTAACATTTTTTTACGGAAATGGAAGAAAATCGATAGCTCCCATCCAGAGGTCACCCTAAACAAGCATTGTAAACTTTGTCAAGTTGAGCTAAAAATTAGTTCTTAATAATTTGTGGTCTGGCAGAGTTTTGGATGACAACATCGTGGAGAACTTGATACAAGGCCATGGGAAATGCATTATTTCTAAATTTGTCCTTTAAACAATTTTCTACAAAAATAAATTTACTGGTAAATGAAAAGACAATAGCCAGAGTTCATGATTTACCGCTCAACTTTTTCACAACCTTGAATAAAAACTTGCTGCCACAGTGAATAAACATGCCTAGTCCATTACAGGGGAGGCAGCTTAATTTTTATTATTTCTGAACTTTTTAGGATGTTATTACCAGTCAGTGTAACAGATTTCATGTTCATATCGTCATTATATGCAGTGTATTAAAAACTTTACCAGAGCAGTTTGTGACCATTTGAAATATAAAGTTATCTCGTGACTTGGCTGAAAATATTTACTGAAAATGTTGTTGAATGTGTATTAACAATTTCTAAAAAAGGATCTTAATTCCATAGGTGTGCCCCACTCTGAATTTCCAACTGTACCTTCCCTCTGGCTTCTGAACATCCAACTATTGATAAAACCATTTGCATTACCACAAGTGCTTTATTGCATGCCTGTGCTTTTATTTCATAAAATACACACTTTTTCTGCAAAAACGAACAATAAAATTTTTGTATTGTCCTTGAACAATACGGATCACATGCGTGGACCATTAAACTATTTATTTTTTTTATGAACCGATCTTTACGAAACTTCTTGGTTACCTTTGTTATCACTGTGGGATTCAAGATGGCCACTGGCGGCCATTTTTTACAAAATTAGGTGCAATCAGATTTTTGCGCAGAACTTCCATATGAAAGCACTGATTTGAATAATTTTCTGTGTGAATGTTTAGTACCTTGGGATACATCACATATAATACAGGTTTTTTTCTCGTGCATAAATTATGCCAATTAGACTAACTTTGATCTATTTAATGTTACTTTCAGCACTGTAACTGCAAATGCCAATACGGCTCAGGCTAGAGGCCGTATTTATGAACCGATCTTTACGAAACTTCTTGGGCACCTTTGTTATCACCTTGGGACGAGAACGAGTGTTTCTGGGTGCAGTCCGAAATTCAAGATGGCTGCACCAAAATTTGTGCACTCAGTTTTTTGTACAGAACTTTTGTATGAAAGTTCTGATTTGAATAAATTTCTGTATGAATGTTTAATAACATGGAATACATCACATATAATACAGGGTTTTTTTCTCGTGCAAAAATTATGCAAATTAGATGAACTTTGATTTATTCAGTGCTACTTATACACAGTAAGTGCACATGTCAATACGGCTCAGGTAGAGTCTGTATTTTAATACAATCTTCACGAAACTTCTTGGGCACCTTTGTTATCACCTTGGGATGAGAACGAGTGTTTCTGGGTGCAGTCCAAAATTCAAGATGGCTCCCAGTGGCCATTTTGTACCGAAATTAGGTCCAATCAGTTTTTTGTACACAACTTCTATACGGCTCAGGATAGAGGCCGTATTTATGAACCGATCTTTACGAAACTTCTTGGATACCTTTGTTATCACCGTGGAATGAGAACGAGTGTTTTTGGGTGCAGTCCAAAATTGAAGATGGCTGTCAGCAACCTTTTTGTACCAAAATTAGTGCAATCGGTTTTTTGTACAGAACATCTGTATGAAAGTTCTGATTTGAATAAATTTTTGTAGGAATATTTGGTAACATGGAATACATCACCTATAAAACAGTTTTTTTTCTCGTGCATAAATTATGCAAATTAGATGAACTTTGATTTGTTCAGTGCTACTTATACACAGTAGGTGCACATCTCAATACAGCTCAGACTAGAGTCTGTATTTATGAACTGATCTTCACAAAACTTCTTGGGGTACCTTTGTTATCACCTTGTGATAGGAACAAGTGTTTTTGGGTGCCTTTGTTATCACTGTGCTATGAGAACAAATATTTTTGGGTTCAGTCAGACCCACTCTGGGACTCAAAGATTTCTTTTCTAGTTTAGCATCAAACTGTCGCCCACCTTTACAATACTTTACCCACACATTTGTTACAGGCTACGGTCAGCATTCATGTACAGACCGTTACAATACTTTACATGTACCTTTGTTATCAGGTCATTACCTAGATGTTTGTCATTGCTGTGTCACATACTATACATGTACATGTCTTAAACAAGTTGAGCTGCAGTGTCATTGACACTTTCATTTAAAATGCCGGAAGACAAAATCTAGCGTGTTTTCTCCATAACCAAGGCTCTCTAGCACAATATAGCACAAAGAAAATTGTCGGTCACCCATTCAATTTGACATTCTCAGGTAGCACGTGCTATTTTGAAATCCGTAGCAAAATTGTATACGGTTGGGTGGACAACAACAACATGTCATTAAACTCTTTGCATGACTTCTTGTCCACAAACCTGCCTCATTAGAACTATCATATTTCATCCTTTATGCTATTTTTTCACATTTTTTTCTATTATACTTTCTTCTTTGACTCAGTATATAATACATCAAACAAAGTACATAAAATCATGGGGGGAAAGGTTATGGCCAAAAAGTAGAAGTGTGCAGCAGAATCTGGCATTCAGGGCTATAACTAAGAAAATAACCAAAAAAAACTTATTTTCTTTTCTATTCTTTTTTTTCTTTTTTTTTTTTTTTTTTGGGGGGGGGGGGGGTACATATTGCTCACATATTTGGCACGTACCTAATTGCTTTTATCAAAGAATTATTCACTACAATATACTTTCCATTAATAAAATACTGTATTTTAAACATACAATTTACACATCAGCTGGGTAGAGGTCTCCAACCATCTGGGTGCTTTCAATAGGTCATGGTCATAAAAATCATTTGTAATTAGTTACTCTCTCCTTGTATGTGGTATTCTATTCATATACTGAGTCAGGCATTTATTGCACTTTCTAAACTGTGTATATTTTTGCCAGACAAGCAAAAGATTTTGCTCAACTGATTGCTCCAAAACGTTGGTGTAATTTCATTTGACAAAAAAGGATGTCTACCCAACTTGGTATATCATATTTTCTTGCACAACCTCTGCCTGGCAAAACCCTTGACTTGTTTAGGAGATTGGGGTGGGGGGGGGGGGATATCAGACCCCAGAAAATTATATCCCTGCATGCACTGTTGGCTTAACCTGGCCTTACATGTGCTTTTATCATGGTAACCCTCAGAACGTAATATAGTTTACAATTTGGCAATGCAGACCATATTGTAAACTATATTACGTTTACAATATGGTCTGCATTGCCAAATTGTTTTAATCATAGTTTGGGTATTAACTCTTCACTTCTCTAATCTACCACATCAGCTCATGCAATGTACAAATTCAGCAGTTAAAAAAAATATTTCACTTGTCCAGCTTTTTCCATTGAGAGGATCACATGATATGGTTTTGTTGAAAGTTTTTGAAAAATTTGAAAAAATAGTATTTAAAAGAATAAATTATCATGTGCGTTTGGTAAAGGGTTGACCATTCACCAAACAAATTAACTATTCAACACCATATAATTTTTTTCAGGTTTTCTATCAAAAAACATTTTTTTCCTCTAGGAGTAATTTAGAATAGGCTCACCCTGTTTTGAGTCCGTCAGCTTTGAAAGAGAAAAAAAGACCGAAATGTAGAATTATTTAGAAATGAATATTAGAGAGTTTATTTGAGAATTGTATTTGGACAAAGGGTTAATGTTTTGTAACAGTTTTAGTTCTTGCTATATTACATTTTACATTGATAATAAGCCTAGACTTCATAATTAATCTTTACAGTTCTGTAATGTAATATACTTTAGAAGTTGCTCTTTTGAGTCCTGAATTCACACTTGTCCTACAAAGTGCTTAAAAGTGCTTCAAATTTAAAACTGAAATTCCAGCCCCTTCAAGGTGAATGAATTCAAACTTTTGTGGAAAAATCGTAAAAAGTCCTTGAAAAATATATTTAGGTAATTGCATGGCTCTTTTTAGTGACAATTCATACTTAATAGAGGGTCCAGTTTGTGCAGTTTTGCATCACAGTATGAATGATTTAATGCATACATGTAGAAAATAAGAGTAAAAAGGCAGAACACAACGAGGATGGCATACAGGCACAGGAATGAACTAAAGAGTTGGAGTTTTTTTTAAGTGTTTCAAGTGTGCTGTAGTCCCCCCATACTCTGAGTTGTGTTCTAAATTTATACCACAGTTACACTTCCAAGTGAATGAAACTGATATTTTTAACCCTTAAGGGCCTGGAGATTTTAATACATTTTTGCTATTCATTGAAAGTTTACCTCCTGTGGCTTTGCAGTTGTTTCTAGTCAAGTCTTGGCTGCCTATAGAGGCAGCCAAGATTTGATTAGAAGCAACTGACAAGGTACTTAGAAAAAATGTTGAGTTTACAATGCATGTTGGGGCACCTATTCCTTTACATTAAAAAAGTTATCAAAGTCAGAATTAGGCCTTTAAGGGTTAAAAGAAACGTACCACATTTTTGGTGGCCTGTTTACATTCTTGCTTCACGCTGTTTTGTGCCGGAAGCATGTCATTCATGTCATAGTGTTAATTAGATGCATAACAACCAATCATATGCATTCTTGCATGAAGTTGTTGCACAGAATTTACCTTAGTATACACAGACCTTGAAGCCATTCTAACAGTATGGTACTTTAGAGATTATCATAAGCTTGGTGAAAGAAATTCAATGATATGTTGTTCAGAGCCTCATAATATGTCTTGGCTTGCTTTGAAATAATGAAATTTTCAGCAACTGATATAGCAGTCATGAGAAACAACAGCAATTCACAAAAACTGCCATTCAGATGTCATTATTTTTTCAAATGCTTGCCTCCAAAATATATTTTATAACACCGTATTGGAATGTGCTCCATTGAAGAGTCAAAAGCTGTGCTTCAGAGGCAAAACATGAATATTTTCAGCTCTACATTAATTTTTTTCAGCAAGTATCACCCCTGTTAGTTAAGTTAGGGGAATAATAAGTTTTTTTTTTATCTCTTACAGACAGTATATCATGGTATACGAGAAGTCCTTCATTGAATAGAACCATTACTCCTCATGATGTTCATATCAACGTGGAAGGTAGTGTCAATAAATTTTATCATTTGGTAAGTTTTGTTAGTCTCTCATTCCTGCAAGTTGATAAGTACAAGTTATCGGACACTTAGTTCGAGGCCTCAGCAGCGGCTGAGAACTAAGGTGTCCAATTACCTACTTGTTGTTCAGCGTTTCATCTTGCTGACTGTACGTGACAAATTCACCTCCCACTTTTAGTTGTGCCGGGATTTATAGCCTGATGCAGAAATGTGTCTGATGGAGTTGTCGCGTTGCCAACTTGAGTACGTTCTTTGTCGATTTCACTTTTGTGCCATCACAGTGACAGTTGAGAATTTTGAGCAAGTCCCTCAATACGTACACAGATGCACTGGAAGTTATTGAATGAGTGAATCTGATAAGTTTTACAAACATTCGTAATTATGGCATTGAAGATTACGATCGACAACGCTACCGCCACAAGAAGTTTCACTATTTCGTCTGTGCAACAGTGCAACCGCAGTTTGAATACGGGAACTTCGATTTACATTTCAACATGAATATAGACCTTTAAACTTTCAGAACACAATTTCAAGCTGTAATGCTATTCTGCTGTTATTTTATTTCTTGTCTTTGCTTTCAATACAAATCATTTCCACCATTCCGTAAGTACCGTTTCTCGATTTTTATTCCATATACCTGTTCCCAAATAAGCTGCACGTTCACCAAGACGGGTCAATGTCAGCTGAAGCCATCACAGTGACAGATGAGAACTTTGACCGAGTCCCTCGATAAGTACATACGACTCACTGAGTTTTCATAGAGACGAATAACGGCGGTGTCGCTTTGATATAGAGTACGGTAACTTATTTATCGTATGCTTGGGAGGCTGCCAATTTCTTGAACTCAAAGTCTGTTGAACAACAACTACAGTCGTTGGTTTCTCATTTGATCTAGATTCCTTATTCATTTCACCTGAAACCATAATACAAGCATTATCTTAATCTTTTGTGTAATGTAAAATATCTAGCAGTGCTATTCACAAAAATAATGAAAATTAAATATTTTTTTCTTCAATTTTTCCCTCAAAAATATAGCTTATGGCCCCATGAGCGGTCATAAGCTATGTTTTTGAGTAAAGAAAATGAGTAATTTTAGGGAAACAAGAAATTTTGGTTCTAATGTCTTTAGCCTGTCATGTTACAATGTCCCCACTCCAATGAAAAGTCCTTGAATTTCCTTGAGAAGTGCTTGAATTTATTTCTTCCCCCTCCCCCCCCCCCCCCCCCCCCTTTCTTGAAAAGTACTTCGATTCAGTTTGCCTGTAACCTCTGATAACTGTCTCTGTCTGGTGTATAGATTGTAAACTACTTCATTTTAGAATGAAAGTATAAAATATTGGCTCTTTTATATCCATAGCTTTCAGCCAAAGGCCTTCATCAGTGGAAATGAACACAAAATATTGATTACATGCTTTCAGTGTGAGTTACACTTTTCAATGACAGTTCTAACGTTGAATCTATCTCGAACGTAAGTTGATTTTGACATCGACTTCAGGTTGAAATCTGCACCACTATAGTCCCGCTAGTTTTACATTGCACCCCCTACTCTATTAAGCCTGCAATTGAAGCCTTTCCCAAACTGCATCTCCAGCTTTCCAATCCAATGATCCTCCTTTACTAGTCGCAAACAGCGGCTCCCAGATAGGGTTTTCAATACCACTACACCTATATCCTTCACTGAGTGGCCATCACTATTAAAATGTGTATGCACTGGTTTGTCCGGATGGATTCTAGCGTCATGTTTGTGTTCACTGAACCTCTCCCTTAGTTGCTTACCCGTTTCACCTACATATACAGCAGCAAGGTCACATTTCCTACAATTTAAAGCATAAAACACATTCTTAATGCAACAACTAGTGTTCGACTTCACTTTGAAGCTCTAGAATTCCCTCGCAGAATTTATAGATTGTCGGATTGTAGTGTTACACATTTCGCATTCGTTGGCACATGAAGGAGGCGAAGATATTGCTTTTGCACTCTTTCTCTGCACCAATATATCTGCAAGATTGTTATCCTCCAATAAGAAATGAGTGGAGGGGATGGAAAAACCTTCATTGTTGCTGACTGGTACATTGATCTCATATGTTTCTTTGTTAAACATGAAAGATCCGAAAGTCCTTTCGAAAATGAGGTCACTAAATGTACCTGTTCAGTTCTTTGCTTTTTCTTTTCCTTATTTTCAATAATTCTAATCGATCGAGTTGGTCAACTTTAATAAGTTGCTTTTCTACGAATTTTCCATTATATCCATGTTTTTGAAGTTGAATCAGCGCGATGTTTTTTATAGTCTTTGCTGTGAAAGCAGATCCTCTTTATGCGAACACCCAGTCTATATTCAACAGATCTTTTCGTATCAGCGGGATAGTCAGAACTTTTTGACAGAGGGGCACGGTGGCATCTCATCAGATCACCGAAGTTAGTCCTCTGAATGATTGATTCTGACTCCCGCGTTGTGTCCTTGGGCAATGCACTTAACCCCGATTGTCCACATGGGGGCAAGATGACGCCTTGTTCTAAGGCGTACTGCACGTCGATGATGCGCATGTCTTCAACCAATCTAACCCTGCCTGTGCTGCAGTGTGGAGGTTCTTTCCGGGTACTCCGTCTTCCTCCACTCATAAAAACTGTCACGGTCATGATTAGCCATTGTGCATAAGAATGTGACCTTAAACACCAATAAATAATAATAATAATTTGACAGATATCGTCTTTTATCGCATTGTTTACGGTAAAGATCTGTAACGATAGTACCTTTCTCTATTTTCACGTAAGTGTCCAAAAACCTGATGCTTTTCTTGGCATATCTCAGTTCTACTTTAATGTTGGGGTGGATCGAGTTCGCATGTTCTCCAAACATTTTCTTCTAAATCACCTGTCCAGATACTGAAACCATCATTTATGTAGCACTTGTAGAAATGTGGTTTATTTTTGTATTCTAGAAGTGCCTCATCCCATTTCCACATGTACGCGCACGCGGAATTCTTGCCAATTCGTGATCCGATCGTAACACCCCCTGTCTGAATTTTATGGTTATCGCCCAGGGAAAAGTTATTGTCTAAAACAGTTCTTATCATTTCCAGAATGTTCTCCGTTGGAACAAGGGGGTCTTTCCATAGATTTAGCGCCTCTCTACAAGCGTCAATTCCCTCTCTCCTAGGCATCGATGGATACAGTTTGTACACGTTGAAACAAGCAGATAATTTATTTAGGAAATCCGTGGTATCTCTTATATTACTAAGCGATGTAGTTACATACTCTTGAAGTTCATGTTCGGCTACTTCCGCGATATTTTCTGTTGGGGTCCCAATTCCACTCACTATAGTAGGATAGGGTACATTATGTTTATATAGTTTTGGATTTCCTTTCAACTTCCCAGCAGATGGATATCTTGGCATCATGTATGCTTTGAGATCACTCAAGATTGCTCCTGCTTTATCCATTTTATTCACTAATTTGCGCACCTTCCTCTCGAGACAGAGATGCAGTTTTGGAAAGGCTTCAATGGCAGGCTTAATAGAGTGGGGGTGCATCGTAAAACTAGCGGGACTATAGGGGTGCAGATTTCAACGTGAAGTTGACGTCAAAATCAACTTACGTTCGAGATAGATTCAACGTAAGAACTGTCATTGCAAATTGTAACTCACATTGAAAGCATGTATTGGATATTTTGTGTTAATTTCCACCGATGAAGGCCTTTGTCCGAAAGCAATGGATATAAAAGAACCAATATTTTATACTTCAATTCTAATACTAATCAGTCCCTTCCTGGACCAGATAACCACTTCATTAGCTCCACTTTGGCAAAGCCAAATTTGTGCTTATGCCATGGCCAGTCGTCCGTCTGTCCGTCAACAATTCAATACGGCTCGGGCTAGAGACTGTATTTATGAACCGATCTTTACAAAACTTCTTGGGTACCTTTGTTATGACCGTGGGACGAGAACGAGTGTTTTTGGGTCCGATCCAAAATTCAAGTTGGCCGCTGACGGCCATTTTGTACAGACTTAGGTGAAATCAGATTTTTGCGCAGAACTTCCATATGAAAGCACTGATTTGAATAATTCTTTGAATGAATGTTTAGTACCATGGGATACATCACATATAATACGTTTTTTTTTTCTCATACGTAAATTATGCAAATTAGACTAACTTTGATGTATTTAGTGTTACTTTCAGCACTGCAAGTGCAAATGCCAATACGGCTCGGGCTAGAGGCCGTATTTATAAACCGATCTTTACGAAACTTCTTGGGTACCTTTGGTATCACCGTGGGACGAGAATGAGTGTTTTTGGGTGCGGTCTGAAATTCAAAATGGCCGATGGCAGCCATTTTGTACAAAATTAGGTGCAATCAGATTTTTGCACAGAACTTCCATATGAAAGCGCTGATTTGAAACATTTTTTGTGTGAATGTTTAGTACCATGGGATACATCACATATAATACGGGTTTTTTTCTCGTGCAGAAATTATGCAAATTAGATGAACTTTGATTTTTTTTTCAGTGCTACTTACACACAGTAAGTACACATGTCAATACGGCTCGGGCCAGAGGCTGTATTTATCAACCAATCTTCACGAAACTTCTTAGGTATCTCTGTTATCACCTTGGGACGAGAACAAGTGTTTCTGAGTGCGGTCCAAAATTCAAGATGGCTGCCAGTGGCCATTTTGTACCGAAATTAGGTCTAATCAGTTTTTTGTACGCAACTTCTATACGGCTCAGGCTAGAGTCCGTATTTATGAACTGATCTTTACGAAACTTCTTGGGTACTTTGTGGTTTGTTATCACCGTGGGATGAGAACAAGTGTTTTTGGGTGTGGTCCAAAATTCAAGATGGCCACCAGCAGCCATTTTGTCCCAAAATTAGTGAATTCAGTCTTTTGTACAGAACTTCTGTATGAAAGTTCTGATTTGAATAAATTTTTGTATGAATGTTTAGTAAAATGGGATACATCACTTACATTACGGGTTTTTTTCTCGTGCAGAAATTATGCAAATTAGATGAATTTTGATTTATTTAGTGCTACTTATACACTGTAAGTGCACATGTCAATATGGCTCGAGCTAGAGGCTGTATTTGTCAACCGATCTTCACGAAACTTCTTGGGTACCTTTGTTATCACCTTGGGACGAGAACGAGTGTTTCTGAGTGCGGTTCAAGATTCAAGATGGCTGCCAGTGGCCATTTCGTACCGAAATTAGGTCCAATCAGTTTTTTGTCACAACTTCTATACAGCTTGTATTTATGAACTGATCTTCACGAAACTTCTTGGGTTCCTTTGTTTTCACCTTGGGACAGGAATGAGTGTGTTTTGGGGTGCCTTTGTTATCACTGTGCTATGAGAACAAATATTTTGGGGTTCAGTCAGACCCACTCTGGGACTCAAAGATTTCTTTTCTAGTTTAGCATCTGACTGTCACCCACCTTTACAATACTTTACATATACATTTGTTACAGGCTACGGTCAGTATTTATGTACAGACCATTACAATAATTTATATGTACCTTTGTTATCAGGTCATTACCTAGATGTTTGTCATTGCTGTGTCACATACTATACATGTACATGTCTTGACAAGTTGAGCTACAGTGTCATTGACACTTTCATTTTATTTTATGATCTGATAATATGCTGTGATGCAATACACTGTTGGACAGGTCATAGAGAGCCTTTCCAACGGTATGTTTTATACATCACAGCATTTTATCGTCATGTCATCATAAGTAGTTCTTTTCATCATTACAAAGTAGATTATGATTTTGGAAGAGGTAACAAATTAACAAAATGGCAATTCGAGAAAAGATATTTCCTGAATATCTAGGAATGTAGGTAATCGAAAAATTTGTCATCTCATTTCCTTTTAGGCAAGGGCAGGCAAATCAAATGATCGGCCACTCAATTTTTACAACCCTGATAGTCTTTGAAAATAATTGACAAATAGTGCTTGAATTTTATTCTCTGATGTCAGAGAGAACCTAGCATTTGGTAAAGGATTAAATATCGCAAATGAAATTTGCTCATATATGTATCACCAGAGTCTCCTCTTTTCACATTGTCCCTCAACAGGAGTTTTTTTGTCCTCTATTGAATTGATTGTGTGTGCTTAATATTTTGCTCACCCGACTAAAGGTGATGTTTCAGTCTTTGCCTCCCAAACCTTTAGACTGAGTCCAGTAATAATTTATGTTGATGATGCTTGATTGGGCCTTTTTAGCTCAGCCTTTTTATCTTAAGTGATCACATTCTGTCAGTCTGTCAGCTATTCGGCATGAAGATTACATTATCGCCTTCTCATAAACCACTGGGCTGAATTGTACCAAATTTATTATCTGCATGTTCCTTATCATATATCAATTCAAGTTTGGTCAAATAAAGTTGCCATGCCCACAAGGGGCTTCACAAAAGGCATAATTCCGTTAGCACCCCCAAAATTAAAAAGTCTTCTTCTCCAGAACTACCTATCAGAATCTTTTGATACTTGGTATCCAACATCCTTAGGAGGGTTAGATTCTGGTTTGTCTGAAACTAGTCCCTGGGTTCATGTATGTGCTCCCAATGGGAACCTGAATTTTAACTTGGTGCAATGTGAGAAAATATATTTAAAAATCTTATTCAGATCTACCATTCAAAATCTCTTGGTATTTGATATACTGCATCCTTAGAGGGGGTGGGGGGGTTGTTGCTTGAAGTTTGTTCAAATCAAGTCTCTGGAATCATATTTGGTCTCCTTGTGGGAGCCAGAATTTTAACTTGGTTTAATAATATATGAGGAACATTCTTTAAAAAACTTCTTCAGATTGCTTAGTCAGAATTTTTCGGTGGGGTGAAATTCAAGTTTGTTCAAATCAAGACCCAGGGTTCATATTTGGGATCCCTAATGGAACCTGAATTTTAACTAGGTCAAATGTGACCAAATTTTTTTTCAAATTTTTGTCAGAACCACCACTCAGAATCTTTTGATGATTGGTATAGAGCATCCTTAGAGGGGTCAGATTCAAGTTTATTCAAATCAGGTCCCTGGGATCATATTTGGGAACACTATGGGAACTTGAATATAGTGCAATATGAGGAGTATTATTTAAAAATCATCTTCAGATCTACTAGTCAGTACCTTTTGATATTTGTTATGCAGCATCTTTAGGAGGTTCAGATTCAAGTTTGTTCAAATCAAGTCCCTGTGTTCATAATTGGACTCCCTATAGGAACACAAATTTTAACTTAATGCAATATGAGGAAATTTATTTTGAAAATCTTCTTCAGATCTTCCAGTCAACATCTCTTGATATTTGGTATACTTCATCTTTGGGGAGGGGGTGGAGAGTTCAAATGAAGTTGAAGTCCCTGGAGATTTGTTGGCTTCCCTATGGGTTCATTTGAGAAGAGTCTTTTGGTCCAAATGTTTGGATTTTTTGCTTGAGAACAAGATTTGGAGGAGTTTTCAGAGATATGAGGGAAAAAAACCCTTTCACCCTGTTGGGTGTGTGGGGGGGGGGGGAGTGGATGGGATCGATTGAGTGTTTTTAGCTCACCTGACTTTCAGTCAGGAGAGCTATAGTGATCACTCACCATCCGTCGTCATGTCGTCCGTGAACATGGTGTTTGCGTCTTCTCCTCCCAAACCGCTGAACCAATTTAATTGATATTTGAGATAATAGTTTGTTATGACATCGCAATTTGATTTTGTTCAAATCAAGTTGCCTCGCCCCTCGGTAGGGCCACGCCCAAACAGTGTGCTTAAATCTTAAAAAATCTTCTCATGAACCAGCAGTAGCAGAGACTTGATATTTGGTGTGCAGCTTCCTTTTAGGCTCAGATTTGTTCAAGAGAAGTTTGAGGAACTATATTTGCCTTCGTTATAGGAGGGGCAAGAATTTTTGCCCTGCCCAAAATTTCTATTTTCCAAACCGAGAGGCAGATTTGAACCAAATTTGATATGAGGGCTTATTGGGTCATAAGTACTTTATTTTTGCCCAAATTGTTTTTTCCCATCGCCCCATGGGAACCGCAGGAGCTAAAAATAGAAACAAATTAAAACGCCCATATCTCCAAAACTACACGGCACTGAGAATTCTTATTTGGTGTGAAGCTTCCTTAGGACCAACAGAATGGAATGGTAAAAAAAATTGCTATCGGTTTTATCATGGGGGTACTTTTTGGGACTTTGAAAAAGTGCTTAGTCAGCATTTTTAGCTCAACTTTGGCAAAGCCAAATTTGAGATATTGTCATGGCCCGTCGTCTGTCCGTCCGTCTGCTCGGGCTAGAGGCTGTATTTATGAACCGATCTTTACTAAACTTCTTGGGTACCTTTGTTATCACCGTGGGACGAGAACGAGTGTTTTGGGGTCCAGTCCGAAATTCAAGATGGCCACTGGCAGGCATTTTGTACAAAATTAGGCACAATCAGATTTTTGCCCAGAACTTCCATATGAAAGCTCTGATATGAATAATTTTTAGCTCAACTTTAGCGAAGCCAAATTTGAGGTATTGTCATGGCCTGTCTGTCCATCCGTCGCGTCGTCAACACAGCTCGGGCTAGAGGCCGTACATATGAAAGTGCTAATTTAAATACTTTTTTGTGTGAATGTTTAGTACCATGGGATACATCACATATAATACAGGTTTTTTCTTGTGCATAAATTATGCCAATTAGACTAACTTTGATCTATTTAATGTTACTTTCAGCATTGTTACTGCAAATGCCAATATGGCTCGGGCAAGAGGCCGTATTTATGAACCGATCTTTACGAAACTTCTTTGGTATCTTTGTTATCACCGTGGGACGAGAATGAGTGTTTTGGGGTCCGTTCCAAAATTCAAGATAGCCACCAGCAGCCATTTTGTACAAAATTTTGTGCAATCAGTTTTTGCTCAGAACTTCTATATGAAAGCTCTGATTTGAATAAGTTTTTGTGTGAATGTTTACTAACATGGGATGCATCACATATAATACTTATGTCCTATTCTTTAGACCATTGCAGTCACCTTGTAATTGATTTACTATGGTTGACGTGGTCACAACAAAACTTTTTTTTTGAAAAAACGGGAGTATTATGTTATGGCATTGTCCGTCTGTCTTGTCTGTCCATCCATCTGTCCGTCCATCCATCCGTCCATCCGTCCGTAAACAATTTTTGTGTCGCCTACGCCTCCAAAAGTTTACATGCTACATTGTTCAAACTTTGCACACATGTTGAGCAGTAATTGCCATTGTGCATGTGACAAGTGCAGGTAAATCCATTTTGTATTTCCAGAGTTATGCCCCTTTTTGGACTTAAACATTACAGTATTGTGTCGTCTACTCCATCAACATTTTACATGCTATATTGTTCAAACTTTGCACGCATGGTGATCACCAATTGCCATAACGCATGTAACAAGACCAGGTACCTCCATTTTGTATTTCCAGAGTTATGCCCCTTTTTGTACTTCAACATTACAAAACATTACAGTATTGTGTCGCCTTCTCCTTCAACATTTTACATGCTATATTGTTCAAACTTTGCACACATGGTGATCACCACAGGTGTATGTTGCCCCGCTAGGCGGTGCTCTTGTCCTCTTATTCATTGTTGTTGACTTGGTCACAACAAATACTGATTCCTGTCATATTCATTATTGTTGACCTGGTCACAGCAAATACTAATTCCTGTCATATTCAAAGTTGCGCTACAGTGTCATTGACACTTTCATTTAACACTGGGTAATGGGGAAAAACATTTAAGACTACTCTCCTCCCAAACCACTGCTCCAAAAGCTTTCAAATTTCACATATAACATCTTTGGAAGATTGTTTCACATGTTTATTGAAATCAAATCCCTGGGTCCATATTTGGGCTCTCTATGGGAGCCCAAGTGTTTAAATTAGTGCAGTATGAGAAATATTCTTTAAAAATCTTCTTCAGATTTACTAATCAGAATCTTTTGATATTTGGTATGCAGCATGCTTAGGGGGGTGAGATTCAAGTTTGTTCAAGCCAAGTCCCTGGGTTCATATTTGGGCTCACTGTTGGAGCCCAAATTATAACTTAGTTCAAAATGAGGAATTTTCTTTAAAAGTCTTCTTCTTCAGATCCAGCAGTCGGAATGTTTTGATATTTGGTATGCATCTTGGTATAGGTCTGATTCAAGTTTGTTCAAACCGAGTCCCTCAACCAATATTGGGGCTCACTATGGGGGCGTGAATTTTTACTTAGTGCAATTTAAGAAAAATTCTTTAAAAATCTTCTTCTCCAGAACCAATGGGCAGAATCTTTTGATATTTGGTATGCAGCATCTTGGTATGGGTCTGATTCAAGTTTGTTCAAATCGAGTCCCTTGATCAATATTGGGGCTCCCTATAGGGGCATGAATTTTTCCTTAGTGCAATTTAAGGAAAAATCTTCTTCTCCAGAACCAGTGGGCAGAATCTTGTGATATTTGGTATACAGCATCTTGGTATGGGTCTGATTCAAGTTTGTTCAAATGGAGTCCCTTGATCAATTTTGGGGCTCACTACGGGGACCTGAATTTTTACTTAGTGCAATTTAAGAGAAAAAAAATTAAAAATCTTCTTCTCCAGAACCAATGGGCAGGATCTTTTGATATTTGGTATACAGCATCTTGGTATGGGTCTGATTCAAGTTTGTTCAAATTGAGTCCCTCGATCAATATTGGGGCTCACTAAAGGGTTGTGAATTTTTACTTAGTGCAATTTAAGAAAATTTCTTTAAAAATCTTCTTTTCCGGAACCGATGGGCAGAATCTTTTGATATTTGGTTTACAGCATCTTGGTATGGGTCTGAGTCAAGTTTGTTCAAATTTAATCCCCCGTTCAATATTGGGGATCACTATGGGGGTGTGAATTTTTACTTAGTGCAATTTAAGAAAAAAATCTTTTAAAATCTTCTTCACCAGAACCAGTGGGCAGAATCTTTTGATATTTGGTATGCAGCATCTTGGTATGGGTTGGATTCACGTTTGTTCAAATTGAGTCTTTTGATCAATATTGGGGCTCACTATGGGGGCGTGAATGTTTACTTTGTGCAATTCAAGGAAAATTCTTTAAAAATCTTCTTCAGAACCATCATGCAGAATCTTTTGATATTTGATCAGCAGCATTGTCCCATTCAGTCCTGTTGATGTTTTAGTTCCACAGAGAGTATAGATTTACTCTGTAGAACCTTAAGAATAGCTTTTGATAAAATTTGTGTTTTAACAGTATGGAACATTCGGTGAGCGCCTAAGGCCCCCTGGGGCCTCTTGTCTTAAAAAATCTTCTTCAGATCCAGCAGTCGGAATGTTTTGATATTTGGTATGCAGCATCCTTAGGGGGGTGAGATTCAAGTTTGTTGAAGCCAAATCCTTGGGTTGATATTTGGGCTCCCTGTGGCAGCCCGAATTATAACTTAGTTCAATATGAGGAATATTCTTCAAAAATCTTCTTCGCATCCACCAGTCAAAATCTTTTAATATTTGGTATACAGCATTCCACTGGAGGTGAGATTCAAGTTTGTTCAAGCCAAGTCCCTGGGTTCATATTTGGGCTCCCTGTGGAAGTCCAAATTATTACTTAGTTCATTATGAGGAATATTCTTTAAAAATCTTTTTTTTTAGGTCCACTGGTCAGAATCTTTGGATATTTGGTAGAAGTTTTTCTTAGGAGGGGCAGATGCAACTTCTTGAAATCAATTCCCTGGCTTGATATTTAGGCTACCATGTCAGGTGAGCACCCTCAGGCCCCCATTGGACTTTGTTTAGTTCACCTGATTGAAAGTCAGGGTGAGCTATTCTGTTCACTTTTTGTCTGTCATCCATCGTCCATCGTGAAGGTGGTTTTGGGGTCTTTTTCTCTCAAACAACTGGCCACATTTTAATGAAATTTTACGAGTAGTGGTTATATAGGGGCATTTGGGTTTTTCTTCAAATTCGGTTTCTGCTCATATTGAGGAGGGGGTGGGGCCAAAATGCCTCAATTTTTAGCTCACCGAAGGGAGCTAAACTTATCACTTGCTGTCCATAGTCGTCGTCCGGCCGGTGTCGTGAACATTTTTCAAACGACTTCTCCTCTGAAACTGCTAGGTCGATTTGCTCGAAACTTGGTATGGATGTTCATTACGATATGTCAATTCAAGTTTGTTCAAATGAAATGGACATGCCCACTTGGGGCTCCATAGGGGGAATAACTCTGATAGCTCCCTATGTATATTAGAGAAATTACTAAAAAATCTTCTCCTGCACAAGTGGGCAGAATCATTAGATATTTGGTATACAGCATTATGGGGTGGATCTGATTCAAGTTTGTTCAAATCGGCCCCCCTGGTTTCATATTTGGGCTGACTATAGAAGCCCAAATTTGAACTTAGTGCATTTCAGGCAAATTTCTTAAAAAATCATCTTCTCCATATCCAGCAGGAAGACTCTTTTGATATTTGGTATGCAACATTGTGGGGTGGATCTGGTTCAAGTTTGTTCAAATTGGCCACCTGGATTCATATTTGGGCTCAGTATAGGGGCCCAAATTTGAACTTAGTGCATTTCAGGCAAATTTCTTTAAAAATCTTCTTCTCAAGATTCAGCAGGCAGAATCTTTTGATACTGGGTGTGCAGCATGCTTAGGGGGGTGAGATTCAAGTTGTTTAAGCCAAGTCCCTGGGTCCATATTTGGGCTCCCTGTGGGAGCCCAAATTATAACTTAGTCAATATGAGGAATTTTTCTTTTAAAATCTTCTTCTTCAGATTCAGCAGTCGGAATGTTTTGATATTTGGCATGCAGCATCCTTAGGGGGTGAGATTCAAGTTTTTTCAAGCCAAGTCCCTGGGTTCATATTTGGGCTCACTGTGGGAGCCCAAATGATAACTTAGTTCAAAATGAGGAATTTTCTTTAAAAATCTTCTTCAGATCCAGCAGGTGAATGCTTTTGATATTTGGTATGCAGCATCCTTAGGGGAGTAAGATTCAAGTTTGTTCAAGCCATGTCCCTAGTTCCATAAAATTTGTCTCTTATGACTTCCTTTGTAGTGTTCATGAACCATGTCAAACTGAATGTGACCCCAAATACTTCTTTGAACCACTTTGGCCGGTGAGCGATTGAGGCTCCTTGGGGCCTCTTGTTTTAAAAATCTTCTCATGAACCAGCAGTAGCAGAGACTTGATATGTGGTATATAGCTTCCTTTTGTGGTGTAGACTCAAGTTTGTTCAAGAGAAGTTCGAGGGGCAATATTTGTCATCGTTACGGTGGGACAAGAATTTTTGCCCCCGCCCAAAATTTCTATTTTCCAAACCGAAAGGCCGATTTGAACCAAATTTGATGGGAAGTATTAATGGATCATAAGTACTTGATTTATGCCAATTTTTTTGTTCAAAATGCCCGTGGGAACCACACAAGCTGAAAATAGAAAACATTTCAAACACCCATATCTCCAAAACTACACAGTTCTGAGAATTCTTATTTGGTTTGATTCACGTTTGTTCAAACTAAGTCTCTGGGTACATATTTGGGCTCCCTGTGGGAGCCCAAATTATAACTTAGTTCAGTATGAGGAATTTTCTTTAAAAATCTTCTTGTTCAGATCCAGAAGTCGGAATGTTTTAATATTTGGTGTACAGCATCCTTAGGGAGGTGTGATTCAAATTTGTTCAAGCCAAGTCTCTCAGTCCATATTTGGGCTACCTGTGGGCAACCGAATTGTAACATAGTTCAATATGAGGAACATTCTTTAAAAATCTTCTTCACATTCACCACTAAGAATCTTTTGATATTTGGTGAACTGTATTGTCAGGGAGGTGAGATTCAAATTTGTTAAAGCCAAGTGCCTGGGTTCATATTTGGGCTCCCTATGGGAGCCCGAATTATAACTTAGTTCTTTTTTTTTCTTCTTTTTTTTTACCTGCGTCGCCAGAGGCAGAGCAGGTCTAGTAACCGCTCGACTCCGTCCGTCAGTCCGTCTGTCCGTCCGTCAGTCCATCCGAAACACTTCTTCCGTCAAAGTTTTCTTGGCTTCTATGAAAGGGAATGATTTTATATTTGGTCTGCTGCTTCATTATGATGAGTTGTATCGTGTATCTAATTTTCAGACCTGCTGTGCAGCCACTTCCTGTTTGCCGATACTTTGAAATTTTACTCTACCCACTGAACATTGAAACTTTCCGTCAAGGTTTTCTCGGCTTCTATGCAAAGGATTGATTTTATATTTGGTCTGCTGCTTCATGATGATGAGTTGTATCGTGTAAGCAATTTTCAGATCTGCCGTGCAGCCACTTCCTGTTTGCCGATACTTTGAAATTTTACTCTACCCACTGAACATTGAAATTTTCCATCAAGGTTTTCTCGGCTTTTATGCAAGGGATTGATTTTATATTTGGTCTGCTGCGTCATAATGATGAGTTGTATCGTGTAAACAATTTTCAGATCTGCCGTGGAGCCACTTCCTGTTTGCCGATACTTTGAAATTTTACTGTACCCACTGAACATTGAAATTTTTCGTCAAACTTTTCTCGGCTTCTATGCAAGGGATTGATTTTATATTTCATCTGGAGCCTGATAATGATCAGTTGTATCGCGTATGCAATTTTCAGATCTGCTGTGCAGCCACTTCCTGTTTGTCGATTCAATTGCATGCAGCGACGCAAGTCCAGACCCGGTATTGGTCTTGGCTTGTTTAAATTTTAGATCCACCGGACAGAATCTTTTGATATTTGGTATATGTTTTTTTTAATGGGGCAGATGCAAGTTTGTGCAAATCAGGACCCTCGGTTGATAATTGTCAGTGTCAGGTGAGCGCTCTCAGGCTCTTTGGGGCCTCTTGTTTTTTTTTCTCCTTTTGATTCAAAAATGGGTTTGTGTGATTTTATGTTAAAAAAAAAAACAACGCCCAACAGACCTTTCTCTCCCCCACCCCCTACCTCCACTTTCTTTAGATTAACTATATTAATATAAGGCTGCTGAATGTGACCTTAAATCCTGTTTCAATGAAATTTATTGTGAGCGATTAAGGCTTCCTGGGGGCTTCTTGTTTCTTTTTTCCATTTCTGTTTAATTTATATGAGGCTGTTTTATCAATCTGGAGCAGATAATATGAGGACAGTAGAAATTAATTATGAACAATAAAATATTAAGATATGCTTATTAAGAATGCCTCTATTGGTTTTAAAAGATGCTTTTTTAAATACACTTCATCTTTTTTTCTGTTTGCAGGTGCGACCACATGAAGACAATACACCAAAGCAGAGGGACAGAGATAGCAAAATGGTGTCCGAAATATATCTCACTCGTCTTTTAGCTACAAAGGTAAAAAAGGCTTCATTGATTATCACATTCAGGATCTTTGTCATGGAAAAGTCTTGAATAATCCAGGACTTCTACATGATCCAGATATTGGAAAAGTTACTTGAAATCCTGGAAGAGTTAAAGGGCAATTAAATAACATATATTTATTTACTTGATTTAATTACTGATTGATGTTCTCTAACTCAAATTATCGATTCAAAACCCATGTGGATATGCAGGTCAAAACAAAAGCAGGTCCCATTTTGTACACAGAGATTGAGATTCCTTTTTTTGTGGGGTGGAAAGCAATGACTGAAAATACATTCATAACGGCTGTATTTTCAAATAGCTTCTAACACTGCAATTCACTCAATTTCGTAGATTCGTATTCATGTGTCTAATGCCGGAAAATCCCAAATTAAAAAATAAAATGTTTCACAAATGATGACCAATCCCAGAAGTCCATTCACAAAATGGCCATACACTATTTTTAAAGTGTTTACATAAATGAGTAACTTGCACAACAGATTGAAGTTATACTCCGACTCCAAAAACAATTGGCTGATGAGTGTATTCTATGTTCATTTGTTATCGTCTACTTTGTTTGGACAGTGATTAAAGAAGAATTGGGTAACTAGATTGTTTACAAATGAACTGACAGTGATATCAGATGATGCAACAGCAATTCATAGTACTGGTGGGGTGTTGTCAGTGTAACTTGTACTGGGAGTGGGATATTATAAATGTTGAATAATCGAGAAATCATGTCAACACTACTGCCAATCATTGTGACGACTTATTAAGCTTGTTACCACTTGTATTAATCATTGTGGCAACTTATTAAGCTTGTTACCACTTGTATTAGGTTGTGAATCAAATGTAAATATGAACAATTTTGATCCTGTGGTGTTCCATGTAACCATTGGCACAAACCGATGTTCAAACACTTCTCCCGATGGTCAATCGATGGCTTAAAATCAGCTGATGTCAGATGCAATTGCTGAACATAGGTTAATCACTATTATTTATTATCTATTTGATCTCAATACATCCAGTACATTGGAGCCCACTTAATTGGATATCTCTTAACTGAATAACCCTGTCAGTTGAATATAATTTTCCAACACAAAACCTTTACCATACCTCCGGTACAAATTTGACCTGTTAATTGAATATAGGTTATAGAGTAAACTCCTGTTAATTGAATAAAAAATCTTGCAACCTGTCGAGAAATTACCCTGACTCTCTCCCCTGTTTTCCTTTGTGTAAAGACCTTTATGTACCTATATCCAATACAGGCAT
This sequence comes from Pictodentalium vernedei, assembly GCA_031216915.1. Classification (NCBI taxonomy): domain Eukaryota; kingdom Metazoa; phylum Mollusca; class Scaphopoda; order Dentaliida; family Dentaliidae; genus Pictodentalium; species Pictodentalium vernedei. The sequence goes on along the minus strand of CM062296.1, from coordinate 513,257,258 downwards.
TTAATCTGTTGTATCTTGTTTGACAGAGCTCATGGAGCTCTGTCAATTAAGATATAATAGAATAAATGCTAAGTTTATCTCCAGAATACAGGGAAATGACACAATCCCTGTTGAATACTCATGTTAATTGAATAATTTTCATCGGCAAAGTGGCTATCCAATTAACAGGGTTCCACTGCACTGGCATTTAATCTGTTATATCTTGTTTTACAGAACTATATGAGCTCTGTCAAACAAGATATAATATAATAAATGCTCAATTTTTCTCCACAATACAGGAAAGGGACCAAATCCCTGTTCACTGAATACTCCTATTAATGGCTATTAAATTAACAGGTTTCCACAGTATGGTGGTGAGTCACTCATGCAAGTTCAGTTTACTGCTTGAAGGGCCAGTGTGTATTACCTTCACTGTAATAAGGTATTGACCCTGGGTGCTAGTTTGACCTGTACAGATTTTCTTTTTTGTCCATAGGGTACATTACAACAGTATGCAGATGACTTGTTTGAGAGAATATTCAGTACAGCACATAGGGGCACAGCTTTACCTCTTGCGATAAAATACATGTTTGATTTTCTTGATGATCAGGCTCTAGAACACAACATACAAGATCCTGAAGTTGTTCATACATGGAAATCTAACAGGTACAGTATTGATTTCTTTCTATTTGAAAACCTCTGGAAATGAAGAAGTAGTGCCTATGTGCTACTCAAGATATTTACTCTAACAAAGTACACATTGTTTTTTTTATTGGGTGGCCAAGATGTCTTTCTAGCACTGTTCTCACAATAATAGGGTCCTGCGAATCACCCATGTTCGCTTCGAATAGAATCTCATATTGAATCAGGTCTTTGATTCAAATCTGAATCAAAACCTTGAATCAAATCAGGGGCATCTTGAAGATGACCGACTGGGGAAGGGGTGTGCTGTAAACCTGATTTGTTCCAACAGTGATGGCACAAGTCCCAATTGATAAAATATTCCAGCTACAAAGGTAAAAAAGGCTTTATTTGATAATTAAATTCAGTTGTTTAACAGCATCTGTGTCATGGAGAAGTCTTGAATAATCCAGGACTTTTCATGATCCAGATTAGTGATGAGCCGATATGGGTGTTATCGGTATTGCCGATATCCGATATTTCAATTCAATATCGGACCGATACCGATATTAGTTTTTGTGGCGACACAAGCTTGTGTATAAATATGATGACATTCAGAGAGGACTAACGAGACATGGGGTTGTTCAGCAGTCAGCGTGACTCGACACGCGTCCCGGGTGGATCTCAACGTAACATACATCTGTGATGTATCAAATTCAATATCATTTCTGAACCGACCCACCAGTGAGCCCAGGCATGTGAAAAAAATGGGGGTGGGCTTATCCATGAATGAGACTGAATGTAAAATGAAAACTTGACATAATGTTTTATGTGTTTGTGTTATTCATTTTTTCCATCGGAATCATCAATCAATCATTCGAAAATACATTTCAGCAGAAAAACATCAACAAAATCAGCACGAAATATCAACAAAACATCAATGTTAACAAATGAGGTCAAAAACGCACGTGGTCAATTTGTTTTAACCTAAAACATGTTCGTTCAGTCATTACATTTCCATTTTGAAGTGTGTTTAATACTGTTTATTAAAAAGTATTTGAACTGTGTTTTGTATTACTCACGCAAGAGAAGGTGCCCCAGTATTCAAAACTCCCATCCATTGTGAAAAAAACAAACGAAATAATCCATTCACGTGTGAGCATTTACATGTACATGCATTGGTGGAACACTTCTCGGTGAATTCTGTTGCGTTCACTTTCTCCAAGTGCAAGATTAACAGGGGGCAGTTTGCAGCCAACATTGTTGGCACCGGATAACTATCTGCACTATCCATTTCCCAGTTATTGACGTATCGACACTGAACATAGCTGTTATTACCAGAGAAGAAGAACATTGGCAGGGTGTGTGGTGGGGGGGGGGGGGAGGGGGGGGGGGGGTCGGACAGGCAGGCAGGCCTATCTGTACAGGCCAATATGTTGCAAGATAATCACAAAGAATTTCCTCACATTTTTTCATCATTGATTCTTTCAAAAAGCATCAGTGATGGAAAATCCGGAGCAAATTTCCTTGTGGTATCATGCAACGTATTTGTATTTTCACTGGTAGTGAATTGACCAATTGTTGGGGATGTTTTGACCAACTCTTGGGGACGTGTTGGTTCGGGGACGTTTTGACCAGCACCCGTAGTGGTAATGCCATAGTGGTACTGTATTTACCAAAAAATAAAAAATCATGAATCTTTGTCACTTGTCCGTGATCTGCTGTCTGTAGAGTGTAGAAGTGGGGGGGAGGGGGTTACTGAATTCTGCAATGCATTGATCAACACTCGTGGGCACGTTTCATAAATAAAAAATCTATATTTAAACTGACCGCCCTGATGTACATAATGTGTCCCCATTGTTGTAAACAATATGGCTTTGGCTTTCCCTTGTTTTGTTTTCAAAACAGCCTTTCATGTAGCATGGATCAAACTGGATATTACAACTCAGGGTATTAATTCATATTTATTTTGGAGTAGCTATTTTTGCAGAGATCACATCAGGTAATTTCTCATCTCATTTTCTAAAGTAATAACATGAACAATTTGGGTCACTGAACACGTTGTCATTAATAATTTAAGAACTGGGAATTTCCCATTTGTCTTCAACATAAAGTTGATAAACACGAGGGCTGACAATAATAAATAACACGAAAGTATAATTGGTAATTTTTTTTTTTAGCTGAAAATGTGAAAAGATTGACAAAAAAACAACTCCAAAACACATTCACATAATTTTATTTTGATTGAACAATTGAAATTTTCGTGCACATTTTCGTGATGCCCTGTGTGTTGAAGAATGCTTCACCAGTACCGATAGTCGAAACTTTAATTCAAGAGAAATATGGGGTGGGCTTATTTTGGGTGATACCCCAAAAATACGTTTTCTAAAAAGTCCTAATCTGAGTAATTAGTGCTACTTAGTTGAGATTATCAGCGATTTGCCTGAGAACTTGATTTGGAAAAAAAAGACATATCGGCTGCCAATATCGGCAGAATTGGTATTTTTTGCCGATACCGATAACCGGCCGATAAGCCATTTATCGGCCGATACCGATAACCCGTACCGATAATCGGCTCATCACTAATTCATATACTGGAAAAGTTACTTGAAATCCTGGAAGAGTCATGTAATTTAATCTTACAAAAGTGTGTGATCCTCCTGTTTACCATACCTTCGGTATAAATTTGACCTGTTAATGGCATACAGGTTATTGATGTAGTTGGAATATTACCCAGTAAGGATTTTAATTCAAACACAGAAATGAGTGTAAGAATCATTGTTTCTAGGTACTGCACAGGGCCAGCTGCTAGCAACAACTCATCGTTGATATTGCTTGGAAACTTAACTTTTTTGTTTCAACAGTAATAGTGTCTAGTGGCTGGTGGCATGGGTACAGACGTTTCTGTTTAGATAGTGGTAGTGGAAACTACACCCAGTCTTTTATTTTCAATATTATTTGTGTACAATTTTCACCAGAACTATATGTATTGTGAGATGATGAAAGATGACTGATTCCAAGCTATATTCCAGTGAAAAGATTCAAATGGAAACGAATTGTGCAGCCGATTCGAGTCGAAACTAATTGCAACTTCAGATTCAAAATCAAATCAAATCTCAAAGCTTTGCTGGGCTCAACACAATATATTTTTAGCTGAAGATGGAAATGTATAAAATTCTTAAGCAAGAGTTAGAATTTTGATTTATGTAGGCTACCGGTAATTGTCTTGATGGTTTGATGTTTCAGGTCCATTTTATTACCAGTCTTCTGTTTTCCTCAAACTTGGTTCCATTTAATTTTGAACCAACTTCTACATTTGCTTTATTGGAAACATTTGTAGTAACTTTTTTCACCACAGTCAGTATGTATTAATTACCACCTAATGTAAAAGGGATAAAATTGAAATTGAGTTCATAGAATTGTCCTATGACATCAGGATCGTTGAATTTCTAAGTAGTAATTATACCCCCACTTCAAAGAAGTAGGAGCTCTAAGAATCTGACTTGAGGAACTCATTTAGTCTTTGAAAAAAAATTAATTATACTTTATTTTAATCCTCTGCACACTGATGTCGAAGCAATTCCAGGTTGCATTATGGGCAAAACTTGCGGCTTGAAATTTGGTATTTGATATCATTGTAGAGAGTGTAAGCCCTTCTCTTAATGAACCATCCACATCTGCCCTTGTAATTTACAATTACACATTTGAAAAAAAATTTCAACAAAATCATATGTGACCCCTCATTGGAATGTACTCACCCCAGTGAGGGGTCACATCAAATGGTTTTGTTGAAGCTTTTTGAAAAATTTGAAAAAACAATAATTGAAATAATAAATTGATATCCTGTGCCTTTGGTAAAGGGTTAATTTTGGAAGTCCTTGAAAGTGCTTAATTTCTACCCAATGCAAGAAGACTACATTTGCAAATTATCCTTTGAAATAATTGAAAAATTTCATAAGTCCAACGAGCTTATTCCATTGAAGTGTCAAAAAGTAGGTTTTGAAGGCAAAAATGGAAAAAGAGTCAAATTTGAATAGCGATTATTATGAATAGCACTGGCTAGAGTTTACTGTTATATTAGCTAAAGGATTGACTTCTACTTTTGGAAACCTGTACGAGCCCTCCTGTGACAGTTCTTGTAGGTTGTACTGCAGACTTCAAAATATAATAGGAATGGTTTTCTGTACATTTAGATTATGCAAATGGAAATCTGGAAGAACAACCAATCATTTAAAAATGCACTCTCAAAGATAATATCCAGGACTGTATTACAATGAATGATAAGGACATTTAATTGCCGACTCTGAAATGAGTGTGCACGTGTTTACTGCCATTTAAACTATGCAGTGACACATTACATATTGTTAATGATAATCCTGGAGACAGGGTCACTTTCTGAGATTCTTTGGTGCCTGAAAAATAGCATGAAACATTTAGTTTACTCATCAACATCAATTCGATCATTAAAGAAGGTGACCCTAAAATCTAATTAGTCAAATCAATTCCTCAGAACTTTCTAATCATCACCTTACTTGGCAAATGTACATCTATCCATTTTAATGAGGAACAGTTTCCCTGAAAACTGAACTTGAAAAGTTCAAAGAACTAATTACATTTTTATTCATTTCTTTACTGAGTATTAAAGTCATCTACTCTCAACTCTAGGGTGTTACAAATTGACATATATGAAAAGGAGCCAACTCGAAAGTGACAGTCATGACAGAATTTATATTACATCATGTTAAAAATTTATTTATTTATTGGAGTTTAACGACACTTTCAAAAGCCAGGGTCCTCATTTTGGACAAGTTTACAGGTGGAGAAAGCCTTAGTACCCAGAGAGAACCACAAAGCAATGTCGAGCAACTGTCGTACTCCCTAATGTACTAACTCAGTGCCACTATGCCCCCACATGACCTTGTTTTTATAGGGGGCTAAATGGAATAGCATAGACAATGCTTGAATTTGTATGATGTCTGGTTTCAACAGAAGAGGTTGAATGGAATAGCCCAAAGGAGTTAACTATAAGCATACTGGTCAATTTAGGTTCCACGTCATCTCCAAAATGCTCAACCACTGCGTCACAATATTGCCAAGTTTCAATGCTGTTTAAAGCCACAATGGAAATTTAAGGGCTTTCACAACCTAGCTTGTGTTAAGTAATCACAAATAAAAACTCCGTCTTTCACCCATGGGTGTTCCCCAAAAGGGTGTCTCAAAAGAGGTTCTATAGAGTACCCTGCTGATATCATATGAAAACCCCACCTGTGGGAGAAGGATATTTCATCTCTCATCTTTGCTATTTCACATCTCATATGGTACCTGCGGCATCAAGAAATCATTCCCCTTGACTGAAAGGGGATGAATGGTGAAATGGTTATATTAATTTGATGAATTTTGAGTATTGATACTGATACAAGTTTGTTTTCTTTACAGCTTACCTCTAAGATTTTGGGTGAATGTGATGAAGAATCCAGACTTTGTTTTTGATGTATATAAATCAAACATTGTTGATTCCTGCCTTTCTGTTGTTGCTCAAACATTCATGGATAGTTGTTCACTTAGTCAGCGGCACTTAGGGATTAATTCTCCAACCAGTAAACTTCTGTATGCAAAGGATATTCCAAAATATAAAGCATGGGTAGAAAGGTGAGCTAGTTATATGTGATTTGGTAATTGGTTGAGTACTAGAAGCCACTATCATGGCTCAACTGATAAGTGCTGAAAGCCACTTGAATGGCTTTACATCATGTACAATAGCTTGTTGTTTGCTGAGCAGTAGAATGAAACATTTTCAAATTAAATTGTTGTGTTATAATTGGCACATCAGAAAACTGAAACAAAATAATTATTAACAGAATCTAGTGAAACTAAGACTCCCCATCTTGTAGTATGGTATCTTTTTAAAAAAAATACTCGGGTTAGAATCATTTTGAGAAACAATTGAGCACTATACCTGTTAATAATGTGCCTTAGTACACATAATATGGACAACATTTTAGCTCTCAGTTTTATATACCACTCAAAGTTTGCTAAGCACCACATATTCAACTCCGACTATCCGGGGAAGGTTGCACAAAGGTGGTCTCCGATCGAGAAGACCATGTATTCGTATTCAGCTGGTCCAGAACCACCGCCAGGCCGATATGAATAGGCCATGGATCACGTTGGATGGACCAGAGAAGATTGACGACCTGTCCTTTTTACAGATGAGTCAAGGTACTGCCTAGACAACACAGACAGGTATTCTAGGGTATGTAGAAGACCAGGAGAGCGATTCCATGCAACTTTTTGGCAAATTTGAAAAATTTCCTCTTTTACCAATAATATCCATTTTCCAAAAAATAATGTCAAACACAAATAAAATCTTAATTTCTGTGCTTAAATCATTCAAGATATAATTAAATATAAAATATATACACTTTTCATAACAATATTTCAACTAAAACGTAAAACAGGTAGTTGGATATACTTGGTGCTTAGTAAACTTTGTGTTGTATACAATTATTGTTCAACATTTTTGAAATTTTTTATGCCGTGAAAAGATTTTTTCAGGTGCATATAGTGTTTGTTATTTCCGTCTCCATCCGTCGGGAAGATTTTAACTCTGAGATGCTTCATTGTATTTTGTTGAAACTTGTCATACATGTTGCTTATGGGGAGATGATGTGTTACGCACAAAATGTTTTTTTCTTTGATGGAGGTCAGTGTCACAGATCAAGGTCATAATTTGGGGGCATCCGTGGCCGTGCGTTCACTGTTAGTCTGGTTTTAACCTGAAATCTGTTTATTTTGAGATCCATTGCCCTCATGGCACCGTAGACATTATTTTTCCCAATTACCCACTAAAAATTTACCTCTTTATGTCCCGGTTTAATCAGACAAATTTAGACTAGTCAAACGTGGAAGTGTTACAGAAACAGAAACTATAATTAAATCTTCTGCGCATCATCCTTGCCCAGTACAAGGGACATGATCTGATTAACACACCACACGAAGCATGGGAAGTTGCTCAATTACCATAGTAACTGAATGATTGCAGACATCTCAGATGTTTACTTCCATGCAAAATTGGAAATATAGGAAACGATTTAGAAACGATCAAAACAATGCATCGATAAAAAAATTTGAAACAATTTGGAGATACAAACGATAAGCCAAAGTAAGAAAAGCACCATGCTTTTGTTTTTATGTGTACCCATACTATGTATGGTACATAATGCCAGTATCTGGGGTGGCCCTCCGTCGTTAGTCCATCCTTTGTCTGTCCATCCATCCGTCTGTCCGTCCATCCATCCGGTATCCATAACCATTTCTTTGGCATTCAATAACTTGAAAAATATTGCTTGGATTGTCAAGTTACTTTATATTTGTGTTAAGGTTACTGATGTGCCGATCTGTATAGTTTTTGGTGTAAATCTGATAATTTGATCCCGAGATATTAACTCTTTATCCTTCAAATTGAGAATTCTTCCAATCCCTTTGGCATGAGATAACTCAAAAAATATCAATCCAATTGTCAGTTACTTTATATTTGTGTTCTGGTTACTGATGTGCCGAGCTGTATAGTTTTTGGTATAAATCTGATAATTTGATCCTGAGATATTAACCCTTCATCCTTCAAATTGAAAATTCCTTCAATCCCTTTGGCATGAGATAACTCAAAAAATATTAATCCGATTGTCATGTTACTTCATATATGTGTTCAGGTTACTGATATGCCGAGCTGTATAGTTTTTGGTGTAAATCTGATAATTTGATCCTGTGATATTTACCCTTTATCCTTCAAATTGAGAACTCCTCCAATCCATTTCTTCGGCATGCGATAACTCAATAAATATTAATCCGATTATCAGGTTACTTTATATATATATTCAGATTACTGATGTGTGGTGCTGTATAGTTTTTTATGTAAATCTAATAATTTGATCCGGAGATATTAACCCTTTATCCATCACATTAGGAACTCCTCCAGTCCATTTCTATATGTACCCATACCATGTATAGTGTACATAATGTCAGCACCCGGGGTGGCCCTCCATCATACAGCTTTCTACTAGTTGCGTGTATGGGTACACTTCTGATGATTTAATCAGCCTATTTTTAGCTTAACTTGACATAGTCAAGATAAGCTATTGCCATCACGCGTGCGGAAGTCTGTTAGTCTGTGACGTCTGTTCACATTTTCCTTTAGCACGGGCTACACCCTGCAGTTCTTGTATGATCGTCACGAAATTTCATATGCAGGTTTGGGGTCATGTCTAGATGAGAACGTCCCCTTTTGGTCGCGATCGGGCAACCGGTATGGCTGCCCGAGCCAAAATCCGAAAACCATTAGCACAGTCTACAGGTCGTATTTATGAAGGGATTTCATTGTAACTTGGTAGGATGCCTCTGTATAATGCCTAGATGAGAACATCCCCTTTTGGGCATGATCTATCAACCGTGATGGCTGCCCAAGCATGAAAACCAAAAACTTTTAGCACAGTGTGCAGGTCATGTTTAATGTGGAGGGATTTCATTGTAACTTGGTAGGATGACTCCTTATGATGTCTAGATGAGAATTTCCCCATTTGGGCATGATCCGCCAACCGTGACGACTGCCGAGCCCAAAACCCGAAAACCTTTACCACAGTCTACAGGTCATATTTATTGACGAATTTCATTGTAACTTGGTGGGTTGACTTCATACAATGTCTATATGAGAAAGTCACCTTTTGGGCGTGATTGGGCAACTGTGACGGCTACAGGGGTCCAAAGCCTGAAAACCTTTAGCACAGTCTAGAGGTCATATTTATGAAGGGATTTCATTGTAACTTGGTAGGATGACTCCAAATAATGTCTAGATGAGAACGTCCCATTTTGATCGCGATCATGCAGCCTTGATGGGTGCCCGAGCCCAAAAACCTTTAGCATAGGCAAAAGGTCATATTTATGGAAGGATTTCATTGTAACTTGTTAGGTTGACTCCATGTAATGCCTGGATGATGACATCCCCTTTTGGTCGTGATTGGTCAGTTGTGATGGCCACTAGTGCCCGAAGCCCAAAAACCTTGAGCACAGTCTACAGGTCATATTTATGAAGGGATTTCATTGTAACTTCGCAGGATCACTCCAGATGATGCCCAGATGAGATTGTCCCCTATGGTTGCGATCATTCAGCCATGATGGCTGCCCGAGCCCGAAGCCCGAAAACCTTGAGCACAGTCTACAGGTCATATTTATGAAGGGATTTCATTGTAACTTGGTAGGTTAACTTCATATAATGTCTAGATGAGAACGTCCCCTTTTGGACATGATTGGGCTACTGTGATTGACTCCATATAATGCCTAGATGAAGACATCCCCTTTTGGTCGTGATTGGTCAACTGTGATGGCTACAGGTGCCTGAAGCCCGAAAACCTTGAGCACAGTCTACAGGTCACATTTATGAAGGGATTTCATTGTAACTTCGCAGGATCACTCCAGATGATGCCCAGATGAGATTGTCCCCTTTGGTTGCGATCATTCAACCATGAGGGCTGCCCGATCCCGAAGCCCGAAAACCTTAAGCCCAGTCTACAGGTCATATTTATGAAGGGATTTCATTGTAACTTGGTAGGTTGACTTCATATAATGTCTAGATGAGAATGTTCCTTTTTGGACATGATTGGGCAACTGTGACGGCTAAAGGTGCCCGAAGCCCGAAAACCTTTAGCACAGTCTGCAGGTTATATTTATGAAGGGATTTCATTGTAATTTGGTAGGTTAACTTCATATAATGTCTAGATGAGAACTTCCCCTTTTGGACATGATTGGGCTACTGTGACGGCTAAAGGTGCCCGAAGCCCGAAAACCTTTAGCACAGTCTACAGGTCATATTTATGAGGGGATTTCATTGTAACTTGGTAGGATGACTCCAAATAATGTCTAGATGAGAACGTTCCATTTTGGCCGTGATCATTCAGCCTTGATGGGTGCCCGAGCCCAAAAACCTTTAGCATAGGCAAAAGGTTATATTTATAGAAGGATTTCATTGTAACCTGTTAGGTTGACTCCATATAATGCCTAGATGATGACATCCCCTTTTGGTTGTGATTGGTCAAATGTGATGGCTACAGGTGCCCGAAGCCCGAAAACCTTGAGTACAGTCTACAGGTCATATTTATGAAGGGATTTCATTGTATCCTCTCAGGATCACTCCAGATGATGTCCAGATGAGATTGTCCCCTTTGGTTGCGATCATTTAACCATGATGTCTGCCCGAGCCCGAAGCCCGAAAACCTTTAGCACAGTCTACAGATCATATTTATGAAGGGATTTCATTGTAACTTGGTAGGTTGACTTCATATAATGTCTAGATGAGAACGTCCCCTTATGGACACGATTGGGCAACTGTGATGGCTTCAGGGGCCCAAAGCCCGAAAACCTTTAGAACAGTCTACAGGTCATAATTATGAAGGGATTTCATTGTAGCTTGGTAGGATGACTCCAAATAGTGTCCAGATGAGAATGTCCCCTTTTGGTTGCGATCATTCAACCATGATGGCTGCCAGAGCCCAAAGTCCAAAAACCTTTAGCACAGGCTACAGGTCATATTTATTAAGGGATTTCATTGTAACTTGGTAGATTGACTTCATATAATGTCTAGATGAGAACGTCCCCTTTGGACGCAATTGGGAAACTGACGGCTACAGGGGCCCAAAGCCCGAAAACCTTTAGCACAGTCTACAGGCCGTATTTATGAGGGGATTTTAATGTAACTTGATAGGATGACTCGTTTTGGAATAATTTCACTGTAACTTGGTAACTTTTGTTGATATACGTTAACTGTGAGGGCCACATACATTAACTGTGAGGTCATATTAACCCACCCCTCAGCTCTTTAGTACAGTGTACACCTCATATTATTTTTATCATAAACATAGCACACAGGGAACAGAAATGAACATATTCCCAATTATCACAATTCTTGTCTTATTTCATAATCCTTTCATAAACATTGAACATTATCCTTTTCATCAAACACAACACACAAGTTAAGCTACAGTGTCATTGACGCTTTCATTATAGAAATGATCATGTAGTAGATCATTTTAGCATAGCGCCATCTTACACCCAGGACTTGATAGCCTGTGGAAACCATTCATTCAGATTTGTTACTCAAAATTGTACCCACTCTTGCTGTACAGGGTTGATCGCTGCGTTCATATCATTTGTTTCCACTTGATGAATATTTTTGCCAATTTGGTTTTTCTTTAAACAAAATTCAATCATGTGCCTACCTCAGGGGTCAGCCTGGCAGCTGATTTTAGGGAGAAGTGACTTCTCCCTCCAGAGACTTTCGGGAGAAGTCAGGGGCCAGGAGGGAGAAGTCAGTGGACATGAGGGAGAAGTCAGAAAAAAAAACATAAAACGTATATGACATTGTGACAAAATAAATGTACATAGAGGACACAATTGTGGAGAAAAAATAAATAGAAGTTATACAAACATACATACACACACAAAACTAAGTCATGCATTTGAGATTCAACATGCTGGAGGATCTAACTGTTCTGGGTGGTCGGTAGTATTCGACTAAATCAGCTAGGTATGTCGGGGCCAACCCATTCAGGCACTTGTAGACCAGCAACAGTACTTTACTGGAAGCCAGTGCAAACCAATGAGAATAGGTGTGATATGCGATGACTTTGCTGTTTTCGTAATGAGGCGAGCCGCGCAATTCTGTACTCGCTGGAGCTTGTCAATGTTATATTGCTTAGCTCCACAGAGCAAAGAGTTGCAATAATCCAGTCGAGTGGTAACAAATGCATGAACAAGTTGTTCCGACATCTGCTGATCAATAAGACATCGTATTTTACCAATATTACGAAGGTGAAAGAAAGCTGAACGACAGATCTGGGTAACGTGTGTGTCAAAAGTGAGGCTATTATCAAAGAGACAGTCCAGGTTTCGGACTTCGGATGCAGGAGACACCTCAGCTTCGCCAATACAGATGCTGCAACACGGGGACTTATACAGCTGTTTAGGCGCTCCGACGTAGATAACCTCAGTCTTCTCGTCGTTGAGCTTGAGAAAATTACCTGACATCCAAAGTCTTATCTCCGTAATACATGCTTCAATAACCCCACAGGCAAGTTTTTCAGTGTCGTGTGTGAAACGAATATATAACTGAGTATCATCAGCATAAAAATGGCACTTAAGATTATGGCGGCGAACGATATCCCCCAAAGGAAGAATACCGAACCCTGGGGTACACCGTACTGAATGACAAATTTTCCAGACCTTTGGCCATTGATACAAACACTCTGCGTTCTGTTTGAAAACCAAAACAGGTTGAATCTCCCACGTTGCAATATTGATTTAATGAAGGTTTTAATTGTTTGTATTTTACCATTGTAGGTACTATCGTGATATTAAAATGATGCCTGCAATAAGTGATCAAGACATGTCAACTGTTATGGCTGAAGAATCAAGAGTAAGTTATGTAGTTATGTTTACACTCTGCACTCTGGTTTCCAAAACTGAAGGTCTCAGGAGCTGAATTTTTCCACAATGTGATTAAAAACATAACCAAAATCTTGTTTTAGAGAGCTCTGTCAAGCTAGATTTTGTTAGTTAAATTCAAACTCTCACATGGGCAAAATAGTGTCAGTTTTACACAATTTGCTGTTCCAAACTATCTTATCTCAGTGGGTTTCTGTAGTTTCTTGTAAACTTTCTTGGCTGCCTCTATCAACAAAGACTTGATTAAAAATTGCTAACTGGTTGATAGGAACTGCAAAGGCTGTAGGTTTGAGCAACTTTCCAAAGTTAAAAAATTAACCAATGTTGGAATTAAGACATTTTTCAATTTTCCTAATGCACACAATATTCAAATTTGATATTTTTATGCCCCTGAAAAAAACATTTTCGGGAGCATATAGTGTTTGTAATTTCCATCCGTCTGTCTGTCTGTCAGGAAGATTTTCATGCCCACTTCATAACTCTGAGATGCTTCGTTGGATTTTGTTGAAACTTTGCATACTTGTTGGTTATGAGGAGACGATCTGTTGCGCACAAAATTTTTTTTTTTGGTTCGATGGAGGTCAAGGTCACAGATCAAGGTCAACTGTCAGTCAGGAAGATTTTAGTGCCTGCTCCATAGCTCTGAGATGCTTCATTGGATTTTGTTGGAACTTGGAATATATGTTGCTTATGGGGAGATGATGTGTCATGCACAATTTTTTTGGTTCCATGGAGGTCAAGGTAACAAGATCATGGTCATTGCCGCATCAGTGGCATAATCACTCCCAATTGGCAATCTCTTATTTTTTTTCAAATTTAAAAAAACATTCAATAAAACCATATCATGTGAACCATCCGTGGAATGAGCTTGGCAAGCTCATTCCAGTGAGGGGTTACATGATATGGTTTTGTTGAATATGTTTTCTTTCAACTGCTCATTTTGTAACTTAATGGGTAGATGCAGCTGATTCCTTGGGTAAAAGATTAAAGGTTAATGTAACTGCCCAATTCTGACAATATTACGTACATATGGTTGTATGTTGACTAAAAAATATTAATATTATGGTCTCACACAAACAAAAATTCTGGAATCATTAAAAAATAAGCTGAAAGAGGATGTATTTCCAAGGGATTATAAGTTACGGTTGTCAAAGAGAAAATTGTATTTAAAATGAATTGCTCTTCACACTTTCAAATTTCAGGTATAAAATTTTCAGAAATTTGGTGTATTTTGACAAATAACTTGTGTTATTTTTCATAGGACAAAAACTTTATTTTGATTCTTTGAGAATGTTGTTGTTTATTCATCCCTCCATCCTTCCAGATCATCATGGGGGACAAAATATGCACCTGCAGCAGGTTTTGTTCTCTGATTTTTTATGCTCCCCAAAAATTTTTCGGAGAACATATGGAAGCTGCTTGTTCATCCGCGTGAAAAATTTTTCAGTGGATCAATCTTGTTCTTGACACAATGATTGCTAATGACCCAAGGGTATGTAAAGACCTTGACCCAAGGTCATATCAAGGCCAAGGTCACAAGCCATTCATTTGTTTGTTCCACCACTCTTACTTTGGTTCATAAAACATTCAGTTTATTTATTTATTTGGGGTTTAACAACACTTTCTGTATCCAGGATCACCTCCCGATGGACAGTTTTATGGTTGGAGGAAGCCAGACAGAACCACCGAGTAACAACGAGCAACAGCAGACTCCCCAGTGTACCAAGTTCACACATGCAGGGTTGGCATTGGTTGAAGACAAGTGCACCATCGATGTGCAGTACGCCTTAGTACACAGTGTTACCGTGGGCAATTATGATTAAGTGCCTTGCCCATGGACACAGCGCAGTTGCCCCTGGTGGGAATCGAAACCATAGACCTTTCAGTTTGAGCCATTGCACTCCCATATTATTCAATAGACTGATTTTGTTCATACTTCCCACAATGATTGCTTAGGACTTATGGGTGTGTCATGATCATGTCCCCCATTCCTGACGGCTATGCCACTGGTATCATTGACACTTGCTTTGTAAGACACATCCTTTTTCAAAGAGTTAAGCATTTTTTTTTCTTGCTGCATGAAATCGTATTTCTACATTGCTGTTTTTCTGATGGACATATGTTTTACATATATTTCAGATGCACAATGATGAGTTCAATACAAATGCTGCTTTGTTAGAATTATATAAATATGTTCAGAAATATTATACTGAGGTGAGTGTACAGATGTTTCTGCTTTCTCAAAGGCCACTATTGAAGTTCTATTGAAAAGTTCTGCTACCACAATAAAGGTTTACTAGTCTTTGAATGTGTTTCAAATTCATGAAGAAATGAACAAAGTTTTGTTTATATTTATTCCATTTGTGTTTGTTCAACTCTTAACCTGCTGCGTATTTTCTTGAATTTCTCAAAAAATTAAGTCAAGGCTGCTGTAAATTTAATGAAAAATTTAAAAGAGTCTGCAATAAGAAATCTGTGATAAGAGGACTAGACTGCTCCTGTTTATAGAGGTTTATTATCTACTGACTGCCACATAGTGGGAGGGGGTTGGATGAATGGGTTTTCCCCTCTGTCATCGTTTCGATCCCTTCCCATTTATTATCATTACATTCTAAAAAAACCGTTTTCAATATATTCTTCAAAAAGGTAATATATAGCATTTTGGTATCATGAATGAGATTGCAAACAGGTGTGTCCAAGTATTCTGCAGGAGTTACTGCCCTTGTTGGACTTCCACTTCTTGTCAAATTACCACTTCTTGCAGCATTTCAAAGAAAACCATTCAAGAGTTTTTTTCCCATATTTAATATATTGTGTTTTATTATTAATATCATGAAGGGAATTACATGCCAGGTGTGGCAAAGTTTTTCTTTGAGAGTTATACCTCTGCTGGATAGCAAGAGTGTATATACTGAGCTGGAAATTTGGCTTGCAGCAGGCAAACAGTTTATGAAGGGTGCCTACAGGAATAGTCAATATTCTTCGGATGAATTGAGCATATAATCTGTTTAACCTCATTTGTGTCAGCACATGGAGCTTTGGCAGACAGGATATAATGGAGTAAATACTTTCAGGTTAACTCCAAAATGGTTTCTAAAGTCAAGGAACTTCAGCTTCTGAATGGATCAGTATTAACTGTATAACCAGAATGCGAGCAAAAGTTTGTACTGAAAATACAGGAAAAATACCCACTTTGCCCAGCTTTGCTAGTGAAAATTGTTCAGTTAACAGGAGTTCAATTAACAGGAATATGGTCAATTTCCTGTTTTCTGGAGATAAACTGAGCATTTATTCTATTATATCTCATTTGACAGAGCTCATGCAGCTCTATCAAACAAGATATTATAGAATAAATGCCTGTATTAGATGTACTGAGACCAAATTGGTCTATAAACAAAGCAAATTTCGTGATTGTCAAGGTTATTTCTTGAGATATTACAAAATGTTTTTTTTCTATTAACAAGAGTTCACTCTATTGCCTATAAGCAATTGAAGGGTCAAATTTGTACTTAAAGTATGGGAAATGGTATTATGTTTGCAAGTTATATTCAATTAACAGGGTTATTCAATTAACAGATATCCAGTTAAGTAGGCCCCAGTGTATATGAATATTATATGCATTTAAGAGATTACTCTATTAACCCTCTGAACTGCGCTGTCAAAATTCCGAAATTTCAAATAAAATTGTTTTCTAAAATGCAATTAGGAATTAAGCCAATTCAGTCTTGTTTGACAGAGCTCATTGAGCTCTGTCGAACAAAACTCAATTGGTTAATTTTCTAGTTGCATTATGGGAAAAAATTGCAGCTTTGAAGTTTGATATTTTGACAGCAGTGTACAGAGGGTTAACCAGTTGTTAATTTAGAGGTTTCTCTGTATTGTCTATTTCAGGCTGTTTGGCAAACTCTTTTCCTAAGCATCTTTCACATTTCAAAGTCAGTTGTTTCTAGTGGTTAGCCCTTATAAGTTGAACCAGAAGTTCATTAATTTCCAAAAATCGGTTGTGAAAATTGAGCTTTTAATCCGTTATATTTTGTATCCTCATTGAAAGTATTGAACTCAAGACCCCTGCGGGAACCCCAGGAAATGAAGAAGTGCTTGTTTACTGTGGTAATCTGTTTCTCGGGTAAATATCTTATTTGACAGAGCTCTGTGAGCACTGAGGCCAAATAGGTTGATAAAGGAAAACTGGAGCAAAACAGGGTTATTTCTCGACGGGTTACTATATTTTTTATTCAATTAACAGGAGTTTACTCTTTAACCTATACTCATTTAACAGGTCAAATTTGCACTGGGGGTGTGGTAAATGATATTGTGTTTGGAAATTATATTCAGTTAACAGGGTTAAGAGATGTCCAATTAAGTGGGCTCCACTGTGGTGCTTTACTATAACTTAATACACAATTGACAGTTCAAATTTGCACTAAAAGTATAGTGAGGAGTATGTTCTAAACAGATATGGATTTAAATGACCAGTTTTTCACAGTCATGGATAGGCATGGAAAATGTTTCTCTCTCTCTCTCTTTGTTGAAGATAATGTTTTTTTCAAAATCTCAAGTGTCTTATCAAAAGCTACCACTTTCAAGAACTAAGCATGAAGTTAGTTTAATTTCTTTAGGTGGGGCAATCAGTGACTTGATAAATAATAAAATTGGCATGGGGAGGATGAAGCCATTTATTACAATATGATCTGAAATAATTGTAGTTTTAGAAAGGCAATCAGTAGAGGGCAACCCGTGCATGGTGCATTATTTTGCGAAATCAAACTGGTTATAAAAGGCCAACATTTGTAATTTCTATTAAAGAGGACCTGGTATTAAACTTACTTTATCTAATTAATTTATTTATTTTTTCATTTATTGGAATTTAACGATACTTTCAACAATTGGGGTCACTGCATGTCAGACAGTTGTACAGGTGGAGGAAACCAGAGTATCTGGAGAGAACCACCAAGCAACCACCTGACTCCCCAACGTATTAACCCCACACAAGCAGGGATAGCATTGGTTGAGGACAAGTGCACCATTGACGTGCAGTATGCCTTAGTACTCATCGCAACCATGCTCCCACATGGGCAATCAGGATTAAATGCCTTGCCCAAGAACACAATGCAGTTACCCCTGGAGGGGATCGAACCATGGACCTTTTGGTTTGAAGTCCATTTCTGTAACTACTGAGCCACACCACTCCTCATTAACCTCTGGCCTATTGACCTGTTAATGTAATAGCCTGAGAGCATATTAAGCCACCATACTTTCAAGCCAATTATGCTTGCTACTGTGTTAGTTACAGACCATGCCATATGCTAAAATTTTTACTCTCCCTATGCCACCAACACCCCACCCTCCCCCACCAACCCCCCCCCCCCCCCAAAAAAAAAAAAATTGAGCCAGGATACATAAAAAATAAAGTCATATCTGATACACCATATCTACCCTTTGAACATGTGCAGAAGAGTGAAAAGAAGTATTGACTACTCTCACCTGCTCTGCTAAACAGGACATACTAGAATAAATGCTCAATTTATCTCTTGAATACAGGAAAGTGACCAAATCGCTGTTCAGTGAATACTGTTAATTGAATGGTATCATGGACCTAAATATTTTCCCATAGACGACCATTATAACATTCAGGCGAAAGAAAATATTATTTCATCACTTTAATTTTGGCATTCAAATATCTCTGTCAAGTATAGCCCTTCAGACAACTTTTTCTGACCTGTGCAAAATTTCAATGCAGGTAACTCTAATTCAAATATTTAATTCTGTGATACCTATAATCATCCTCAACCCTACCAAAGAGACATTTTACCACTTCCATGAGATAAAAGAGTCATTTCTGCATTAGAATCCAACTTGTGGCTTCGGTTGAGTCAAAAACATGGGAAATTTGCTCTTTTAAGGAACCATGAGTGTTGCAGTGTTGCAGTCTCAAAGTAAATCATAAGAAATTAAAAGTGTATGATATTAACTTCTGCCCCTAAAAACATGCTGTATGGTCTTTCCAAATGGTTATTCTCAGCAGAAGGGTTAAAATATATCTGGGAGGGGGACTTGTTTCAAGGAAAGAGCAATATTTCACAAATGTCACTGTAAATTTGTGCTGTATCATGTGAACCATGACAGCACTAGTTCTAGACTACTATATTGGTAGCTGTGCACAAATGCCATTCATTAGGCTTTTCCTTCTGGAAAAGACTATTGTTTTTCTATGGATTATTATTTTTGTTTTTTTTTTGTTTTTGTTTTTTTTTTTCCACACATTTTGTCCGTACCATTCAGAAGCCATTTTCGAACCGATTTTCACAAAATTTTGCACATGCATAGAGGGGCCCAAAATCTAAAAATGTACCGAAGCGGAATTTTCGATTTAACCCTTATTTCGTCAGAATTAGCAAAAAACTGCCAAAATTGGGATTTATCGGCACTTTCTCGAAACACGTCTTGAAGATTTTTTTTAAACATTCATCATTGATTGACCTACCTGTGACACGACCTTTGATACACACGACATATCAGACGATGCATATGGTAACCCTCCACAGGCTGCCAAACATCAAAATTTTGATGAAATGGGCCAGTTTCAGGCCCACACAGCACCCAAACGACATGCGAGAGATAAACATAACTTCCTTTATTGGAAGTGGAATTCACCGGAGATCATTTTTGTAAGTAATAAGGGTGTTCACAAAACCAAGCGTTAACCCGTTTTGGGCTGGTTAAACAGCAATACCCCTCAAAAGCTAAAAAATACATGTTTTCCATGGATTTCTCTAAACGAGTCTTGTAGATTTTCAAGACAAATTTGTCACTCCCAGGCCTTGGTATGACAATAGAAGATGCATGGACAAAACCCAATGGGTACATCACAAAGAAAAGTGCCTTCTTTTATCGAGCGCACAATCTATACGGAAACATTTTTGTAAGTAGTAAGGGTATTCAAAAGTCGAAGTCTTAACCCATTTTGGGCAGGCTAAAGAGAGAGACCCCTTAAAATCTTGAAATTCCCATTTTCTGTGGATTTCTCTAAAAACATCTTGTAGGTTTTCAAGAAAAGTTGACTACTCGCAGGTCTTTGTGTGACATTACAAGTTGCATGGACAAAATATTCCAGTGAGCGTTTATTAACCCTCTACATGCTGCCAAGTATCGTAATTTTGTTGAAATGGGATGTTTTCGGACACGCACAGCACCCGTGTACCCGAGAAATAAACATAATCTCCTTTGTTGGAAGTGGAATTCACCAAGGACCATTTTTGTAAGTAATAAGGGTATTCAAAAAACCAAGCGTTAACCCCTTTTGTGTTTGTTAATAGTGATACCCATCAAAAGCTTAAAAATTTATGTTTTCCATGGATTTCTTTACAAACATCTGGTAGGGTTTTCAAGAGAAAATGGCCATTAATAGGTCTTGGGTGTCACATTACCAGTTGATTGGATAAATTATTCTGGTAAGCATTTATTAAGTCTCCATGGGCTGCTAAATGTCAAAATTTTGAAAAAATAGTCTGTTTTTGGACACCAACAACATCAAATGGGAATGCAACAGAGAAACATAATTTCTTTTACCGGATGCAAAACTGACAGGGAAACATTTTTGTAAGTAGTAAGTATATTCAAAAATCGAGGTCTTAACCCATTTTTGACTAGTTAAGGAGATATACCCCTTAAACGCTTAAAATTCCAGTTTTCTGTTGATTACTCAAAAAAAAAATTTCAAGAAAAATTGATCATTCGCAGATCTTTGAGTGACATTACAAGATGCATGGACAAAATATTTTGATAAGCATTTGTTAACCCTCCAGAGGTTGTCAAGCATAGACATTTGGAGAAAATGGGCTGTTCTTGGTCAACCATAACACCAAATGTGTACCTGCGAGATAAACATAACCTAACATAACATAAGTGGAATTCACCGACGATCATTTTTGTAAGTAATGAAGGTACTCACAAAACCAAGCATTAACCTGTTCAGGGCTGGTTACAGAGCGATACCCCTCAAAAGGTTAAAAATTCATGTTATCCGAGGATTTCTCTAAAAACATCTCATAGATTTTCAAGAAAAAATGGCCATTCTCAGATCTTGTGTGACATTACAAGTTGCATGTACAAAATATTCCTGTAAGCATTTGTTAACCCTATGCAGGTTCTCAAACATCAAAATGTTGATAAAATGGGCTGTGTTTGCATACCCACAGGACCCGAAGTTGAGAGGAGAGAGCAAAATAAGAGGAAGTGTTCACTGAGAATTATTTTTGGAAGTAATAAGAGTATTCAAAAAACAACACTTAACCTGTTTTGGGCTGGATAAACAATGATACCCATGAAAAGCTTAAAATTCATGTTCTCCCTGGATTTCTCTGAAAACATCTTGTAGATTTTAAAGAAAAATGGCCATTCGCAGTTCTTGGTGTGACATTACAAGTTGCATGAATAAATATTCCTGTTAGCACTTGTTAACCCTCTACAAACTGCCAGACATCAATGTTTTGGCTAAATTTGAGATAAGATGGACCATTTTCAAATAAACACAGCACTCAGTAGGTATGTGTCAAACAAACATAACTCCTTTTTCGGTCATTGACTTGTTGGATGACAATATTGACATTAACCCACTCCACCGTTAGTGATGGTTTTTTCGTAAACGATTTGTTTATCAAACTGAGTCATCTGAGATTACTATACTCACCTTTCTCATAACATCAGTGAAGAAACTTCAGTTAGACAGTTAAAAACAATTCATCAGACACTGTGGGGTCATGACAAATCGTGGAATCTCATCGGGAAAAGCCATGTCTCCAGAATCATAAAGTCTAGTGCACATTTGTCATTATACCACCCACTTGAAAAGTGGGACTTGTATAGTGATCACTTGGCCTGTCCGTCCGTAACGCTTTAGGGGGTACACATCTGCTATCCGCAACTCCTAAACCAGTGAACAGATTTCATTGAAACTCTCAGTCATTCTTTTACATACATTGAAGATGTGCACCTCCTATTTACTTTTCAGATATTTTCATTTTTACTGTTTCCCATATTGACAAATGAACTTTGTCAAATTCAGTTGACATTCTGTACAGATCTGCTATCCGCAACTCCTCTTAAACCATTCAACAGATTTCATTGAAACTTTCAGACATTCTTTTACATACATTGCAGATGTGCACCTCCTATTTTCTTTTCAGATATTTTCATATTTACAGTTCCCCATATTCAAAAATGATCTTTGTCAATTCAGGTTTTAGTAGAGAGGGGTATAGATCTGCTATCCGCTCGCTACTCCTCTTAAACCATTGAACAAACTCCATTGGAACTCACAGACCTTCTTTTACATACATTGAAGATGTGCACCTCCTATTTTTCTTTCGGATGTTTTCATATTTCGATGTCCATCCGTCCGTCTGTCACGCTTTAGGGATGTGCACATCTGCTATCCGCAACTCTTAAACCAGTGAACAGATTCCATTGAAACTCTCAGAAATTCTTTTTCATACATTGAAGATGTGCACCTCCTATTTTGTTTTCAGATATTTTCTTTTTTACAATTTCCCATATTTAAAAATGAACTATGTCAAATTTAATTGACATTCTGTACAGATCTGCTATCCACAACTCCTCTTAAACCATTGAACAGATTTCATTTAAACTTTCAGACATTCTTTTACATACATTGCAGATGTGCACCTCCTATTTTCTTTTCAGATATTTTCATATTTACAGTTCCCCATATTCAAAAATGGTCTTTGTCAATTCAGGTTTTAGTAGGGAGGGGTATAGATCTGCTATCCGCTCGCTACTCCTCTTAAACCATTGAACAAACTCCATTCGAACTCTCAGACCTTCTATTACATACACTGAAGATGTGCACCTCCTATTTTTCTTATCGATATTTTCATATTCCGACATACGTCTGTTATGCTATAGGAGTGTTACGCTTTTGGGGGGGGGGGGGGGGGGGGGGGAGGGGGGGTACACATCTGCTATCCGCAACTTCTCTTAAATCAGTGAACAGATTTCATTGAAACTTTCAGACATTCTTTTACTTACATTGAAGATGTGCACCTCCTATTTTGTTTTCAGATATTTTCGTTTTTACAGTTTCCCATATTGAAAAATGAACTTTGTCAAATTCAGTTGACTGTACAGTTCTGCTATCCGCAACTCCTCTTAATCCATTGAACAGTTTTCATTGAAATTTTCGGGACATTCTTTTACATATATTGAAGATGTGCACCTCCTGTTTTGTTTTCAGGTATTTTCATTTTTAGGGTTTCCCATATTTAAAAAATGGGCTTTTTGTCAATTCAAGCTTGCGTGGGGGGAGGGGGGATTGTTGACATTTGCTATCCATGACCTCTTTTAAACTAGTGAATAGATTTCAATGAAAACCTTAAAACATTGGTGTCAGTGTTTGTGATCTCTACATTAAAGACACTTTTACTGTTGTAAAATGTTTCTTGGTGGGAGTGGGTGGTATCATTTAGTGAGCAGTGCTCACAGTTTTTCTAGTTTTATTACGTTATTTTTCCACTGTAGCCCCCTCCCCTCCACTCCCCAAATTGGTGTTCCAAAATAATCTTTCAATTAAAGAAATGTTTTCCAACATTTTAAGGAGCATAATATTGAAGAGAAAAACTTCTAATTACCAGTGAATAGGAGTGCAGTATAGGTTTTCTGGCTGTGTTTGAATGGTGAGGGGGGGGTTGGAGAATTGGAATCCTCCCTGTCCCTAGTACTATGAGGGGGAACCACGGTTTAAATATAGGTGTTAATAGGGTAAGATAGGCTGTTAGTTAGCAGCTGCCAGAGATATAGTGTGCTCCTGTGAATTTGATTGCATTAACACCCTTAGTTTGGGCAGTATATAGCCTTTATTGCGGACTGTGACAAAAATGTAACTTTTCAAAACAATAAAACAGTTTGGTAAGGAGCTTGGTCCCCAAATAAACATTTAAATGTGAAATAATCCCCCCAAATAATAATTGAATCTAGTTTGGAAGCCAAAAAACATATTTCCTGTAGGTATCATGGAACTAAATATTTTTCCATATGCAACCATTATAACATTCAGGTGAAAGAAAATATGATCGCATCACTTTAAATTTGGCATTCAGATATCTTTGTCAAGTATAGCCCTTCACACAACTTTTTATGACCCCAAAACAGGGGGTCATGCAACAAATAAGAGAGAAAAACGTACACAAATGGAAGTACCGGTCACATGCACATATTTTTCAGGGAATTCCCTACAAAAACACACAAAAAGTAAGTATTTTTTTTTAGGTCAAAAAGTCATCGAATCGCCCTCATTTTTATCAGGAATATTCAACAATAATGCAAGATGTCAACAGAATGTTTCAAACGTTTATTGAAACAATATATTTTCCCAAGGCTGTTTATTTTTAGAGACCGCATCATTTCGGACTGCAACATTTCAAGGCGAGTAACTCTAATTCAAATATTTAGTTCTGTGATACCGGCCAAATAAATATCGCTGGAAAAATGGGTTCCACTTTAACAATAGAAACACACAGGAATTTACTTCTGCTCCTATTGATGGTGACCACAGCTACACTCTGGTCTATATGTAGTGTCTGGTTTTGTTGACATTCACGTTTTTATATAAAACTCTGTTATTTTGCAGGTGACTGAAGCTTTAGAAGAGGATGAGTTTGCAAGAAAAAATAAACTCAATTTAAAATTGGACCAGGTTCAGTGTGCAATGGATGGAAAAGATTCATATTGCTAGTCATATAATCAATGTTCTTCACACACACAGAGTGTAGTGATTACACCCAGAACATTGGTATCATACAAGTCTTTCATCTTCATCATTTCTGTATGGATTTAGTTAGTGATCAAGTCACCAAACAATGAGATGCAATATGTGCAATTTTTTCGTTTTTGATTGTGTAGAGCTTGATTACATTTCTCAGTAGTGAGCGAAGTGACAGTTAATTATCAAATCTGTTGGGAGACAACTAGTGTGTTCCAGTTCATTTCAAGAATTGTTTTTATGCATGTACTCGAATCAAATTATTTGTCATCTTAAGATCATTTTTGTAGTGCTAGTTCAGACCGTTTTTCAGGCAATAATGCATTCAGTAACATTTTGAATGCCAGGGCTTGTAAGTGGGTTTTTCTCCATGGTATTATCTCTCCAACAAAACGGCATAACTTGACCAGTATATGTGACATAGATACCTCTCTAATGAAACTCCCAAACAGTCCTTAAAATTTGCCCTGATTTACTAGAATCAGTTTTGATTCTTACAAACTCCTGCTAGTGAAAATCCAATAATCAGTTGATAAATAATTTAGAATGTGAGAGTACCATTACACTCTTGTGAGTGTCTTGTTCCAGTTTTGAATAGTTTCTTGTCTTGCATGTACATATTCCATTTTTGGGTGCTCTTGCTGATGGAAGTTGCAGTGTCTTGGCAGTTGAGTGTTGCTGTCTGTATAAGCAGCCAAGACTTCACTAGAGACCACTGCTAAGTTTAAGTGTTGCATTATTATGCTGAGGGAGCAGAAATAAGTAAAATTCTCCAGACTGTTAAGGATACTTTCAGAATCTGTGATAAGAATCAAATGAACATTTTGCGAGAATCAGTTGTTTCCTTACAAGAATCATTTGCGAGAATCAAAAATGTATTGATGCTTTTGGGCATCTATATTATAGGAAATGCCATTCTATACTTTTGAGAAATTACTAAGATGTGTAATTAATTGCCTTGACCCTCATTGACAGTCAGATTGTTTACCCTTTTAAGCTCACACAGGAGCAAAATGCAGAATCCACAAGTTTTCAAAAATTAAAAAACTCTCTAGAATCACCTGCCAGAATCTTTTGATATTTGGTATACAACATCCTTGCCATATCAGATTCAAGTATGTTCAAATCATGTCCTCAAGGTCAAGTTGCAATGGCCGGCACTATTCTTAATAATTTGTCGAATTTTTTTTTTCAATTTTTGCCTCCACAACATAGCTTATAACTCCTTCAATGGATTGAAGTCATTGGGCTCATTCCATTGATGGAATATAAGCTATGTTGTGGAGGCAAGCTCATTCCAGTGAGGTGTAATTATCTTTGTTGTGGAGGCAAAAAAATTCAAAAAATGATTTTATGAGTGTCATATGCTTATGGAATAGCTTAAAGTGACATTTCCTTTTTCATTGTTATTATACCCCCCGCAAACAAAGTTTGGGGGGTGGGGGGGGGGGGGGGGGGTATATAGGAATCACCCTGTCCGTCCGTCCATCTGTCTGTCTGTCCATCCTTATAAGCACAACTCCTCCTAAACCGTTCGAAGAATTTTCATGAAACTTTACACAATGGAAGAACTCCATTTGAAGATGTACATGAAGCAATATAATTCCGTTCTGACAGGCGCGGGGGGTATCACTTTGTGAGCTTGCTCACAATACCTCTAGTTTACTCCTGATAGAACCAACTTTCTTAACCACATTTTTCCAAGAGTTATAATGTATTTTGTAGGAGAATCAAAACTGCAAAAACTAGTTTTATTATTATAATTTACTTTGCTTGTTATATTTGGCTGTTTTGTTGTGGAAGTGTTAAAAGGCCCCACTGATAATTGTTAAAGGCATCTATGACAAGTTTTTCACAGAAGTGAATATCCCACCAAACTAATTTCTTGTTCATTGAACTAATTTATATATAGCCCTTATATGTTGACAAATCATTATTCATGATGGAGTCTGGTATAAATTAGGCTGTTTTAGATGATGAGTGTCTTTGAATTCAGCATTCAGCCTGAGGTTTTAATTATGTCTTCAGATGTGTTTTAGACAAACTTTTTATCCCCTTTTTAAAAATTTAAATTTTCACACACTATTTGATTCAATTTATTAGAGTATTCTATTCATAGTTCCATTAAATCAAATTTATTGAAGAATTTTGCAGATAAAAGCCATCATTTTTATTTCACCTGACTGAAAGTCAGAATGAACTATCATGATTGCTCTTTGTTGTTCTGCATGAAGGTAGGGGTGTGAATTTAACCCCTGCTCACTATTGTTGAAATATCAAAATTGCATGGAAAGAATTTTTTCCATAATGCAACTTGGAATTTAATCAATCCAATCTTGTTTGACAGAGCTCCTTGAGGTCTATCAAACAAGATTGAATTGGTTAAATTTCTAGATACAGAATGGAAAAAAAGTACAGCTTGAAATTTTGACGTCAGTGTGCAGAGCATTAATCACTTAGCGTCATGAAACATACTTGACACACGGGCATTTCTGATGCAACAAATATAATTTTATTTTGGAGTTGTCATGTTCACTTTATGGGCAAATGATATATGTGAGTCTGTGTTTGTTTTTTGCTCTGTATCATCCATACAAGTAATCATTTAGAAATGGGCATGAATCTTAAATCCATACCACATTTGTAATTACATGAACTTAAGCTAGAACTTTTACAACACTTCTCAGCTGTTTGTCAATCAAAGTGGTTGTACAAACAACTGGAATTGGAAATAAGCTCAGTTTTCTATCCAACTCAATAGAACCACACAGTGTAAAACATCAAAATCACGGAATGTATGGGAAAAAAATAGTGCACTTTAGTTTTTCATTTTATATCTCTTTACCTAATGCAAGTAGATCAAGGGATTTCCACCCAAATTTCTTGAATAATGAGATTTTCTTCTTGTTTTTTTTTTCTCTCAAAAACAGCTTATGATCTAATTGGAATGAGCTCAGAAAGTTAATTCCAGTTCGTTATCAGCTATGTATTGGAGGCAAAAAATGAAAATATTTAAATTTAAATGGCAGTTTCAGTGCATAGTACTGGTGTCACATCCTTCTGCACTCTGATATTAAAATAACAAAATTTCAAGCAACAAATTTATCCCATGATACAACTAGGAATTTAACCACTTCATTCTTGTTTGACAAAAGTTCATTAAGCTCTGTCAGACAAGAATGAATGGATTAAATTTCTGGTTGCATTATTGGAGAACATTTCAGATTGAAATTTTGGTATTTCAACATAGTTTGCAGAGGGATACGGCCATTACGTTAGGTTTAGAGTTAATCCTTTAGTCAAATCACAGGATATCAAAATATAATATTTTTTCAACAAAACCATATCATGTGACCCCCTTATTGGAACAGTTTTGTTCCAATGAGGATTCACATGATATGATTTTGTTGACACCTTTTGAAAAATAATCTTTTTTAAACTGCTCCGGGGGGTGCAGTGGCTCAGTAGGTAGAGGTGCAGGCTGCAAGTCGAGAGGTCCTCGGTTCGAATCCCACCTGCGGCAACCGCGTTGTGTCCTTGGGCAAGACACTTCACCCCCATTGCCCATGTGGGGGCACGATGACGCCGTGTACTAAGGCGTACTGCACGTCGATGGTACGCATGTCTTCAACCAATCTAACCCTGCCTGTGCTGCAGTGCGGAGTTACGATGTTGGGGAGCTGGCAGCTGCTCGTCGTTGCTCGGTGGTTCTCTCCGGGTACTCCGGCTTCCTCCACCCGTAAAACTGTCACGGTCATGATTAGCCATTGCGCATAAATATGTGACCTTAAACATCAGTAAATAAATATAAATATTAAACTGCTCTATTTGTAAATTACATGAGCATATGTGGCCAATTTGTTAGGTAAAGGGTTAACATAAAAACCTTTTCACAACTGATCAAAATCACCATACTTGCTCCATCATGGGAATGACCTAAGTCTGGGTTGCAAATGGATTACAAAATTTTTAAAAGTTGAATAAGAAACTACAGTTTTCAATTTGCCCATCTGTCCTCAAAATTCTCCATTTATTTTTCTTCTAAAGCATTCCTGTGATTCATACTCCAAACAAACTCTTCATGCCCTCACTTGACAAAAGTTGATGAGGGATGGTATGGAAGAAAGTTATAAAATGTTTTGAGTTCTTAGAAAAACATATTTCCACTGTTGTTTGCAACAGGCACCAAATAAAAATTCAGTGTGGAATTGCCCCTTGGGACAAAAACAGTTGAGCTGCTATTTCTCATCCAAATGTGCAACCATTTTTTCATTCTAGTCCTCTGTTGTTATTTATACCATTCATATGTTTCTACCTGCTGAATAATGTATCTTTGAGCTTTATTCATCTGTACATAGGTCAGGCTTAGAAAGAAGAAAAAAAAATGAACACTTTCTAATTTATTCTGTATTTTTAGTTCATGTATTGCATGGTTGAGAAGGTTCAGTGATGCATTTGCATGAAGATGTTACTGATGTATGTTGTACTTAAAAACTCTGAATACTTAACAACTGTTGTTCCCTTGTGGGAATGCAGGAGAAGATTTTCCACCAAAACATACTTGATTTAATTCACCTGCACAAGCCATGCCATGTTTTCAAGACAAAAAGTGGAGATAATAATCAGATTTGGTTAGCGATTTTTGTGAATAACCCTGGTTGATTTTGATTGTTACGTTAAGAAAAGGGTTGAATTACATATTATGTGATAAAAGGAATCTCAAAATTCGTCCTGATTTGATACAACATTTCAGAACCTCATTCACTAAAATCGATAGTAGACTTGGTTAATCTTGTCTACGATCAATTTTAGTGAAACCAGTTCAGAAATGTCTTTTCAAATCGTGAATCATTTGAGATCATCTATATCACCTTCCTTGATTAACTCTTTGCCTGCTGTTGGCAGATATTCCTCCCCAGAAAGGATTTCTCTTATCCCCCCGTGAGAACCCCCAAGAATTGACGCAGTGCTTGTTTACTGTGGTAAACAAGCTCTGTTTCACTGGTAAAATAGGACCCAGTCACTAATGCTTGGGGTGTGAGTCCTCTGAAATAGGCAACATGGGGTATAAGCGATTGACTGATCTTGACTTTATCTCCATGTTGTGGTCATGATTAGCCATTGTGCAGAAGTATGTGATCTTAAACACCAATAAATAAATAAATAAATTTCTCTTATCACTGTCATAAGTATAATTTGGGCACATTTAGACAATTTATCTCCATGTAAATGAAAAGGATTTTTGCCACCCTTTAGTTAAATTTAGATGAATGATTCATCAAAGCTAGTCATGGCTGCTTTACAGCAGCCATGACTAGATTTGATGAATAATATCTTGAAATTTCTCAGCAGGTTAAGAGTTAATTATATTATTACTCTCTAATTATCATTAACTTGAGTCATCTCTACTTATGAAATGATGTAAAGTACTGGAATTTTCAGTAAAAGGCAGTAGTAATATCCATGAATAATACACAGTAAATGTTGGAGAATGGTAGTGCGACCAGAGTAAGTATCCTGCTTAATTTATAGAACCAATGTAAATACAAGGTTCTGGCTTGAGAAAAACCTGAGAACAACACAAAAAAGATCCTCTAAAATGCTTACATTTTAGGTTTAGAAGTCGATGAGCCTTGTTTCTATATAATCAGTTTTTTATCTTCCATTTGCTGAACAAGTTCTTTATGTAAGCAGTAGCTGGAGGGGTTTTTCTGTGAAACCTCCTAACATTAATGTTTTTACAGTGTGCAACTTTTATATAAGTCTGATTATATATTGTGAAATGTGTATCTGTTCCCTCAAACAACTGATGAAAATGCCAAAAACTTGTGCCAAATTCTTTAAACTTGTAAAATATAATGTTTGAGTATGTACTTTCTTTTCTGTAGACACTGTTTACTTCACTGTTTTGATGTCCATGACTGATCATATTATTAGAATATCAACAGCCAGCCAAAGTTCTTTGATGAGAAGGCCTTGATTATTTGTGTGATTCCAAATTCTGCTCCCTGTGAGGAGTGTTCAGATATTCAATCCGACTTGATCAAACTTCAGGATCTCAAGAATGTGTTCAAACATGCATTTATGAGAACGTCATCCAGACACGAACAAACTACTCCAGCAATGGTTTTTAACGAAGCCTGGTCAGTCTTTGAAGACAACCAAGACTTGATTAGTAATCACTGCAAAGCCACAGTACATACAGACTGTGGTTTAACAGAAGTTTTCAAAAATCATTCCTTATCCTTTAGGTTTAAAAGGGCCTGGAGATTTTTATTTGCATTTTTAGCTTAACATGACAAAGTCAAGATAAGCTATTGCCATCACTCGTGCGGAAGTCTGTGAGTCTGTTCACATTTTCCGTTAGCACAGGCTACACCCTGTAGTTCTTGTCCAATCATCACAAAATTTCATATGCAAGTTTGGGGTCATGTCTAGATGAGAACGTCCCCTTTTGGTCGCGAACAGTCAACCATGATGACTTCCTGAGCCCAAAATCCAAAAACCTTTAGCACAGCCTACAGGTCGTATATTATGGAGGGATGTCATTGTAACTTGGTAGGTTGACTTCATATAATGTCTAGATGAGAACATCCCCGTTTGGATGCGATTGGTCAACTGTGATGGCTACAGGGGTCCAAAGCCCGAAAATCTTTAGCACAGTCTACAGGTCATATTTATGAAGGGATTTCATTGTAGTTTGGTAGGATGACTCCAAATAATGTCCAGATGAGAACGTCCCCTTTTGGTCGTGATCATTCAGCAGTGATGGCTGCCCAAGCCAAAACCCCAAAACCTTTAGCACAGTCTATAGGTCGTATTTATGGAGGGATTTCATTGTAACTTGGTAGGTTGACTCCATATAATGTCTAGATGATAACGTTCCCTTTTTTTCGTGATTGGTCAACTATGATGGCTACAGGGGCCTGAAGCCTGAAAACCTTTAGCACAGTCTACAGGCCCTATTTATGAAAGGATTTCATTGTAACTTGATAGGATGACTCCTTTTGGAATAATTTCACTATTACTTGGTAACTTTCATTGACATACATTAACTGTGAAGACCACATACATTAACTGTGAGGGCCACATTAACCCACCCCTCATTTCTTTATTACAGTCTACACCTCATATCATTTTTATTGAAAACATAGCATACAGGGAAAAGAAATTAACATATTCCCAACTATCACAATTCTTGTCTTATTTCATAATCCTTTCATAAACATTGAACATTATCCTTTTCATCAAACACAACACACAGACAAGTTAAGGTACAGTGTCATTGACACTTTCATTGATACTCTTTGACAGTATACATCCTGTGGCTTTGCAGTTGCTTCTTGGCTGTCTCTATAGGCCACAAAGACTTGCTTAGAGACAAATGCCAAGGTACTTTGACTGTAGTATGCAAATTTACCCATTGAATGCAGGTTGGGACACCTGTTTGGTTGCTGTAAAAAGTTATCAAAGTCAGAATTAGGCATGTAAGGGTTAAATCATATCAGCTTGCATATACCCCCATTGGTTGTTAATCCACTGCACGGGGAGCGCGGTGCTCAGTAGGTAGAGGTGCAGGCTGCAAGCCGAGAGGTCCTTGGTTCGAATCCCACCTGCAGCAACCGCATTGTGTCCTTGGGCAAGCCACTTCATCTCCATTGCTCATGTGGCGGCACAGTGGCGTTGTGTACTAAGACGTACTGCACGGCGATGGTGCACTTGTCTTCAACCAATGCTAATCCTGCGCTTGCGTGGAGTTAGTATGTTGGGGAGCTGACCGTTGCCATTGCTCGGTGGTTCTCTCCGGGTACTCCGGCTTCCTCCACCCGTAAAACTGTCGCGGTCATGATTAGCCATTGTGCATAAATATGTGACCTTAAACACCAATAAATAAATAAATAAATCCACTGCACTCAGATTTCAAAATAACCAAAATTTAAAGTCCCGAGCATGAAAAGCAGACAACAAAATTCTTGAATAACTAATTTTTATCTTTTTTTATTGTCTCAAAAACATAGGTTATGACCCCTCATTGGAACGAGCTGGACAAGCTCATTCCAAAGAGGGGTCATAACCTATGTTTTATGTTTTTGAGACAAAAATTAAAAAATAACGAAAATTAATTGGCAATTTTTGTGAATAGCATTGGCCGGTTTTGGCCATTACTTTGGGTAAAGGATACAACTGGGAATTGAATCAATTCAATCTTGTTTGACAGAGCTCAATGAGGTCTGTCAGAGAAAATTGAATTGATTAAATTCCTAGTTGCATTTTGGGAAAATTTTGTGGCTTGAAATTCTTCTATTTTGACATCAGTGTGCAGAGGGTTAAGCTATTGCTTGTAGCATTGTTGAAGTGCTTTTCCTAAAAAGAACATCTGTTGACAGCTGTGAGCTGAGCAGGCACATCTTTTAAACACTTATCTGCCCTTTGAGACATCCAATGAGAAATAAACGAGTACATGCCCTGTTGGTGAAGCTTCTGATGAACTGAATACAATGTATCAATAAAATGTTTTTTGACAAATATCGGATCAGCTGATCTTACTTAACTGGTTGAGGGCTAGATTATTTTTGGTGGGCTGAATTTATTATTCAAAATTTGTTAAGCACTCTCCAATAATTTGTAATAAAATAAGTTTGTATTAACAAAGTATTTGGGTTTGACTGAATATGAAATAGGAGCAGTGAAAATGTTTACTTTTGCACCGGTATCCTAATTTTTTTCTGAAAGCCCTGGTAGTGGCTTCTAGTACTCAACCAATTAATAGGGATATTAGTTTTGGGGGCTTTTGTCAGATTTACGGTTTTATAATTTTTTTATTTTGCTTTTTCATTCCATCTTTTCCATAAAATCGTTAAATGGTGGGAGTGTGATGGCTTAGTAGTTAGAGTATTGAATTTCAAACTGAGAGGTTGTGTATCAATCCTGGCCAGAAATAACTGTGTTGTGTTGTTGGGCAAGATATTTAATTCTAATTGCCCATGTAGGTGCACGGTGGCACTGTGTACTAAAATGTACAGCATGTTGATGGTGCACTTGCCTTTCTCCACTGCTAACCCTGTTTGTGCAAGGTTAGTATATTGGGAGTCTTAACGGTTGTTGGGGCTGCTCAGCAGTTCTCTCGGGCTCCCTCCACTTTCAAAACACTATGACATGATGTGACCCTGGCCGTTGAAAAGAGTCATTAAATCCCAATAAAACCAGTCAAACTGGCAGTGTATTTTGTGCCAAATTTTGAACATTTCACAATTTCATCCACTAGGGCAAAATTTGTTTTCTTTCATGTTTTGCCTCTTCTATTTCCAACAAGATTATATTATATCTGGATTCTACATTATTGTGTTGGATGCAGGATTGAAAAATAAATTTGGGTGACTTTTGTTAGCAGAGTAGAATGTGAATAGTCATTTTCTTTTTGATTGCATAAAAAGTAAATACTGGCAGGAATGTATTTTGTACATTCTTTGGTGATTGTATGAAGTGTATATAACTGTACTCCTACCGTTCATCATTACCCAAATCTCCCACTACCCTCTAGGGAAGTGAGAGGTGGGTGCAACATCAAGAGGGTCCCAGTTAGGACAAAGATCATCTGGAATGAAAGCTCTTTCAGGCTCTTAAATTAATTTATTTTGGGGATACTGTTTTGCCCCAATTTGGTGACATTAAAACCAGAAATAACAGTTTTATCCTGTTATGTTTTATTGTCATGCCTTTTTTTTGTTTCTATGATCATATTATAATGGAAATTTTTCTAAAAAGCAGAATACACATTATATATATTTTTCTTGATGCCTTCACTCCTCTAATTTGGGGACACCTGCAAAAGGTGTGAAATTGAGGTAATCTAAAGGCCTGGCTCTTTTCAATCACAGAAGGATGGAAGTATTTCCATTTTTTTTTTCTCATTATTGCTCTCTAACATGTCTATATTAACCTTTTACTAACTGATCCATTGA